>JARHVA010003484.1:285000-1485000 GCA_037957365.1 Torreya grandis | reverse complement strand
ACATTTTTTGAAAAACATGTCCTTGCTATCATGAGAGGCCTAAATAATTTTATATATATAGTGTTTAACAATAAGATCTTTATGATGGTATTTCACCCTAGTATAAAGGATTTCATACTCAATAGAGTCTTAAGTGAGAATAGGGCTAGTTGGGTGAATAAGTGCATGTATTATGACATAGAGGTAAAGATTACTAAGATAATTATATGTATAGGACTTTTTGAACATCTTTTATTAGATGTTAAGGAAGAGAAAGAGTTGGTTTTGGTAGTCCAAAATAATTAACAAGCAGATGCAACTATCTCTCCTTTTAACTAGACCCAAGACATAATGAAGCTCCTCCAAATAGGAGAATGTCCTATGATATTAGGTAGGATTATTAATAGTAAATTTAGACTTTAATACATCCCTTACATCTTTTTTGATTGGTTGATCTTTAAGAAAGACAATGGTGACATGCTCTTAAGGTGTGTAGAGACTAGTCAAGTTAACAATTTATTAGATCAATTTCATGATGAATATATAAGATGAAACTTTGAATAAAAAAACACATAATTAATATAATAATATCATGATATTTTTATCCCACATTATTTATATACTCACACTATTGGGTTAGTATGTTCCCCAAATGTGCTATGCTTATCGACAAGCCAAGATTAGCTATCTTGCCTCTAAAACTCATTCAAGTTAAGCATCCCTTCATGAAATGGTGATTAGACTTAATAGGTATTATTAAACCATAATATATTTCTATTAATAAGTGGGTTTTAATAGATAATAAATACTTTACCTAGTGGGTAGAGGAAACTGCACTCAAAGAGGCAAATGAAAACTTAGTTTAGGAAATCTATGACAACCTTATGACTAGGTTTGGGGTCCCCTCCACCATTATATCAGATAATAACTTGGCCTTAAATAGTGTAAATGTGTTATTTGTCCCTTGATAATTTAATCTAACTCAAGTCTTCATCCAACTACTATTCACAATGAAATAGACTAGTAGAGTCCACCAATAAGAACTTGATTAGGATCATAAAAAGGACAATGGAAGATAGTCAAAGAGAGTGATAGACCAAGTTAAGGACTACCTTTTGGAAAGATATAATTAATCTTAAGAATTATATTGGTCACTCTAATTATCTCCTTTTTTATGTTAAAGATAAAAAAATTTCCATCTCAATTGAGTTGACAATCTTGGAGCTTACACACCAGCTTGAGCTCATGAAGAGTAATGCAATAGAAGTGAGGATGAATGAGTTGATATAATTAAAAGAGATAAAATATAATACCATTCATGCCATGTGGTCCAACCATGACCAATTAAAAATATAATTTTAATATAGATACTCATCAAAGACATTTCAATAAGGTGATATTGTGCTTAAGTGGGATGAGGACTATGCTAATCTAGGTAAACATTTAAATTTTGATAGTCTTTGGAGTGGGACATATGTCATTACCAATCATAAGGAGATTAATGATTTATAATTGTATATATTTAGTGGTGATTAAATCCATATACATATCAATGGGATGCTCCTCAAGTATGATTATTAGAAACACCAAGTCCTCTTGTACATAGTAGATAGCTTCTTTCCTCTAAATGTTGTTTCACATGCTTGGTAGTTTTTGGTTTGTTATAGTTGTTTGTTATTATGTTTATTTGAAATTTTATTATCTATTTTTTGGTGTATTTTTGTGTTTTTTTGGTCCTCAATCTATGCAAGGTATTAGGCAGTGTCTATATGCAATCAAGGGTACTCATATAATAATGGGTGATAAGCAAAGACATTCTAAACTCTCTTAACCAGTAGGCAGGTCAAGCCAGCTGAGTCACCACAAGTGTTGACTATTTTATACCCTTAGGAATATAATAGGGTAAATATAATCCATATAATCCCTATTCCATAATAATAACTCATGGTTAGCACATCTCTTGGTGAATTAGGATAGTCTAAATCCTGGTCATTGGTTGTCACTTCAAATGCAGTAGGCCCATTATCTTATCATGTCATGAAACAGATGGTGATTATCCTCACTTCCTATTTCATCTTGTTTCAAGTGTCCTTAGATTTTTTTGGCATATTTTAAAGACCAAAATAGGCTTTTAAGTTGTCTTAAAAATTCAAAGAGCCATGGTGGAGATGATTGAATGATGAGCTGATGAGTCATCATGAAATCTTTTGGTGTATGAAATATATGTAAGGTATGGTTTAATTACAATATTTTAAGAATTTTTTGAAGGTTCATGGGGGAATAATTAAATATCTTAGTAGGTTATAATTTATTTTCATAAATTTTGAAATGAGATTCACATGAAATCCCTTCTTGAAGGCATGCATATGGTCTAAGAAGAGAAATGTTTAACCTCAATGTGACACAACTTGATCTTGAAAGACTAATAAAACCACCATTCACACCTTTAAGAGACTTAATGAACCCCATTAGGCCATACCTAAAGAATTTCATATACTAGTGACCACCTTTTCACAAAATTTGACACTAAATTATTACTAAATGGGCCCCACATGTGTCAAAATGTGCCTTTTTAACTCCTCAATTTATAGCATGAGATTTCATACATAAAATGAATCCTATTTTACCTCCTCCTTCCTTCCAATAGTGGTTTTTAGTCTAAAACATGAGAAAACATAGGGAATTTTTAGGTTTCATGAGCTTTCTGAGTGGTATAGATCTATATAGTATAGACTGAACTAGGTGGAGTAAGGGGTCTACAAATAGAGTTCACTATTGACATGTGTGAAATAAATTAGAGTGCTGTAATGCTTAAAGATCCCAAAATTGATTCATATTCTCCATTTATCTCATTGGTAGGTTTGGAGAGCACTTCAATTTGGTGCTCAGTCTGTATAGAGGAGAGAGAGAGAAGGTCCAAGATCTTGGCTAGAGAAATTAAACTTGGTCACCTTCCAATCATGGGAGTTAGTTTTAGGTTTATTCCCTTGATATATATGAAAATTCAATAAGAATTTAAGTGATCTAGTCACTACCCTCATAAACATAGGGAAAAATAAGGAGGATCATTTTATTGAGTTTCTATTCTATTTAATCAAATTTATGATTGTTCCTAGTTCTTCAAATCTTAAAAAAACTTTTCATGGCCTCCTCATCATTTAGTTTTCATTTTTGTGAATATAGGTGTGAGAAGTTTCCAAATTGCCAGTGTTTGTAGACTATAGACAAGGTTTTATTAATCAAGAGGATATCCAGTGTATACATTTGAAGGTGAATAGTTTTTATAGGTCTAATCATGGTGTGTTGAGTGTATTGATGTATCTTTAATCCAAATTAATTTATCATATGGTCTCCAAAATTATAAAATGGTGATTCCAAGTGATATGACTTGAAAATGTGGCTTTCATGGCATAGAAAGGTATTTTTTTATCTAATGGTGGCTTTAAGATTTTCAAAACATATTGAAACACATCATGGAGTGTTACATTCACACCAATACATCCTTATCTAAATGTTATCAAGATTCACTATATCCACACAACCTAAATAATCACCATATATCTACCATAAAGCACCCTCATAATCCATTTAGCAAATATTAAGGTCATTTAGTAAATATTAAGTTTTTTTAAGGATCTTATGTTTTCTTTTCCCACTGCATATGCATCATTAATAACCTTAAAATGTTATGTTATTTTAAGTATAAGTATAGATAGGCTTAGGGACCCCTGTATAATATATTGGGTGTGAGGTCATGGTTCATTCCAAACCCTCAATAATCTATGCCATTTTATAACCTTTACACTATCATTCCACCTCAGTTGTAAGCCATTCACTCTATTTTGAAACTCCATATAACCTCACTATCATCATCCATTGGACATTCAACCCCTAACCAAGTATAAGTCATGGGATAAAGGCATAAATACTCATTAGGGTTGTTAAGAACCATCAGGTCATGAATAATGATTCAAATATCCATAAACCCTATTGAAGGAACAAATAGCCACTACAAGAAAAGACCTAAATCCACCTTGGTAAAGTCCTTCAAACTCACTACGTGAAGATAAGCCTTGGATAGGGTATTGGATAGATAGATGCATGACTTGGGAAGATAGAATCAAACATGAAAAAGGATATGAGGACATAAATTATGTAAATGGAGTCTTTTCTCTAACTCAAGAGTCTGCATTGTAGACATGTAGATAGTCAACATTACATTAACTAGTTCCTATAATATTGTTGATAAGTCTTGAGGTCTAAATCCTACCTTGAGTATAAGATAATATATGCACATAAAGGGAAAATATGAAAACTAAGAGAAAGGGTCAATCATAGAGGTTATTTCACCAAAGGTAGATAATTTTTTAGGAGTGCATTTTGGTACTAAGGCTCATACAGTCAATCAAGGTTACTTATAATGTGAATGTGCCAAACCAATGAGAGTAGTAATGCCCATAATATATGAAAGAAGAATATACAGGGGATAAAAACACCTCCAAACTCCTTAAAGTCTTATTTAGGGTAATCCTAAGCCATGAAGTTATTTGGTATGAGTTGAAAACCTAGAAGCATACAAGCAGTGGTGTGATTATGTATGCAGGTATGTTGGCAGGGTTAAAGGAAATGAGTTTAAAGGCTATGATAAAGTTTTAAACATGATTATTAGGTTATAACTACACCCATACATGATCTAAAATAATATTTCTCAAGATATTAGTATCAACTACTTCAATCTCACATATAGGACAGTGTTGATCAAGATAAACCACAAGAGAGAGTAGGGTTGGTGAGTGGTCTGAGCAGATAGAAACATATATAAAAGGTGTAAAATAGATTGAGTAGGGTTTCATGGTAGTATATGAACCATATATTCACCCTATATGATTGAAGACCCAAAACACTAGTCTAGTTTTATGAGGTATAAACCCTTCTCTCAGGTCTAGGACCCTACCTCCACCTCACCATCATGTCCATACCTTCAATCAAGTCCAATAGAATGTGGTGTGTGTGGAATTTTTTTTTAAACCCTAGATAAATAATTTTGGGTAGAGTAATGAAATTAAATATTCCTTTTTGGGTTTTATCCCTCTTTGAGCTCCATCTTCCTGAGTAGACATATTGAGCTACATATTCAATCACTCATACCTTTCACCACAAAGGGACGCAGACCCAGGGATCTTAGGGAAACTTAAGTAGCATTGTGGAATCAAAATAAATAAAGGAGTGAGTGGGGTTGGAGGGCTTATTTTATGAACAAATTCTAATAATTTAACATGCTCAAATTTCCTTGTAGAAATCTTGAGGCACACCTTCTGACACTCATATCTCCACACACACTTTGCATAGGATCCTAAGATGTTTAGGAGACATGAAGGGGTTAATGGGATAAAGGTTAATGATAATAATTTTTTATTTAAATTTATATATTTTATGAACCATCATTAATATTGTGGACCTCTAAAACCATTCCTAAACCCTGGATGGTACCCGATGATAGAATTATGCCTCCAAATGTTTTCAAATGGAGTAGTTTAGCTATGAAATGGTCATAAATGTCTCCCGGGTATTATGAGTAATCAAAGGAATTATTGATTGGAATTTACATGGGTTATGTTTATTATGCATGGGAAATATAGTTTATGTTTTTAATTAAGGAATTGAGAAGGATTTGCATGAACCATGAGTTTCTGAGGAGAGAAGGGCTCCCAAGGTTCCTAAATGGCCTCATATTAATCACCTACATAGGCCTTTATAACAATTTATCCTTGTAGATAGACTTGGGTGTCTAAGTGAGAGACTATATTGCATATAACAAAAGGAAAATGGCTTGATGATCCCAAAACATATACTCGAAGGGACGTCAAGGGTGACCTTCATGTCAAAGGTAGTAGATAGGTGCCTCATAGCTCTAGGTTAAGACAAAAAATTAGAAACCCTACACTTATTGTCATTAATCTAATATCCTCATTGAGATAGTGCCACTTAAGAGATAGAACAAAGGGGAAAATGAGATTATAAGACATCTCAAACTTTCATGGGTGAGATCATCAAGTTTATTTTAGAGGTGTAGGTCACTTTTATATGTGTGAGATAAGCCCTAGTTGGCCATTTTGACATGAAATTATTTCAAAACTACCCAGAATGCATGATCCTCACTTGAGAGGAAATTTCACATGGTCAAAACTATATGTAACTTTTTCATGGGTAGATAATCACTTTAGGAGAGGTGTGGGTCTTTGTCTACAAGATTTTAGTGTAATTAGTTTATAGGTTAAATCCCTAGCCTCTATGAACCATTGTTAAGAATCCTAGGCGCTCTTAAATCTCCCTTAAACCCTAATAAGGAATTGAATAGAAATATTTAGGATAAATTGCATCTATAAGCATTATAATAACTTGGAAAACACTTGGATCATATTTCACACTTAGAGGAGGCTTATGTTAGGGTATTAGACTATATGGATAGTGTACACACACCTCCAAAAACTAAAAGTTTTTAGATTTTTGAGAAAGAGGTGAAGTGAATAAGTTTAAAATAGGTTAATAATCAATGGAGGTGTTATTTTGAGGATTTTTTCATCTCCTCAAATCATGAAATTTTCACCTACCTACCTAGAACTGCTTCTACCAACCTTCACTAATTAGCCAATATATAGAAGCTAGTCAAGATAGTCTAACCATGTAATAAGGGTAAAATTGTAGGTATGGGATGTTTTAAAGTTATATATATAAGTGTGGGAGGTTGATTTAGGTTGATAAAAATTTAAATTAGGTAGGTTGAAGGCCTGATTCAATCCCTATGACTCTTTAAATAATAAATTATAAAAACTAGACTATCAGTCTATGAGGCCTACTTAGACAACAAGATAGAGAAGCTTATGGGAATTGAAATCCATTATGGAATTAATGATACATATTAGGACATTTTTAAATACCCCTTGGATTAAATATACTTCATATTAATGATCATTATTAAATATTTTGGGTTGTTTCTTCCACAAGGTCAATGTGTAGATAAGGGAAGATAATGCCTTATGAAAGAGGCCTAATTATACCTATTTCACCACCTAGTAACTGATTAAATGGAAATTAATTGACTAAGGGTGGTGTGAATGGAACATATATGAATCAAATCTTACTAAAAATATAACTCAATGCTCAAAAGTGCTCACTAAATCACTAGTCAACCAAACAATGCATAAGAGAGTGAGGGAGATTGTTGTAACTGATGCATGGTCACTAATACTTATTCATGATGTATTCTACACCTAGATTCCTTTATCTCTCTTGGACACAAACCCATATATTTAGGAATTTAATCATTTTTTATCATTCCTCATCTAGGTGTATTAAATCTCTATCAAAATTGTATCTTGCATCTTAAGAATCAATAGAGAAAGGATTGTTGCAAACTTCTTCATTAGTGTTAGTGTGTGTTATGATTGTTTATTTGTGTAAAATTATTAATTTCATATTATTTTTCAAGTCCTCTCTTTCACCTCATGTTTTATTTTCATCCTATATAGTTCATGAAAAGTGTTGATAGGTGGTAGATATGTTGAAGAGTGAGTTGATTAGTGGTATCTTATGTAGACCTTCATTCTTTTGCCTTCAAGTTGTAGAACTTCCACCTAACCTCCATATGAAATACTTATTTTTATGACTATGTCAAGAATCCTAATTATGTACTTGTCTTTCATTAGATTCACAAGTGTGTTTGAGGATCATTTAAGAGAGGATAAGTGAATATTGGTGCATCACCACCCCTAAAATAGGTTTTCATTTTATGTTTTCATCTTATCTCTTTTCATCCCAATATAATTAAGTCTTATAATAATATTTTAAGTCAATATATCATGGGAGTTAGCCCCAAAATCTATAGGTTTTATTTAACTATAGGTCACTCATATCCTTTAGGCCAATCCCATGTAAGTCCAAGTTTGAAGAAGAAACTATCTCCTTCAAAGGTGCAATTTGGAGTGATAATAGGTTCTACATGTATATAAATAACTTGGGGAAGGGGTTGCCACATCTTCCAATTTTATATAACTTTGATTATAACATAAATGACTAGATCATAAGTCTCAATTACATGTCATAACTTATAGATATTTTAGGCATGTGACATGCGCATGCTGGAAAAAATAATTTATTTAGTTACAACATACATGTAATTAAAAATTATCTATTTGTTTGTAACAATTACATGCAAAATTATAAAAAAATAGCCTTTTACTTTAGTCTAAATCACCTATTTCTTAACATTTTTCAAAACTATTATTGGAACTACCATTGGTGGGATTATTTTTGTGGATGTGGTGACTAGAGTTATACTTGTTGATGCACTCATTAATTGGAATAGAGTTATAGTTGGAGCTAAATGATGAGGCAGCATTGATGTAGTTGATGATAATGTTGTTAATAGCATTGTAGGTGGGGTCTGAGGAGCAGAATTGGTAGGTGGTGCTAATGCTACTTTCTTATTTTCATCTATCTCTTGGTAATATTTTCATTCCTTAGTATGTTACATGTGAATTAAGTTCATGTAAATAAGATGAGGTCTAGTCACCCTCTTTTTTTATTTCTTCAACCTTGTATTCTCTATCTTGGTGGCTCAAATATAACATAGAATACCTCTACCTTTGTTACCTTCCTCCTTGTTATGATCAATTTTTATTCAATGTCCTCCAATCTTAGTCCTTAAATCTATTTGAAACCATCTAAAACTTGCTAAAAAAATTGATCAAAAGTGGTTTGAGTTACTA
This sequence comes from Torreya grandis, assembly GCA_037957365.1. Lineage (NCBI taxonomy): Eukaryota > Viridiplantae > Streptophyta > Pinopsida > Cupressales > Taxaceae > Torreya > Torreya grandis. The sequence continues at coordinate 1,476,253 of JARHVA010003484.1, read as the reverse complement.
GTTTCCCTCTATTATCCTAAACTCTGGTCAATTCAAACTCAACCAAAATTTATGTTTCTTAATTTTCTTAGTCTACAAGTTTATTCATGAGAGCTTGAATATATGACACTCAAGCTCGAGCCTCCTATATTTTGATGAGAGATAAATTCAATACATTAGCTACCTCTAGAGGGTTCATTAGATCTAAGTGTTTGAATGGCTTATTCAAGGTGTATAATATAAATAAATTCAATTTATTTGTCTTCTCTAATAATCTTAAATAATTTTGTTATTGAATTCACATGTAGAGCTAATTGGTATCTCAAATAATGAATTGTATCCAAAATTTCATACAAATTAAGTGTTATATTTTGTACATCCTATTCTATACCGAGGGGAAATTGTATCACTTGTTTCTACTCTTTTAGAGTTTCTAAATCTTCTTCCAATTCTTGTCTGGATAGCTCCATTCCCTCATGGATAGCTAGTAATACTTGACTATGGGTCTCCATATAGGAATTTAGGTCCTTAATTTATGGGGATTGAGCCTTTTTCTTATTCTACCTTTTTGAAAGGGAATAAACTTCTTCCCTTTCTTCCAAAATCTACCATGTCCCATAACTATATTCAATCTTTATTTTTTTGACCCTCTGGAATCAGACTATGGTTTTGTAAAAAAGTGAACTTATAGTAGGGAAGCTTAGTAATCTTTAGAATAGGCCTCTTAGAGGCCAAAGCTCGTAACTCCTTAACCTAGTATATAAGAGTGATATTTGAAGGATTAGATGGCTGAGCTTCTATTTTTGCATGCTCCTTAGGTTTAGGTTTAGGTTCAAAGGAGGTTTTGTGCATTGAGGGCCAAATTATTTTGTACCCTCTTAGTTATTACTATTGTTTTAGTTTGGATTGGTTTTAAAGAAGGCAGAGGTGAACCCAATTAGGTAGAGAAGGTAACTATTTGAGTGATGGGTTGGTTGATGACTATGGAAATAGAAGTATATACTACAAGAGTGGGATCAGAGGTAGTTGGCATGAAAATACCTATGGTTAAAGGGATGGATATTGAAGGAATTGAAATTTTAGAAATTGAGATTATAGGGGTGGTGGTTGAAGAAGTAGCAATTAGAAGAGTAGAGGTTGGGTGCATGAAAATAAGGCCAACAAAAAGTGATTACACATGAATGAAAGTGGAAACAAATGGAACATGTATGGTAAAAGTAACAAGTAATGAAATTAGGTGGAAAAATACTAAGGGGGTAGTGAAAATATCACCTTTACTAGTTAAATTATTGCTAACAGGTGTCATTGCTTTCAATGCTTGTAAAATCAAGACCTTGGTTTACTATAGTTCCTCTTCATCCACCTCTAGACTTGGCTTGCCTTCCATTTAAGGTTGTGCCTCTTTGATTGCTTCTATGTATGGGTTTTGAGGTCTTTCCCCCTTAGTTTCCTTTGATAACATTATGTCATTTTCTTGGCTTATGGATAAGTCACATAATGGGGAAGGGGAGGGGAATTCATGCTAGATGTTAAGGGTATTGAAGCCACCATAATATATGGCATTTTTACCTCATAATAATAATCCAACCAAATGATCCCAATTATTCCCTACTTGTGTTATACTTTTATTATGTCAACTCCTCTATTAATTCCTACTTGACTCTATTTAGTTCAATAGTTAATTCTTAAAATGGATGAGTTTATTCATCATCTTCCTAAATGGGAGTTGGTATCTATTATTGATATTGATGTTGTTCATTTTCTTTATAAATTGATGTTTTACCTACCAATTGTTCTTGATTTTGTTGTTGTTGAGCCATAGATGGATGTTGGGGATCTTATTCTTGGTCTACCGGCTATTGGTATGGCATGCCACTCTAGAAGTCAGAGGATATACATCCTTATAGTGGTGGGATCCTAAATTTTCCTTGGATAAGTATAAGGGAAGGGTTAAAGTATCACCCTCAATAATTCTTTGCTTAATCATGTTGTACTTGCTCTTTATTTTAATTCCTCATCATCCTTGGCATTAATAAATAGGAATTCATGGTCAAATGGCTCATGTTTATATGAGATGCCTAAGATGTGAATCTTTTCCTAGACTCTTTCATGGGGGTCCCAACCCCTATGGGGTAGAGTGTCCAATGAATATACTCACTTCACATTACTAACTTCCCTAAAGTGCCTCTTGAAATTATACTGCATCTTCCCAATAGTGATATGAGAGCCATGGAAGGCACTTTTATTTTTCTTTGTTAGATCCTCATCTATACCATTCCATATCTGAAAGGTAATTTATTATTCATCCACCTTATTAAGAACAAAATTGGGAATTAGAATAGGGCCCAATTAGTCTCACACATTGACAAGTGTTTTGACAATGTTGGGTGAAATCCTAGCTAGAGGCTAGCCATGAATGGCCATTTAGACCTAAGGGTGTAGGTTTTTTGTTATTCTGGTGATGTTTCTAACATATGCATATATGTGAATGAAATAATAAAAATCAGATATTCTATTATTGATAAAATTAGGGTTAGGACTCCATATAATCCCATTATACATGTATATTATCCCCATGATGACATCTAGTAGGTATGACATCATATTAAAATTTCTCCCTTGGGGCCTCTTTTACTATAGGTGGTCATTAATGAATTCCCCCAATGCATAGGTGCACTCTAAATTAATGAATAGGTCTATCAAGGCTATCCATTCTAAATGCAAAAAGTGAACACTTAGGTGGATGAAGAGTTAGTTCAACAATGTCATGCATATGGGAATACCCACCATAGATTAGGTGATAAGGATGGGATTCTTAATATGTTACTTGACAATAAACATATTTCCTAGGAAAATTCATTTCCATATTTCTCTCTCCATATTATTTCCTTTCTTGTAAGTGACTATGGTATGTAAGTCAAATCTAACATCTGGGATAGGGAAACTTAAATACCTCATGGATGTGCATACACATAATATTTTCAAAATTTTATCAACTAATGATACTCTCTATCTTACAAGAACCTTTTGAGTCTCAATATCTATAAGTGAATACCTTAAGGGGTGCACTAGGAAAGGAATGGGCATACCATTGGTGCTTTGTATGATAATTGTCCCTTTTACCACTTGTTATCTACATAATTATCTCCTAAAGACCATATCCCTAATAGTATTCTTATTTTTTTTAAACTCCTTAATAATTTCCCACATTATGTCCCCCTCTTCCTAGCTTAAACCCCCTATCAACTATTTATAGTACTAGGTCAACTAGGTTGACCATGTACTCTTGTAGGTAAAATTCATTTAGGGTCTAGGTCGACTCTTGGTTGACCTAGCCCGTGACCTAGTGAATTTTTGTCCACAATAGTACTAGGTCAACTGGATCGACCCTCTTAGATGAAACTTTTAGAAGGGTTTAGGGTTAAATTATCCTATATATAAGATTATTTCACCATTATTTAGAGAAGAGAAGAAGAACTAAGATCTATTATGCATCTGTTTATCCATCATTATACTTGAGGAACAAGCTTAGGGTTTCATACTTTCTTTGGAGATATAAATCTTGTCTTATGGATAATTATTTTTGATGTATTGATAGGTTGTGTATCCTAGAGCTGATTTATCCTTGTCATCATTACATACAAAAATAACCTCTTGTAAAGCACCTTGGCCAAGTGAGAGATTGAGGCTCAGTAGGTTTGTCTTCAAAGGTAAGCATTCCTAACTGTATTCCTCCTTTTTAAGAGTATATAGATATTAATTTGTACTTCTCTTCCATGCATTAAGATTCTATATACATTGATGTATGTGTCTTTTATACATGCTCACTTTTTTTTTTACCCCCACTTTGTGCTATAAGATTTGGTGAGCACTAGATTAGACATTACTTTACTTGTTATTAATTTAGTGAGTATGAAAACATAGGGCTTAGTTATGGTTATTAAGTGATTGTGCATGAATGGAGGCTTTGAAACCATCCTTAACATTGTTTATTGTAATAAGATATCCCTTAATTGGGTCTAATGGACCCCCATATTGGTCATGTTCTTGATTATCTAATGTATCCCGAATCGGAAGTGTAACTATGATCTATCTTTTCTAAGTTAGGATTGATTTATATAAATGATGAATTTATGATTGTATACATTTTGGTGAATCTGACATGAATATAAGCCTTGTAAGTTTTCTTTCATGTTTTTCATTATTTTATCATTTTATTTATTATTTTTCTATATTTATGATACTAGGTTGATAGTATCGGTATAGTTTCTAACTTTTATGTAAAATTTTAACACACACTCACATCAAAATGACTCTATTTTTCTATACAAGTCTTCATCAAATATAGGCTACTAGGTCGAATAGGTTGACATAGTATAGTTTTTCACTTCTAGATAGGCTACTAGGTTGACCTTGTCAATATTCTAAACTTCTAGAAAACATAATAGGTTGAAACTTTTGGTATAGTATCCTTCATAGGTTTCAAAAAATAGGGAACTATAGAACTAGGTTGACCCAGTAAACAAAGTTGGTAGAACTTGCAAGTAGAAACTAGTGTACTTTAATATCAATCTCACTTTATTCTACATCTTCCAACCCACCAAGGTTCCTTTCTCTTTTTCTCTATCATTTATATTATTCATTATAGTTATATTTTTCATAGTTTTTAGTCTTTAAAACTACCCTTATACAAAAAACTAGGTCAACCTAGTTGACCTATTTCTATATTCTATCTAAAAGACTAGGTTGACACTATCAACACAGTTCTTAATAGACCCTTGCTTTAGTGGTATAGTAGAGATATTATTAACTTTTTACTATAATCTCTGCATACATTGTCATCAGAACCAACATTGTACTATGTTTTAAAGTTGGAATTAACACTTATATGTTATTAATTTCTTCACACTTTCACTTTTAGTTTCTTACATGCTTAGAATAGATCACATAGTCTAATTAGGTGGATTTTCAATATACCATTTAGTTTCACTATTTTTCTCTTTCTTGCACACACTACCAAATCACATAATCTTAAAATATACTTAAATAATTTTCTACCCAAGGCCTACCTACTTGGTTTCCATCACCAAGGGGTAAGCTAACTTGGTTTTCTATCCAAGTATAAATAGGTGGTTAATGGTATATATTATCAAAGCACTCGATACCCTTATCACTATGGTGTGTCAAGTGAAGGGGTAAGCCCCAATACCAAGCTAGTACCATTGCCAACACAAATCCCTTTCAGTCTAAATATCCTAAAACCATCTATAGATTACTTTTTAGTTACCTAATTTTATCCAACTTCCTATCAAACTTAAAATCATACTCTAATAATCTAACAAAATTGAAGATGACCACTTAGTTAACATTTACTTTCTAGGTTGAATCTTTTCTCATTGATCAATTGTATGTTGTATTGAAAAACTTACATTGGCCAACATTGATGCATGGTTTTGTGGTGTGTGCTTCAATTGGATCATCCTCATTGACCCAATTGATTATGTGTTTCCTTTCATTGCTTATTTTCAAAAGTACTTGCAATTTTTTTCCTATTTTAGTACACTATCATTTTATTTGACATTCTCTTATAAACCATATATTTCCCTTTCCTATAGTATTGAGTCGATCATGTCAACACAGTATTCTTTTTTGTCCTTCGAGATATAGTACTAAGTCAACCCTATTGACTTTGTATCCTTTTATACTTATTTTCTATCCTAGGTTATAGTACTAGGTCGACCCTATCGACTCTATATCCTTATTTTATTAATTTTTAGACCTTATTTTTAGTACTAGGTCATCCTAATTGACTATGTACTCTTATCTACCTCTTTTTATTTCTTTTATTTTGTATCACCTTTACCTTATCTATTATTTCTCCTTTAACATGAACTTCTTATTTCAAGACAACACTGAGTGGAATTTAATGGATATGATGAGTCTTAATAACCTTCATAGGTTCTCCCATAAGTATCTTGTGGCTCTTATTCTAGATGAGACTAATTTTCATATAGCCACTCACACAACCAACTACAAGACCCCTCCTTATTCTTTTTTTCTTCACAACCCTCTCTTCTCACTTGAATATCCACCCAAATTAGAGTGTACACCTGAAATGATCTTATTTATCTCTAAATTTCCTCAACATCAAGGAAATGACCCTTCAACCATTTACCATCTCATGATTAGTGGTCAATTTGAAGAGCCTCATTCACCTTTTCCCACATTCTCACATGGATTTTGGGATACTATTTTTTTTTTCTTCTCATCCTTTTCCCTCTATTTTGACCCCTTCTCATATGATGACTTCTTTTTTGACTTACTTTACCTCCATTCCTAGTATCTCCACTAACATGGAAGGTTCTACATCTAGTGGGGTTCTTCCAAGACCCACTCTCTTCAATTCTTCCACTAGTGAATCATTTCCTACCCATGGTAATCATGATTCTAGTGCTACTCTTTCTCATCCCTTTACTAGTCCATATTTTTCCACATAAGAAAAGTATGCCACTAGTGCCTCAAATTCTAATAGTTCCTCTCAAGCTCCTACTAACACCCATAGTTGTACCCAAGACACTACTTCCAATTTTAATGCTTCAAATAATGTCAATAATGCAACTCAAACCCATCATCTCCTATTACAAATCCTTAATCAAATGAATGATTTTCAAGATAATAATGTAAATCAAATGATGCAAATGCAAAACAACCTTATCCATCTTCAAACCCACCCTTAATAGGTGTCATGGGTCATGCATAATCAAAATGTCCCCCCACCTCCTCTTTAGGATTCCCATGATAATCTTATCTATAGGCCTCCTCTTATCAAAAATACAATCAAGCATCTTCAAAATGAGTCTCTTACATCTCAAATTGATAATATCAATATAAGAGGTATCACCCCTACTATTTATTATAATGGGTCAACTAACCTTACTCTTCATTTAAAAACATTTATAAATCTATATAAAGACTGGGTCAATTTAAATACCTTTGCTGATATCAATTTATTATCCAAAACTCTCATGGGTGATGCTTTAGATTGGTACAACCAACTTAAAACTAGTTATGTTATTAGTTTGGAAGATTTAGTAAATTCTCTAGTCTAAGAATTCTAAACTAGTGATCTTCTTGAGAATAGCTTGGCCCATTTTATCAATTGTAATAAACTTGAAACTAAAATTTCCCAAGATTTTACTAAATTATGGAATACATTATCCAATAAATGTTAACATAACACAGTGGATGTTAACCTTTTCCATCTTTTTACAATGCTCTTTTTCCCAAGTTGTAATATTGAGTTCAGACTCTCTCTCTCTCCATGTAATTTTGAGGAGGATATTGACCAAGATAAACATCAATATTTCCTCATGCATCAATTCAATATATCCCAAACTTTTGTGGGTACTCATATATTACTTAAAAAAAAGAATAATAATGATACTAATGATGGTTTCATAGACTCTTATGACACCATTCACACTATTCATGTTTTTTTTCCTAACCAATCTTCAAAACCAACTCCCCCTTCTCAATAATTCACCAATACTCATTTATCTTCACCTAATAACATCAATTTTCATAAAATTTTATCCCCATCCAAATTACTAGAACATATACTTAGGCCTATTCCATGAGAACTTAATCTCACTCATCCTATAAAATCTTGCTATGAACCTGATAAATTTTTTTGGTTTCATGCTAGTTGGGGTCATTCTCAAGAGACCTGTAGGTAACTTCATAATTTGGCTATGTATTTTTTTCTTGGTCCCAATTTTTACTATGATTATATCATTCAGAAATGCCAAAAAGCCTATGAAATTACTTTTAAAGACCATGAAATAAATACTAAATCTCAAGATTTGAATCAACCTAATGTTCATTTGGATATCTATAAATATCCTCTTACAAATCACTAAGATACCCAAGACAATCCAACCCCTTCTACCAATAATTTCAAAAGTCTTATTGATACTACTCTTGAAGATAATGTGGTTAATATGACTAATATATGAAGGTTGATTACTTTCATTGATCCTCAACCTATATACACACTTCTATTATCTCAAACATTTTGTGTTATCTAAGATTCTTCTCCTACTCACTTAAATGAGTTGGGCCAAGATGACCTTATAACTTTTGATGAACCAATTACAACTCCTCCCTTGGATAACACTTCCCATACTATTTATACCATCCCTCCATCTTATTTGCATACCACTAATGATACTCAAGCATCTACCAACACTTATTCTAGTGCTTTTCAAAACCAACCTACATCAACTACTTCATTTTCTCAACATAATCTACTAACTTGTCCTCTAACTAAACCTTCCACCTCTTATCAATATAAATTCAAATATACTTCAACTCCTTTTGAGGACCTCCTTCAACACTATACACCTCTTTCTAAAATCTTCTTATGGGTTATAATGAGTGAGATCCTATCATAGAGCTCACTAATATTCCATCCCAAATTCCATTTCTTGAGCTTGTGAGGACCTATCCACATCATCATGACTATCTTATGTAACTTTTGTTTGAAATGAACATCCCTCATCCTTCCCTAGCAAGATGTGAAACCACCTTTTCTGGATCAGAAGATAGCATATTGCAATAATGTGAAGAGATGTCCATCCATATTGATGAAATAATGGACACTTATCTTTCCTTCAAATTTCCCATTGCTTCCATGATTCTTGATGAGATTATGCTTCATGTAAATGATCCTCTTCTTTTCATTAGTGTCCAAATTGGTGATATCTAAGTCAAGTGTGCCTTGATTAATGAGGGTTCTAGCACTTGTGTTACCTATCTCAATTTTATTAAATCCCTTTGATATTCCAAATGTAATCTCAAATACACATATAACACATGTCAAAGATATGATCAAATTAAAATGCCTCTTTCAGGTTGTGTGTGGATCCCCATTACTTTCCCACCTATTACCATTTGTGTGAAGGTGATGACATTTAACTTTCCCCTATCTTAAAACATTTTTCTTAGTAGGCCATAGACTAATCATATGAGAGAAGTTACTTCTTCCACCCACTAATGCATTAACTTCCCTCAAAATGGATCCATCTATAAGGTTCAGGGTGACACTAAGCCTTGGAATTTCAAACAATTTCAAGATCAGGGTGTATTCAAGATTTCTACCCTTTAACCCTTACCAAATTTTACATTTCATGAGTCTCAATGATTCAACTTTCCCATCAATTCCACTTGAGGTTATAATGATCATCTTGAAATCATTGAGAATATTCCCCCTAACCTACCAAGACTACTCATAGGCATATCTGTTACTTCTATAACATAGATAAGCATTCATCCATGCATTATCATAAACTACAATAATATATTGAGACTTTTACCTACTACCCCTTAGTCCCTAAATAAGGCTAAAACTCCCTTGAAGGTACCACCTGATTATGTTCTTAAGTATAATGAGGTATATTTTCTCTGGCACCAATGTGTCACACATCACACTGATCATTACCACATCCTTCAACAACATCTTAAAGATCATCTTTTAACCATTCTCGTACCTTCTATCATTCCTCTCATAGGTCACTCTTAAAAGAAGGATCCCCCTTCTTCCCTCATGATTCCACCTCTTGTAGTTTCATCTCCTCTTATGGTCCCTTATTTACCTCTTGTTCCTCCACCTATGAATCCTTCACCCGTGCACTTTTCCTCACCTATGAATCCTTCTCCACATGTGAGTCCCTCACCTACAGATCCTTTCCCAAAAATTATCCCTTCATCCCCTATAGAAACCACTCCCATTGATTCTCCCAAGCATCCCTTACATGATATCCTCGTCAATATAATCCATTAAGCATTCCTACCTTCTCTATTGAGGATATTAGATGTAAAGTATTTTCATAGATTTCATTCAATAGAGATGAGACATTGGTTGTAGTTCGCATTCAACTTCATAGAGACTTATTAGATGTTATGTATAATGTGTGTGGATAAATATATCAGTACTTATGAACACATGTATGGTGTTCTTACATTCTTATTTTTTATTTAACATTTTTTCTAACTTTATTTTTATCTATTTTTCATATCATTTGACATTGTGTCAAATTATTATTTATCTCACATGGTGTCTTTGATTTTGCACTTTATATTTTTTATAATGTCACTTATGTTTGATTATGAATTTCTTATTATAATTACCTTCTTTTTATTCTTGAGTTTATTTCTTAGAACTCCCTTGTTTTATTTTCATGATTTTTTTCTATCTTATCTCTATAAAAATGGATAATTTTTATTGTGACTTGGTTATACCAACCTCATTCCCTTTAGTCATTCCTTCTCAACCAAGTGACCAATTAATAAACAATTCATCTCATTATAATTTCTTATTACCAGTCCTCTTTGGATCTCCTCTCTTCCCCTTTATTTCTTTTTGCAAACTAAGCATATACAAGGTTGAGAGTTGAGATAACATGATAGTTCATTATTAAGCTTAAGTGTTTTAGTTAGTCTTGTCTTTTGCTACTTAGATTCCTTTAACAAAATCCTAAAACTCATTCATGTGTATCACTCTATCTCTCATGATTGGTCATTCTAAGTCTATATGGTGGAGGAATCCTAAAATCCATAAAAATATTCAAAATCTAAATCATTTAACAATAGGCAATGACCGAAAAGGCAACATTCAAAATTCTCAAAAGTCAAATCACACTAAAATACATGATTAAAACACATCTATTTCTTATAGTCAAATATCAAACTCCATATTTGTCTTCATGATAGATCTGAGGTCTATTGGGGTTTGGTAGGCTAGTAGATTAGAAAATGAGAATAAAAAAATATTTTAGTGCTACCTACTTTCTCACACAAGTACCCAATATTCGCATTAGGATAATGGCTCTGTAAGGGATCTTAAATAATGGAGAACATGTTGTGAGAAGTTAGGTCTATTTTACTTTTCTTATACCAATTTACCTTCATGAGTTGATCTTAGTAGCACACTTATTGCCTACATAGCTTTGTGTCTATAGCAAACATGTTTCCTTTGTACATTGATTTTCACTAGTCACTTAATGTCTTCTCATGTCCTTAGTATACCTCATGTCTCCTAAGGCCTTATCATAAGATACCTAATTTATGATTTTTACATTTGTTTTTTCACTCCCTATAATCCTAATATTTTCCCTTGAGAAATATTTCTTTGTTATTTGATCACTCCCCTAGGGATTCCATTTGTGAGTTACATTATAAGACCATGGATATGACCTAGCCTTCTTCACAAATTACCAAAATTTCACATTCCTATTACCAACATCATTTTTTACCATATTTTCACATTTATTCCACCTCATCAAAGTTATTATTAGCTAATTTTGGCCTACATGTAAATATTTGTATGAATGGATGAGCTAAAAAGAGTTCTAGATGGAATGAGTTGTCCAAAGATCTCATATTTCTTACAAAGATTTTGAAACACTTTAATCAAGCTTAAAGTTCAATTTATTGATTTTTGAGAAGCAATAACTTGGAAATAGGTCTAACATTTCTAAAAAATATTAAGCAAATTCTCATGGGGTTTCATGGCATCCAAGGAGCATAAAGCAGGTTTCAAAGGTCTTGAAAGCTCATTTTAAACCTTGAAAGTTCTTACACGAGCATAAAAAAGGCAAATTGTCATCACACATCATGAAAAAATGGATTGGTCATCATGATTATGCATTTTATAAGTATGTTTAGGAGGCCTTTAAGGACCAAAATATTTCATGAACATGAAGTTATTTAGATCATGCTCTAAAAATTCCATATCTTGATGATCTTATTATCTCAATATATAAAGCTTCGAAGTTAGACTTCTAGATTAAGACATTCACAAAGATGTCAAGATAAAGCTTCATAAAATATCCATTTAAATTAAAACATTTCTAGGTTTGATGTGGAGTTGACAAGTGTAAAAATCTCAGGATCTAAGATGAAGATATAATGGTGAGTGGCCAATCTACAATATCAGTGGGTCCAAACACATCTATGGTGTGTATTTGATAATACATCAAAGATCAATGGTGAGCATCAATTCAAAAGGCCAACATGAATGTGGAGCTGACAATTTTCAAGATTTAGGGTGTTTGAATAGATATCTAATAGTACATGATGACTAATAGTGTTAGTAGGTCCATGTAGATCAATGGTACATGTGCAATTATAAAAAGAAGATTAATGGTGAGAAATAGGTCAATAAGTTAGAAAGTCTTGAAGACAAATGAGAAGCTACCAAGTGTCTCAACCATGTTAGACTAGAAGAATATCAATAACTCACATTCATTCATATAGAAATATATCTATGGTGCATATGAAGTTAAAGAGTTAAAGAGATGATAGTAGGATCTTGAGAATGAATAAAGAGATAATAGTTGGCATAATATGAGAAGCTCAGATCAAGATCGATGATCAATATCAAAATTTAAAAGATAGGGACTTCAAATGGAAAATGAATTTGACTTAGGTTGAATGAGAGAAAAGAATTTAAAGGCATATGTCACTATTAGATCTCAATTGAGCATCCATTAAACATGAGATATAATCATAGTCAAGATGATTATGATAAAATCTCATCCCTATTTAAGCATGGTCTTGACCTCTGGTTCAAATTTTTGTAACTTACATAGCTCGTCCTTTAGGGTTGTAGAATTGTGTTTTGACTATGATCATTTCTATTTAAATAATATCTATGTAATAATGACTTCTCAACTTCCTTAGGGTTTAAATGTAAAATAGGTCTTTCTATGCCTAATAGAGATCAAAGATGGGTAGTTAGTTGTTGAATAGGGATTAAGACAAAGATACATGGCCTGTATGCCTTTTATCAATAGGATAACTATAGGAAAACCAATAAAGGAGATTGGTTTTCATCTATAGTAAACCAATGTTTAGATATTAAAATGGGGTATATGAATGATTATGAATAAGTGTCTCATATATATATATATATATATATATATATATATATATTATATATATATATATATATATATCTTTGACAAGTAGGTACTTACCACCACTCAAAGTAGACTTAGCCATGGTTCTATATGGATTTGAGCTATGAAGATTCTCTTCTCATGAATAGTGAGATTAAGTGGAAGGTGGCATGGAATATAAAATCAATGGGATTTGTGGTTGGAGAAAGTATTTGGAGTATTCATTTCTATTTTAATGTCTTTAGATATTTTCTCCAATAGTAAAATCATGAATCATCATCTTTAAAATAGATTCTTATCTTTTAGTGGATCTCTCAGCCAATAAGAAGACTTTGAAGACTATTGGAGTAGAATAAGGTTAGCTTGTTGATGAAGGATTAATCTTTCTTGGATCAAAATATGGTGGAACATTCATGAAAGGGGGAATATCATTTATTGTTCTTGGTTAACTTGCTCCCTCTTCTCTCTTTCCCTTTCTCCTATATCACCCCATTCTTTCTCATTTTTTAAGGGGGCTCTTTGGATTTTGCATTCCCACAAGGACTCTTTAATTATAAAGAGCTGAGACTCTCATTTGATAAGTCTAGACCCTATCAAAATTAGTAAGAACAACCTCATGAAGTAATAAAGGAATTTATTTTCCTATCTCTTGCCTTAGACTAGTGTTTAGTGAGTTGTACATAATGGCCTTGTGAAGGAGATTCTTCCATATCCATTATCCTTTTTGTTTACCTTGTTTAAGGTGATTTTAAGCTATTTGTAGGTCTATATTAGTGTTCTTTTTTCCATTGATGTAATCTCTCAGTGAGTCTTAAAACTCTTCTTTATTAGCATTCATTGCTTCTTGAACCTAGTCTATGAAATACTTTGTCAATTAGCTTGATTTTAAGGTTATGTAAGATATCATTATATTTTGCAAATCTAGTGTGGGTTTAAGATTATGGGAGTTTTCAATTTTTATTTGGTGCATCACCTTGTTATATTTTTTAGGATCCCTTTCCCCCCTTTCTAACCCTTTTCTAGTGTAAACATTAGTATAGGTGATCCATCAAGAGGAAGTCATCCTTCTATGGAGGTCCAATCCTACCATAAGTGACACATAGCCTAGGGTTATTCCCATAGTGCAGCTCAATTGGATAGAGCCTAAAGAACCCTCTCCAAGGGTGAAAATTGATGTTAAAATATTTTTTGGAATGCCTAGTGAGACTTTACTGCATTATGTATCTCACTAAAAGGTTATTGGTTTTGCCTTTCAGTGCAATCAACTTTTTTAGGCACATTTGCAAACACCAATGGTGATTCTACTATGAACATCAACTGGTATAAGTATCACAGTTTCTTAATCACCATAATTTGGTATGTATCATCACCCATTTGATCAAAATTCATGTTATTTCATTCCTTGTCCTTCATATCAGGTTAGCAATGTTCATGGCTTTACCCTAAGTATCCTTCAAGGTTTAATGTATCAGCCTTGTCAAAATCTACCTCTCCCTAGTCAACCAAAAAATAGACTTAGGGATATTTGGCTTGATATTTAAAAATATTTAATATATTTTTATAGGGAGAAGAGTATTATAGGAAATAAGAGAATCTTGAACACCAAGCTTATGTTCAGGAGCAAGGTTGGGGTTTCAAAAACATTACTTGGTTAGGCAAGACCAAGATAGAAAATAAAATGACTATAAATTGTTCTTGATATAAAAGCCAAACCTAGACCCCAAATATCCTCTCCTAATATTATTAATTCTCAAACCCAACCCCCTGGGAAACTCTTTCAAACCTCATATTTGTCAAGCGTTGAACATGTCATTACAGACCATTTAACTGACAAACATCAAGCCATCCCATCATGGATATTCTCTTATGCCAATGACCATAATTATGTCATACCATCTATTTTTAAACCACCCTCTCCCACACTCATTCAAGAAAAGGAGAGGGTTTCCAAGCCTTATGCTTTCCCCTCATGGAAATCAATCAAGGAGGACACAAAGAGGAAATAGTAAGTGCTAGTTCAGGTAGTCTAAGAACCAGTTCAATAAAAGGAGATGCTAGATTAGCTTAATGAGATTTCCTTATAGATGATTAAATAATCTATATAACTTCCCAAAGAACCACTAAAGATAGCCTTCAAAGTCCCTAGTTGAAAGGACACTCTCTTAAGCTACAAATAAGGTAAACTTTTTCACCCTCCCACCATCTCCCTCATGGAAGAGGAACCTATTTTACAAAGAATTGAGGAGGATCTTGAAGTCATAGGTGAGAATGAAGAGGATAATTCAATTATCTATGATGAAGATATCATAATAGGCATTCCAATCCATTCAGAGTAGGAGAAATCAAGTTTTAATCATACTTCTTGGCGCGGCTTTGACACTGATGAATTAGACCTTGAAGGTAGTATTGATGCCTTCATATTTGAAGAAATGGGTATTTAGATTATATATAAGAGTAAACAATATTTTGATTTGTCTCAAGATATTCCATTTTGTGGGGTTGAATATGAGGATGAGAAAAGTGTAGAGATTGATGTGGTTACAATAGTCAACTAGTTAGTTGATCAGGTTAAGGATGAAGAAGGGAAATAAATAGAGGATAAAGAGGATCAAAATGAAGTATGAAAATAGTTTTACCATGACTTTATGGACTAGGTATAGGTTTTAAACCATCACATACCTCCTTAAAATCATGAAAATGAACTTGAAAATCAGGTTGAAGAATCTGACCAATCTCAAGATGAATTATCTATTGAAGGTAGTATTGAAGTCTTTAAGAATGAAAGGGAATGGTCAAACCTAGAGCCAAACTAACATGACATTTTAAACCTTGGATGGGTTGGTGAGATACCATATGGATCCTTTCAAAGCTATCAAAGCAAGAGTGGTGTTTAATTTGGCATTATCTTCAATGACTAAGATTAAGTTGCCTTTTAGGATGACTTAGAGATTTTTTGCCTAAGCCTAGATAGTCAGCCTTCATGTTCAAAGGAGCCATCAGATGAGGAGGTTGTAGGTATTTCCATAGTATAATTTAGAGAAATCCTTGAAGAAATAAACCAATATTTTTACTGGAGACATGTTTGTACCATTTCATCCTCTTGAGAGCATGCCAAAAGAGTCAACAATCGGGCATCTTAGCCCACCTATCATGAGCTCTCCAAAGCAAGGTATTTTTCATCCTGGTTTATCACAAGTAAATGATGCTAGAATTTTCCCATTTGACCTAGGTCAAAATTAATTATAAATTGAAACTTATATATATTAAATTATATTTCATGATTTTCTCTAAGTGCATATGTGAACATTTGTTTAGTAGGTTAGTTTCCCTTTCTTTGTTTAGGTTAGTTTCTTTTCCTATTGTGTGTTTCATTTTCCAAATTACCTTGGGCACTTTTTTATTTTATCTATTTTTGTTCCTATTGATTCAAGAGTAATTTATATAAATGGGAAACCTTTCACCATTTAGTTTTAGTTAAGAATAAAGACTTGTGACTCCATGCCCAATGGATTAGATAAGGTAACTAGTCTAGATTCCTAAACATAATAGGCATCCTACCCTGTAAGTCACCAAAGGTGTTGGTGAGTTTTGGTGTACATGCAAAGATTTAGTAAAAATTGATGAGATGAATAGAGTTATGGATGGAATGAGGGGTCCAAATATCTCATATTGCTTATAAATATTTTGAAACACTTTAAGTAAGCTTAATGTGAAATTTGTTGATCTTTGAGAAGCATTGACTTGGAAATAGGTCTAAGATTTATAAATAAAGGATTTATTAGGTTCTCATATTGTTTCATGGTATACAAGGAGAAAAAATCAAGTTTCACAAGTCTTAGAAGCTCATTTTGATCCTTGGAAGTTCTTGCATAAGCATAAAAGAGCTAGACCATCATCACACGTCAAGTAGAAATGAACTAGTTAGCTTGATTGTGTATTTTATAGCTATGTTTGGGAGGCATCTTAGGACTAAAATATTGCATGGACATTAATTTTTTCATGCCAATATCATGATCTACATATTTCATGTCTTGATGATCTTTTTATCTCAAGATATAAATCTTCAAAGTTAGACTTGTAGAGTAAGATGTTCATGGGAGCGTCAAGTTAAAGCTTCATAAAATATCCATTTAAATTCAAATGTTCCTAGGTTTAATGTGGATCTAAAAAGTGTCTAAATATCAAGATTTAAGATTAAGATCTAATGGTGAATGGTAAATCTATGCTGTCATTGGGTCCAAGTAGATCTATGATGTGTATTTGATCATACATCAAAGATCAATGGTGAACATCAAGTCAAAAGGTCAGCATGAATGTAGACCTAACAAGTGTCAAGATATCAAGTGATTGAATAGATATCTAATGGTTTTAGGTGACTAATAAATTTAGTGGGTCTTGGTATATCAAATGTATGCATGTAATCATAAAAATAAGATCAACGATGAGAAATGGGTCAACAAGTCAGCTCTTGAAGACAAATAAGAATCTACCAAGTGTCTCAACCACATTATACTAGAATAATATCAAAGGCTCACATTAATTCATAAATAAATATATCGATGGTCTATCTGAGGTCAAAAATTCAAAGAGGTAATAGTAGGATCCTAAGAATGAATAAAGATCTAACATTTGGCACAATATGAGAAGCTTAGAGCAAGATCGATGGTCTATATCAAAAGTTGAAAGATAGGGACTTCAAATGGAGAATGAATTTGACTTAGGTTGAAATAGAACAAATGTTTCAAAGGAACATGTCACTATTAGAGCTCATTCAAGCATCCATTAAACATGGTATACAATCATAATCAGGATGGTTATGATAAAGTCCTATCACCATTAAAACATGGTCTCGACCTCTAGTTCAATGTTTTAGAACTTACAAAGCCTATCTTTTGGGGTTATAAAATTGATTTGTGATTATGATCATTACTCTTTAAAGAAGATCTATGAAATAATGAGTTCTAGGATTTCTTAGGTTTCAAATGCAAAATAGGTCTTTCTATGCCTAATAAAGATCAAAGATGGGTAGTTATCTATTGAATAGGTATCAAGACAAAGCTACATCGAGTATAAGCTTTTCATCAATAAGAAAACTATAGGAAAACCAATAAAAGAGATTGGTTTTTATCTATAGTAAACCTATGTTAAAATATTGAAATAGGGTATATGAATGATTATGAATAAGTTTCTCATATTTGATATAGCTAGATCCTCGACAAGTAGGTAGTTATCACCACTCAAAATAGACTGTCATGGCTCTGTCTAGATTCAAGCTATGAAGATTCTCTTCTCATGAATAGTGAGAGATAGTGGAAGGTGGTATGAAAGATCAAATCAATGATATTTGTGGTTGGATAAAGTAATTAGAATATTCATTTCTATTTTAGAGCCTTTAGATATTTTCTCTAATAATAAAATCATGACTCATCATCTTCAAAATAGATTCTTATCTTCTAGTGGATCTCTCCACCAATAAGAATAGATTGAAGATTATTGGAGAAAAGGAAGGTTAGCTTATTAATGATGGGTTAATCTTGATTGGATCAAAATATTGTGGAGCATTCATGAAATGGGACAACTCATTGATTGTTCTTGGTTAACATGTTCCCTCTTCTCTCTTTCCCTTTCTCCTATATCACCCCATTCTTTCTCATTTTTAAAGGGGGATATCTATATTTTGGATTCCCACAAAGGAATATTTAATCATAAATAGCTAAGACTCTCATTTGATAAGTTTTTAACCTATCAAAACTTGTAATAACTATATCTTGAAGTAGTAAAGGACTTTATTTACCTATATGTTACTTTGGATTAGTGTTTAGTGAATTGTGCATGATGGTCTTATGAATGAGATTCTTCCATATCCATTGTCCTTCTTATGTACCTCATTTAAGGTGCTTTCAAGATATTTATAGATCTAGATTCGTATTTTTTATACCATTGATGTAAGATCTTAGTGAGTCTTAGAACTCCTCTTTGTCATCATTCATTACTTCTTGAACCTAGTCTATGAAATTTTTATGCAATTAGCTTGATTTTGATGTTGTGTAAGCTATCATTGTCTTGATACAGATCTAGTGTGGGTTTAATCTTATGGGAGTTTCCCAATTTTATTTGGTGTATCACTTTTTTTTATCTTTCTTAGGATCCTTATCCCCCCTTTCTAACCTTTTTCTAGTTTAAACATTAGTATAGGTGATCCATCAAGAGGAAGTCGGCCTTCTCTAGAGGTCCAACTCCACCATAGGTGACCCATAGTCTAGGGTTATTACCATAGTGTATCTCAATTAGAGAGAGCCTAAATAACCCTCTCTAAAGGTTAAAATTTATGCTAAAATATTTACCTTTAATATTTGTAGTGTAAGACCATGGATAGGACCTAACCTTCCTCACAAAATTTCCAATAAATCCAAGTTATAACAAAAATTACATGTGTCAAATAAGAGATAAGATTTGACTGATCATGAAGTTACACATCATTTACATTCTTCCCATTTTGATTTAGTATGTGTTATGCTTACTTCACTACTCTTTCACTTCTATCTTCCTATTTTCTGATTGCATGTAAGAATCCAACCATTTCTTGAATTTTTCATACTTTCTAGCTTGAATTAGTATGATAAATTTAAGACCAATTTTGCCAATTTTGTTTCTCTTTTATATTTCCCAATGTGATTTAGTATGATTGATTGACTTATTGATTTTTTTTATATCATTTGTTCTTTCAAAGTGATTTTCATTTTATTACATTATTTTCATACTTCATAATGTGACTTAGTGTGATTTCACTTATTTTAATTTGGTGCCAATATTTTTCATGGTTTAAAAACAAACTATTTTCCCTCTTTTTTACCACTCTTGGTTTCTTATACTTAGTCATTTCTTGTTATTACACAGTTCCCAATGTGAAATAGTGTGTAGTACATTTGTTTTTGATTGATTATACTTAGCCAAGTCCTTTTTGCTTATTTCTTTTTAACAATGCATGTGTCCTACATAATGCTATAAAATAAACCACAACACATATATTTCCTATAGCATATACAACAATAGATAAACAAATGTGATATAAAGAACTATATTCATGCATCCACAACCACAACCATAATATAAACACATAAGATCAACATCTAATTACTAAAATGATATATATATATATATATATATATATATATATATATATCATGTGATTTTGATACAAAGTTCAAAAATATACATCACTCTAGTTCTAAGGTTGGCTTCTATCATGTTTATCTCATATCCTAGCCATGTTACCCATAGATGCCTTAGATAGTCCCCTCTAAATATTACATTGTAAAGAGACTATTTTAGATCTCAAAATTATCACCTATCCTTGTAGGTTGGCCAACTGGGCCTATACCTATGATAGTTGAGTCATGGTAGCCATGTGTATGTCTCTCTCTTGAGCCAAAGCCTACCATGATTATGCCTCTCCTACTCCCAACCCTATTGGTGGATATCTCTCATCCCCATGCACTTTTAGTCACCTCGTGTCCTCTCCTATTAATATGAACCAGATCACTTGAGCTGGGGAAGATAGTATCAAAACATCATCCAATGGAACATTGTCATATGGTATTAATGCCCCATCTAATATCTCATGAACTAATCCCCTTACTAGGGATCCCCATTCAATTTAACCCTCTATAGGATTTGAAAAATTTAAACTAGATAGATATTAGATCATAGATATATCTCCAAATCTATCTATCTATAATCTATCTCCAAAAACTTTAGCAAATTTCAACCATTTATTACCTATCTGAATGTCATCTATCACCATTTCCTCATCTCCATGACCATTAAACATGATCTCTCCATTAGCTCATCCTTTGAGTACCTCATATATGGTATGTATCCCAATAAATGTAAACCTTGGGGTCACCACCCATGCCCATATCAAACCTTGCCTAAGTGGTGTCTCTATAGACCAACTCTATCCTGGGTGGCCTAATGGATCATCTAGGATGACCACCCTCTATTCTCTCTTTCACTATTGGCATATTCATCGATGGCACGATCGAGATGGTCATCACTCTTCTTACTATGGTGTTGGATATGATATATATGACACTCCTACATCCACATCCATCTCCTCTCTATCTATAGAGATGTATTATAAAGATGGTTAGATCAAGCATTAGCCATGAAAAACACAAGAAATGCATAAAAAATAATAATCTAGGCCAACCTATTCAATGGGGTGTAAAAATGACAAATAAGAACTCAATGAAATAAAAAAATACTAATTACTTTCACATGAGAATCCCACCATCCAAATGTAGCTCCAAACATGTTTTCCCCCATGACTTAGTTCTCAAGTCTTCAACAATGGTACAAGTTAAGCTCTTCCGCCATCTCAAGAACACCAAGTATAATCTAGGCTCATGATATGAAATCAAATATATGCCTATCGATAAATTTATCTTATATAAAATAAATCTTGATAATCAACACAAATAAAGGTTGTGGAGAGAATCCTGCATTATAAGTTTACACAAATCAAGATTTAAAATGTGAGTAAGAGGCCTCTTATTTATAAATTTTCCAAATTGATCAGGTTCAAACATGACCATACATCTCAAGATCAAGATGCGTGGCCATGAATTAATCCAATTATTTAAATAAAATACATAAATATCCTTAATTATTTGGGAGGAAGGGGCATTAAAGAAGCATGGGTAGCCATAATCCTGATATTTATTGCATTTGTGGCTTATGGATGCCACCCCAAAAATAACCTCACCTAATGATGCAGTTAATAGGAATCAATTTCAAATAAATAAATATTCAATAAATTCTATGGAATTCTTACTTAAGATCATAATTTAGTTTAATTTTCCTAAGATTAATAAATTTTAGTGCAATTTTTTGGAAATTGGTGCATTTCATTAATCAAACTAGTCAAAAAGTCATATTACTAGGTTATAATTTGATTTGAGAGGAATTATAAGGTGATGTTAGTTGTGTACATATCATTATCCCATTTAGGACATTGTCGACACAAAATAACACATTCACATATTGTGTACTTCTAAATTAGAAGAAAAGAGTGATTCAGAGCACCAAAACACATTTTCATCATTTTGACTCAAAATGATTTGATCAAAGTTAATAATCATATAAAATACATTACCCCATTTATTGATAAATTATATTAATTTAGCACTTGTATATGAAAATATCAAACCATTTACTATGTTTAATTGATTTTGGCCCAAATTGTGCATTTTCATAAATTTCAAGTAAGATTGACAATTTCAACATAATGGTGTTAGGAATTGGATGTCTAAATTGTGCTCCTATTTGAGATGGTGTAGCGAGAGATTAAAGAAAATAAACATATTTTTAAAGAAAATATTTATCAATAAGAAATTGGAAATGGCCAATGATGCCCCCTTGAGAGGATAGATAGGGATGAAAGAGAAGGATGAACTCTTAAAAAGAGAGAGAAAGTGAGATTAACCCATAAAACAAATTAAATATAGATGATATAATTATTGTATTAATTTATTCCATAAATGATAAAAATATAATTAGAATAAAATGGCCCCAAGGATGGGGAGAATGAGAAGGATACAATCCAAAAATAGAAGTGACACACTCTGAACATACCCAAACCTAGGGTGTAAGTTGTGTGCTTTAGAACTGATCAATCCCAAGACAAGTTGCACACTAAAATATTGCCAACATGAGGGGAAAAATCCATAGAGCTTATAATTAGAATAAAAAGGATAAAATTTTCTCCAAAGAGAATAAATAATAATGTTCTCCAATAGAGTAGATATGACCATGTGATAAATAATTTTGCCCTAGTAGGGCTGATTTTGATCACTGATAAAGAATGGTTTTCCCTTTTAGGGATGATTTGATTTAATGCTTGGTCTAAATATTTTGCCCTTATAGGTCAAATTGGCAATCATTATCTCAATTATATAACCTATTGCATAGAGTAAAGATAAGTGGGTGAAAATATAGACACAATGGTGTAATGGTCACAAAATCCACAAAAAATCAAGCATATGAGATTGGACAAAGTGATGGAAGAGATGAAAAAAATAATGATGGTCAAGTTAACCTGAGATAAATCATGTATCCAAGTGCTACCTACATAGTCTAGATGGACCTCAAGCCAAATTAGTTCACCCAGAAGTGGAAGATAATAAAATGTAGGATAAAGAAAACTGGCTAGTGTTTGATTAGACCCATGATGTATGCCAAAAGATGCACATCTTACATAGATTTAGGTGGATGATAATCCATAGGTACCTAGTTTCAATGATGTTCTTGATATATATTCATTAGAGTTGCATCGATGTTGAGACTTGGAACCAAATCATAAAGTGCTTGCTATATCAAAATAAATTAGGCATCATAAGTATGAAGAACTTATGAGGACATGGAATTTGAATTATGTTGAGCTAGTTCAAATGTGAATGTTTATAACTAAGGATAATTATAACATATTACCATGATTAGAGTTACAACCATTTACATTTAAACAAAAACAAAGATAAAGATAAAAACAAAACATAAATGAACCTAACTCAAAATCAAGATATGAACAATCAAGATTTAAGTAGGAATAAGAATGTATAAAAATAAATCAAGATATGATGAGATCTTATTTGCATGATGGATGCTATGGATTTTTGGGATCCATGGTGTAGGTGCATGGTGCAGAAATGATGAGATCTTATTTGCATGATGGATGCTATGGATTTGTTGGGGGAAACCCTTGTGGGAGAGCTGCACAGTGTGTTATTTAGCGGCCGTTGTTCTGAACTAAGCCCTAACTTTTGGGGGTGCTAGTTTTCAGGCTATTTGGCCTAGTTTTTAGTCTATTTTGCCTAGTTTTTAGGTTATTTTGCCTGGTTTTGTTTAGGTTTTAGGTCCTTGTAAAACTTGGGGTGTTTTAACTAGTTTATTCTGTTGGGTTTAGGTCCCCGTAAAACCTAGTTTAGTTATTGTTTTTCAGTGGTTTTGCCTTTCCTAGCGGTTTGTAATGTTTTATCTTTCTTGTTCTATAAAGGGTTTTGGGGTCCCTTCAAAACCTAATTTTACCTTAATCTAAAACATGAGATCAAGATATAAATAATCAAAATATATGTGGACCATCAAGATGTACTTGGAAAAACAAAAGTAAAGAATAAGACCAAATAGAAAAATAAAAGACCAAGAAGAAACAACCAAAGGAAATTAAAAAATGAAGAGACAAGAAATCAAAATAAAAAATCAATAAAAATCAAATAAACACACATAAAAACCATGTTAGTGTGGTTTAAAAATAATTATTCAAGTATATGTAGTAGAGGTGTTACTTTCTAAAATAATGTAACAATAATAAGGACACGAGGTTGCCTCCAAAAGATAGGGAAACAACATAAAAGAAATAGGGGAAGAAAAGAAAAGGAAGGGGGTGATCTAGCTAATTCTAGATGTATAAGCTAAGTGGGCATTGCCTACGTAGTCCCATAGACATGTGGTCTAACATGAAATTCAATCCAAATGTAATTCTCCTAGGAAGTGGGATAGAAGAAAAAGTGATGAATAGAAAAACCTGATTAATGTTGTAGAAGAAAAGGGAAGATGGGATAAATGAGAATGGTCTTACAAAATTTCAAGCTAGTGGGATAAGATACTTGTAAAATGTCAATATCATGAGATAATAACTTATAAAACGGTAAGAGTGTGAGGATTAAAATTTAAAAAAAAGTGTAAGATAATGTTTTTTTATTTTGTGGATTGTTTTCTAATGTTTTTAGTGTTTTTGGGATAAAATTTGTACAAGGGGAACCAACTAATCAAGGAGATGCTTGTCTAAGAGTAAGAATTCAAATTATAGCTAAGCCAACTACAATGACACTCATGGATATAAATAATATCTTAAGGAAATAACTATAAGCTCTAATAATAGCTAAATTTG
This sequence comes from Torreya grandis, assembly GCA_037957365.1. Lineage (NCBI taxonomy): Eukaryota > Viridiplantae > Streptophyta > Pinopsida > Cupressales > Taxaceae > Torreya > Torreya grandis. Next base: position 1,451,368 of record JARHVA010003484.1, on the reverse strand, counting down.
AATACAATGACACATTTTCACAAATCAGTGAGAGCGAGGATCTTGTTAAATCAATAATATCTACCAAATAGAAACAAAATAAATAGAAAAATGTGTAGCATAAGATAAAATCTAAAGAACCATGCAATAGGAAAAAACCATACACTATGGTATCTATGTTCACTTGTATATATAAGAAGCTATAAAATAGTATCCATGATTATATGACTTATAAAACTAGCATCGAATGTGTTCATAATGCCTATGAGTCATAATCAAGATCATAATTGGTCAAGGGATAAAAGCATTTGAGTTATAATATCCCAAGACATGAAAAGAATATGGTTTTCAAGGAGAATGATCTAGAATGAATATGGTCTAAAAGAATATGGTAAAGAATGAATATGGTCCAAAATAGTATGGTTCAGGGTGGCATAAAATGTGTTTAGAGTGTGAATGGTCTAAATCCTTCATTGTCAAAAATCATGAAAATAATATGGTTCTCGAAAGAATGGTCTAGGGTAGGTCAAAATAATATGGTCGATGAGAGTATGGTCTAAAATATAAAAGTAAGATAAAATACTTTAGCACAAGTTGCCCCCAAGTAATGGGTCTTGTAGATAATGGTTCAAAGTTGTCGAGAATAGAAACTCTTAAGGTGTACAATGTTCATGGGCTCTAGAAGTTCTTCACAATTTAGAGTATCCAGTTTGTATTCCCCCAATCCATATTTTGTCATGATAACATATGTTCCCAACCAATTAGGTTAGAATTTACCTTTTTTATTACATTCATCATTTGTTTTCTTTTGGTTCTCTTTCAATACCAAATAACCAATATCAAACTCTCAAGGGAGAATGCACTTGTTGTAGCTTCTATGTATTCTATTCTGATAGGCTTTCAAGTTTTCTAGAGTAGCTAAATGCTTACCATTAATAATTTATAGTTCTTGTAACCTAGAGACTATGTATTCTTCATCATTTTCAATATACTCCAAACAAACTCATAATGATGGAATATCAATCTCAATCAAGATAATAGATTTTATGCCATAAAGAAGGGAGTATGGAGTGGCTCTTGTGGGTATTCGATGACTGGTTAGATAAGCCCAAAGGGTAGGAAAGATTTATAAGTACTAAATATGTCTAGAATTATTGACAATCTTCTTTAAAATGGTCTCTTTTGATTCCTTGACTTGTCTATTGCCTTACAAGTTATATGGCGTGGCTTTTTTTACTTGATTTTTAATTTTGCACAAAGGTATTTTACATCTATATTTACAAAGTATTTTCCATTATCAAATATAATGCAAGATGTGATGCCATATTGATAGATGATATGGTAATGAATGAATTTGAATATCTACTTCCATATAACATAAGTGAGAGGAATGGCTTCGATCCACTTAGTAAATTACTTGATAGTAGTCAAAATGTGTTTATGGCCATCTAAAGATGTTGGGTTTATTTTCCCCATGAGATCGAGGCCCCAAGTAGAAAATGGTCATGGTATTGTGATTGTATGTAGTGTTAAGGAAGGTACATGTATCAAATTTATATGTTGTTGATAAGGAACACACTTTCTCACATAATTACAAGCATCGATCTCCATTTTGGGCCAATAATATCCTATTTTGAGGATATTTTTAGCTAATACTACACCATTGGTATGGTCCCCACACATTCCTTCATGAACCTCCTTTAGGGATTACTTGGATTCTCAAAAATATAAATAATTAAGTAGTATTCCATGATATCCTTTGTGATAAAGGATGTTTCTATGAAGGGTATAATAGGCTAGACAATGAAGAAATAGTTTTTATTAGTTATTGGATAGGTCAGGTGGAAAAATGTGATCATGAAAGTAATTATAATAGTATTAGAACCAATAAAGTTTAGGTGGGGAATTGGGATTAGTTATGGTGCATACCCTTTATAAATATATCATAATATGTTTAGGTTATAGAATATTCTCAATCAAAAATTGATACTCTTTAGCACTGCCATCAATTTGTATCATTGACCCAATTTTTACCATTACATTGGCAAATATAATATTGGCCCTTGGTACTTGTTCAAATTATAGATATTTAAAATGAACCTTGAGATTATCTATGATTTTCTTGTAGGGAACAATATTGTCATCTATAGTTTGATACTGATTATTAGTTTGATTGATGATCAAGTTGGAATCACCATAAACTAGTAAGTGTTGAATATCCCACTAAATTATAAGACAAAGTCTTGTAATAAGTGCCTCATACTTGGCCATATTTTTGGTATAATAAAAATTAATGTGGAATGTTTTGGGACTCAAACCCCATTATGGTGTAATCAATAATATGATGGATCTATATCCATGAAAAGTGAAAGAACCATAAAAATATAGCTTTTATTATTCATATTCAGGTTGTGCTTCTTCCATTGTCATGATGGAATCATCTAAAAAGTCAAATATAAGTGTTTGCATGTCTATAATAGGGGCTTATACAATTTGATCAGAAATAACCTTCCCCTTGATAGATTTTTGATTATGATACTCAACATCAAATTCACTTAGGATCATGACCCATTTAGCCATATGTCTTATGAGAGCTACTTTGGATAATAAAAATTTGAGAGGATCCACCTTAGTGATGACAATGGTTTTATTATTCAGTATATAATGTCATAAATTTTGGGAAGCAAACACCATAGCTAAACATACCTTCTTGATAGGTGTATAATTATTTTCATAAGCCACTAGTGTGTGGCTAAAATAATGGATTGCATGTTCTTTACTTGATCATCATGTTGGGTCAATAGTGCCCTCAGTGCATACTCAATTGTTGATATTTAAAGAAGTAGTGGTTGTCCAGGTGTTACCAGTCTCAAAATTGGTGGGTTGGCCAAATATGTCTTGAGTTTCACAAATTATAATTGATATTCTTCATCCCATTGAAATTTAACCCCTTTATTCAATATATGGGTAAATAGATGGCACTTATCTACCAATTAAGAAATGAACCTGCATATAGATTAGATCTTTCCTTTCAAGCCTTAGAGTTTTTTAAGATTTGAAGGTGGATGTATTTTGATAATATCCTTGACCTTAGCAAGATTTACTTTAATCCCTCTTTGTGATACAATGAAACCTAGTAATTTCTATGAAGTGACTCCAAAGACACACTTTTTAGGATTTAGGTGTACTTTATATTCATGAAGCCTCTTAAAGATTCTTTATAAAATGTTAAGATGTCCAGCATGTGTTCTTGATTTTTCTAGTATGTCATCAATATAGTCCTCAACAATACCATGCATCATGTCATTAAATATTATAGTCATGGAATGTTGATATGTGGCTCTAACATTCTTAAATCCAAATGGCATGACTTGGTAATAGAATGCTCCCCATGGAATGGTGAATATAGTCTTGTGTTGATCTTCTTGGGTTATCTTGATCTGATTATATCTATAAAATCCATCCATTAGGGATAGCATCCCATAACCAATAGCATAATTGATGATCATGTTGATGTTGGGCAAAGGAAAATCATCTTTATAGCATGCTTTGTTGATATATCTAGAATCTATTTAAAGACGTATACCCTGTAGCTTCTTATTGATTAAAAATATGTTAGATATCCATTCAAAATAGTCCAATGGTCTAATGAGTCTTGCTCCCAATAATTTTTACAATTTGGCTTTTTTTAAGAGGGCGATGCCTAGATGCATCTTTCTAAATCGTTATTTAATTGTCTTGGCATCTGGATGAACAACAAGTTGATGCACTACCAAATGTGGGTTAAAGCCTAGAATGTCTGAGTATGCCCATGCAAAAATGTCAATAAAATCCATTAAAATGGATATAATGTGTTCATGTTCTACTTTAGTAAGGGAAGATCCAAGATAAACAATTTTAGGATCATCATATATTCCCAAGTTCACTTTAATAGTATTCTATACAAGAAGTGTGGATCCATATTCAATAATAGTAGGCAACATTTGATCATGATCATCTTCTTCTGATACTATTTCTTGTTGTTCCTCCTAAAGCTCTAGATATTGTGAAAAATATGAATCCTCCATCTTAGGTAATGGCCAAGTAGAAAAAATCTCAATAAATGAAATGCTCAAACATTTGATGTTGTTCTGAAGAGATGCTTATACTGGATAATAGAGCTAAAACTTGATGGACCTTGATTGTCCTTTGGGGATGATCAAACTTTTCCATCTAAGAGTGACTAAAAAAAATTTTCACTTGAGGGATTATCTTTATCTGTACTTTTTCCTTGATTAATGAGTGCCTCACAGAGTTTTCACCCAAAGATATCTATGTTTTATCTTTGTTCTAACCAAGAAATTTCACCTTCTCTCTAAAGTAGGTATAAATATACAATGAAAAATCAAAGCCTTGTTTATTATCACCAATGGGCAATCCATATTTTAGGCTTATATATTATATATTTGATTCTTCATTTTGAAACTCATCAAGGTGTATGACCAAATTTTACTAGTCCCAATCAATGAGTTTGGTATGGCAAATGCATAGGTAACAATGAGGTGTTAAGGTCATGATGGCATTCTTATCAAATAAATTTGAGTTAACAAGCTCATCAAAAATTCTATAATGGGATTCTAAATCACTATTAGGAGTCTCATTGCTAGTTGATTCAGAATAATCATTATTAAAAGTCAAGAGGTCACCCCTAGGAGGTATAAATCTGAGACCATGATTTAAATTAGGTGATATAGATGATAAAGGTTATAGGATCCCTAGGGCTCATGGGGTAAGGCCTTTTCATGTATAATCAAAATTTCCCATGATCTGATTAGGGATATGATATTTTGGATTCTAAAAGCAATCAACAATACCATTAGAATATAACCAGTCTCCTTCAGTGAAAGCCTCTCAATCCTATTTTGTCAAAGTAGTAGGTATACATACCATAGGTGGATTCTATTGTTATTTCTTCTATTTCCATATCAAGTTGGGTCTATTTGGGATTTTAGAAGATTTGGGTTTACCAAATGTTTTGGGAGACTTTGACAATATAGCAACATAAAAGGCATCCTTAAGATAGTATGTAGAAATTCCCACATCTTCTATCACAACATGTTTTGTAAGAGTTACAAGAAATTGATTAGTTGAAGTGGAATCCAAATCACTAGGGTTGATATAATTGGATGGAGGTAGATTTGAAATTATCTCTTTGTTCTTATTTACAACAAATTTAGAACTAGGATAATAATTATAATTTATGGAACTTAGCCTCTAGATGTTTGTAATATTGATAAGGTTGTTGATCAATGGGAATAGTAACCTTGATCCCATTGTGGGGAAACTTAAACCATTGATGCAAGGTGGATTGAATGGCCTATACTTCATGGATCCAAGGATGACTAATAAGTATTTTATAAGGCAATTCATTGTCTATAATATTTAATAAAGTTTGGTGGTTAATAGACCCAATAATGATCAACAAATAGATGGTACTAAAAGACTCCCTCTCAACATTGTTGTAAACATTTATGGTGATCATCTCTATCAGAATATCATTTGTAGTATAGCCCAATCTCTATACTAGTTTAAGGAAACTATGTTAAAACATAAACCATTGTTTATAAGAACCTTCTTGACCTTATAGTTATTAATGACTACCTCAATATATAGTGGGTTGTTTTGGTTTGGACCTAGGGTGGACATGTCTTTTTTATCAAACATGACTTGGAAAAATAAATACAAGTGTCCAACTAGTGTTTTTAGGAATAGTTGATTATTATAAGAGTCTATTCAAAATAGTTCTATGGAATTCAGATGTATGTAAGAGATCCAAAATGGAAATCTGTGTAGGGGTTTTACTTAGTTGGTCTGATAGACTATAAGGATTTTCAACATTAGGATGAGATGGCTTGGCCTTGGCTAGCACATTATTAGGATTAATTATAAAATTGCAATGTTCACATTTGGTTTAATAAAATAAGAGGGCAAAGTACATTAGAGAGTAACTTGTGAACATCTAGTTGTGACTGCACAATGTAGAGGTGGCAAGGAGCCATCATAATTAGAAGACAAAGGTGAAGGGCCTTAGAGGGTGACTCATGGGCATCTAGTTATATTGGAGAAATTTTGAGTCAACAAGGAGCCATTGTAATTAGAGGAAGGATGTTGTCAAAAGATAGTAACCCTTACAAATGGAATCATAATTGACTTGCATGAACTTAATGAGCCATTACTAGAGAAAGAGGGTGTTGATCCTATAATATTGGGTCTTGTACTACAAGGAATCTGATATGGTTCATGGGCTTTGATATTAATAGTGGTAATGTCATTTGCATAAATGGATTACATGGTGTTATTATAGTTGTAAGGCATGTTGTTATAACCCAAGTTGTTAGTATTGGTATTATGATCCTAATTATGATCATGATGATTATGATGTTGACCCTAATTTTTTTTCTAATTCTACCTCTAATTCTACCCTTTATTTTGATTATTCCTTGGTGTTTGTTGATTGTGTCAAGGAAATGGATCTTGGTAAATTCCCATATCCTAATTAGTTCCTTATGGGACAATCTTGATCTCAACATCACCACTCTCAATCAGATATTTAATAAGGTGCCATAATTGGATGCAATAATAGGCACCATGATTAACAACATGATGGAAGTTGCATCATTCATTTTCCTTGTACCAATTTGGATTTGGTTGATCTTGAGTAAAGGGTTTTGGTACCGATCATACAATTAGGTTAGATACTATGAGCTTTTGGAACACTATCTTAGTAGGCTCTCTAAATTTCTTGAAAACTCTAAATTGATTATGGAATGTCCTCCATTGATGTTGTCTTTGTAAATTGGTTAGTGGATTAGGGGGATATAATTGTACATTTATAGTTGATAGGGTGTGCACCATTTTTATATGTCTTATTTTCATTACTCCATTACATACCATGTTCTTGTTCTTATTGAAACCCTTAGGTTTCTCCTGTATAACCATTTAAACTAGTGATTGGGTTAAATTTGATGTTTAACCCTATGCAAAAATATTGGCAAGGACTTTTGTAATAAACACCTTCTCAATATGTACCCCTTTGTCTATAATTTCCTTGAATGAGTTAGCATAAGCAAGTCATAGATCGTGCATGACCTTAGGATGTAAGTTCTATGAAAATATGTCTACCAACTATTTGTCTTGAAAATTATGTTGAAATTAACCAGCTAATGCTCTCTACCTTTGTATGTATGTCGTGAATATTTATCCATTATGTTTTTTTTCTTTGCACAAGTCAACAATGGTTAATTCATGTTCAATGTTATGTGAGAAATAGTTGATGAACTTTTCAGATAAGTTGTTTCAATTCGTAACCAATCCTTTGGGTATCTTAAGTATCCAATCTAGATCTTGTCTCACTAAACTTTATATAAATAAATGATGCAAATAAACACTACTATAATCAACCTCTTGGCATAACACAAAGAATGCCTAAATGTGTTCACATGAGTCACCCTTTACTTTGTATTTATCAAATTTAGGTGCCTCAAAATGAGATGGAAATGGGAGTTGGAGAATTATTAAATCAAATGTATTTAGACATATCTCATCAAAATTATAATTTTTGATTATATTTATAGTCTCTAAATGTGACATAATATATTTTATAGAGTTCCACTCTTGAATTTTTTGTACATTCATGGGTGGAACATAATTCTATTTGGGTGGTATATGCCCCTATTATTGTTTTTGGGGTGGTATGTGCCCATGTTGCTATGTGGATTTATTAGGGATGTACACCTTATGATCTATAACTTGGTTTTGGTTCATTATTTGAGTCAATTAAGTGATATGTTAGTTCCTTGGAATCTAATTCCTTGAATTATGTGTGTTCCATCAATTTTGGGGAGTCCGTGGTCTATTTTCCAATGTACATTTTGGTTGAGATGAAATAAACAAATTATTTTGTATGATTTATTCAATGTGTACCAAATGTTTTGCTCTTTGGTTCTATGAAAGAACAAGAGTTTCTTGATGATTTAAAAATGTGTTCTCTATGTCTAGTGAAGCATGTTTTGGAACCTATTAGGATTTAGGTTTTTTGATTGAGACATCTTGATCCATTACTTTTATTTTCTCAACTAAAGTTTACATTGGTTCAACCATATTCCCTTGTGCCTTGAAAGCATCATTGTGAATTGAAATATCAATTAAAGAGTCTATCAAGTATGTAATAATTTTTTCTACATATCATTAACTTATCTTTTGAATCTTGGTAATAAGATTTTGATTAGTGTATTTTGACTCTATAAGTATTTCCTTACCCTTGCTAAAAGAAGGTATGTTTGTTTTAGCAATGTTTGTGAAGTATTTTTCTCATTGTTACTTTCCTTCTCTAACCAAAGTATGTAATTTTTATATGGAAAAATCAAATGATAGCCTAGTAACAAATTCTATCAACCTTAAAAAAGCATCATCCTTGTCTTCTTGGGGTTGATATTCTCAATAGTCTTCCTCAGATCCTAAAGTTGTGGGAATGTATTCAAAGACCATAGAATTGTGTTGACCATTAAAATAATTATCCTCCTCATATCTATGGCTATAAGATACCCCACTACAAGTGTACCTATAAGTCATGTCTAAAATATTTTTTTCTACGTTTGAAAATTTTTGGAAAATGTTTAAAAAAGGTATGTGTTTTGATATTTCTCTAAAATTTGACAAGGTAACCAAGAGACTATAATAAAAATAAGGTGGCATAGTAATACATAATTATAATAATGTGTTTTCATTAAATTACTCAACCTTGGGTAAGCTTGAAATCATATAAATCAAAAGAGGGTATGATAACTCAAAAAACCTAGAGTGTAACTAGTACACTAAAATGTAGATTTTTGAGATACGTGAATACCATAAAATCTAGTTAAAATTTTACAAGTTGCTACTAGGAAACTATAATAAATCCCTTCAAATTAGGAAGGTGAAAATGCAAACCAATAAACTCAATATGTGGAAACATGAAATAATTCCTAAGTATAAAACTAGAACCAAATGGGTAGCACAATGCTGCCACATAGTAATAGGAAGTAGAATAAAATGTGTCCTATAAATTAGAGTATGATTGATAAACTTTATTACCTAAGTTAATAATTATAAAATGATGATGAGTCTAAAAATATCCTTGAATCCAAATAGCAAATTGAACCCAAGGTACTCAAGTCAAGTGCAAATGTTAAAACCAATTAACACGTTAACATAGAACTTAGAAAGGTGCAATTCTAAATTTGAATTATCAATGAATGATTTAAATATTTTTTAAATTGGTTTGGACTCAAATTTATTGCATAGTTGTGTTAATTAGACAATACAAACACAAATTTTTAAGATGAGAATTTGAACAAAGAAAATATTGATTTGGATTTGACCATCATAACTCATCTTTATTTAAGAAATAATGGATAATGTTTTTAGTTATGACATGTGTTTACAAATAAGTTTTGAATCAAATAAATGAGAAAGTAAGTAAAGACAAATATAAATACTACTAATTAATCATCCTAAGCCCTAAACTAACAAGGTTACTTTGTATTGTTGAAATCCATCTTTATGCATCCACTTGGAAGGAATTAAATTGTTCATCCAAAATAAAAGTGAATTAATTGGTAGGATATTTTACACCCCCTTATCCCAAGAGATAATATGGTGACATGGACATTCAAACACACCCTGAATCAATAATACTCCATGGAAAATGGGGTTGTCTAAAATTTATAATTTACAACTATCTAGATGATCTCAAGTGTGAATAATAGAAGGAATGCAACATGTCAATTAGATCCATGTCAATTTGATTTTAAACAAAAGTTATTATCCTTTTCATAACTAATACATGATCAATTTCTTAGTATAGTGTGATGTCTTGATTGATCATATGTGTTGGGTTGGCTTACCACTAATGGAGATGGTTTAACCACTCAAACCATCATCCCAATTGGGTGATCCTAATTTACATACCCCCATATGGATAGGGGTTGAATTCAATGTTGGGAGATAAATTCCCAAGTCAAAGCTTCCCTAAATAACTCATGAAGTAGAAATGACCTCCCCTCTACAAGCCAATTTCATGAAATAAAATGATCTAAGTGAAAAGGCTTTAGGGTTGTTATTATATCACCTAAACCATATGAGTTTTGGGGAGAGCCTAGACAACTTATTTTTCATGGCTTGGGAAAAGGCACAATCATAATTAAAAGGTGATTTTGGTCACCTGAGTTCCATATAGGGGATGGGGGGAGAACATACATGCACAATTATTTTTTCTCAAATAATCTAACAATCAATAGATGATGTGCATAATAACACTTCAATAAATTTGTAATTTAAGTGAAAGTTTTTTTTATACACCAAATTAAAATGTTAAGTGAAGTTCTTGGCACCTTGACCTTAGTTAACAAAAAATTTGAAAAACATTCAGAAAATAATCAAATAAACCATTTAAATTCCTTTTAAACACCAAAGGGAAGGTTCAAGATTTAAACATGCTCATCTAGGTTCCTTTCAAACACCAAAGGGAAGGTTATAGAATTAATTATGCTCAAATTAACCACTTTTCCTCATGGGTCCTATAAGAAAAGTTAGAGAGTTTTGTTTATCTTTGAATCATAATCAAGAATGAAACAAACAAGTTTGTATTTCTTGATCTTTAGTTCTCTATTTTTTACACATAAATACTGATATCAATCAATAGTGATTGATGTCGGTTATAAAAAGACTAATATTGGTCATAAAAGAACCATTACTGATAATGGTTACCTATGAACCCTTAGGCCAAAAATATTTTGATGAAAAATGCTTGTTAGCATAATGTTAGGATAAAATCTCCAAAATAAAACTTTTGTATCAATAACAATGTTTATACCAAAGACTTAAAAACTCAATTTGACCACTATAAACTTGAGAAAAGCTCAAAATTGTAAATTTCTAGACATATTTTTCCCTACAACCTAACTAATGTTGGTTAGTCTTGACTAATGTCAGTCACCGAGAACTGATGTGGGTCACTGTGTGACTTATGTATGCATAAAAAATGTCAAAAACATGGGAAACAAAAGCTAAAAATTAATGGTAAAGGATTTTTTAATGGCTTTTAAGGAAATCTAAGATTGCCAAAATGTATTCCTTACATGAGAGGAATGTATTGTCTAACTAGGTGTGCCAAGATGTAGATATGGATTATAAATATGGTTATATAAATTATTATCCATGAAAAAAATAAGAAATTCATAAATAAGTAATAATCTAGGACAACCTATTCAATGGGGTGTATAAATCACAATTAAGAACTCAATGAAAGAAATAAAATACCAATTACCTTCCCATGAGCATCCCACCATCCAAATTCATATCCAAACATGTTTTTTCCCTTTAATTTGTGCTCAAGTCTTCAACATTAGTGTTTTTGGAGTTCTAGGTTTCACTCTAACTGAGGAGAGAAGTGTTCAAGTCTTATCCTCAAACCCAGTCCAACATGGGAGTGACCTTAGACTATGGGTTATCTAGGTTTCATGTCAAACCTATAGTTTTTATGGGTGTATCTCCCCTAATATGGAAATTAAATACTTTATAACACCTAAAACTTTCATAAAGAAAAGGGATAAGGATGTGAAAACTAAATAAGAATCTAACCTATATGATGATGCACTAATTAATCAATGATCCACTCTCAACTATTTCACTTGATTACTATTAATGAATCCAATGGAGATAAGGGTTGATTAAACTCCTTAAAAATGCTTAAAGTATTATTTTTTTCATTAAGGTTGATAATAGACCTAAAAATTGAAGGATATAAAGGGATAGGTCTATGAAAGACACTATAGACTTATGACACTTCAAGAGAAACCTCACTAGCTAACACTTCACAAAACCTTAAAAAACTAATAAACTTTAATAAAGGTACATAAAGGTCATGTATATGATGCATATATAACATACATTCTATATATCAAACTCTAATATAGTACACTTAACATTCAACTAGAATCTAAAATCATCTTGTATTGCTTCAAAAGCATTTTACAAAATGATTTTGGTAGAACTTTGCTACACCCAGTCAAGGATGGAAAACAAGATCTCAATGCCTAAATTTATAGATAAATTTTAAGATAAGAGAGATGAACTTAAGCATAATATGGGTCTTCAATGAGCCTAAAGTGGCATAGGGTAGTTACACAAGCATTGTCTCTCTCCTTGAGAATTGACACTCATTGATGATTCCAAATTTAGCATTATGGAAGCTATAAATCCTTCAATTGTATTCAATCATGATTTGAACATCCCTAAAATATCCCCATATCCTTTTGTTTGGTAGTTATTTAATTCATATGGGGTGTAATTAGGTTCACTTTGGGCATTGAGTAGCCTTTGCATCAATGTGGATGCTAAATTATTCATGAAACTACCTCTAACCTATAATAATGGATCCCATTTTGGTGTAGGCTTTCCTAAAGTGCATGGATATCGTCAATAAATGTCATAAATACAAAATTTACTCCCTATATCCTTCCACTTGATTGATAAGTAGGCATGTGTAGTTTATTTTCTAAAGTTTTGCTCATATTCACTATGTTATTGATTTAGCAATTAAACTTAGGCACCAATATCCATCTAATAAGACTTATAAAATATTTTTATAGCCTTTAGTATATTAACCTTATGGTTATTTAAGAGTATTTCACATGCAACACACATTAGCCTTACCTTACTAGGCTAAATAAACTACTCCATAGATTGGCAGTTTTGAAGAAGATGGTGAGAACACTTCTAATCAATTTCAAGGGCTGATTTGATGTTAGATAGGTTTAAAAAGTCCTAAAATACTCTCTCTATTGTATATAATATTTTATTAGGCTATAAAACATATAATTTAACTAAAACTTTGTAATTTTCTTCTCTTAGGAGACATCCATACACCTTTTGTACCATCCAAGACCATGAGCTTAACCCTCTCTAAGTTACCTATAGGGTCTAAATGATAAACTAGGAACTTCTAAGAAAAATAATGTATTCTCACTCAAACCTCTCTAGATTGGTTTTTATTAGGGTTTAATGGATGTTTTAGTGGGTTTATAAGTTTTATGCTTGGGTCTTCAAGATATAATCTTGGGTTTGTTAACTACCTACACTAATCCTAAGATAACAAGTACCATAACTTCCTATGAGTATTTGTATTTCCCAAGTATATCCCTCTTAGCCTTGGTGAACACTTGAAGGTGCTTATTTTTTGGATAACTTTCTCTTTGAGTAGCCTCTATAGGCTATAAGTGGTAAGGTGCACTATTATGGTTTCTCCAAGGCTTGGGTTAGCCCAAAGGGCTTTAGAATAATGTCCCCAAAGAGGATTCACAACCTTTTAACTCTTAAAACTATGCTCTGATTCACTCTTTTGATATCACAATCATGGTAGAGCTTAGGTATTATTTTGTTTGCACACTTGAACTATAAACTTTGACCTACACATTGGTCCATGAATTATCTTTGCCTCATATATGATTGGGAAAAGATCTTCGATGTCTTGGAGAATGGCATTATTGATTTTATAGTGATAATTTTCTTCTTTGTAATGTAGATGGCTAAGTATACCAAGACCTAAAACTTTCTATCTTTCAAACAGTCATGGAGGTCAACATGGATACCTATATAAGAGTTATTCAAGTGCCTTTAGAGTCCTTCTCCCATTGTTAACTCATATTGCACATGAATATCCTCTGTACCTTGATCTTTGAGCTCAAGTTATCTTTTCTAGGCCTCTTTCATATAATTTTAACCTTGCACATGCCAACTAATGAGCCATAGTGGTGCTCAAGGGACCTTAGACGACCTTAGAGGTGGTTTCATGGATAAAAACCTATATTTGCATGGGTCTTGAGGTGATATTTCACCATCGAGTCATTTTTATGCTTTGTTCAGGGTTGGAGATGTCCACCATCTTAAAGATGGTTCATAGAGTATGGACATCTAACCCTATAAAAAAGGCCATAGATTTTTAGGTCATTCACCCCACCTCCAACCATGAATATGTTGGATTCTCATGCAAACACTCCATGGAGATATGAGCATTATAAGGTGGGGTTAGGGTTAGTTATAGGTAGTTTTGAGTCCCTATTTTCTGTAAAATAGTTCATATAGTCTAGCCTCCCATTGTAAATCAAATTTCCTTGAATTTTTAGTGCATATGGATACTTAAATACCCTTGGGATATTTGGATTAGAGGATGTTTATGGTGGAGTGGGTGAGCATGTGAGCATTCTCCTTGAAATGCTTACACATAGGTGGATTGGATTGAGTTAGGTTTTAGGGAATTTATACCACGTTTTCCACCTTCTTTACTCTTGAAACCCATTTTTTAGGTATAAAACATGCTTCCTTTCCTCACTTTGGCTATTTGATGGGCCATAACAATTTTTAAAGGTTATGATACATCACTAAGGTTCATGTGCAAGATTGCCTACCTAACTGTGTGAATACACCTTCAAGAATTTTGAATGAATATCTAAGTATTAGACCTTGGTAGGGGTTTTATGGGGTTATTAAAATATTACCACTTTTAAACAAGACCTTTTTTGGACCCCATATTGAATATAGGCTTCCCATAACATGGATGTGCCCTTAACCTCATTATATACTTGCATAGACAAGCCTTGGTCTGAGATAAAATAGAGAGTATATCCACTATTTATCTTAGCCAAGTGAGCATATGGCCTTATTAATTGAGTCATGACCAACATTTTTATTTATTTTTAAGACTTGTTTGTGCTTTGAAGAGGTCCATATCATCATCTTGGCTCAAAAAGAGCTATAGACTGCCTATCAATTATGCATTCAAGTTTGTAAGTCTTGAATATTACCTAAAACCTTTGATATAATGGTTTTGGTGATTCTAATAATTATTTAACTCATGTTTATAATGGAATTCATGCTCAAGTGATATATCTTAAATATTATTTCTTTTAGAACCCTTCTATTCATTCAACCTCAATCTCATGATTGCACCTACCTATG
The DNA here is from genome assembly GCA_037957365.1 of Torreya grandis. Classification (NCBI taxonomy): domain Eukaryota; kingdom Viridiplantae; phylum Streptophyta; class Pinopsida; order Cupressales; family Taxaceae; genus Torreya; species Torreya grandis. The sequence goes on along the minus strand of JARHVA010003484.1, from coordinate 1,436,356 downwards.
TAGCATCATGGTTATGATGACATCATCCTAGCTTCACAGAGGTATTGGTCATTATGTCTATACCTTTGACAAGTTAGGTTTTATTTATCTTCAAATGTATGTTTTTTATCTATTCAAATAATTTGGAAACACCACTATGTGTTAGTAATGCCAATTGTGGTTTCTCTCACCATGATTAGTTTCATGGTTGTTCTGAGCCCATATAAGTTAGATATGATCAATAGGGTGCTTGATGTTGTGACATAAGTGGGTTCCACCATCATTCATCTTATTATCATCTATACACCATGATCCTTATATCAACTATCATACCCTTTAACAATCCACCTGGTCATCCTTGAAATCTTGCTACAATAGCCTCAAGGCTAGTTGTAGGTGCATATTATATTTTCACCCCACAGTAATATTGCTGTATAGGTATATATTGATGATCTAAATGGTATTTATGGATTTAGTGTAGTTTTTGGGTCAAATTTTAATGATTATAGCTTGGGGGAAGGTTGGGTGAATGGATAAGTTGATAATGGAGACACATGAAATGAGATGAGCATGACAACACAGTGGTAACACAACACAATGGTAGTGAAACTATAGTGATACCCTATGAATATGGAATGGGAATAAAATTAGAACAATACCTCTCCTAAGACTATCCCAAGTAGATACTTCAAACACCATAATGCATTTGTAAGCAAACATAAAGGTTTGGAGGCAAAATCAAGATGTATACAGCCTCAAAATGAAACCTTAAACACTACTAAATGATGACTGAGTAACTAGGAGAGCAAGAAAGTGATCTGAAAGCTTGTGAGGTCATCATGAGGGATTGTAAAATATGTTTTAAAGGAATAATATTAACCCACTACTACTTTACCATTTCTTCCACATCATTTTGGGTGCATTGGAGCCTTGTAGGTGACAAGGGGGTATTGAATCTTCCATTGGATCAATAAGGTTTTGAGAGTCTTAAAACATCTCTACAACTTTTAAACTTTACTTATAACCTCTGATGGAGGCACATAAACCTTTTATTTTATATATAATGGTTTTCTAACCATGAATATAAACTAGTCAAGGATATTGGCATGCTATATAATCTCAAAAGTGTGGATTCAATGCTGAAATCATCATGGAAGGACCTTTAATAACTTTAGAAAATAGGATATGTGATGAGTTATAGAAAATGAATCAAATTCCTTGAAAAATAATTGGCCTCAAAAGTGTCTATTTAGATGAGGGGGGTGAAAATTTTCCCTAACTTATTAATGAATGTTCATAAATAACAAGTAGTTAACTTCAAGATAAATACCATGGGTGATTATCTCCTTAAGTCTACCTTCCATGGGAAAAAGCTTAGACCCCCACTCTCCTTCTATTGTATGGAATAAACATGAACCCAAGGGGTCCTTTGAGCATTAAAATTAGATAAAATTATAGGATAAATGGTTTTGGGCCCTTAATTCACTAAAACATTGTACTCCTTCCACCATTTTATCTTTTTAAACTCCTCCTACAAGTATATGTCCCTGACTGAGCTAGTCCATATAGTATGGATCCATACTATTTAGAAAACACCTAAAAACTATAATTTTCCCTATAAATCCTCTTAATTTAGACCTAAAATTTATCCTAATGATGTTTTGGAGGGAAAATAGGGGATAAATATATCATTTTGACTTAATGATATGACCTAAAGAAGTTGAAAGGTCACAATTTAGCATGTGTGGGCCCATTTTAAAGGAAATAAACATTAATCAAGGTAATGATGGATCTAATTTAGGTATGAAGCCATCTAATTATGGTATAATGGGTCTCATGAGGTATTTTGGATGTGTATGGGGTGATCTAGTGGTCAATTAAGGCCAAAATAATGCACTATGATGGTCAAACCATTGACTAGGCTCAAGTACATGGCTTTAAAAGAGGCTTAAGATTTATATCACTAGGTTAATGCATAAGTAACACCTCAATGGTCAATAAAACCTTAATTATACCTCATAACCTTCTCTATAGTAGTTTATAAAAGATCAAAAATGGGAATACCTCTGACAATTATGCAGGACCAATGTGTCTTTAGTCCTTTATCAAGTTATCTCTTCTATCTTTTCCTTCATTCTTGAATATTTATCATGTTGATGACCCTTAAAGGTGTATAATGGTAAAATAATAAATTTTTACATGATTAAATTACATGATTCAATCTTGGAAGGAGGTACAAAGACCTTCAAGGACTATTAAAGCAATTTTAAAAACATGATTGGATAATGGACTAACTAGACATCATTTTCAGCTCACAACATGACTAACAACTAAATGTCAAAGATGGATCATGACCCATGGCTATAAGTTTTATAATTCTATAGGTATAGGAATATAATTTTACCAACATTTATAGTGACTTAGTTGGTTTGACTAGTTTGTTGGTCATGAAACCTAGAAATTTAATTAAAATTTCTCATGATGACTAAACAGATGAAGTATGATTGTGACATAGGTTCTACCTTCATATTTTACACTCTTGGAGAAATGAGACATAACCAAAAAATAGAAAATAAAAAATAACACAACCCAAAAATATCTAAAAATCAAAACCAAATAACAAACATGACATATGTGCAAGGGCACTTAGAGGTAAAATACAAACCTACCTACCTATGTATAAAGAACAAGAAAGATAACTAGTATAAGAACTTGAGATACCTCCCATAGATAGGGATGGGGAGGTCCTCACCATTAAATTTAACAATTTTAAAGGCATTTCTCTCCTTGTATCATGTGATGATATAAGGTCCACTCTAAAGACTATCAAATTTGGAGTGCTTTCTTGGTTTTGCATAGTCTCATCCCATTTGAGGACTATATTACCTTGTTGGAATGTTCTATAGGAGGATATCTTATCAAATAATATCTTAAAATAGTTATTAATTTACCACATGATATTCATGAAACTATTCCTTGTCTCTTCCAACTATCTTAGTTCATTCATCCTTACTTGTATGACATCATCCTCTAGGAGCTCAAGTTGGTGGGTAAGCTCTAGTGTAGGTAGCTCAAGAGAGATAGGAAGTCTTTCCTCTCTAACATAGATAAGGAGGTATGGGGAATGTCTATTAACCTTATTTAGTGTCACTCTATCTAACCATAGGGAATTCCTCAATCTATTATTCCACTCCATCTAACTATCTTCCATAGTCCTCTTGATGATCCTAAATAAGTTCTTATTTGTGGACTCTGCTAGTCCATTACCCTATGGGTAATAGTTAGAGGATGATTTTATATAAATTACATGTGAAATATCCCATTAACATAACTTTATTATATTTAATTCCAATGCATTTTCATAAATGATTGTAGAAGGCACCCCAAATCTAGTCACAAGGTTGTCATAAAACTCTAGGATAGAATTCTCATTGGCTTCTTTGAGGTTAGCAGCTTCAACCCACCTTGTGAAATAGTTTTATTTTGTGATGATACACCTATTTATAACACATTAAGGGTGTTGGATCATCCCTATTGAATATAATCCCCATTTCATGAATGGTTATTCTAATTATATTGGTTGTAAGGGAAGGGCAGATAACTTCTACTTGCCAATGAACATAACACACTCTGAACATTTCCTTACCTAGGAGTATGAATATCTAAAAATGTGGGACAAAAGTACCCAAATATAATTAAATTCAAGGTTTTTTTCTTGGTATCAAATTTCCCACTAGTTGGACCATCATGAAACTATTCAAGCAACTTTTCCACTTGGCATTATTCCACACACCTCAAAATCATGCCTCCTATGCCCATATTAAAAAGTAATCCATTTATCATGACATAAGGTATAGTTTGAAACCTAAAATTATTCCTCTTAGATCAATCAATCCCCATAAGACATTATCCTAATTTAAGGAAAATGATCACATCATGTGTCTAATTGAAAGAAGTGTTGCTTGTTAGTTGTCATGGACTGCCAACACTTGATCTTTACCTTTGTTTACCTCTACTACAAGTTGATCACATATCCCTCTACACATAATAATATTTCTAACTCTAAATTTAAGTTCACACTCCATTCATTTTTTTACCCACCGATCTCTCTTCTCATTAAGGTTTCTATTGAGTATGAACTCCTTAATGTTTGGGTGTACTACTATGAGTATGATCTTTCTATTACAGACCATGTGCCTAAATTTATTCAACCCTCTCACCAAAAAAATAAAATGTTTATATTAAAAAACTATACCTCTATTCATATCCTTCTAAGGCCTAACTAAATAAGGCAATAATTTTTTCTAGGCCTCCACCATTTTATTGCATTAATATGGCAAAAATTACATCTAATGTAAAGAAGTCATACAAGTAGAATTATTTGTTAAAATCAGGATTAATAAGTGTAGGGGAATGAGATATGGATTACTTTATGGAATAAAATCTCCTCTTACCTTATTTTTTCCATGTAAACTCCTTATGTTTCCTTTATATGTGAGTAAGAGGCTTGACCGACTCTACAAAGCCTGGGATAAACCTTCTTATGAAATTAATCTTCCCAAGAAACTCTGCAAACCTTTCTTATTATTGGGTAGGGGAAGGATAGAATAATTTAAAATATCTCAAGGTCTATGCAAATTCCATATTTGTACACTACATGGCCCAACAATTTTCCCTCATGAACAATAAAGATGCAGTTTTTAGGATTCAATGACACTTCAAACTTCCTGCATCTTTTAAAGACTAGTTTCAAGTGAGATATGTGGTCTATTGGGCCCCTAAAGAAAATAATTATGTAATAAAGGTAGATTAGCACTATTTCATTTATTAACCCCTCAAATTCAACATCTATTTCCCTTTGTAAATTTTCCCCTACATTAGACAATCCAAAGGGCATCTTCATGTATGCATAAGTACCACACTTTGTGGTGAAGGTAGTCTTTTTCCTATCCTCTTGCTTAACCAAGATTTTGTTCTCTAGAGTATCCATAAATAAATGATAACCTATGAGACCCTATAACCTTTTGAATAATTTTATCCATTGATGGTAGTGGGTAATGGTCTCTTAGAGACACCTTATTGAGGTCTCTAAAGTCAACACACAAGCATATTTCCCCATTCTTATTCCTCACTGGCACAAGGTTTGACACCCATGAGGAATTATTGATGGGTAATTTTATCCTTAACTCAATCATATTTAAAAAATATATTCTTATTATATCCTCCACCTTTGGATTGACATGCCTTTATTTTTGTCTCACTAGACTTGCATAGGTTTCTAATTCTATGGTGTGTTATGCAAGTTTGGAATCAAATAATTTAAATTAATGGTACCACCATGAAAATACATACTAATAATCTTTGAATATGTAAATAATGTCATCTCTCTCTTTTTTATGTTAACCTTTCCCAATTTTAACAACTTGTCTTTAAAGATCTCTACCCTCTCATAGTGCTCTTCCTTAGTAGAGATGCATGCCTTATCCTTTCTCATCTAGTCATCTTCACTGAAGATGATTTAAAAAGTCACAATTCCATTAGGTAGATTATTATATCTCATCTACACTATCTAATCATCATATTGGTGTTGGAACTTACTCTGGTTCTTATGGCATAATTTTACCTCTTGTAGGAGAAAACATACAATTTTATCATCATTATCAAAAACTTGCCAAATCACCTCATTCTCAGGTACAACTAGCCTACATATAACCTTAATCTTATATTTAATTTTACTACCTTTGAATCCATCTACAATCTTATACTAGGCTTTTATGCTTGCAATCTTGTCTACATGTTGATTTTCTTCTCTTGGTATGGATTGTATTTTTAATGCCAAGAAATCTTCTATGATGTCCCATACTCGATTCTTATAGCCCTTAACCTAATGATTTTTTACTATAATAATTCCCCTTAATTTTTGAACAAAAACCTCACTATCACCCTTTACTTGAAGGAGTTTGACACCTCTCATTCTTACTTCTTACAACCCATGTAGAAGAGCCTCATACTCAGTTATGTTTGAGGTGAATTTGAATTTAAACCTTGAATCTGAGTAGTATTTATGATTTGAGGGTAAAATAAACATCACTCTAGCCCCACTACCATTTTTTTACCTTGACCTATCAAGAAATAAGGTCCACAACTGATCACATTCTTGAATTATGTTTGTTAGACTAGGCATAGTAGCATCTTCTTCATGCATACAATACACTCCTAAATCTTCCTCATCAATGGTGTTATAAGGATCAATTCTATGTTTTTTAGCTACTCATTCATCCAAGTATAGGTTTGATATGCCCTCAAGGTGATCATTAGGCTCTTGTTCACTAGCACTTTCATCTTCATTAAGTATGGTTTGATTATCATTTGAAATATTGGGCATATAGGGTTATAAGTGAAACCTTGAGAGAGATTTAGACCTAATAATGACCCTAGTCCCATATCTGGTCCTAAAGACCATGTATGACCAATCAGAGTACAAATAACCCCTAATATTTGCAGTGAAGTCCCTAGATAGGCATAGGGAAATGTATGGGGGGAAATCAACAACCATAACATCTTAAGTAATGACACAATTTGGGAAATCTACTAATGTAATATTTAGGTCCTTCAAGACACATACTATTTTGGTGGGAGAACCATCCAAATATAGAATACCCTTTTCATTAGGAACATAGTTGAGTTCAAGCTTGTATGTTATGGATTTGGGCATGAGTGAAGTTGAGGCACTAGAATCTGTCGTACAATTATGGATATGGTAGTCCCCTATGATGACTAAAAAGTAAAATGGAAGGGGATTAATAACCTTAAGGGCTTACACAACATGGATAGGTTTATTATAATTGACATAAAAAATACTTACCTTACCAGTTTCCTTGTTCACATGAGTGAGATTTGAGAGCTCTTATTGAATGATGTCTTTATGCCCTAGAATGGATATAGCATCCCACATATAAATGTTGATGTTGGACCTTTTCTTATGGTCCATAATTTTGAATGGATAAATAGTACCTTTAGACTACATCTTGGAGGTAGAAGTGTCACTTGACATTTGAGTGATTTGAGGAATGAAAGGAACCTTCTATTGTTACCCATGTGTCTGAGATACTTGTTGAGCTAGAGGAGTCTTGGCAGTTACATTCTAAGTAGTAGGTTATTGGGTGACTTGTGGAGGTGTATAAGTGACATTAGGCTACCCTAAACTATCATCCATCATCCTCCTTTTAGCCTTGTATGGGCTACAACTATATCATATATATTTTATGTAGTATTCCCCATATTTATTGCCACATATTCAAATGTATGATCCCCCTCTTAAAAAATCACACAAGTGGTATTAGTTGGTGCCTTGCCCATATTCCCTTGTTGTTGGTTTGAAACCTCTAATGGTGTCATGGTAGAAAAGTTACCTTGAGTCATTAAAGGACCTTATGATAGAGGAGGTATTATATCATCACCTTGAAATGGGGGAGCCTACTCCCAATTATGATCCCAACATGTTTCTCTATTATTAGACATTACCATCTCATTTGACTTCCCCCATGATTATTACCATTGAGCTTCTTATGCAATGTTTTTTTGTGTGGGAAGTAAGGCTATTGAGCTAATTGTAGCTATGGGATTGTAGATATTATATGACCTATTTTTAATGATTTGGCCTTAGGCTTGTTGGTTTGGTGGATTAGGAGGCTTGTTATAATAATGATAAGGATATTGAGCTTGATAAGGACCTTGGTATGGTCTATAAGATGTTTTTTTATGACTCTCTAAATCTACCAACTTATTTTTTTGTGATTTCAACAAGCCTTTAATTTTTCCAAGCCTATCTACTTAGTTTTCATCTAATTTTCCTTGATTGTTTAGAGTAGCCAAAGGGGAAATGGTAGGTGGACTAGGTTGGATCTCAGGAAAGAGGGGCATGAAGGGTCTTGGCATTAGTTTCCCTACTTGTATCAAATATTTTTATGCCCTTATAGATATCTCATATGCTTTAGGTAGAGTTATCCCACCCATGGATTGAATCATGATTGTAACATATGAGTTCAAGGCTCTTAGGTAGTAAATAAAATAATAATTAGGTGTGGGATTTATTATTATAGTGATTATATCCCAATTTTTTTGGAATATAAAGTTGCAATCAACCATAAACTCTTGGGGTGCTCTCTTGATTGAAGTGAGTTGTTTGACTAGTGACACATGGTCACTCTTATCTTCAAAATACTTGAAAAAAAACTCACAAAACTCATCCCAAGTATTTATTGAGGTAGGATTTAGACCCCTATACCATTTCAAGGCTTTTCCTTTCAATGATGTGGCTAGTAGTCTCATGGCTACATTTTATTGGGTGATATTATGCATTGAGCATAGGTTTGTATGTCTTCTATGTGCTCCATAGGAGTGGTGGAGTTTTCACCTATAAAATAAGGAAAATTATTCAAGGATTTAATTGGTATATCATCATATTATTTAAGGTTAAAAGGACTACCACCATTGAAGGGTACACAAGCTTTTAATCTAGGCCTTACCATTGGGATTGGTGGACTTTTAGGGGACTATGTATGGGTAAAATTTATAGATTTTTGAGATGTTGGAGAAGTAATGGGTGTTTTATTAGGGTTTTAAATAGTAACTCTATTTATTATTGCAATATCTAATGGAAATTTAATGAATTGAACTTGATTACCTTTTAAAGTAGACCTAGCAGAGATTTGGTGCATTAACTTACCCTCCAATATGTTAATGACTATTATAATACTTCCAAATGCCCTTCCATTTTATCAATATATCCAAAAAATATGTCCAATATCCTTTATTACAATCCCATCAGGCATGTTAGAACTATTGTAGTTCTAGGTTGTATCCTAGCTAAGAAGAGAAGTGTTCAAGTCATATCCTAAAACCTAGTCCAACATAAGAGTGACCTTAGACTATGGGTTGTCTAGTTTGTAAGTCACACCTCTAGTTTTTATGGGGATAAATATAATAATATTTAAATTAAATTATTTATAACACCTAAAATTTTCAAAATAAAAATGGATAAGGATGTGAAAACTAAACAAGAATCTAACCTATACTATGATGCACCAATTAATCAATGATCCACGCTCAACTATTTCACTTGATGACTACTAATTAATATAATGGAGATAAGGGCTGATTATAATCCTAAAAAATGTTTCAATAATTAATTTTTTGTATGAAGGTTGATAAGAGACTTTCAACTTGAAGGACAAAAATGGATAAGTCTCTGTAAGAAACTATAGACTTATGATACTTCAAGAGAAACCTCACTATCTAACACTTCACACAACCTAAAATAAACCAATAAAATTGAATAAAGGTACATGAATGACATGTATATGATGCATAAAAAACATACATTTTGTAGATAAAAATCTAATAGAGTACTCTCAACATTCAACTAAAATCTAAAATTATCTTGTATTGCTTCAAAAGAGTTTTACAAAATGATTTTGGCAGAGCTTTGCTACACCAAATTGAGGGATGGAAAATAAGATATCAATGCCTAAATTTATATAGAAAATTTAAGACAAGAGAGTATCTTATTCATAGGATGGGTCATCAATGAGCCCAAACTGGCATAGGGAAGTTACACAAGCATTGTCTCTATCCTTGAGCATTGACACTTAATCATGAGTCCAAATTTAGCATTGTGAAGGTTGTAACTCCTTAAATTATCTTAAATAATGATTTAAAAATCCATAAAATATGCCCATATACTTCAATTTTTAAATTATTCAATACATATGGGGTGTAATTAGATCCACTTAGGGCACTGAACAACCTTTACATCAATGTGCATGACAAATTGTTCATAAAACTACCTCTAACCTAAAATAATGGCTCCCATTTTGGTGTAGGCTTACATAAATGGTTGTTAAAATGTATGTATATGGTTAATAAATGACCTAACTCAAATATTTTCTCCCTATATCCTTCTACTTGCTTGATAAGTAGGCATGTGTAGTTTTCTTTCTAAATTTCTACCCATATTCACTATGTTATTGATTCAACAGTTGAACTTAGGAAAAAATATACATATGATAAGACTTAAAATATTTTTATATCCTTAATTATATCAAAATTATTGTTATTTAATACTCTTTCATCTGAAACACATTTTAGATTTACCTTACTAGGCCAAATAGACTGCCCGACAGAGTGACAGTTCTCTTTGAGCATTGACACTCAATGATGAGTCCAAATTTGGCATTGTGGAGTTTTTAACTCCTTTAGCTGTATTCAATAATGATTTAACCATCCATAAAATATCCCCATGTATTTTCATTTAGAATTTATTTAATGTATATGGGGTGTAATTAGGTCCACTTAGGGCATTAAACAGTGTTTGCATTAATGTGCATGATAAATTATTCAGGAAACTACCTCTAACCTACAATAGTGGCTCATATTTTGGTGTAGTCTCACATAAATTTATGTTAAAATTTATTTATATGTTTAATAAATTGCCTAACTCTAACCTTTCTTCCCTAGATCCTTCCACTTTCTTGATAAGGAGGCATGTGTAGTTTGCTTTCTAAATTTCTGCCCATGTTCACTATGTTATTCATTCAATAGTAGAAATTAGGCACCAATATTAATCTAATAAGACTTATAAAATATTTGGATATATTTAATTAAATTAAAATTATGGTAATTGAATATTTTTTCAATTACAACACAAATTAGCTTTGCCTTACTAGGCCAAATAGACTGCCCCAATGACTGGCAATTTTGGAAGAGATGGTGAGAACACTAGTTTCAAGGGCTGATTTGATGTTGGATGGGTAGAAAAAATCTTTTACCTACTCCCTCCATGGTTTATAATCCTTTCTTAGGCTCTATAACACATAATCTAACTAAAAATTTACAATTGTATCCTCTCAGGAGACATTTGTACACCTTTTGTACTATCTAAGACCATGATATAAAGCCTCTTTGAGTTAGCTATAGGGTATAAGTGATAAACTAGAAACTTATAATTAAAATAATGTATTGTCACTTAAACCTCTCTAGAATAGTTTATATTATGGATTAAGGGAAGTTTTAAGGGATTTAGGAGTTTTAGGCTTGGGTCTTGAAGATCTAAGCTTTGTTTTGTGAATTACCTATACCAATCCCAAGCTAAAATGTCCCCTCACTTCCCATGAACATTTATATTTCCAAAATATATCCCTCTTATCCTTGGTGAGAACTTTAAGGTATTTTTTTTATGGATAAATTGATCTTTGACTAGCCTCTATAGGTCTGCAAGTGGGAAGGTATATTGTGATGGTTTCTCCAAGGCCTGGGTTATCCCAAAGGGCTTTGGAACAATGAAAAAAATCCCCCAAAGAGGATTCATAACCTTTTAACTCTTCAAACTATGATTTTCTTCACTTCTTTGATATAACAATCATGGTGGAGCTTGGGTATTATTCTATCTATATAATTTATCTATAAATTTTGACCTACACATTAGTCTATGAACTATGTCTACCTCATATATGTCTAGGAAAATATTTTAGATGCCTTGGAGAATGGCATTATTGATTCTATAGTGTCAATTTTCTTCTTTATAATGCATATGGATAATTATACCAAGACCTACAACTTTTTATCTTTAGACCAGTCATGGAGGTTAGCATGGAGACCTCCAAAAGGCCTAGTCAAGTGCCTCAAGAGTCCTCTCTTTTTTAACTCATCTTGTACATGAATATCCTTTGTACCTTGATATTTGATCTCAAACTAGCTTTTCTAAGCCTCTTACATATAATTCTAACCCTAAATGTGCTAACCAAGGATCCATGGTGGTGCTCAAGGGACCTCAAAGGACCTTAGAGGTGGTTTCATGGCTAAAAACCTACATTTGAATAGGTCTTGAGGTGATTTTCACCATCGAGTCATTTTTGTGCTTTTTGTAGGGTTAGAGGTGATCACCATCTTAACGATGGTTCATAGAGTATAGATATCCATGAATGTTTATGGAATTGACCCCCTCCTACCATGAATAGGTTGGATTCCCATGTAAAGGCTCCATGGATATATGAGCATTAGAAGGTGGGGTTAGGGTTAATTACAGGTAATTTTGAGTCCTTGTTTTCTTGTCAATCATTCATATAGTCTAGCCTCCCATTTCTAATCAAAATGCCATGAATTTTTAGTGCATATGGAGACTTAAATTCCATTAGGATCTCTATATTAGAGGATGTTTGTGGTGGAGTGGGTGATCATGTGAACTTTCCCCTCAAAATTATTGCACATAGGTAGACTAGCTTGAGTTAGGTTTTAGGTCGTTTAGACCACCTTTACAACCTTATGACTCTTGAAACACATTTTTTAGGTATGAATAATTCTTTCTCTCCTCACTTTTTCCATTGGATGGACCAAAACAACATTTATAGTGTAAGTAATTTGAATTACTTGATGCACATGAATTAATCATGGATCAGATAAGATATAGCACACCTATAATTTTGATTGGGTATACACTTATTAAGTGAGAGAATGACCAATATGGGGATCCATTAGACCTAATTAGGGGATCACTTGTATCACTTGTCATGACATATCATAATAAGAAGGGTTAAAAATCCTACAGTCTAACATAATCACACAACAACCCTAAAAGAGTCCTATGATTTTATATTTCACTTATGCTAATAAATAAGAGAGAAAAATATTCTAATAACAATAAAATTAAACTAATCTAGTTTTCACCAAATATTGTGGCACAAAGTGGGGGTTAGAAAAAAATAAATAAATAACAAATAAACTAAACATGCATAGGAGACATATACTCATGTCAATGTATATGGAATCTTGATATATGGAAGAGAAGAATACATACTACATTATCTATCTACTCTTACAAAGGATAAAATAAATTTATAAATACTTACCTTTAAAGATGAACCTATCAAGCCTCAATCTCTCTCTTGGCCAAGGTGCTTCATAAGATATTGTTGTGGTTTTAAGGATAACAAAAATAAATTATATCTAGGCTACATGACCTACCTAAGCATCCAAAAGACTTCTCCATAAGACAAGATCAAAGCTCTAGAGAAAGTATTGAACCCTAAGGATTTATTCCTCAAGTAGAATGGTCAATAAGTAGATGTTTATTCACACTTCTTTGCTTAATTATTCACTCTCTTATGAAATGGTGTTAAATTAAATTATATATATAGTAGCATCTTACCTAAAAAATTTGGACATGTCAACTATACTAGGTTGATCAGGTCAACCTAGTACATTTTTCGAGCTAACTCAGTAAGGTTGAGCTAGGTCGACTGGGATGCTAACAACCAAAAGAGCTAAAGTGTCCCCAAAACACACTAGGTTAATTGGGTTGACGTAGTTTCTTGAACAACTTAAAAGGGTAACAAGGTAAGAAATGAAGGAATAAAGCATGATAATGATTGGAATGGATTGGAAAGAGAGAAATAAGCTTAGGGTTAAAGGTTTTAAGAGATAAGACTATGGATGGCAAGTGGCAAAAGGAACAACAATCTTATGAAGCATTGATGGTTTACCCACTCCTTTATCAGTGCACCCCTTAAGGCATCCACTTAGAGAGATTAATACTCAATAGGTTCCTATAAGATACAAAGTGTCAGTAATCAATAAAAGTTTTAAAATATTATGTGTATACATATTCCTTAGCCAAAGCTCATCATGTGTCACATAAGTGAAACATGGGATGGTGCTTCAAAGATGGAACATGATAACACCTAATGTTGATGCTAAGTATGGTATAGTCAATATAAACTAAGATAAATGAAAGGAATAAATTGAAAAACACATACCTTTAACTTACTTTAATTTTGTAGATAAAGAAGAAGACTATAAGAAAGTGAAGGTATCCAATGTAAAGCACACTAGGCAAACCTAAAGAAGTTAGTGCAAAAAATAGACAAAAATTAAAAAAAATAGAAGATAGGCATATAATAGTGGAAAAGAATCTCTATGTCATCATGAATCCAATGCATTTTATGGTTTTCAAAATGGATGATCAAAAACAAATATATGAGTAAAACAAATAATCTAAAGGAAAATAATTGAAGAATTTGAACTTATAAAAAGTGGTTTTAAATAGGAAAAAGAGAATTCATTTGGCATTTTAAATTGTGAAAAGATAAAATAGATTTTTGAGACCAAACAAGGATAGGAAGGTGAGTGAATGACATGTTAAATGAGGAGGACACCTAGAGGCAGTAGCAGGTGCACTAAAGGTATGCAACTACAGATCTTAAACTAGTTTTTGAAAATTGTATTGAATTAAGTGAATTTTTAGTAAAACTTGATTTTAATCATTTATACATGTAAAAAATGAACAAAATTATATTCTAAGTGTAATAAATAGGAAGACAAGAAATGGGTTAAAAGGAAATAAGGGGAAAATAAGAAAAATGCATATTTTTAGCAAAATATACTAGGTCAACACACTAAACCTACTAGGTCAACCAGGTCGACCTAGTAAGTTAAATCAAGGTCAAAATCTATATGGTTGACATAGTAGGTATAGGTCAACCTTGTGTATTTTACAAGTTAAGACCTAGTGAAAAAGTGTCCAATTGGTTTGTAAGGGCTGGAATGGAAACATAACACCAGGGAGAAGAAGATAAGAGGAAAAATAAGAAAATTAGGATAAAATTAGATAAAAATAGGGAAATTTTGGTCAAACTAGGTTGACCAAGGAACCAAAATAAACATGAAGAGCATGTTAAAAGTTGAAATAGGACTAGAATGACTTGAAATGACTAAAGAAGGGCAACAGGGGACAAAATAGGATAACAATGAATAACTTATGTTTGTTTTTTTATTGAAAATAGAATGTATAAAGAATGTATTTTGATCATACATGACATGGAGGTATTAATATATCTTTTTTTATTTATTGATTATAGACATGACCATGGTTATGTAGGTCATTAGATATGTCTTGGTTGCTAAATTTGTTAGATAGGTTGACAAATAGAGACAAAGCTAAATTGGTAGCCATGGGTCTAGGAGGCATATCAGATATGTGTAAGATCCCCCTCAATGTAGATGTATTGGTCATGTTCCTTAGTTTTTGAGAATGGTTGACCAACACCTTCAAAATGGAGGTGGATGGGGTTGTGATAGAGTTGGATATCACACTAGAGTATGTACATGTCATCCTTATATTGCCCATACTAGGAGCACCAATGACCTTAGGGATACTAGATAGCATAGAGGAGAGGGGAGACTTAGCAATATGAGATACAATATTATAGATGGCATTTTTATGGTGGAGAGTGAGTATGGATGATGTGTATATATTATATATTTTAGATCTCTAAAAGGCAGTGATAATATTTATGACACAATGAGTGCTCTATCATAATTTAGATGGAAAGGTACCATTATATATGGTAGCCTTGAGCAAGATGATGTTAGAGGAGGGAGTATTATATGATCTAGGCTTTGTTATTTAGGTCTATCTTTTTCATGATCTATTCAAGATGCAGGTTAGAGGACATAAGACCATAATATTGATCATACTATTGATAGCATGGATATATGAGAGATTTCTTATGTATCAATTGGTTGGGTTACCCCATATGGTCAATGATAGGGCACTTTAGGTGAGGATATGGAGGGAGGACTATGTAGCATGGACTGTTCCCCACAGGCCAATGTTATAGATGATGAGATGTATTAGCATAGTTGCTAACCATATAAGTAGCTAGTGACTACTTGGGAGAGTTGGCACATAGTTAGACCAATGTTAGAGAGGAGAGAAGTGATAAGACACTATACATGGTGGAGAGAGCCACATTTGGTGTCATGGATGCCAAGGTAGATGGGTCTACCTCATCTATCAACATTGATACTCATGCCTAAGTAGTAAACTCAACATGTGAGAGAGCCATAAGGGAAAAGGGGACTCAGACCACTGATAGTGAGATTGACATTGAAGCCATGCTAAGAGTGGTAATGGACTGGTCAGGCATGATAAGAGGTAGAGGATGAGGTGGAGGTAGAGGTAGAGATACAAGATGTACCACCACTAGCTCCATAAAGAGATGAGCTATGGCCATTGAGGACATGGTATAAATGAAGGTAGGAGGAGAGAGCAGAGACCATCATCATCTTTATCAAGTTAGTAGAGGAGCTAGAGGAGAGATAGATGAGAGAGATATATCTAGGTGTAGGTTGATATGAACATGAGCCATGATAGCTAGGTTTGAGTTGAGGAGGTGACCTATAGAGTAGGTACTAGGAGGTTACACAGATGGGGAGACTACGTTAAGTGGTCATATAGATGGTGAGACCATAGGGGTTGAGACACAAATAGGTATGAGTATGGTTGAATTATTGATTATGTTTTTATTTGGTAGATAGATAGATATTATGAGATATGATAGTGATCTAATATCCATTTGGTGTAATTTTTTAGGCATACCTAAGGATGAAGAGGAGAGATGGGGATCCCTAATTAGGGGATCACTCCATGTATCCTAGATGAGACTCTACATCTGTATGAATCCATGATACTAGAGTATCTGAGAGTACCATCTACCCATCCCAAGTGAGTTATTTTAGACTAGTAAGAGAGGCCACAAGGTAGATATAGATGGAATGAGAGAGAGCACAACCACCAATAGAGTTGGGTACAAAGGAGAGGTAGGCCTAGTAGGCCCTAGATAATGAGAGAGATACACATCTAAACATAGTGACATAGATGATGTAGGCATATACAATGATGCAAACCCAACTGACACATGCACATGTAGTAACCTAGACCAAGTTAGTATAGGCATAGGTACAGATAGCATGTCTATAAGGATAGGTATGGGGATTGAGATCTCAAACTACCTCATTATAATGTACCATTTAGAGGATTCAAATTGAGGCCTTAGTAGGTAGAATATCTAGGCCATGAGATAGACATGATGGAGCTTAGCCTTAGTGCTAGAACATTGTATATGTTGTATCAAACTTATGGTATATATATATGATGTATCATTTTGGCTTATTAGAGTTGGTTTCATATGTTGTTTTTATGATGGTTGTGTTTTTTCATTATAGTTGAGTTTGTGGATGATTTAGATATATTTTTTTCTAGCACATCTATTTATCTTTGTTGTATATTCTATAGGAAATATATGCGGTGTGGTTTCTTTTCTAGCATTATGGATGACACATGCATGGTTAAAAATAAATAGGAAAAAAATGGACTTGGAAAAATATAATCAATCAGAGAAATGCACTACACACTAATTCAAGTTGGGAAATGTATAATAACCAAAAAATGACCTAAGGATAAATAACCAAGAGAATGGTAAACAAGATGGCAAAAGGGGATTTTTTTCAAACAAAAGTAATAGATTTTTGCACCAAATAAAATTATACTAAATATCATGTTGGGAAGTATGACAAACAATGTAATAAAATGGAAGGTATGTAAAATGGCACAAATGGTAATAAAAAAAATCAAAATTAAGTCAAATAATTATACTATTTCATGATGGGAAGTACAAAAAAAAAAATTGAAAAAACTTGGTCTTAAATTTATCATACTAAATCAAGCTGGGAAGTATGAGAAATTCAAGAAATGCTTGTAATCTTACATGCACTCAGAAAATATGAAAATAAAAATGAAGTAAGCATAAAACATACTAATTCAAGTTGGGAAGCATGTCAAATGACATGTAACCTCATAATCAATTGAATCTTATCTCATACTTGACACTTGTAATTTGAATGGTGACTTATTTATTAAAAAAAAAAAAAATTGTGAGGAGGATCAGGTCCTATCCATGGTCTTATACTAAAACTCACAAAATAAATCAAGATTAGTAAGAAAAAGGATAATTAATGGTAAGTCAATGATGTGGGTAATGGGATGGAAAAGGTGGTAATTTGTGAGGGATGTCGAGTTTTATCCATGATCTTACAAAGCAACTCACAAATGAAATCCCATTAGGAGTGATCAATTAGAAAAAACAAATTCCCAAGAGGAAAATATGAAGAAATGTAATGAAAAAGGGAGTGTAAAAAGAAAATATATGGGAATATTATGAGAAAACCTTAGGAGGCAAGAGGCATACTAAGGACATGAGAAGACACTAAGTGAATATTGGTCTTTTATGTACAAAGGAAACCTATTCCCTATAGACACAAAACTTTTTAGGTAGATATGTATGCTACTAAGATCAACTCATGAAGGTAGATTGGTAAAATAAAAAGTAAATTGGACCTACCTCCCCATGATAGGTTCTACACTCCTTAGGACCCCTTACAGAGCTATCAGTCTACTACAAAGATTTGGTACTTGCATGAGAAAGTAGGTAGCACTAGAAAAAAATTTATTCTCCTCTTCTAATATATTGGCCTACCACACCCTAAAGTACCTTGTCTCTATCATGAGGCCAACTATGGAGTTTGATGTTTTACTAGAATAAGGATACGTGCTTTGAATCACATCATTTAGTGTGATTAGACTTTTAAGAATATTTAATATTTTTTCCTTTTGATATCATTGCCTTTTGTTTAAATGATTTGGATTTTAAATATATTTTAAAGGATTTTTAAGATTGCTCTTCCATATGGACTTGGAATGACCAATAATGAGAGAGATAGTGATACACATGAATGAGTTATAGTCTAAGGCTAAAGGAAGCTAAGTAACCCAAGATAAAAGACTAACTAGGACACTTAGGCTTGATAATGAACAAGTATGTGTTCTCAAGTCTCAACCATGTATATGCTTAGTTTGTGGAAAAAGAAAAAAGGAAAAAGGAGATCCAAAGGTGGACCGGTAAAAGGAAATAGTAATGAAAAAGACTATTTTCTAACTAATCACATGCTAAAAAAAGATAATAACCAAAGAGAATAGGGTAGATATAACCAAGTCACCATGATAACTATCTATGAAAAATAAAGATAAGAAAAAACAATCATGAAGATACAAGGGAAGAGTTTCGAGAAAAACTCTAAAAGAAAATAAAAGAAATGATAAGTGAAAAATATAACTGATAAGGAAAAAGACATGTATATGATAAATGTAAAATAAAAACATAATCTAACTATAGTACAACAAGAAGGAGAAACATGATATAAGATAGAAAATAATTTAACACAGTTTCAAATGATATAATTAAAAAAAGAAATAATATTGGAGCACACATCCAATCTAAATATAAATAATAAACAACCATGCATGTGCTCATAAGTATTGGTAAATATATCCACACACATCATCCAAGACATTAGATAAATCTCTATGAAGTTGAATATGAACATATGCTAATGTCTCATCAATATTTGTTGAATACTAGGCAAATACTTCTTTTCTAATCTCCTCAACTAAAAAAGTAGGGATACTTAGTAGATCATGTTGAGGAGGGAAATTGGGAAAAGGATGGTTGGGAGAATGTATGGGAATGGGATCTATAGGAGATGCAGGAATCACCAATAGAGAAGGGTCCACGAGTGGAGAAGGAACCATAGGTGGAGGCACATAAGGTGGTGAAGGGACCATAGGAGGTGTAGCTATGGGAGAAGAAGGGAGAGCCTTCTTGAGATAATGACCTTATGGGAGTAATGGTATAAGGTCTAATAATATCTATAAGATGATCCTTAAGATGTTACTAAAGGATATGACAATGATCATTGTAATGTGTGTCACATTGGTGCCATAGACAATACCTCTCGCCATACTTAGGTATATGTTCATGAAGGATATTTGGAGGAGGTAAGGTAGTGTCTATTAATGGGGAAAAAATATGCAAGGTATTAGTATATTGTCATAACATATGATAATGGATAGAAAGTGATTATCTATCCAATAGAAGCAACATATATGCTTGTGAGTATTTTTAGGAGAATTACTCATGGGAGAAGGTGTAACATGCATGGAAGAAGAAAGATATGAATCATCAGCCCATTTGGTGGGTAGAGGATCCATCTTAGGTAAAGGAAGCAAACCATCACCAAGATAAGGTTATGATGGAGAAATAATGAAATTAGGCTTAATAGGATGAACACTAGTATAAGAAGCAAGAGTAGGCTCAGCAATAGTGGAAGTAGCAATAATAACTAGTATTAATATATGTTCCATTATGGGAGGGGTAGGATCAATAGAAGATCTAAGGAGGACTACCATAGATATGGCAAAGTGATAAGGTTAAATCATAACATGATCCATAAGCATAGTCCTATGGGGCTCCTCAAAAACTAGAGGTGTTGGCACCATCTCTACTCTATGGTAAAGAGGAAAATGCAAGAATCAAGAACTAAAAATGTTGGAACACAAGAAGATGAATGAAAAGACTCAAGTAAAGAAGAAGAATAATGCATAATTTTGGTATCACACACTTGGACAAGACCACCTAATAAAGTATCATCTAAATAATATCCATCATAATAGTCTAGTGTAAGAAGATCAATGACACAAGTTAGAATAACCTTGTCATCAGAAGAAGTATGGTGAATAGAATGTTGAGTCTTGGATAAGATTACAAGAATGTCATCACAAGGAGGTTTGCAAGAATAAGGTTGCAAAGAAACATGAAGTTGTGTGATGAAATGAGGTGTGACATAAAAAGTTTTGATTTTTAAGATAATCTCATTGGGCTCATCATCATCTTAGTATAAAAGGATAGGATTAATTTTACCAATGAACTAAAGATGCCCATTATAACCTCTAGTTGAGTTGATAGGAAAATTTAAACCTTTTAGCTCATGCAATAGAATGCTAAGTAAAGGGCCAAGAGTAGGAATCTTAAAAACACCATGATCTTGTAATTATTAAGAATTCTAAGGGTTATTATATCCTTTGAATCCTATAAATGGATCCATTATAAGGGAATTTAATACATTGGCAAGCAGAAGAAGTGATAGCTCACATACGATGAGTCCATGGCCTACCAAGCAAGATCTTATAAGAAAGGGGAAAGTTAAAGATCATCACCTTTATATGAATGGTAATAGGTGGGATAGTAATGGGAAGCCACACACACCCAAGAGGAGGCATTTTCCTTCTATCATATCCTTGGCAGGTGTTACATGTAGACTTAAGTGTTTTTATCTAATTTTTTTCTTTTTTGTATTAGTGTTGTAGAAAAAGAAACTAATTAAGGGTGTATAGGAGAATAACTAGTAAATGTGCACTCATTGAAGTCTTGAATTTGTAATAAATCTTATTTGGATATGGAAAAATACCTAAAAATAAAAAAGCACTACCACAAGACTTGTTGGTTAGACAAGTAGTTGGGTGGATTGCCTAATGTGATCTAGATCCCAACAACATAAGCTTTCTAGGAGGCTATCAATTCACTTGCATTAAACACTTAAGTTTGAAATGATAAAATAAATATGCTTGCATTAAATTACAACAAAACTAAAATTAAAATATTAAATAACTAAATTTAATACAAGAAAGTTAAATGTTTTGCTAAAGATAACTAAATGAAAGAAATAGTTTGATTAACACTAATGTTGAAAATTAGTTAAAGCAAGGTTGTGGATTTGGTTTGGTAATTTGACAAGGGTAAAAATATAGTTTGTTTAGGGTTGGTAAATAGATAAGGTGGTAATATGATTAAGGTGATCAAAGGGTTAATTATTGGTTAAGAATGAAAAAAGGGGAAATGGTGATTAGGAAGGAAAAAGGTGGTAATGGTGGTTAAGAAGGCAAAAGGGGGTAAAGGGGAAAATGGTAATATGTTAAAGGGATAAAGTAAAATGGTGAAGTAAGCCAAGAGGTTAATAAAATAAAAGGCTAAAGGGAAACAAAGATTGAAATTAAATAAACAAAATCAAATATTACCTTCTAAGCTTGAAGAAGAATGTTGATGTTGATGATGATGATGATGTTATTGAAGATAATGATGTTGGCTTGCAAATATGGTAGATTTTTAGGGACTTGAGTCCTTTTCCTCTAAGATGAGTGGCCTCCTTCAAAATTAGATAACCTTTAAGATGAATTATTTCACCAAAAACCAACCTAACCATGGCTGAAGGGGGAAGGTCATATTTATAGCATTTGATGTCAAGAAACATGCCAAAGGAGTGGAATAGTGAAATTTGGCACCATTTTCAAAGTGGGCTCATAAGTGGTCATGAAATATAAGGGTATGAAATTCCCACTTAGCTAATAGGTATCTCACTTTATTGGATTGTCTCCCACCTTGCACACGAGTCCAATTTTCAGTGGAAATCATATACATGGACCCAAATGAGGCCAAAGGACTTTCCACCAAGATAATTTGTCTTTTAGATAAGTGCCCCATGAATTTTGGCACCATTCTCCATGTGGGTGCATGGGTGAATCAAATGATAAGGGTGGTGAGATTCTCACTTTGTTGGTTTGTCTCCCACCTTGAACATGATTCCAATTTTGAGTGAAAATCATGCACATGGGCCCAAATGAGGCCAAAGGACATTCCACCAAGCTAATTTTTTCTTTTTATAAGTGCCCCATGAAGTTTGGCATGACCTTTATGCATGAGGATAAAAACATATGTTTAATTATGGCCCCATAGGGATAAATTTTCCATACTTCAAAGGAGGGGCCCTTTGTTGTTTAATAATGTCATTAAGTACCTTACAAGAGGGTCCCAGGTGGGGTATGATGTCCCACTTCAAGCCACCTCACTTCCAAGTCATGTCACTTGCCATATCACCTTCCATATCATCTTCCATGTCACTTTTCATGTCACCTACCATGTCATCATGAATAGTGATAGTGGGTCTCAAAATGAATAGTACTTTTGAATAGTATTATGTGAATAGTGATAGGAGAATAGTGAATTTGTTAGGTTAAGAGGGGTTATTTAAGGGTTAAGAAGGGTTTATGGGTTTTTATGGGGTCTTGAGGCATTCAAACATCAAAAACTACAAGTGTGAAGTTTTCTAGTGTTTAAATTTTGCCCCTTTTTGTTATACAACTTTGAATTAACAAGCTTCAAAATAAAAATGGATCATTTTTTGAAAGCCCAGGATGCCTCAAGTATGGTAGGATGTGTTCCCCCTCAAATTGAAAGTCAATGCATAAAATTATAATTGGGTACAAGTTTGATAAGAGGTTGGTGTAAAAAAAAGGGTTATGCATTTGAAACAAAAATATACACATAAAATGTGACTAAGTGTGATAGCCAAAATCACACACAAACAAAATTTTCCAATGTTGGTAAAATAAGGGTTAAATTATAAGAGGCAAGTGACCAATGTACCATATGACCACAATTTTAGTTGGGCACACTTTTTAGTCTCTTAGACAAGGTTAGTGTTTTCATAGATATTTAAATTTAGAAGTACTCCTTTGAACAAAATAGATGGTCTAGTTGTGCACTAGGTGGTGTAAATTCAAATGTTCAACATGAAAAGATTGGTCAGTGTGGTCAAAAGGATTAAGGAAAGGTTGTCACAAAAATATGCAATAGTTTGGGTTAAAATAGCCAACATTGAGGTGGAGAAAGGTGAATGGGTGGGGATGGGTTAGTAGGGGGCAGCTGAGTTAACTCTAAATGCACTAGGACAAATAGATGTTGCCTACATATTTATATAGATAAAATGTCCAAAAGAACTTCAGGCCTAATGTATTTCTCTAGTGGAGTTTAGATGGGTTGCCCCAATGTGATATACCACATGGTTAGGTTTGGGTTGATAGTTTGGTAATGGTGAAGTGTCATGGTGTATATTAGTGAATAGTCACCATAATAATCCCACATGTTTTAGGAGGATAAAATACATATGGGCAAGGTAATATAAATAAGTGAGTCACAAAAGGCTAAACACCACAAATATCCAATGATGGAGCTAAGACAAAGAAGAGGTGCCTTCATGAGGAGGTTACATCTTCTAAAATTGTGTGAGGGTATAAGCATAGTGATAGTATTTATTGATACAATCCAAGCTTTAGGAGATGGGTTTCTATCAAGATCTGTATAGTCTATTTGGTAAAAGGCCATTATCACTACAAGCTAAGTTTTATAGGTAGTAAAAAAGTGACTATTTACAAAGAATTTATTTTATGGCTAAGTAGATTATATGAGGTAGATAATTAGTAGTGTGGTGAGTGATAGAGGATGGACCTTGCCTTACTCAAGATCTACATGGGTGGGATAAATATAAGGTGGCCATGTTTTCATCCTTTGTCTAATTACCTTAGAACTAATGACTTTGGGTTCTACTCAGAAGAGGTGCTACCAACAGAGAGCTATGTGGTCTAGGATATTGGTTATACAACTGGATAAGATAGTCATTCACCTACAATGGATGATTTTTTAGGTGACACAAAAAAATACTATTATGTTTAAAAATCATAATTTATTATAATTAGCTACTTAGAGTGGGGGATGGATCAGTTTCTCAACATCTCATAATCAATTCCATTTTATTCTAATGAAACAAACACTTAAGCATAATATAAATAAATCAACACATAAGAAAGATCAAGAGAAATCAACACAAGTACACTTCATCTATGTGGGAAACCCTCATGGGGGATAAAACCCACTCTAAATCCTAAAACCAATGGACTAATTATCCTATAAATATATCAAAAACATGAGACTTTTAGACTAGTATCAATTGATCAAGGAGCACCCACCCCTTAATTTAGTCAAGTACCTACTAGAACTTTAGCTAGGTCCAACTAGAAAGGAGGATAAAACCCCATAGGTTATTAATCACCCACTCATCCACATCATCTCTGATGTCTTATACATTTTATTATGACCTTATCTTGCTCTAACACCTTCAAACATGCTTCTCTTCTCCATGCAAGTACTCCTAACTCATTCGCTCAACCAATTCACCCTTTAGAAATTAGGTCTAATGAATTATTAGCTCATGAACCTAATTAGACAAAAATTATTGATACTCTTCACCATTTTATGGTCCTCAATGACCTATCTCTTCTCCTTGATTGAGATTTTTCCTTTGCTTTTGTCCATTACCCCTTCTACACTTTAAATAGGCCAATTAGGCCTAGTATATATACCATACTCTCATCTAACCCATATTCATTGGCCAATATGTTTACCATAATTATCTTATCCTTAAAATATATCCTCATACATGTTACATTAATTTTAAAATCTATCCATGTGTCGTTCATAACCCAAAACAATCTCAATCTTCCTTTAGATCTCAATTAGGCCTAACGCATTAGCCCTTCATTAGTACATATTACACCTTGAACCTCTTGAACCATATTTAACCTCCATAAAAAAATGAAACATATAAAAACTTCCTCCAATATATTCTTTCTCATTCCTAAATGGGTCCATAATACTTGTAACTCCAATTCATACCTTGAATCAAACCATTCTAGCCTACTTGCCAATAGGCCTAGAAACATAGAAAACATTGTCTTATAGAATTGAAGTACATATATGATTTTATCAAATAAAATAATAAAAACATAATATTTATAGGTCCTTAATTACCTAAAAAAAATCACTAAATCCATTATTCATCATTACATAGGCCAAACAGCTTCAAACCAACTTTCTCAAGATGACCACTCAGACTGGTCATACTCAGTCAAACTACAATCATATAGAAGCTTATATATTATACATGAAAATATGATTTAAAAACTTATAAATCACATTTTTGGATTATATAAATATTAAATATCAACCTCTAAATTTTAGTTTTCATGTTCTATCATCATTCATTGGTCTTACAGACCAATCACTCAAGTCTCTATTTCATTGTCTTAACACAGTCTAATAAGCCAATTTGGCTCACATTTAAAGACATCAAATTGACTCAATAACTTCAAAAAATATCTATTATATAAATTATATCTTTAAAAACACCAATATGTTCATTTTATTCATCACCATTTGTCATAAGACCTTAAACACTTCACTTTCCTCAACATGCATATAGCAATCATCTTGACCCAAAACACAGTCATGTTGAGCATGACTCCTAAATCCTGTAAGATCACTTCCAAGTTTTTATAATTAATGTAAAATTTCATACTACCTTATTAGAACATATTCCAACACAAAATTCATATTCTTTAATGGCCACTTTGCTACTGCAAACCATTCTCACTATCATGGGTTCCATTCTCTTATCTTACACAAACTAGTCATTTTGTGATCTCCTTATAGCTAGTTTATGAGCACCATAAACAATTACACATAAGTTAACTAGGAGGGATAGGTATTTAAATAATACTCCAAACCATTTTTTCCATCCCTAAACACCTAAAATCAATATGTAAATAGGTTCTCACTCTGATTGGCTTTCTGTCAGTGTTTCCACTATCTAGTAGATTAGTAATAGGGAAACTTTATTGACTTAAATAATTTAAAAAAAGAAAATAAATTTATAAAATAACTCCATAGACCTAAATAACAATCATTTACCTTCAATATCCAATGACTCTCATGTAATGACTCAGTCAACCCTGCCTGTAGCACCAAAATCTCTATAAATAAGCATATTTATGTACCTTCTGCTAACTACCCTGACACACCACTACCAAATAGATATGAGTAAATTATTCATATATAACTTAAAATATTCAAAAAATTTAAACAAATTCATTTTGTGTCATTTCTTGGAATTTATTTCTAATCACTCCATTATAAAGGTTTATAGAGGGTTTTGACCAGTTACATTCTTAACAAATGTTCATAGATCTCTATCCCTAAATCCACTAAAAAATAATTGGAAATAATTTTTATAAACCCTCTCCACATTCTCAAAAATTATTATGTTCCCATGAAAAGTATACATGAGCTAATGAATGTTTAAACTTTCCTCTCGAGCTCAAAATACACCATTTGAGCCACCTTTAAAGCACATCAAGACTTTTCTTGACTTTATATCTCCTTCTCTAACCTCAAACCTCATAAAAATGATTTAAAAATATTACATGACAATCTCCCATGAAAATAAAATCTTCACCAACCTATAAACACCCTTTGACCCTTCACAAGGCCTCATAAGTCTACCTAGGCCAACTAGGCTAATGGCCAAACTAACTTATAGACCACTTGCAACCAATTGTAATTCATCTACCTATCCTCTTGACATCCTATACATTTCAAACATGCATATTATAAGAATATTTAGATCCATACCATGGCATACAATCCATAGGACTCAAAACCCTATAAGTAACCATGCATGGTCAAACCTACCAGACCTGCATACTTCATGAGAACCTCATGAAACCACTTTGACCTACATAGAGAATTCCAAGATCATGTCTTTAAATACCATACCATGATAAATTCCACCATAAATTCATCCAATAAACCTTCATATAATCATCTCACTACACCAAGCACATTAGACCACCATGTTCCATCTCACTACACCTACTAGACCACTTTGTCATTTTGTATGCCTTATAGACATCAATGAAAACACTTACCATCAATTTCACAACATAATTTTTGTACATGGAATATTGGGATCATAGTTTCAAGTGTTTGGAAGCTATCACCACTAGAAACAATGGTAGTTTTGAAGGCATGACCATTATAGTGGCCAATGGATGGAAATCAATTTACGTCAACCAGGGCAAAGGTGAAAATGATGCAAATGACCACCAAACCCATAAGGAACACAAAATTACAAAGAAAAAAATAAATTATATGTGGATTAGATGATAATGGAAATAAAAATACATCATGATAGTGCATAATGACTTTATCAAGATGACCGATTGGATCAAGGTCTATCTGTCCACACAAAAAGGTAAGTAGACATGATTGTTTCAAGTGGGAAGATTATTCAAGGGAATCAATGACATCATAGGACCCTTACCATTTATGGAATGGATAATCATGTTAGTAAATAATAATGGTCAAGTATTCTATTTAAATAATCATGCTAAGGATGAATGTCTATCGTGAAGTTATTTGGTTTTGTAGGTTGTAGATAGTGTAGAAAAATACACAAGGTTGAAGATGGAAAACAATGAGAATAATGGTGGAGACAATTAGCAACCCCCATGACCTAAAACAATAAATATGGTGAATTTGTGGATCTACCAGATATTGCAACATTTAATGGTGATAATTAAAGTATTGTTAAACCAAAAACAAGAGGAAAGGCACCCATGGCCTGAGTTTGAGCATGAATTCTTACCTCCTCAATATCAAAAAATGCAAGAATTTTGTTGTGCAAGGTGTAGGTTTGGGGAAAATTACCATCACCCTATCTATGGAGGGAATCCTCACTATTCAAGGGGATGTACATTGAGGCAAGAAGAGGTATCACCTATGTAAGTAGAACAACCAAAGTACAGGTATGTAATAGATATGATGATCAAGCAGGGTGAAAGACCTAGATAAAAATATGATTATCACTCTATGGGGATGAATGTGGAAGAGGAGAATAGATTATTCCCTTTAGTGGCTACTGATATAATAAATGTTATGGATGTTAGTTTAGGGAGAAATCAAGTAGAAGGATGGTTGAACACAAATCTAGAGTCACCAGATAATAAGCCTAATGCTTAGGTAGGAAAATAATGTATGTAGATGCCTTAGGTGAGGTGTGTATAGTCTAATAACTTTGTATGTGTCATGCAACTCGTTGTACCCTTAATAAAATATTGCATAGTTTATTGTAAACATGTACAAAATGTGTTGAATGTCATTATTTGAATGTTATTATGCTTAGGGTTATGTGGGTACTCATAAATTTTATGGTTATGGTTATAATTATTATGTTTATGGTTGTTTTAATCTTTCTTAAGGTAAATTAGACAAGGTAAGATAATGAACAACAATTAAATGATAAAGTGAAGAATACAATCAAGAGACAAATGTCATAATAAAAATATAAACCAATCACATTAGGATAATAAGATGGTATGATGTTTCTTATTTTATGAGGATGAAAAATAGACCCAAATTGGGATTGGATTAATGAATATAAGCCCTATGAATGCATTACATGATCATGCTTTGAAGGATTAAAAATGTGTGTTGATCACACTCTGTCAAGTACACTCAAAATTTGTAGATGGTTTAAAGGGGGAAGAGGTGATGGGTATGGTGAAGGGAGTAGTTAGATAGGTACAAAAAGAGGACCCATGTGTAATAGGCAAAGACATTGAAGGAATAAAGGGATGCCCTAAAGTAGTGAACCTAATAAGATTGCATGTATTAAAGCAAGAGAGCAGAGGGCACAAGGAAGAAAACATGTATATTCACTTATAAGAAATATGACTAGTGACCTCACTCTAATGAGTGATAAGATGAGTGCCAATGGGAGAAAATAAAGGAGATTCAATAAGGTATGAGGTGAAAGTAGACCAGGGGATGGATGAAGAGATAGGTAGATAAGACAATGAGGTCAAAGATAAAGATGAAGATAGAGAAAGATGGAAGGAACCAAGCATGGATATGAAGGAGGAAAAAAATAAGGTTAGGAAGAGCATGGAATGTCATCAAGGGAGATGACAAAAATGAAATTAAATGGAGAAAAAGAAGAAAAATATAAGGTAGAAGATGGGGGTTTAAGGAATATACTAAAAATGATAGATTGGAGAATTGAAAAGGATGGGGAGAGAAGTATAACAATCATTAAGGGTAAGGGGAGGATGAAAAATAAGGTAGGCCATGGCAAAATTGAAAAGAGGTCTAAAAGAGACCAAAGAGAAAATAGTTTGGTGATGAAAATGAGAAACAAGGAAACACATAGAAGAAAAGAAAACTGGAGGAAAAAGGAGTGAAATGAGGACACAAAAATGATGATAGGAGATTGAAGAAGTAGGTGATGACATGACCAAGTAAGCATGGATGATGATAAGAAAGGAGAGAAATAATAAATAAAATCATATGGTAGTGTTGGATATGAGAATGAGATGGAAAATTGGAAAGGGGTTAAGAAAAATGAAGGGAAGCAAAGGATGGATGGATAAGAAGCTAAAGAGATAAATTATGTTGCAATCAACTTGTTAGAAGAGATTGATAAGTTGAATGGGTGATTATAAGAGATTGAAAAGATAAAAAATAAATGAGGTGGTGAAGAAATAGGGGAACACAATGATAGGGAATGAGATGAAAATAAGGGATGAAGATCAGGGATGATAAGAACAAGAAGGAAGTAAGGATATAAAGTATGGAAACTCACATATATGTAAAAGATAAGTGATTACTGATATGGAAAGAGGAAAAGGGGAATGAAAAGTGAAAAAATTGAGAATATATAAGAAGAAAAGGGCAATTATGGAAGGCTTCTCAAAGGATAAAGACCTAGTTAGAAGCTAGTTATGGAGGAAAAAAATGGAAAAGGTGGGAATAATGGAAAATTTATAGAGAGTGGTGTCACATGTAAGAAAAAAGGGTTGTTAGAAAAAATAGAAAGCATACCAGATTGAAAAGAGGAAAACAAAAATTGAGAATTAGAATGAAGGTAATTTAGAAGCAGTGGAAGAGCAATAAAAAGGTGGTATCAAAGAAGAGGAGGTAAAAGTGTCCGTCAGTGTGAAAGGGAATAAGATGATGTGGGATTGGTGAGGAAAATAGAGTGAGGAAGAGGGTATGATAGGTTACCAAGGGCAAGGGGAAAGGATGAGGATGGTGTAATAAGACAAAGGGGGTCAAGGGCAAGGTTAGTAAGAAGTGGAGAGAGGACAAAAAACATGAAAAGTGGGTGTGGGAGCGAGCCATAAATCATGCACAAGGAAAGGTGATGGGGAGGTCAATGAATTGGAGTAGATGGTATCTTTATGGGAGATAAGAGGGGCTAATAAGGAAGGTTGTCAATCCTTGTGTTAAAAGAGATTGAAAATATGGAAAAGTGGTTAAAAGAGATTGACAATTTGAAGGGAGGGAGTGGTGAAGAGAAAGGTAGAGAAGTGGAGGAAAAGATATTAGGTGAGAAGGGAAAATAAAATAAAGGATGCAACCAAGCCAACCTTAGTGACTGATCATCATCTACATAGTCTAAAATGACCTTAGGACAATGTAGTTCTCCCAAAAAATGGGAAAAACAAAGAGGAAGTATTAGATGATGTTAAAAAACAAGGATGATAGGAAAAATCCAAAGCTTACCTGATATAAGATGCCCTAAGCAAAAGGTCATTATTAGTAATGGAAATTAATGAGAATAAAAATGGGATGGTAGTTAGTTATTAGTGGTTGAGTTACCCTTAGAAGTCAAGCAGTGTCTGCATAATCCATGGAAATTAGGCAAATGTAGTTCAACAAAGGTTTGAGAGTGGTGCTCAAATGGGTTGTCTCAATTTGATGGACCACATGGTATAGTTTTTTTTAAGGTTTATGGATAAAGGGTGTGTATCGAAGATGGGTTGAGGTTGTAGAGAAAGGTATCTCCAAAAGGTGGGTTGATTGATCATAAATAGGGATTTGGTGATAATGTTATTCATGGTTAGGGTTATGATGATTTGATGGATGATAGTGGTGGTACATAAGCAAGTTAGAAAACCATACTAGATGAAAAATCATGAGACATGGGTCTAATAAAATACATGACTCAATGATGAGAGAACAAGAAATGAGGTATAATACCCATTTTTTGATAAGGATAAAGCAAAACAAAACCCAAAGTTAGACTAGCTTAAAGAACATAAGCCTTTCAAATGCTTTGTATTAGCATGAGTTGGTTGATAAAACAAGTTTCTTGATCACAGTGTGTTAATTAAGCTCTAAATCCCCTAATTTATAGATAGTATACATGGAAGATGGGTAATAAGTGGTATGAAGGATAATGGGTGATGTGTATGATAAACTTATGTGGGTTAGTTTTCCACTTCTATATGTGACCTAAGAATGGCAATAGACAATTCCATGTCATATGCTAGATGTAGATTGATCAATATGGTAAGTCTACATGTAAAAGTTGATTACAGCTTCCAACTTATTATGTTGCTTGAGATTCGATTGTGGCCTTAGCTTTTATTGTGGTGGTGGGTCTTTTGTTTTATTTTTGTATATGGGAAGCTAATTGATATGGGAAGCTTCCAATAAATTTCTCTTTTTTTGAAAAAGTTAACTTAGCCATCCTTCAAGGAAGTGGTTTAAGTTTATTGTCTTTTTTTAATGCTCTTGATAGTTGTCCTTCAAGGGAGTAGTCTACCTTATATTTGGTAATTTTTATGTTGTTTTTGGGAAGTTGTCCTTAAAAGGAGCATTCTGTAATGCTTAAGATATTGACCCAAGTAATATTTTCATATCCAAATTATTTTTGGATGTGATGTTTTTAGACATGGACAAGTATAATTAGGTTCAAAGGTTTACCGTTACAAGGGCAAAAATTTAACACAAGAAGGTTAATGATATGTAGAAAGGTGTGGTTTAATGACCATGGGATTCCATCTTGTCAGAGATGAAAAGTATCCATGAAAACCATGTTATGGGTAGAGCCGTGGTACCCATATTTAGGATTAGGATATAACTATGATGGTTATTGACACGGTTTTATGTTATAATCAATTATCCTCAAAAAGAGAGGAGAATGATGGGTGAACGCTAAAATCTCATAATCAGGGGATGAGCTTAAGTTAGACAAAAGGAGTGAGCTTGATCCTTATTTAATAGAAAAATGGGCACATATGTGAAGCATTTATAGGCTCAAGTTGTAGTCTACCTTTGAGAAAGGATAAATGATAAGGTCTTAATCCATACTTATGGGTAATGATGTATGGTCCAAGCCAATTGAAATCAAACTTGCCTCATTTACTTTTTTCCATGTTGGTCACATGTTGGTTTTCCTTTAGGATGAGATCTCTGATAGTGAAGTCCCATTGTTTGAGGTGATTTTTATAAACTTGTTTAATATGCTCTTGATAGATATGGAGGTGGGTGAGGGCTATTAAATGATGCTCATGAAGTAGCTCAAATTAAGCTAAATGGTGTTGATTATAATGTTATTTAGAAATAATATCTTGTAAATATATGTGAATAGGGGAATTTAGACTTCAAGAGGCAAGACTACCTCTGCTCTAAAGACTAAAGAGAAAGGGGTAGCACCCATAGAGGTTTAAATGCTAGTGTGGTAGGCCCATAAAGAGAATGAGATGTGCACATGCCAATCCTAACCTGAAGCATTAATGACGTTGGTTAGCATTTTTTTAATAATTTTTTTAGAGGCTTTTGCCTACCCATTTTTGTGGATGGTAAGGTGAGAAAAATCATAACTTGATGCCAAATTCATCACATAGACCTTAGACTTGCTTATTTTTGAAAGATTTTCCATTATCAGTAATGATCTTATGAGGAACACCCAAGCCATAGATGATGTGATGGTTGATAAAGTCAATAATCTTCTCCACTTTGGTTGAGATAATAGGAATAGCTTCCACCCACTTGGTGAAATATTAATTGGTTGTGATGATGGAGCTATGCTACTTTGAAGAATGGAGGTTGATTTCTCCAGTGAGATCAAGGCACCATTATGAGAAAGGCTAAACGTCCTTAGATACCTCAAGGACATTAGCTGGTGTGTGATGTAAATTAGCATGTTTTTGACATTTAACACACTTTTTTACATAATCACAATAGTCTTGGTTGAGGGTGGGCAATAGTATCCAAAGCAAAGGATATGTTTAATGACTACTAGATCATTAAAGTTCCCCCCACATATCCCATCATGCATTTCATTGATGGCATGAGAATATTCATGGCCACATAAGCAATGAAAATCTTCGAAACCACATTTGTAAAGGATTCCCCCTAGTATGACATAATGAGAGGTACTCTAAACAAAGGTTCTTCAGGCATTCTTAGAGAGGTTTGGAGGAATGATGCCTAGGTTGAGGTAGTTAAAATTTTGGTCATACCTGTTAAGCATGGGATATACTGAGAGGGGGGGGTGAATCAGTATATCATATATCTTATAAATCTTTTCTTTAACCAAATTCCACTTAATCAAACATTCAAGATATGCAATAAAACTCAAACAATAAACACCACACAAGATAGAGAGAGATACCAGATATAATGTGGAAACCCAATGTGGGAAAAACCACAAAGAACAATCTCAAGTATATGAATGAGCACCAACCCAAACAATATTCACAAGCCAAGCTTGTAGGAGCACCATACCCCTTTGCCAAGCACCAACCCACAGGAGCACCACACCCCTTTGCTGAGCACCAACCTAGCTACTATTCATGAGCACCAACCCACAAGAGCACCAACCCCTTTGTCGAGCACCAACCTAGCAACAATTCATGAGCACTAACCCACAGGAGCACCAACCCCTTTATGTATACCACACACCTATCTCTCAATGTTTCTATCTCAACAAATGATAGATCAATAAAACATCTCCTTCCTCTCTCTCACCATTACTCTTCTAAGCTAGATATAACAAATACAAATCATATTCATCTCTCACAATTGCTCTTCTAAGCTAGATATTACAATATCAAATCAACCTCTCTCTTCATATTTACAAATGGCTTCTCAATAATTTATTTATAGCTTTCCAAATGACCTTTGGCCTTCCCCCTTTATGACCCTTCAATCCTCATGGAAAATGGTGCCAAACTTGGATGACCCTTCATATTCAAGCCTTTGAAAAGTCATGTGGTGACCCTTCATGACCAAAAACGTCCTTCCTACTTGTGTCCTTATCTTTGTTGACTTTTTGTATTCCTCAAAGTGTCCCTTCATGAGAAATTGTGCCCTTACTCTTTTGTCTTCACTTGGTGACTCTTGGTATTCCCCAAAATGACTCTTCATGGGAAAATGCATCCCATCCTTATTTTGTCTTTATCCCATGGCTCTTTGACTTCTCTATGGGCCCTTCTTTTGTCTCATATGCAACCAAAAATATATTCATTAATACTAAATAAATATTAACTCATATTAGCCAAGATAAACAACATTAAATGCAATGGGGCCTTTATCACCAATAATTCTAGACCTTTGACATCAATGACAATATTTACAACAATCTCCCACTTTTTCATTGATGGAAACTTCAATCTTGAAAATGCCACATCTTGTCACCTGCACATACTATCATCTAAAAACATACAGTAACTCCCCCTTACTGTAGCAACCTATACATGTTCCCTGTACCTATTTTCTACACCTGTACCTGTACCTATTATTCTCCCCCTTTAACATCAATGGCAAAGGGCCTACCTGGAGCTAACACTTAGCTCCCCCTCACTAATGATGAACATTAATGGAAAGTAAAATAAATTAATCCCAACTCCTCTTACAGATCTTTGAATGTGTCCTTTGATTGTGCCTTTGAGAAGATATCTGATAATGCATATAAATCTTTACCTGTCCTTTGAGAATCTACAATCAACTCATTTAAATCTTTTCTTCTAATCTCACAACCTTATTTATGAAACTTTAATGTGTATCCTTGATCACATATTTGACTAACACTCAATAGATTATGCTTAAGACCTTTTACATATAAAACATTCTTAGTCTTAGTTCTACCATAATCCAAACTCAAAGTACCTTTTTCGACTATCCTGGTAGTGGTTTTATCTCTGAATCTCACTGTACCACCATTGATCTTCTTTATAGATATGAACTTACTTTTATCACTTGTCATATGCCTTGAACATCTGCTATTAATCAACCATGGCTGATCTTTACCTCTTACATGTAGAGCTGTCTGAACCATCATAGAATCTTCAGGTTGTTTCTTCTACCATGAACATGTCTGAACCTTCTCCCTAATGAATGGAGCTTTGAAACTTTGATTCTTCTTCTTGATGAATGGAGCTTTGAAACTCTAATCCTTTTTTACTGACTCGAACATGCTTCTACAATACTGAGCCAGGTGTCTAAAGTTGTTGCACTTATAGCATACTATGGTCTCTTCATCAAAGCTTGATAGAGGAGAAAAAGAGTTGTGGCTTCTGCTTGACTCTCCTTGACTTTACTTCTCCTTATTTTTGAAATTGTTAGCTCTTTTTCTACATTATAATTTATTTTGACCATATCCATTACAATAAAAACAATAGCCATAAATATAAGACCTGTCTATATATCTCTGACCTGATTGCCTTTTGTAGCTTTGTTCCTTCCAGCCTTCTCTATTTGGAATGTCCTCTGTATTCTTCACTTCTCCCCTTTTTGTTTCCTCTTGTGTAAGAGCTTCAGCATAGCTCTTTTTCTTTTCAAATCTGATCCCTGTCTTATCCGAATTTTCTTTTTGACTTCCCAATATCTTATTTGGCATGTTAGTGCTATCTTAAAATTTTGAATCATTGACTACTTTATCATTGACTACTTTCTTAATATCTTCTTTTAAAGAGGCAATTTCAATAGCATACCTTTCACAGTATTTTCTTGCTATTTCCAACTGTGTTGTGAGATCTTCTTCATTCTTTTTGGCTTCTTCAAAGTGTGCTTGTATATCTTCAATCATTTCCTTTGACTCTTGTTCATTTTTCTCGATCTAGCACTTTAATCTTTGATTCTTCTTCTGAATAGCTTCTAACTCTTCTAAGGCACAAATGAGCTCTCCTTCCATATTAAATTTAGTTTCCTCCTCTTCTTCTTCTTGATCATCTTCATGTATATCCATGAATAAAATATCTTCTTCTTCTGAATCATTGACTCCACTATCTTCACCTGAGCTAGGATCTTTAGAATACAGGCTCTTCTTCTCGAATCCCTTCTTAGATTTGCCTTTGAAATTCTTCTTGTATGTAGGATTTTCTTCTTCATCATCATTAATCTTATCTAGGCATCTAGCTAAAAAATGTCCAATCTTTCCATAATTAAAACATTTAAAAGGTAATTTTCCTTGATATTTACATGTTCCTCTTTTCGGCTTGTGAATGAAAAGTGCTCCATTGTCATCTTCATCATCACTGGAACTATCACTTGATTCTTGAATCTTAGCTTTCTCTTTCTTTAATGTCTTGAAATCTACTTCTCTCTTTGAGGGTTTATCTTGTTCTATCCGCATCTCATATGCCGTGAGAATACCATGAAGCTCATCCATCTTTAGCTTGGCTAATTCTTCATTTCCTCAATTTTTAAAACCTTTGCATCATATCTAATTGGCAGAGATCTCAAAACCTTTTACACCACTATTGACTCATCCAATGTTTCTCTAAGACCTTGAATCTAATTTATGATTTGATCAACTTGCAAAAGATAACTTGCTATATCTTCTTCTTCTTCCATCTTCAAACTTTCAAACTACCTTCTAAAAGTCTACAACTTAGTTTGTTAAACCTTTCCATCACCTTTGTAAATATTCTCAAGTTTTACCCAAGTTTCATGAGAAAATTTACATTGCATAACTTTAACAAATTTAGATTCACATAAACCACATAAAATAGTATTTAAAGCTTTAGCATTACATTCACTTGCCTTCTTTTCTACTGGAGTAATTGTAGATGTATGTGGCTCTTCATATTCCTCCACCACTACTTTCCATATGTTGAATCCAAGGGCCATCAAATAAACCTTTATTCTCATGCTCCAAAAAGAATAATTCATCCCATCAAACAAAGGTGCCTTATTTGTAGAAAATCCTTCAGGTGACCCAGCCATCATGCTTTTCTAATCTACCTTCAAGCTATAAAACTTTTCAAAAAGGAACCTGCTCTGATACCAATTGTTAAGCATGGGATATACTGAGAGGGGGTGACTCATTATATCATATATCTTATAAATATTTTCTTTAACCAAATTCCACTTAATCAAACATTCAAGATATGTAATAAAACTCAAACAATAAACACCACACAAGATAGAGAGAGACACCAGATATAACGTGGAAACCCAATGTGGGAAAAACCACAGAGAACAATCTCAAGTATATGAATGAGCACCAACCCAAAAAATATTCACAATCCAAGCTTGTAGGAGCACCATACCCCTTTACTGAGCACCAACCCATCTACTATTCATGAGCACCAACCCACAAGAGCACCACACCCCTTTGCTGAGCACCAACACAGCTACTATTCATGAGCACCAACCCATAAGAGCACCAACCCCTTTTACCGAGCACCAACCCAATAACAATTTGTGAGCACCAACCCATAGGAGCACCAACCCCTTTGTGTATACCACACACCTATCTCTCAATGTTGCTATCTCAACAAATGATAGATCAATACATCTCCTTTCTCTCTCTCACCTTTGCTCTTCTAAGCTAGATATAACAAATACAAATCATATTCATCTCTCATAATTGCTCTTCTAAGGTAGATATTACAATATCAAATCAACCTCTCTCTTCATATTTACAAATGGCTTCTCAAGCCTTTATTTATAGCTTTCCAAATGACCTTTTCCCTTCCCCCTTTGTGACCCTTCAATCCTCATGGAAAATGGTGCCAAACTTGGATGACCCTTCATATTCAAGCCTTTGAAAAGTCATGTGGTGACTCTTCATGAAAAAAAACGTCCTTCCCACTTTTGTCCTTATCTTTAGTGACTTTTCATATTCCTCAAAGTGTTCCTTCATGAGAAATTGCACCCTTACTCTTTTGTCTTCACTTGGTGACTCTTGGTATTCCCCAAGATGACTCTTCATGGGAAAATGTGTCCCATCCTTCTTTTGTATTTATCCCATGGCTCTTCGACTTGTCCATGGGCCCTTCTTTTGTCTCATATGCAACCAAAAATATATTTTTTAATATTAAATAAATATTAACTCATATTAGCCAAGATAAATAACATTAAATGCAATGGGGCCTTTGTCACCAATAATGCTAGACCTTTGACATCAATGACAATATTTCCAACAATACCAAATGTTGGATGGAGATTCTTCCACACTAAAAATGGTAGGGAGGTCAGATTGGTTATAAGAGGGTGTGATAAAATGATGAATGGTGACAAAGATTTTGAAATTAGAAGGCTGAGAAGGGATCTAGGAAGGTAAACCATTGTATCAACAAATTTGTTGGTAGATCAGGGGATAGATTGGACTAACATTTGAATCATGCTAATATTTTGTCAACTAAAAGTTTATATTTTGTAATACATCATTCTCACATTGATAAGATCCATTAACCTAGTTAACCATGAGCTAAGAATCAACAAATACATTGATTGTCTTAATTCCCAAGGCTAGAGCAATTTGGAGACCTATGACTAGGGCTTCATACCTAGACATATTTTTGGTACATTCAAAATCAAGTTTAAAGGATAGAGGAAGGGATTCACCATCAAATGGGATAAGGATGATACCATCTCCCCCACCATGTTGACACTTTGACCCATCAAATAACATAGTCATTTGGTAGGTTATGTCCTTTTGGGAAAGAGCGGATCTAGAAATTCAAGAGGTTAGTGATATGTCAAAGGTCCTTTAACTAATTATTCAACAATGAATTTCCCTTTAATTAACTTTTTTTGAAGGAACTCAAGATCAAAATTTGATAAGAGCATAAGCCACTTGGCCATATGTTAGTTTTAGTATGTCTTGTAATGCATGTACTTGAGTGGGTCAATGTTGGTCATGACATAGGTTTTATGGTTAAGAAGGTAGTGATAGAGTTTGATGGAAATGAAAGTTAAGGCTAAGTTTAGTTTCTTAGTATGGGTATACCAAGTCTGATATTCTACAAGCATGCAACTAATATAATATACATATTATTCTCTATGTTGTTCATCTTGGTGAGCTAACATTTCCCCTAGGGAATGGTTAGTGGTAGAGATATATAGGTAAAAGGGGTGGTCATCCTTAGGAGGGGTGAGGATAGGTAGTAACAAAAGGTACTATTTGAGTGATTCAAAGGCCTTTTAACAATTTTTATTCCATTTGAAAGAGACATCTTTCTTTAGAAGGTGATGGAAAGGTTGGCACTAGTCTGAAAGTTGGGAAATGAAATGGTCAATGGATTAAATCTTTCCTTGTAGGCTATAGAGTTGCTTTAGGTTGGTATAAGGAGGCATCTCCAAGATTTATTTAACCTTGTCAAGGTCTACCTTGATTCCTTGAAGGGAGATGATAAAGCTAAGAAGCTTTCCTGAAAGGACCCTAAAAACACTTTTCTTGGGGTTGAGTCTGGCATGGAAATGGATTAGGCATTTTAAGATAATGCTGAGAAATTTCAAATGATCTTTGTGAGATTTGGATTTTCCCAAGAGATCATCAACATAGTCCTTTATGATGGTGAGGATGAGGTCATGAAAGATGTAGGTCATAGCTCACTGGTAGGTTACACTAATGTTTTTTAACCTAAAAGGCATGACTTTATGGAAAAAATCTCCCCAAGGGGTGGTAAAGGTGGTTTTATGCTAATATTTAGGATAAATAAAGATTTGATTGTAACCCAAAAACCCATACATGAGAGATAACATCTCACAAGTAGCTATAAGATCAACAAGATAGTGAATACTAGGTAGAGTAAATTCATCTTTAGAGCAGGCAAGGTTAAGGTCATTAAAGTCCACATAAATGCATAGACCCCCAGTGGATTTAGTGATAAGTACAATATTTAAGACCCATTAAGGGTAGTTGATGGGTTGAATGAATTTTATAGATAGGAGATGTTAAATCTCTTCTTTGATGAGAAGGTCTATATGAGGATGCATGCATTAAAATTTTTGCTTAACAAGTTTGGCATCATGATGAATGACTATGTTATGGGTAGTAATGGTGGGGTTAATCTTGGGCATATCACTATAAGACCAAGTGAATGTTATGATTTGGTCTTGGAGGAAAGATGAGAAGCCTTAAAGTTCTTTATCATTTAGTCATTGGCCCAATTTGATAATGTGGGGGTTATCCTGAGTGCCCAAGTTGATATCCATGGTGGATTCATTCAACATGGTCAAGTTTTCAAGAGGAAGGGATTTATGGATTGAATAATTTGAGGTACCAAGGTAGGTGATAATATTATCATCATCTTGATTTTGGATGGTGTTGATGATAAGAGAATTATTTTCTGCCATCTTGGTATGAATAACAGGAAGATTTTTAGTTTGGCCATCCTTTTGATAGGTCATAGGGCCCAAACTAATAGTATTGACTAAAAAAATTGAGGGGGTGATGTCAAAATATTCAAACTTTGAAGGAGGTTAGGTTATTGATAAGGGGGTGTCTTCCTTGATGGTTTTAATAGGTTTTCATGAATTGGTGGGTTTTTCAAGTGGTACAAACCCAAGGCCAAATGACTCATGAGGTTTTTGGGTTTTGATCGAAGGTAACTCATGAGTTCCTTATTCATATTAGCCAAGGACAAATTCCTTTTAGGCACACTTGTGAAGGTATAATTTAGAGAATGTTGGTATGCCAAGGTAGGAAAATTCAAAGGTAAATGTTCAAATGAAAGTAGTGGTGGGACCAAGAAGTGGTCGATCAAGTCCCCCATAGATGAAGTTCATTTGATAGTTGGGGGGACTGAAAGGGATGATGGTTCTGATGTTAAGGTCATAGGAAGGGTCATGTTTAAGGTTCCCATATTCTTAAGGAGTAGATAAATCATCTAATTCTAGAAGGTGATACTCCCCTAATTAGAATCATTGGAACATAAATCCTAAGGGCTCCTCTATGGGGATCTATGAAGAAGGGATGGATGAGCTAGTTGACATTTCATCAATGGTTGGTATTTGGGGTGTAATTATTGAAGATGCATTATACAAGTGTATGAGGACATCATTGGGATGATAGGTCATGTTTCATGTTGAGAAAGGATTTGGGTTTGCTTGGATATTGACGACCTAGCCTTCATGCTTAAATTTAATGTATTGATGGAGGATAGAGGGGAAACATTCCATGGATTGAAACCATGGTCATCCCAACAAGATGTTTATTATAATTATCCTTCCATAACATATAAGAGTTAAAGGAGTGTGCAGGTTCCTACACAAATATGAAGGATGATGGTTCCAAAGGTAGTGGCCATAGTGTCATTAAAGGATTAGAGGACCATTGTGGATTCTGACATGATATTGTCCAATAAGTAGAGTTGGTTGTAAACATAAGAGGATGTGATGTTAATGATATCTCCCACA
Source organism: Torreya grandis (assembly GCA_037957365.1). Taxonomy (NCBI): domain Eukaryota; kingdom Viridiplantae; phylum Streptophyta; class Pinopsida; order Cupressales; family Taxaceae; genus Torreya; species Torreya grandis. The sequence goes on along the minus strand of JARHVA010003484.1, from coordinate 1,394,480 downwards.
TCAATCATCAATATTTTGACATGGGTTTGGTTGATATAAGTGGTAATAAAGAGTGGGGGATATGGGTCCTCAGGGTGGTCAAAAGGTATTTCTAAATTCTTAAATGTTGGAAGTTTGAAGGGCACCAACAAAGCTGGCTAGAGGTTGATGGTCATTGTGTTAGACCTTGATAGATTACAAGGCCTCTATGAGTACTTTGTGTTGATGGGGAGAAGTAGAAAGCAAATCATATAAGGTCATTTTTTCTATGGTCTTGTAAAGCTTTTTAAGGATAGATTTCTAGATAGATATTGCATATGGGTTTTTGGCATGCCCAATGGGACTCTAAGTCATACAAGATTGTTCAAGATTGGTGTTGGTGTTGGTCTTAGAATTGTTGAATTTGAAATAAAAATATACATTTAGTACTTGGAAACTCCATTTAAGAATTCAAGTTTTTGGTTGATGATCAGTCCTATTTTCCATGCCAAAGGTGATCACTAGGTCTTTTGCTAAAGGTGTACCCTTTAATTTTGTGAAATTACCTCCATATTCCACCAAAAGGTATAGTTTTGTAAGCAATCATCCTTATAAAAGAGATTTTGTGTTTAAATCTTCTAAGTTTGTGTTACATTCCATTCCCAACATCCATAGTGATCATTCAAAAATGGCTAGAAGAAAACCTTTTATGCCTTTCACCAGGGCATCTCCCTTGCATCTTGCCCAATATGATAAAATTCTAGGAGTTACCCTTAAAAGTGTCCCATATTTTAGTGGATATGGTCCTATTACTACCATTGAGAACATTCAAAATATATCAAACTTTTTTCATATCCACAATATCACCCAAGAAAATGTAGTTATTAGGTTATTGGCCTTGTCTTTTAAAGGAAAAGTTTTTTATTGGTATGGGACCCTACCTATAAATTTTATTGGCTCATGGGATGAATTGGGGACCCAATTGACTAATAGGTTTGTGGAAAAGAGTGATCACCTATCTCTAGATAATTAGTTTACCACAATAAATAGGGCACCACATGACTTCATGCAAGATTTTAATACTAGGTTTTAAAAAACTAGGGATAGAATCCCAATTCTTGTGAGGCCAACCACAAACTATGCATTTTTTTACTACTTGAAATCATTGAATAGTGATGTTTCCATGATGATTCAACCCATGGGTGGAAATACATTACCTTATACCTATGAAATAGGCATAAATGTTGAGAATTTTCTTGTCCAAGTAGGAAAAATAGCTCCTAGACCTCCAATGCCACTATTCCTTGATTTGCATTCTCCTAGTCAAAGTGCATTGCCCACTTTAGCTCCTTTGCTTGGTCAATAAAAATATATCATTTCTCCTTCAAATAAAATCCATGAAGTCAAAAATTTTCTCTAAAGTGTTGCAAATGAATTGGTTGCTCTCAAAGGGCAATAGGCTTAAGGTTATAGGCCATATCAATCCTACAATCAATTTGGACAAACAAATAGACCTCCTTTTCAAGGCAATAATCAGGGACAAGGCTAAGTTACCCATGTCAAGCCTTATTAAAGATATAATACTAGTGATCCTTCATCCTCCAAATCCATTGTCCCTACTCAGAACATTTTGGTTTAAGAACAACCCAACTATCCATCTTTTGAACATGGTCAAGAACAAGTTACTTATGCAAATGAAATGCATAATCAAGGTATGGTAATGCAAGGAAGTCAATCTTTCCAAGCTTAAAATTTTGAAGGATCCATGCAAGGTGGGGTGGAAAATGGAAAACCTTAGATTGATGCTACATTCATAAATCATTTGTCAGTTGAGTTGATGTGCCATTAATTTCTTGAGAAATATAAGTAATAGAATACTAGTGTTGCCTCTAATACTAGGTCTAAAAGGAGGGTTGTCAATGTAGACACCGAAATCATGTCTAACCCTTGGTTGACTCTCTCCCCATTAGTCCCCTTGGTCCACTTCCTAACATTCCTAACACACACTTATTTAATTTAAAATAATAACTTATTTTGAATTAATAACCCCCCTTTGACACATCATCCATAACACCTCGCCTAAGACACCTCACCTTGGACCACTTCATGCCCTATGACTCACCTTAAGACTAAGTGACTCACCCAAGACCTATTCTTACTCCTTTCCAACTGCCTAACCAACTCTCGTGCGTATTTAGCCTAACCTTTGACAATTCTCCAATGAATTATGCACTTGGCGGATGGAGAATGGGCTTATTAGCCCTTTTACTCACTCTCCACCCACCGACGTCGGTCAAATGTCAACCGACACCGGAGGGATCACCGACATCAGTTTACTTAAACTAAGTTCTAACCTCTCACTCGGGCTAATCACTAATCGGCTAATCACAAATCTCGAATCCTCTTCCTTCGAATGAAAAAATCCTCTTGCGCCTAGACTTCAACCTTTCTCTCTTGGCTCTCTTGGATATCAATAGGGACTCTCAAAAATCCATCATCAGACTTCAACCAATGTTTTTCTAGCTATAGACACAACAGGGACAAGCATCTCCAACACCTCTGCCTCTGCACCAACCAAGTAAGAGGTAAGTATTTCTTCTATTCTTATATTTTAGTGTTTTGGAAAGCACTAGGAACTAGTCTCTATTCTGGTATTTATAAGTATTATAGACCAGACCAGACCCGGCCATCAACCAAACCAGACCTGACTAAACTTCTTCCTAGAGAAGCTGAGAGGCCTTTCTCCTACCCTTTACCCCTTTTTCTGACAACATATCCCCTGCCTTAGTCCCTCCTAAAGACTCTATCTACTGTCTTACCACCCTACACAAACTCTCTGACTACCACAAACCATTCTATAGACCATTCTATCAACCAAAAACCCATCCAGACCTTGTCCCAAGTCTCATTACCCTGACCGATGCTAGCTACTAGGACAATTACCCCTACTGACGTCGGCAGACTAATCAACGTCGGCAACTCAACTAATCGACGTAGGCAAAACCACCGACGTCGGTGACTGTGGAAGACAGATTGCTACTTACAAGTACACATTTGCTTTCATTTCTTTTATTTAGTATTTATCATTTCTATTTTTGGCAATATTCTACTTTTTAACAATCAGTGGACTATCATCTTCCAAGAAGTCTTTGCACTTCTATGACCAAGCTTTCACTTGGCAGTCCACTTTCCAGCTATCTAACAACCTTTGTGTTTGAGTCTTTTCCTCTTACAGGTGTCATCCTCCACAACCAAAGAGGAGTTCCTTCAGCCATCTGAATTTGGTGCGCAAGACTTCATCCGGGTATGTACAAACCCTTAACCATTTATCTTAGTTTCTCATTTCCTTTTAAATGTAGAAAAGCGAAAACAATTTGAAACATTCTGGCACGCCCAGTGGGACCTTAGGAATTCTCCTTGGGTTCATACTTTTTTCTTCAAAGCAATCATTTCATATAGGTGCATTAGGTATCTCCTTATATATCTTTCTTTTATCTCTTCCAAAAGACACCATTAGCAAGGTTAAAAAGAATCTTTCTTTCTTTCTTGCATTTTAGACTAGTCAAAATCATACTCTTCAACCCTTTCTCACTTGTTTGCATATGAACACACATTTCTATTTGGGCTTAAAATACATTTCATTTCATTTCTTCTTGAATGCATATTTAGTCCACACATCTAGTAATTAAACCACATCATAAATTAATCGTAGTCCACTTATGTTACACAACCAAATCACTTGCACAAAATTAAACATCTAAACTCACTTGAGACAAGGTCTGACTAGGATTTCATCACCTAGCGGATACCTTACCCATCCCGGCAATCCCACTTGGACTTCATTACCAAGGGGAAAGCCCACTCTGTTCTCTGGTAGAGGATAATCTCTAGGGGAAGTATATACTGGCTAAGCGGCCCAGCTCGGCTCTAGGTTCGTGAAGTGAGGGGAGCAAGCTCCTAGCACCAGGCCATGTACTAAACCTAATACAGATCTTGAGCATTGAAACTAACCTAAAACCAACCTTAGACTGCTTCTTCTAGGACCCGTTCTACAAGCCAACTTCCCAAACACACTCTAAAGCATAAGCCAACAAGATTCTAAAAGTTTATTCTTAGGATTTAACATTTAGGGTCTGCTTGTCTTCATCTTCTTTTTTGTCTTTATTTGGTTTTTTGAGCTAGTGAGGATGTTTTCTTCTTTTTTCCAAAAACTCTCAAATTTTTTGAGTTTCTGGAAAACACAGTAACTGACATCGGTTTTACCACCAACATCGGTAACCTTTTTTCATCAGCATCAGTTATCTGACCGACATCGGCAACCTGTTTCACCAACATTAGTTTTTTTAACTAACATTGGTCACTATCCAAAATCCTCTTATCAAACAGCAAGCTTAAAATCTGACTTTCTTGTTGTCCAACACCCATTATGTTTTTCTAAGATTGAAAAACATAGTTTCTAGAACTTGACCCTTCTTTCCTTGAATGGTTTTGACACACAGTAAAACCAAGGCTCTTCTTGATCACGTGAGGCATCAACTGCTTCTGCCTTCACCATCCATAACCAGTGCTCTAATGGAGAATCATTTAGAAACTGAACAAACTCCTACCCAACCGACCCTGACTCAGCCTCCCATTGTCCTTGAGGGGGACCAAGACTTTGAAAGGTTCCTTGACCTCAATGTCAAGGCCCTTCAACATTATCTCGTGAGAAGCCAAACATGAGACTCTTTAGGCAACCCAATTTATGGGATGCCAACCTCCTTAGTTGAGGTGATGGCCATATCCACTACCTCTATCATCTAGCCTATAGACACCTAAGCCATCGCCTCAACTAATAACTAGCCCATGACTAACTTTCAAAATGTGGCTTCTCCTTTTGTCTATGGGCCCAATTCTATTGGGGTTTTGACCCCCCATCAATCACAGACTATTCAACAAACCTCTACCCCTTTCCAAAATCTAGTTGTCTCCATCCCACCTACTCTCACCCCCATCAACACCAGGGTGGCCACTCATCCATTGGCTAATGTTGCTACAATTCAACCACCTCTAGCAACATCAAGCCTAGTCATGCCTTCTATCTTCACGACACAACCCCCCTTGGTCTCCACTTCTATCCCTATGACTAGTTATCAATACGTTGCACCTATACAAGCGCAATTGACTATGTCATACACCCCTTTTAGCACCTTCCAAGTGCCTTACAACCTAGGAGGTGCCCCACCCACAAATCCATCAGCTGATCTTATCAAAATGCTGATGGACAAAATGTCTAATCTTGAGACCTCTATTTTGGGCTCAAGAAATGTCCTTTTTTATGACCAAATTTGTAATGAACCCATCCATCCCTCCGTCCCAATTCGACCGTATCCCAGTCAATGGGAACTTCCTAAGTTTACTCATTTCTAGAGTAAGGAAGACCCACAATAACACCTATGAGCATTTAGACATGCTTGTTATCTCATAGCCCATGATGATGCATTACTGCTACACACATTCCCCATGTCGTTTGCTAGTGCTACTCTCGACTGGTATAGCTCTCTCACCAGACACTCTCTTTTCACATTCACCCAACTATCCCAACTTTTCCTTGACCACTTTTCTATCAACATCATCAAAAAGGTCTCCATCACAACCTATACTCCATCCGACAGTTTGATGACGAATCCATAGCTAATTTTGTTGCCCGTTGGAGAGGCCTAATCAACCAACTCTCATTTTATTTGCCTCAACTCGAGCTCATCAAACTCTTCTCTTAGGCATGTGCCAAGCATATTCCTCCACTCTCTAGGTCCAAACATTCCATACCTTTGACGAAGCTTTCACGATGGCTAGAAAGCTCGAACTACGTGTCGTCAAGGAAAACAAAGTCAAGTTGCAGAGTAAAAACCCCAACACCAAGTCCAATGACTCTTCCTCTAAACCTTCTTCTTCTAATTCCAAATCTAAGGCATCAGTAAATGCTGTAGTCATTAGATCATCTTCTTCAACAAATAACCAATCTCAGCCTTCTACATCAGACTACATCACCAAACAATTCTAGCAAAGATATGTGTAGCGTCAGTATACTCCACTAGGATAATCATACACATCTGTGTTGGATAAACTTGTCAAATAGGGAGTCCTCAATCTCCCCCAAATCCAACCACCTCCTCAATTTGATCCTTCACATGCTATCCCTGCGTGGTATAGGGAGAACGACTTCTGTAATTACCATCGTGTCAAAGGCCATGAAACGAGAAACTGTAAGACTCTCAAAAACATCATTCAAGACATGCTAGATAAGGGTGACCTCATCTTGGACAATCCAAACATGCCACCCAATCAAAGCATAGACATATTTAAACAACCCTTTCCTAATCATCCTCCTAGCCAAAACAATGTGCAGACCATGACTAATGACTCCCAAGAACATAATATACGCACAGTCAACATGGTCTCACCTCTCATACCTGACCAACCTCTCTCATAATCTCAAGAGGTTAGTCAACCCGTCAGTCCATCACACGTAGACGAAATTTCTTCTCCTGTCAGTTCTCCATTGACTTCCCTTATTTTGGAGGACGCCTTGACCATACCGGCACCGCTAGCCCTGCCACCCTCCTTTTTGCTACCAATGGAGGACCCTACTCTTCCTACTCCTCAACCACAGGTAGAAGGCACAATCATTCCTGCCCTCTACCCTTTTGAGGAGCCACATTCTCGGATTCCTTCTCCACCAAGGGAAGACCCTATCTCTCCACCTTCTCTGACCAAAGACGATCTAGTTATGACTCCCTCATGCCTTGGGTCCAAGAATGCTATACCTAACACATTTTTGACCCCACAACCATCCTCATCTTCTAAAGGACCAAAGCCTCATCTGACATCTTCCCAACCATTCTCTTGATTAGTAGAGAAATTAGGACTTCTCCAATCAAAGAAATTGGAGCATCAGGCATTATGGGAGCAACTCAAAGCTCCTCATCCTGCCCAGCCCATCTCATCTCTTATCGCCAACCCTCTTGTGACAAAATCTCCAAAAGTTTCCAACAACGACCAGACTTCCATTTCCAAACCTTCAAAACCTCAACCATCCACATTAGAACCAAAATTCTCATCCACCACATCAAAACCAATCAAAACACTTGGTGTTCACCCCGTCCCTAACCTCACTCACCCGCAAGTGAAGGTGGACTTGAACCTTTCCTTGCCCAATATTAGTCCTCAAACCAAATCAAAGAAGACTGTTAAACCACGGTAGCAAACTCCTCCTCCACCGTCACCATTGCCCTCCATTTTGGGCCCTCATCCTTCTACCCTAATAGGAGTGCTCCCTACTCTGACCCCTAACCAAAACAAGTTACCTCCACTACTTCCTTTGCCTACCATAAGTTTACCTCCTCTAAAAAATTTAGCACCTTTCACAAAGACAATGTCATCTACTCATGTGCCTGCACCACCAACCCAAAAGGTAGTACGGAAGCCTCCTTCAACACCTCCTAAGCAAAAGTCATCAACACCCCACGAATCAACAAGCATGGACCCCTTAGTAGATTCATACGCTTTGATATTGCATCAAATTTTGTAGACCTCTAGCATAACCCTTCTGCCTATCAAGCCATTCCAACCTCTCAGGTTGAAGCCATCCTAGTTTGATGATACTAAGATTTGTCTATATCATCACACACCATGACATGACACCAAGAATTGCTATGCCCTCAAGTTTGTCATTCATCAATACATGGAGAAAGACACCCTTCTTCTTGAGGACACTATCGATAGACCTTCAACACCCTCTCATATCTCTCAAACCCCTTCATCGTCATCGACATCTCATCAACAGACTATGGTCTCTTCACCTCATTCGCCCCCTCTCTTCGAAATTAATGCCATCCACATAACCACTAGGTCACAAAAGGATAAGGCAAAAAAAAAGTTGTTATTGCTTGGACCTACCCTTTTGTCCAGGCACCTCAACCACCAAAGCCCAATATTTCCATCCTGGGTGCATCCCAACCCTCTTCTTTAGGGGCAATCCATGACTCTATGTTAAAACAGCTTCACCAAACGCTCATGAAGATGACCTTATATGACCTCATCCAAAGCTCACCCCAGCATCATCAAGCTCTAATTAGAGCCTTACAGGCATTAGAGGTCTAACCCAAAGACCCCCAACCACTATCTGTCCTAGTCCACTCATTATCCCCCATCGCCTCTATCACTTTCAGCGATTTTGAAATTCCTACCTCTACCTTGGAAGATCAGGACGCTACTCTTTTCATCATAGCCTAGTTGATCAAACCTGCATTAAGTGAGTTATGATTGATGGGGGCACTAGCATTAATATCATTTCTACCCACACCTTTGATAAATTGGCCCTCCCCAAGAATTGCGTATCAAAAACTAATGTAATCCTTTGATCCTTTAATGACACCACCGCTAACACTATTGGCACCATCATCCTCCATATTCGTGTTGGCCCACACACAATCCTAGAGCTCTTCTACATCATCGAGGGATAATTCCAATATAACATGCTATTAGGATGACCCTAGATCCATGCCATGGCTTGCATCCCTTCTAAACTTCACCGTTGTGTCAAATTTGAACACGATGGACAAGTCCATGTCATTCCTGCCGACCCATCCCCTTTCAAGACTTGTAACATGACCTATCGACCAAATTACATTCTCATTCCTCTCAAGACATCAAGTTAGATGCCACCTCCATCCGTGGAAGCTTTGACCAGTTTGCAAATGGTGGTCGCCCTCACACCACCTTTTCAAGCGATAACCAAAGACCCCATGGAAGATATCTTCCAACAAATTTCACTTGGGGAATATTGCTTGCTTACCTTAGACATGTTCCAAACTCCACAAGAGTATGGATAGCTTTACCATAGCCTGAATTATGACCATTGGATCAAAATGGTCATCCCTTATGGTCCTCCTAACCTTCAAACCAACCTCATCTATGGGGGGCTAAATCAAGCTCCTACTGATGGGAATCCTTTCTCCTCACCTCAACCATTCACATTAGACTTCTCCTTTCTTGTCAACCCCACCTTTGCTCATACCTACCTTTATAGGTGTGCATGGAAGGGTTTTGGCTTTGGGCGTTATGAACAAGGCTCCCATCAGCCCATCGAACCACCCAAAGATGACAATGCCAAGAAACGATATGGTCTGGGTTTCCAAGAACCCACTGAGGCTTCTGAAAACCTTTGTCCTGAACCCATCATAGACCAATTTCCACCAAGCTCACCTATTCCCCCATCCTCACCTAGGGAGTTATTGGTTTCCATCCCTCTTAGTTTTTTTTTGCATAAACACCATCCGCTTGGAACCCCTAACCTATCAACTCAATGGGGTCTCCAGGTCTCTCCTTCTCATTTATCCCAACACGATAGATGATGAATTAGAAACCATCAACACTGTCCACTATGTAGATGACGATGCCATTCTCACCTACATGAGTGTCGATGACTCTTTCATCTAGTGCTCCCTCCCTTTTGAAACCCAAGTTATGTTAAATGAATTGACCATTGACATTAACCTTCCATCTTCTAATGTTCCTCACATCTTAAAAATTGGTCAATCTTTGGATGTCTAGGAGCAGATCGACTATACCACATTTCTTTCAGACAATAGCAAGGCCTTTGCCTAGACCTATGGTGACATGCCTTGCATCGACCCTAACATTTCCACTCATAACATTGTCACAAACCCAGAGGCTAAGCATGTCAAGCAAAAGCTTCACAAAATGCATCCTCACATTGTACTCCTTGTCAAAGAGGAGCTTCAACGTCTTCTTTCTATATCTTTTATCCAGCCCATTGATTATCCGCAGTGGGTGTCTAACATTTTCCCTGTCACCAAAGCAACTAGGGGGATCTGAATCTACATGGACTATCGCAACCTCAACTTGGCCTGCCCCAAAGATGATTTTCCTCTTCCCAACATCGACCAACTTGTTGATCTTACGGCCGATCATGAGATGTTATCACTCATGGACAGGTTTTCAGGATATAACCAAATCTTAATTGCACCAGAAGATCAGCACAAGACTACCTTCATCACCCCATGGGGGACTTTTTAATATCGAGTCATGCCTTTTGGCCTCAAGAACATAGGTGCCACATATCAACGTGCCATAACTTACATTTTTTATGATCTCCACAAAATCATGGAGGACTATGTGGATGACCTGCTTGGCAAGTCTAATCTTCATCACGACCATTTGACCATCCTCAAGATCATCTTCTCTCACCTTCTTCAGTATAATGTCCACCTTAACCCCAAGAAATGTGTCTTTGGGGTCCTCTTAGGAAAGCTCCTGGGTTTCATCATCTCTCTCTGTGACATCGAGATCGATCCCACTAAAATATGGGCTGTACTCAAGATGCCACCTCCGACTAATCTCAAACAACTTCGTAGTCTGCAAGGGAAGTTCCAATCCATCTGTCACTTCATCTCACAGCTTTCCAACCGCTATCAACCCTTTCATCACCTCCTTAAGAAGTACATCTCCTTTAAATGGGATAAGGACTATCAAGAGGCTTTTGAATCCCTTAAAAGCTGTCTGGTCTCTCCACCAGTCCTTATTCCACCTAAAGATGACCAACCCTTCTACCTCTACATCTCAGCAACCAACCATTCGTTAGGTGCCATGATCACACACCGAGATGAGCAACACCATGAGCAAGTGGTCTACTACATAAGTCAAACACTTGTTAACTATAAAACTCGGTATACTCATACCGAGAAACTCTATTTGGTGTTAGTCTTTGCCACTACCAAGCTCCATCATTATCTTCTCAATCACAAAACCTTTGTCATCACTCACACTGACCCTCTTAAATACATGCATTCCAAGCCATACCAAAACCAGCGTATGGCTCGTTAGCTCATGCTTCTTGCTGAGTTTGACTTGGAATTCATCCAGTAGAAATCCATAAAGGGGTAAACAATCGTTGACCAGTTGGTAGATGCCCCTCTTCCTGATGATCAACCTTCTCAGTGTGAGTTCCCTGATGAATCTATCACCACTCTCTTGACTGATGACACATTCTATCAAATGACCATGTTCTTCGATGGCTTCAAATGTCAACTCGGTGGGGGTGCCAGGGTCATCATCATCCCACATGAAGGTGAACCCATTCCCTTGTCTTTCAAACTCAACTTTGAATGTACCAATAATATGGCTGAATATGAAGCCTTAATTTTGGGACTTCAAACCGCCCTTTCTTTAAGCATCAAGACCATCAACATCTTCAGCAACTCACAACTTGTCATCAATAAAATTAACAGTTCATATCTTTGTAAAAACAAAATTTTGCAAAGGTACAAGCACCATGTTGACACCCTTCTAGCATCTTTTGACCATTACCTTTTACAAACTATTCCTTGATCTATAAATAAGTTTGCTGACACCATGGCTTCTCTCACCTTGCATATTCCCTCTTCATCATATTCATCAAGAATTTACGTCATGGTACATCATGTGCCATTGCCTTCATACATTTCCACTAACATCAACCTCATCAACACCATAGACTCTAGTCCACAGGATGTGTGGTATAAACAACTTGTGGACTACTTGGCTCATTCTATCATTCCTCCCAATCTCTCTAACAATGCACGGTGGGCTTTCATCAAACGCACAGCTCGATATACCATGCTAGGGGGTCTTCTCTATAAAATAGGTTTTAACAGCCTTCTTCTTCATTGTCTAACTTCCACTCAAGCATCTCATGCTATTAAATAGGTCCATGATGGAATTTGTGGCATACACTTCAGTGGTAATTCGGTTGCCAAGTGCATCCTTCGCCTAGGCTACTATTGGCCCACTCTTCATCAAGACTGTAGTGACTATGTTTGGCATTGTGTCAAGTGCCAACAGCATGCTAACTTGCTTCACCTCTCGAGCCATGCTTTACAAGTCACTCAGGACTTCTGGCCTTTTTCTCAATGGGGCTTAGATCTCATTGGTGAGATTAACCCTCATTCATCTCTTTGTCATCAGTCCATCATCACCACCACTGAGTATTTCACTAAATGGGTGGAAGCTATTCCTCTCATCTCCACAAAAGCCGACAAAATTGTTGACTTCATCAACACTCACATCATCTATCATTTCGGTGTACCTCACAAAATCATCACCGATAACGGCAAGCCATTCAAAAACAAAACTGTCTAGAAACTTTGTGACTTCTTTGGCATCAAACTCAGCTTTTCTTTGCCTTACTACCCACAAGAAAATGGGCAGGCTGAGGCTTCCAAAAAAATCTTAACTAAAATTCTCATGAAGGTGGTCAATGACATTGGAAGGGATTGGCACAGCCATATTCCCTTCACTTTGTGGGCCTACCGCACTAGCATCCGAACCTCTATGGGTACTACCCCTTTCTCTCTTTTGTACAGAATAAAGGCTGTCCTACCTCTCAAAGTACAGATCCCATCTCTTCACATCTCTCTGCATGACATTATTTCTAAAGATGACTTTTATCAAGATCGATTAGCTCAACTTGAGTTACTTGACAAATGTCATCTTGTTGCCCTCAACCATCTCCATGTCTATCAAAATTGCATCAAACGGGCCTATAACAAAAATCTGAGAGAATGAGATTTCAACATCGGAGACCTCGTCCTCAAAGAGAACCAACACGTGACTAATATGGAACAGATTAAATGAGGTAAATTTTCTCCTAATTGGCTCAGACCTTACATCATCATGCACAAGTATGGGTCAGGGACTTATCGTCTGTCCTCTCTTGACGACCGACCAGACCCTGAGCCCCTTAATGCCTTGCATCTGTGACCATTCTACTGTTAGTCAAGTACTTGCTCACTTGACATTTAACTTGAGCTCGTCCCTTGAGCAACCCTTGTCCTCTTAATTCTCATTTCTTTCAACCCTATTTTCCTAAAAGTAAGCCCTATGTAACCCTTTTATAAATTATGAATGCTTTGTCCTAATAAAAGGGAGCCCTTGAACTTCTATAGTCTTGTCCGTGACTCAAAATTTTGTCAAAAATAATAATAACAATAATAAGTTGATGTCAAAATATCAAAGGTCATAAACTCTAAAGGCAGACTACTCCCTCGAAGGACACTTGTACTATCATTTTTGTAGCTAATAGACTGCTCCCTCGAAGGACAGTTATTCAAAGCCCTCATATATATATAAAGCAAAAATATAGACCACTCCCTCAAAGGATGGCTATGACAAACTCTTGCTACAAAAATCACTTTCTTAGAAGCTTCTCGCATCGATCAGCTTCATAAATGACCACAAACAAAATGACATCTCTATGTAGACCTCCCGCATTGATCAGTCTACTCAAAAAAAAAAGAGAAAAAAAAAAACGTTGGGTCATGGACTTGGCTTGTAGTCATCTCAAGGTCTCCTATAAAAAGGGGCAAAGTTATCCCTACTAAAAAGGGTTACCCTCTCCTCACATATCACATCACCTACTCAAGGGATTTTGAGCTCATTTTAATGTCAAAGTGATTTGATTACCTTTCTAACACAACCAATGGTCAACGACGTAATGCATGAATGGGGCTTTTTGTTCTAAAACCCCCTATCTATGCTATCATCAGGTCCTTATCAATAAAAGAGCAATTTGCCTTTCACTTCCTCCTTGCCTTTGGTCACATTCAACTAAATCATTTTCCATCCAACCCAACCTAACCTTTTTCAGACCACTCACATTATCATGACTTATTCACACTAGTTTCTATGGACACCAATACACATGGAAACTATTGACCACACAATTTATGTCAAGCATAAAACATTACTTGCTGAAGCATAAATAGACCCATTTCATTTTTAGCATACATCCATTACTTAATATGGACAATTGTTAGGGATGAAAAACCCTGACTAATGTTACAGAATACACCATTGCACAAAATGGAACAGGCTGTAACATCATCTTTCCCCTCATTATTTCAAGTATGTACCCTCAAAAATATGGGAAGCGCTACATCATTATCATGACCAAACCAAACACATCAACCACTTCGACCCTTTTCTTCCCTCTTGGGAGAACTACATTGGCTTGAGGCTCTAACAATAGGGGCTATGTAGGCAGCACTCAGTTGACATGGGGTCTTCTGGGGTTAGCTTGGCCATTCCTTCATCACATTTCTTCCATCACATTCTTTCCTCACCTGCCAATCACATCACATACAATCACATATTTTCATAATCATTAAACATCATCATATAATCATTTACATCCTAATCATTACATATCATCATAAAACATCATCACATCATATCTCAGCATACATCATTGAAACATATGAAAAATGCTACAAACATATAATATCTAAAAACACATCAATAGCCAAAAATATCATATATATATATATATATATATATATATATATATATATATATATATATATATATATATATATCAATGTTTTTACAATGGCCCAATCTGTGCCTCTCTCTCGCTCTCTCTCAAAATATATAATACATCTCACATCATCGGCACACAGGCCGATATATATACATAGTATCAAAATTTGCCCTCAAGGCTGTGGCTATGGTAGTGGTGGTGGTGGCTGAGAAGATGTTGTATCCTCTCCCCCCTCTGATCTGCATCATCTACGTGAATCTATAGCAGTCACCTGTGACATAGACCGCTGCCAGCTCACCTCTGCCCTCATATCTGAGTATCGTTGTATCTGAGGAAACCCCCTAATGGATCCCTCATAATATGCAATATTGTCTAACACATTATTTTATCTAACTATAGATATAGTCTGTGGTGGACCCATCTGACCTTTTACCATGCCCTGCACTGAACCTTGCGACTGTAAAAACCTTGGCTACACTGACACTGACTACATGGGCTATTGAATTGACTATTGAGGTGGATGGTACATCGAGCCCTATCCTCCCAAATCTTGTCCTACCAATGCCTATGCCTGGGTTGCGACCAACTACCCCTACAAAATGGTAACCTGTCCTTGTGCTACATCCCTCCCCTAGATGGCAGCATCTCTCTCTTGTCTGGTAACATCTCTCTCCTATCAGGCCACATCCTGCTCTCTGATCACTGTCTATAGATCAAGTTTTAGTCCCACCTGCATGCCTGTATACTGACCTACCCATCATGCTGAGTAGGCCTCTGTGCATCTTAGATCTGTTATCCCAAGACCTATCGATAACTCCTCAAAATTTGGCCCCTCTATCTCCTCTAGCAGTGGGAGTGGCACCTCAATATCATCTCGTCTATACTATGGGAAGGTGGGTGGCACACCCTGAAGCAGCCCATAAGGGCACTATACTCTCTTTATTGGTACCCTCTCAAGCTCACTAGCTCATTTGCCTCTAACCCACTTGATGCTCTGCACCCCGACCAGCTGCTCTCCCTGATCTTTGAAAGCTAGATACCCCAGGTATGGTCTCTAGATAATGTTTATAGGGATCAGGGCCTCCATCACCCCTTTATAATATTCGATGTCTCTGACTACCCCGTCCATCCGCGCCTACACCATCATCTCACACCATCACATGAATCCAACTCTAAAACTAGCCTAAATCACCACTGGGAGGCTGAGAGGTCGTGTGACCATGATGTGCTCATAAGCCTAGCAATGTAGGAGGTGGCTGACACACAAACTATATCATCACCATTGACTGATGCCCCACAGCTCTCTATACACCTGGGCTAAAAAGATAGGCACCTAGGCAAACACTATCTACTGCTCTATCATATCTATCAAAACTCTAGTCATAGTGACTGAAAACCTACCTCCCTCTGCATCTAGCAATGCGTAGACCGTGATACCGATCGTCATCAGGATTGCCAACCGATGTGCATCCTCATTAGTAGCATATAGGGTCTCATAGGCAAAACTCACTAAATGGTAACTAGTCTCATTGATGTGCTCCCCAAATAATGTCACCATATGTATGTCATGCGCCTCTATCGAGTACACATATAACTTTGCACCATGTATTAGTAATCACAAGATCTGGTACACATCCTCGACTGTGACTGTCATCTCCCCTGTCGACAAATGGAAGGTGTTAGTGGAGTGATCCCACCGCTTGATTAGAGCCACCATCAGGCTCATGTTCCTCACCACTCAGCAGTATCACCGTAGCCCACTGAGTCCCACTATGCTCATATGAGCCCACTCCTCCCTGGTGATGTCTCGACGCATCCACATCAGCAATGTCGGTAGCTGATCCCATAGCATCAGCATCTACCTTGCCTACATCCAACCAAAGTCAAACTCCTATCAACATGACTCCCAATCCCCATAACTCTTCTTCTCTAGCCTAGCCATTTGCCCTTTCATCTATCTACTTGACCATCTACCTGACCATCTATGGCTACCCTGACACCCAGGAAGCCCTTAGCGTAACTTCACCCTTTTGACTTGGCAATTTTCAAACCTCTCTCTAACTAGGCAGCCACCGACATCGATTTATGTGCTAATGACAGCACTTACTTAACTGACATTGACAAGAAAGTGACTGATGCCAGTCACTAATCGACTGACGCTGGTGAACCCACCGACGTCGGTGACTAGTTCGGCCCTAGAGCTGAATAGGGCAAGCCCTAAAAATTAGGGCTTCCCCATTTAACAACCCTTTTCCCCCCAAAACCCTCCTAAATCACCCTAGCATGACCTACCTACCCTTCCCACCCTCCTAACTACCCCTCCCCCTCAATTTTAAGCTAAAAACATGCAAATTTCAAAAACAAAAATCAAATTCAAACAAATCAAACAAGTTTAAAAATGCCTCCTACCTCGTCTCATCGTCGCCATCGTGGTGGCACAATGGGTGCCGCTAATGCTAGACCTCCCACGGGTCCTCCTCCACCCTCTACCATCTCCTCTATCTCACTTTCTTTGCACACTCCTCCTGGCCCACAATCCATTGTTCAACCTCCACTCCCGGTCTAAATCGTTCCCTCTCTTTGCCAATCTCACTCTGACACCTCACACCACTACAGCGGTCAACTTGGAGTCATTTTCACTCAATCACTCCAGAGCTCCTTTTCTCACTTTTATCACAATCACAAATGACTTTTGGTAGGCTGCCAATCTAGTTTTGTCAAATTTGGTAGGCCACCGACGTCGACATAATTGTGCCCTAGTCTACCGACATTGGCCAATTTTCATCGACGTCGGTCTCTTTTGGCCACCGACATCGGGTGTCAAACTGACGTCGGTAACTTTAAAACCTCCAACTTCTTCACAAAGACCCAAATCATACCCAATTTTCACAGTTGAAGTCATCTTAGCCTCCTGGGGCACACTTGAGATCACTTTTACATCAACCTCACCTTGACCAACGACCATGGAGATCACGACTATCTCCAACGACCATGGAGATCGCGACTATCTCCTCTGACCACTTCCAAGACAACATTGCCTTGGTTATTTTTGCATGTGTGCTACCTCACGAATGGTTAGCAAAATTGTTCACAACCCATATTTTGACCCTCACACGTATAGGATTGTGAGCAAGTTAATCCCCACTACTTGTGACTTTTTCATGTTTCCAAGAGCACTTCCTAAGCCCAGGATACTTGCAACACAATGACCATTAGAGCTACAGCTTAGATCAAATAACCCAATCAGCTATGACCAAATGCTAGGGCCCAGTTATTTCAATTTTAGCACTCCTTGACCCTTGACCTGCGATAATTTGACTTGACCATCTCGTGAAGTGGTATGTGTGCAATCTCAACTTTTGCAGCGTTCACACTCCATCTTTACCATATCCATCCTCTATCTATCAAATCAGCACCTGATTCCAGGTTCCCTTCCCTCAACTCCTTTGAGGGGGAATACCTCATCCCATAATCAGGGTAATCAACATTCATTTTTTGTCTTCCAGTTCACTAGAACAACCAACAAGATGAAAAAGACCTCATCCCATACCTAGGGCAATCAACTCCTATTTTTGTCTTGCAGTTCATCTAGAACAACCAACAAGACAAAAAGGGGCAAATGTAGACACCGAAATCATGTCTAACCCTTGGTTGACTCTCTCCCCCTTAGTCCCCTTGGTCCACTTCCTAACATTCCTAACACACACTTATTTAATTTAAAATAATAACTTATTTTGAATTAATAACCCCCCCTTTGACACATCATCCATAACACCTCACCTAGGACACCTCGCCTTGGACCATTTCTCACCCTATGACTCACTTTAAGACTAAGTGACTCACCCAAGACCTATTCTTACTCCTTTCCAACTGCCTAACCAACTCTCGTGTTTATTTAGCCCAACCTTCAATAATTCTCCAATGGATTATGCACTTGGCGGATGGAGAACGGGCTTGTTAGCCCTTTTACTCACTCTCCACCCACCGACATCAGTCAAATATTAGTTGATGCTAGCAGGATCACCGATGTCAGTTTACTTAAACTGAGTTCTAACCTCTCACTTGGGCTAATCATGAATCTCGAATCCTCTTCCTTCGAATGAAAAAATCCTCTTGCGCTTGGACTTTGACCTCTCTCTCTTGGCTCTCTTGGATATCAGTAGGGAAATCCATCATCAGACTTCAACCAACATTTTTCTAGCTATAGACATAATAGGGAAAAGCGTCTCCAACACCTCTGGCTCTGCACCAACCAAGCAGGAGGTAAGTATTTCTTTTGTTCTTATATTTTAGTGTTTTGGAAAGCACTAGGAACTAGTCTCTATTCTGGTATTTCTAAGTATTGTAGACCAAACCAAACCCGGCCATCAACTAGACCTGACTAAACTTCTTCTTGGAGAAGCTGAGAGGCCTTTCTCCTACCCTTTACCCCTTTTTCTAACAACATATCCCCTGCCTTAGTCCCTCCTAAAGACTCTATCTACTATCGTACCACCCTACACAAACTCTCTGACTACCACAGACCATTCTATCGACCAAGAACCTGTCCAGACCTTGTCTCAAGTCTCATTACCCTAACTGATGCCGTCTACCAAGACAATTTCCCCTACCAATGTCGGCAAAATAACCGACATCGGCAACCTGACTAACTGACGTAGGCAGAACCACCGACGTTGGTGACTGTGGAAGACACATTGCTACTTACAAGTATGCATTTGCTTTCATTTCTTTTATTCAGTCTTTATCATTTTTGTTTCTGGCAATATTCTACTTTTTAACAATCAGTAGACTGTCATCCTCCAAGAAGTCTTTGCACTTCTAGGACCAAGCTTTCGCTTGGCAATCCACTTTCCATCTATCTAACAACCTCTGTGTTTGAGTCTTTTCCTCCTACAGGTGTCATCCTCCATAACCAAAGAGGAGTTCCTTCAATCATCTACATTTGGTGTGCAAGACTTCATCTGGGTATGTATAAACCCTTAACCATTTATCTTAGTTTCTCATTTCCTTTTGAATGTAGAAAATCAAAAATAGTTTGAAACAGTCAATGAAGGTCAAGGAGATAATAAATGACTATTTATGACTCCTACATCATCTTCTATGGTAATTGGGTCTAACACAATTCTTAAATTTCAATAAAATTAGAGGATTCCAAATTTTAGGCCAACTACTATAACTCTACCTACACATCCTACATCACAAAGTGATAATGTTCATAAAGAGAACCCCAAGGTGAGTAATCCTTCCATGAATGTGGTGGACCAGATGAAGAAGATTCATATGAATATTTAATTATGGGATTCTCTAACATTATCAGGGTAGAAATATATACTTCAAAAATAATTTCATGGATTGGGCAAACAATTTGGCCCATCTAGAAATGATAATGTCATTCTAATAAATGAAAATCAATCTATGGATGGTCATGTGAATAAAGATGAGAATAATCCTCCTTTATAACTATACCTAATTATTGATGTTTTATTAGTTCATAATTTCATCATTTATAGTGGATCAAGTACATCAATTATGCCAAATTTTATAGCAGATAAGCTAGGCCTCAAGTATGAGCCAATGACTAAAGGAGTTTTCTAATTGGATGGATCACCAGCCAAGACTTTAGGGGTAGTGAAAGGTTTGAATTTTAACCTTCATGATTTTCATAATTTTTTAATTCCCCATTATGTGGTAGTAGCATATTTACCTCCCTATTTTTCTCTTTGCTTGTCAAGGGACTTTACATCTAATATAGGTGGATATTTGGTAGCCAATTGGTTCTACATGATATTTTTTTTAAAATATGGCACTAAGGTGAAGATTGAGTTAGAACCTATTCATAAAGATAACTTGGAAAAATACTCACCTAAGGTAGTAAAATTTAACTACATTATCATTAATGAAAAGGATCTTCATATTGACCAATCTCCATCATCTTCCCTTGAAGGAGTTTTTGATTTATTCCTAGATGAGTGTGGAGATGACAACTATGAGCATGATCCTTACAAGTTTATTGAAGAATATAGTCTTGGAGTATATTATATTCATGATAAGGGATATTTCAAGCCAAATTTTATGAATTCAAGTGAGGATATGAATGGCTTGTGGTAGTTCTTCTTTGATGGGTCGAGAAGTAAGATGGGGGTAGGTGGTAGAGCTATGTTGGTTTCACCTTCCAAGGAAAGGTATTTTTCAACCTTCAGAATTCAATTATCATTTACTTATAATGTGCTAGAGTATGATGCTCTTATCTATGGCCTTTAATGGGCAAGGAAAATAGGTGTCAAGTAATTTCAAGTGTTTGGTGATAGCAAGCTTATTATGAATCAAGTTACAGGGTAGAATTTGACCAAGAAATCCTTGCTCAAATCATATAAGTATAGAGTGTGGGACCTTGTAGAATATTTCATGGATTTTAACATTATATATATTCAAAGGGAATATAATAGTCATGTTGATAGGTTGGCATCTATTTGTGCTCAATTTTATGTCCCAAAGGGCATAAAGGAATATAAAAACCAACCCCATCTAAAGGTGATTATGAGACCATCCATACTAGATAATGTCACCAATTGGTAGGTCTTTGATAGTGATTAGTAAATAGCACTTTTCATACAAGAACAAGCTAAGTTCTCTACCAAAAATTAGTCTAAGCTATAAAAATAATATGGAGGGTATATTGTCCAATTGAAGTCCAACAAGCTTCCCAAAGGCCTAGTGACTCTTGAAAGTATATTCAATGAGGATGACCAACTCAAGAAGGAGATGGTAAGCATGTAAAACAAGAGGGACAACTATTAAAGGGTAAATATCTTCAAATATAAATTAATTTCACTTGAAAAGGTATGCATTAGTCAAGAGAAGCATGATATTATTGAACTATGTAAAGAGTTTAGTGATATTTTCACATGGGAATATAATGACTTGAAGGGTTTTGATCCAAGATTATCTCAACACACCATAGATATAGATGAAAATTCCAAACCCATAAATTAATTACAAAGTTTAATCAATACCAAGATTGAGCCTCTCATGATGAAAGAACTCACCAAATTTATTGAGTCCAAAATCATCTTTCCCATCAAGCATTCTTCTTGGGTGGCCAACTTAGTCCCTATTAAAAACAAGAAGGAAGATATCAAGTTGTGTGTGTACTTTATGGACTTGAATAGAGTGTCTTTGAGATATAATTATCTCCTCCCTTCCATGGATCAGATTTTGTAAGTGGTAGCAGGTAGTGAGAGGTTTTCCCTCCTAGATGGTTATTTTGGGTATAATTAGATTTTGGTGAAATAAAATGACCAATATAAACCAACATCCACTATAAAATGGGGGACATATGCCTATATGAAGATTCCCTTTATATTATCAAATGCTAGAGCTACTTTTCAACATGCAATGATATGGCTTTCCAAGGATTAATCAATGATATTATATTGGTATATCTTGATGATGTGATAGTTTTCTCCAAGGAATCAAAAGATCATTTGAATCACCTAAAATATATTTTTGAGAGGTGTAGAGAGTTTGGGATCTATCTAAACCCAAGGAAGTGAGTGTTTTATATTCATGAAGGTAAACGTTTAGGCCACATTATTTCCAAGAAAGGTTTGCCCATTGATCTAAAAGGGGTGAGTGCCATCTTGGCATTATCTTTACCTAAACATAAGAAGGGTCTAAAAATCTTATTTGGTAAGATAAATTTCATTAGGAGTTTTATCCCTAATTTTGCTAACTTGGTCAAACCCTTGACCTCCATGCTAAGGAAGGATGAGATATTCACTTAGACAGGAAAGAGGAAAGAAAATTTTGAGGAGATCAAGCAAGCCATTGCCCAAGCTCCTACTCTTACAAGTCCAAACATCTCCAAGCACATAAATTTTTACACTTTTGGGAATGAAGAGGTATTCTGTGTAATGCTACTCAATTTAATGATGAAATTTTTGAATAGCCTATTGTATTCTTTAGTCAAGGTTTGGAAGGCTATGAGATAAGGTACACATATGTTGAGAAACAAGTGCTTTCAGTCATAAGGAGTTTAAATAAATTTAGGCATATGTTGTCTAATAACAAGATTCACATTTTTTTCCCTCATGCTAGTATGAAAGACTTTATATTAAGTAGAGATTTGAATGATAAAAGGGCAGGTTGGATCACCAAAGTGATGGAGTATGATGTGGAGATCAAAACAACCACGCTAGTGAAAGGAAAAGGACTATGTGAGTATCTTGCTTCAAACTTGAAAGAGTAAAGGTAGGTTGTTTTGGCACTCCATGATAACCATCCACTAGTTTTACCTTTAGCCATGAGGAGTTAGACACAAGACATGATTCATTTCCTTCAAATCAGTGAGTGTCCATAAGGTCTTGGTAGGGCCAAAATAAGGTATTTTAGGCTATAATACATTCCTTATGTACTTTTTGATGGAGTAATATTTATAAATGACTTTTTAGGTTTACTTTTGAGGTGTATTGATTTGGATCAGATTGACAAAGTGTTACATGAGTTTCATGATGGACCGGGTGGTGGTCACTTTGCTCCAAGAACCATAGCTACCAAGATTATGAGGGTTGGTTACTTTTGGCCTAGCTTATTCAAAGACAATTAGGATTGGGTAAGTAAATGCCAAAAGTGTGATATTTTTTATGGAAAATAAAATATAGCTACCTTGCCTCTTTATCCAATCTAGGTTGAGTAACCCTTCATGTAATGGGGTTTGGATTTCATAGGTATGATCAATCCTTCTTCTAGTGTTGGTCACAAGTGGGTGTTGATAGCCACTGATTATTTTAAAATATGGGTGGAGACTATATCTCTTAAGGAGGAAAATGAAAACTTAGTCCTAGACTTCTATGAAGGTATAATAACCATTTTTGGAGCTCTTTCAACAATCATTTAAGATAATGCATTAGCCTTCTTAAGAATAAGGATAAGTGAATGGGATTTGAAGCATGGCATCTATATTATCACCTCCTCTAAATAATATCCATATGGGAATGGACTATTTGTGTCCACATACAAGAACTTAATTAGGATCATAAAGAGGAAAATGGAGGATAATCAGAGGACTTGACATACCAAGTTAAAGATAGCTCTTTGGGCTAATAAAATCACCCCAAAGAGAATAATTGGGAATTCACCATACACAGTAATGCTTGGAAGGGAGGCTAGGCTTCCTAACTCACTTGATTTACTAGATTTAAAACTCACCTATTAGCTACAATTAATAGAAAATGAGAGCATGGAATATAGGTTATGTGTTGATGGATCTTGAGGAGACAAGAGATCAAGCTATGCAAACCATGACAACTCACCAAGAATAAGTAAAGAAGTATTTTAACAAGAAATCCATGATGAGGATTTTCAAGGAAGGTGATATTATTCTAAAATAGGG
The DNA here is from genome assembly GCA_037957365.1 of Torreya grandis. Lineage (NCBI taxonomy): Eukaryota > Viridiplantae > Streptophyta > Pinopsida > Cupressales > Taxaceae > Torreya > Torreya grandis. The sequence continues at coordinate 1,370,772 of JARHVA010003484.1, read as the reverse complement.
CCAAACCTAGAAGTCACATGAAGTTTGATGCTTTGTGGAGTGATTCATATGTGATCACATAGTGAAAACAACATAATACTTTCCAACTCTCAAAGTTAGATGGAGAGGAGCTACATATCCCAATCAATGGGATATATCTAAAGCATTTTTATTGAATTTATCTTTTTCTTCTATACATACTTTTATATTTTCCTTGTGTTCTCTAAGTTCTTATGTACATGTGTGAGTTTTTCCTTGTCTTGTTTTATGTTATCTTTTCTTGGTCTTACTGTTGTTGTGTGGTGTGTTTCCTTGTGTTTTGTTTTGGCATAATCCTTCTTAGTCATCTTCAAGAATCCATTCACTCCATTGGATTTTATTTAGATAAGGCTACTAGTTTGGTTAGTATAGAAGGCATACTACCCTTATGAGTCACCAATTTATTGACCAAATTTTGGCCCTTCAGGGCAAAATTGGTCACCCCCTATCTGAAGCTTAGCTGCCTAAGTCTATATCTTTGGCCAAATCCAGTACTTAGCTTTTCTTCAAAATAAGTGTTCTTTGTTAAAGGCCCAATAAATCTACAAGTCTATTCCTTTTGAAAAGTTTATTTTTGGTCTTTTCTAAGCCTTTGCCTAATTGTTTTGGGTTTTTATTCTAAGCCTTTGCTGAATTCTTTCAGACTTTTTGTTTGAAGCTTTTCCTTAAGTGTATTTCTTTCAGACTTTCATCCAGTAGAATTATTTCAAAAAAATAGTCCAAGGAAAATTTTACAAAGGGTATGTTACAATTTTTTGAAGGGTATATTACAACTTTTCTAAAGGTTATGTTACATTTTTTTGAAGGGTATCTTTTGTCAAAAAAAGGTCCATTTCACTTTTTCTAAAAGATCATTTGCAACTTTCCCAAAGGGTATTTTTGTGGAAAGTGGACACTTGAAAATTTTTAGAAGGGTCATTTGCATTTTTTTTTAAAGGACACTTGCATTTTTGAAGGGTACCTCACAAATTTTCAAAGGGTATGTTTCAAATTTTTTGAAGGAATTGTTTCAGACATTTTATCTGAGATAACTTTTATGAAAGGCACTTCAACTTTTTCGAAGGGTATGTGACAATTTTTTCGAAGGGTATGTTTCAACTTTTTCAAAGGAATTTTTCAAACTAAAGGACACTTTCAACTTTCTCAAAGGGTAATTTTCAAGAATGCCAAAAGGTATTTTTCAAAAAGTCTGAAGGGTATTTCAACTTTCTCAAAGGGATGTTTTCAAAAAGTCTGAAAGATTATTTCCATGAGAAGGTGGACCATTTCAAAATATCTGAAGGGTGTTTTTTCCTTTTTGAAGATTATTTCCAAAAGCCAAAGGACACTTTCAAATCATTTTAAGGGTCACTTGAAATAATTCTAAGGGTACGTTCATTTCATAAAAGGCCTTTTTCACTTTAACGAAGGGTCATTTTAAAAAACCAAAAGGGCCAAATGAAAAGTCAAAAAGAATTATTTTAGAAAGGTTATCTAAGGAATTCTTTCAAAAAACTTGTCTGATATAAAGGAAGCAAAAGGGAAAACAAAAATGGTCATGGGAAAAATGTCTAAAGGAATGCTTGAGGAGTGATGACCCATAAAATGTCAATTTTAGACTACAAAAACTAGTTATTAGACTTTAAAAGAAAGGCTCAGTGGGAACCTGAAGGTGAGGATAAAGGTAACAAGTGGTAATTATAACTGAGGCATTTTTTTTTTAGTTTTAACTTATTCAATTTTAGTTGATTCAATTTTAACTAAGGCTTTAGATCAGTTGTAACAAATGTAACTAATGCTTTTGGTTCAGTTGTAACTCATTATAACTTATCCATTCAGTGACATGGCATAGCTCAACCACTTATCTTCCATGTAAATGTGATTGATCCTTTTAATATGACACATGTCTTAGTGACCCTTGGACTTCCTTGGATTGTTATACCTCTCAAGGCTATATATATGCATTCTCTTGGCTCATTTTGCATCCTCCACTAATTATTGGGGAAACTCTAGCTAGATTTATACTCAAAGAAATCTTGAAGAGATATACAAGTGTGATTGCCCTTCATATGTTGTAATATTGAGTAATGATTAAATCATTATTGGTCTATTCTAGTGAAAGATTATCTTTTCTAGCTTGTACTCTTGATGGTCTACCAATTTATAGAAAGAAGATTATTGCAAGTCTTTGCTAGTATTCTTTTCTAAATGTAGAGATATATTAGAAGTGATTCATGACTATATCTTTCTTTGGATCATTCATTTCATTCTTAAAAATCATATACCTTCTCTAATCTATCATATGAAATATTAATGTAGCAATGGTTCTTGAGTTGTTAGTCTTGTGCAAAAAAACACCTTGTTTTGTCTTTAAAGTAGTGGTTTCATTCAATTGGGAGGATATCAAATTTTGGTGCATCACCACTTGTTTTCTTAGTTATTTTCATAAACTCTTTTCATACACAATTAAAATATTAGAGATATCTTTAAAGGTGTATCAATGAGAGCTAGCCTTCAATCTAGAGATTCATCTGAATGAAATTGTCACCCATAACAAGAGAGATGATTCTATTTTTCCACTTGGATGAGGAGAGTTGAGCATCTCCTTAAGGGTGAAAATCCAAGTGTCAATAGGTTAGATTATGGAGGGTTAGATTAAGGGGAACCTAAGATAGACACCTTGGATTTTCTCAAAGATGGAGATAATTGGGTGTGGTTTACTTGGGATTTTGAAGAGGTGTAAGTCTAAGGAATAGATGCCTTAGCCTTCCCTTTATCCTTCTGTTGTGATCTAGTGACCACATTGATAGTATGGATAGAAGGAGAAGGTGAGGTAGTAGAGTGGTCAAACTCATTTTCATTCTTAGGTGAGAGTGGAGGAGTGGGTAAGTGATGGGTAGGTATGGTTATTGTTTGGGTTAGTATGGGTGATACATGAGGTTCATTCATTAATAGATTGTCCTCATAATAAAGGTGGTGGATGAGATTTTGGAGAGCTTTGAAATTCTCCATATCATGGTTGGGTGTCCTATGGTATAAAAAAATTAATTTTTTATTAAACCATGATGTTTTGGGATGTGAAGGGTCAAAGGTTTTAATGGGTGGTAAGCTCAAGGAAGAGGTTTGGAATAACCATTGGAGAATGGTTAAGTAATAATTGGTTAAAGGTGGTAAAGGTTTAGCAGTTTTCATTTTGGGTGTTGAGGTAGAAGGTTGTCTAGAAGTAGGCTTGGTGATAGGTGTCTTAGGTAAGGTGGTACACTTAGTTGATTGTTTTAGTTTAGGTAAGATGGTTGATGAGCTAGAGGTGGAGGATGGTAAGGTAGGTAATTTAAGTATTGTTGGTGTAGTAAAAAGAGGTATGTTAACAAGCAAGTGTGAAGGTGTAATCAATAGAGGTGGTGGGGTTTTGGTAAAAATAATGGGCTTCATTCTCAAGGTAGAGGGATGAGGACCTAAAATGAAGGGCAAGGTTAAGGGAGGTAAAATTTAATTCTTTGGGCCTTTGGGTGGTTTTACCTCTTTGGTTTCTTTGGTTGTTGGTTTTGAAGGGGTTTTGGTTACGAGGGTCTTGGTTGGTTAATTTGGTGGAGTTTTTATTTGGTTGGGTGGAGTTTTTGGTTGGTTGGTTATTAGAAGTATTAGGTTGGTATACCAAATAAAGGGTTGGAGGTTATAGTTTGGTAGCATAAGGGAGACCTAATTTCTGCCAAAAGGTGGTTTGATCCATGTCAGGGTTGGTGACAAATTCCATTTTTTCACTAGCTTTGAGAAAGGTTTGATTCCATGAATGGTGAATCTAAAAGATAATCTAATAGGTGGAGACATAAAGATGGTAACCATATCCTCTTCCTTAATCAAAGGATTCAAGGTTCAGATAGATGGATCTTATATAAAAGGATTATACTTGGGCATTTCCTTCTTAGGAATGATTTCTGTGGGAGGGGAGAGATGCATGGTAATTGATGAGGAAGGTAAGATGGGTGTGTGGTCCAGTATGTTGATCAAAGAGGAAGTTAGTAATTATACTACCTTAATGAATGAGGAAGGAGGGAGAGGTACCTCCTTGGTTTGGGTTTCCAAAAGGGTAGAAGGTAACTATATTACTTCAATAAGTAGATAGGGATGGGTATATTGGTGAGTGGGTTCTTTATTAGTGAGTGTGTCAAGAACCATGTTAACAGTATAGGTATCAAGAGAGAACTTGATGTTATTACTCTCATTTTTAGTACGACCATGGTTTGGAAAAGGTTTCCTAAATATGTCAAGGGCTTGGTTGGGTGGTGCATTGGGTTTTTCCAATGTAACCTCCCCTTTATCAATGAGGGATTGGACAAGGTATTTGAATGTATTGCATCTATTGATATCATGTCCTATGACTCAATGAAAGGCACAATGGTCATTCTCATTATACCAACCTAGCACAGGGAAAGAAGCATCAAACTATTAGGGTGGTTTAATTGGTGGAATTTAGATGATATTAGATTTTAATAACTTTTCTAAAATAAAAGCATACGGTTCCCCAAGTGGAGTTAATTACTTCTAGTTTCTCCAAGTTTGGTTCCTTGTGTTTTGGTTTGAAGAATTATAGGAGTTAGAGGTTTGGTTCCTCAAGTTTTATTGGTTGGTATATGGTGGACGTGTGGCTTTTAGGAATAAAATTTGTGGTTCCTTTATTCTTGGTGTTAGTTTTAGGCTAATTGCTTGAATTAGAAGAAGAAGCCTCATTAAAATTATAGGTTAAGTTCTTGTTTTTGAGTTTGAGTTTTCCTTCATCAATGGTTTAGTTTTATAGTTTATGAGCCATGGTAAAGGCTTCATCAAAGGTCCATAATCTTTGGACACATAATGTGGATGAGATATGTTTTGCACATGCTCGAGCAAAGATCTCTATAATTTTAAGTTGAGGAAAAGAAAACAAAAGTTAGTTAATTAGGTTTCTCCAATGAGCCAAAAAATTGGAAATGGATTCATCCTCAAATTATTGGATGGAGTAGAGGTTGATAATAGAAACTTTCTTGGATATATTGATTGAAAAGTGATCCAAAAGTTTTGGGATAGTTGGGTGAAGGAGAAGATGGAATGCTTGGGTATGGAACTATATCAATCTAATGTTGGGCCAGCTAAAGACATCAAGAAAGTATAGAGAAGAAGGGAATCATCATATATGATGAGATAACAAGCATGCCTAAATTCCCTAAGGTGTTGTTGGGGATCCTCCTTGCTTTGAAATTTAGAGAACTTGGGAAGTTCATATTAGGGAGGATATGGATTAATGGGTATATATAAATGGATGGATGGGATCATCATAAATTTGGTCATAAGATAACATATTGTGAGCACCCAAGATGGATGACTCTAGGGTGGTCATCTTTTCCATGATCATCTTCATGAATTTTTTTGTGCAAACTAATTACCCAGTGATTAGCAGATTCATGAGTTTATTTAAACATTCATCATCAACCCAGGGTGCATATGTTTTTTAAGAGTGTCAACATTGTATGTGCATTACTAATTTATAAATAAACTTGCTTCTCTAGTTGTAGTATAATGAATTTATGTTGAATTTACCAGATAGATATATTATAAAATTATTGTGAAAAAATTATAGAACTATTCCACACTTATGTACCATAAATGCATCACACCTATATAATTAGACTTAATAATAAAATCAACTTACACAAAACAATAAAATTAAAGAGGGTTAGGATCTTCACATTAGCTCATTATGATAAGGGCCTTCCTCATTCAAAACTGATCTCCAATCCCTCTCTAAGAGAATTCACAAACTTCTTACAAATTCAACTTTCTCATTAATTAATTCTAAATACAAATCTATAGTTCAAAAAAAATTGCTATTACCTTCTCAAAATTATCTAACTCTTAGTCTAATCTAAGTTCTGCCTTTAAATATAGAATGTAGTTTACTGACTCTTAACCAAAAACACCAAACTAGGAAAAAATACAAATACTTAGAAACTACCTCAATCAACCTTCAAGTGGTTAGTAACCGAAGTTACTTATTTTAGATTTAATTGGGTTAGAGACAAGGCATACTATTTTGTTTTTTTGTCTTTTCTCATTTTCATTATCTTTCCCATCTTTGGTAGCACATCCAATGTCTCCTTACATGTAGGGAATCCATACAATAACTATGATTATTTCCAATCATCCATTTGGTTCCCTAAGATAGCTAGATGTGTCTACAAGATCTCCTCAATAATGAATCTATTTTGCATATTGGCTATAGGCACTCTGTAGTAGCTACAGGCAACCTATAGGTGAAACATTTAGTTATTATGGGCACTTTGTAGTGGTTGCAAGCAACCTATAGGTAAAGCCTATAGTTTCTATGGGTATTTTATAGTAATTATAGGCAACTTATAGGTGAAGCCTATATTTTTTTTGGGTATTCTATAGTGGCTACAGGCAACCTATAGGTGAAACCTATAGTTACTATGGGCACTCTACAGTGGCTATAGGAAACTTATAGGTGAGGCCTACAATTGCTATGGGCATCTTGCAATAGCTATGGCTTAGCAAGATCCTGTAGCCTTTCATGACCCTTCAAATGTTTTTTAGATAAAGTCACATCAATATAATTTAATCAAGGAAAAGCATCAATAATTCATAACACACATATATATATATATATATATATATATATATATATATATATATATATATATATATATATATATATATATATATATATATATATCAATGAACATAAAAAATCATAACTTCATTCATTCATTTGCATTAGTTATGGATAGTTATAGTATTTGCATAGAAAAAGACATAGACTAAGCATGGATGAGGCTATAAAAGTAAACAATTGGTTGCCTCATGACTCCCCCCTACTTAGTCTCTTTCTTGACCTCGAGCAAGCCTTGGTTGCATTCTAAAACCACAAATTTTCTAAAGTCTAGGGGTTCAGGATAGCCTACCCCCTCTAAGACGTAAAAACTTTAGAATTCTCAATGTGTTCCCATATTTTCTTCTCTGCTTCTTTGTCAGTTGGAACATTTCCTTCCCAATCAAGAATTGGGAAGTAGAATATAGGGGGTTGAAATATCAATCTCAACCATTATATTCTCAACTTCCTAACAAGTTAAATATACAAGTATACTCTATGGATGGCCTCCCTAAGGTTTTGAGGGGAGTACATTTCCTTCCTTTTAAGGCATCTAAGAGTTCTACCCATCTATGGGAGCAGGCAACAAAAAATTGCCTTCTATCTCCTTCCATTAGACTCAAATAGTGGTTCTAGACTTCCACCTACTTTTTGACAACCCATTCTTGTGGATCATTTGTGTTCATAAATGAGATCCATTATTCCACTATAGCATCTAAATATTTGGATTCACCCATGATCATCAAGGTGGATTCTTTCTCCTTTTATTGATATCCTTCTATTTGTTTTAATCTTTCAATTTCATTCAAAACATATAAATAAAATGCATTTAACAAGACATCCCCTAAATAGATGTTGGAATTCCATTCTATATCACTAAGAATAACATATTTATGAATGTAAAATTCACTTAGATAGGATTGAAGTGTAGGATCAACATGTCTATACTCATTAAATAAATATCTTAGGTCATAAAACATATAGGATTGATCATTATAAATCCAATCATACATGAATTCCAACAATTTTTTTTCCAAGTATACAACATACACCCTAGAAGGGGGTCTACATTCCATCAATAGTTTAGTAGTTTCATACAATTTGTCAATATTTTTCTTCAGATATCTGATCCTAATTTTAGAAAATTATAATTTTTCTTGTAATTCATCATTTGCTCTTTTGATTTAACATAGACCTTGAATCTTTGCAAAAATTATTTGTGGTAGGCTTAATTATTTATAAAATTTTCCTTTAGAAAAGCCAAAAGATCATCAGTCTCTACTGGAGTGGTGGCCGAGAAATCCACATCAATAACTTATTCTATAGTAGATGTTGGTGTAGTGAGCAATGGAGGAAGAAATCCTTGATATAAGGGTACCAAATCTAGAGCATACTCTATTATGGCTAAGGTGGATGAGGATGTTGTAGGTTCCTCCAATATCTTCTGTTTATCCCTAGAGGGTTATACAAACTCTGCTACTCCCAAAAACATTTTAATGCCTCATTTTATTTTTAGTTCTATTATCTCATTTTTGGGTCTATATATTTCCTCCATAGCTTGTTCCAATATTTGGAACTCTTGATCATGAGAAAAAATTTCTTATTCTCTTCCTTTTTCCATAACCTCTTGTTCAACCAATTATTTTTCTCCTACATGTTGCTCTGTCTCTCTCAATTCCTCCTCTATGTATCCAATGTTTCTAAGGAGATCAATGTCCTCCTCAATGAATATAGATGGGAGAGGTGACCATTATTTTTCTTCTACCTTAGCAAATCTTTCATTAGTAGACCATTCTTATATTTCAAATCCATCAAGGATTTTCTTACGCTTAGGCTCTTTCCTTGGTTCTTCATCATCACTGATAGATATGGTTAAGGAGGATGTAGTGGTCTTTTGTTTCTTCATCCTTTTATATATCATAAGAGGATGTCTCCTTATTTTTGACACCATTAGTTTCTTCCCCTTAGTTTTCATTTTCATTGTAGGAGGGGTGACTGATGGAGTTTGTTTTTCTTGTGCATTAGTTGATAGGGGAACGTATTCTTGTCTAGTAGGAGATAGTTTGGAGGATCAATCTAAGGAGAGGACATAATGGGATAAGGTACATGTTTTTGTGATCTTTCCTCCTCTATGTTAGAAGGGAATAATACCAATATTCTCCTCTTCTTCTTTCCCATAGTAGTCTTAGATGGACCTTTAATGGCTATGAGCTGACTAACAGCACTAGTACCCTCAAAATTTTCTTGAATAGTTTGTTGGGGCTGCTCCTTAGGGGATTTCCTCTCATCAATTCCCTCTTCTTACTAGGGTGCAATATTTTCTAGGGAAAAAAATTACTCCCAAGTGAGGTCAGGTCTAGCAAAAGCTACTCCTTATTTAATAATGAGCCATATTAGGCAGTGGTGAGATAGGTTTATTTCAATGCCCTTCTGATATTCTTTGGACATTCTTTTCAAAATATTCCATAATAAATTTAGAACATTAATGACTTTGTTATACCTTAAATGATTTAAAATTTTGAACTGGAGAGTGTAAATGAGGGAATACCTTTCCTCACAGGTCATGTACCTAATAATATATTATGTTATCTCTCTCCATTTTATAGGTAGGCTAAGTCTTCCACACCTCCCTTCTTTAATACCAATATTTTATTTTCACGGTAAAATTGGTGCCTGGCTTCTTGGACATTGGGTCTATCCTGCCAATTTTCCCCCATGCTTGGTAATGTAGTTACCTGGCTCACCAAGATCTCGGTAACTAAAAATGTAATGCCACATAAAGTGGCTTGGTTTCCATTAGAATAACCTACAAATTCCCTAGAAAGAGGCTCTAAAAAATGTTACAACCATTCAAAATAGGTGGTCTAACTAGTGCTATGGAAGACATCCCAACTAGCTTGGTCTCCCTATAAGTTCCTATGGTTTGTAGGTTCTCTTCACATGACTAAACCTCCCATTTTAACTTCTCTATCAGTCCCTTAAACCAATATTCAACTTCACACTCTTTGGACCTATATAAATCTACCTAAAATAAAGCAGGGGTTTGTTCTATAATGGTAAATGTGGGTTTTGTAGGTTGCAGGGTTTGGTTCATGAATGGTGAATGTGAAGTTATTGGTTTCAGAGTTTGGCTCAATAATGGTATATATAAGGTTACAAGTTGAAAATTATGGAATCTCAAGGGTTCCTATGGCACATGAGGTTCTAACCCATATCATTCTCCCTCACTTGAGCAATCACGTGTCCTCAGGTGATGTAGAATGAGTAGGAAGTACAGGATAAGATGGGTCATCATGAGAAATAGAAGTGCAAGTTTAAAGGTGATGTGAACAAATTTTGAATGAAAGACTAAATTCATAATTTAATATGATTTATTAATACCATACATGTTATATTATAATAATAAATATAGTTTTAATGATAAAAGATACAGTGTGCCTTTTAATAATGGTGTTCCTAATATGATGCCTGGGGAGTTACACATGTGTTGGCATGTAAATATTTGCATGTGAATGATTAATAAACATAATGATTTGGCTGGTAGTTGGAACTAGAGTGAAGTAGACCTTTTATGAAGTGATTAGGAGATCACTGGTGGTTAGGCATTGATGATGCATGTAGCTCACATGCATGTGATTTAGGGAAGTCTGTATGGAACAAGGGTCTAAGACTTGGAAGCTAAATGATTGCTTGTGTACAATAAGGTGACATTTAAAAATCTAAGTAATCCAATTGATGGGTTGGAAGATCCTGAGCAAGTAGATGAGGGCATGATTGCCTAGTGACCTTCATCTACATAAACCAATAGATAGGTGTTTGAATATTGGTTTGATAGTAAGACCAATATTCTCCTCTTCTTCTTTCCCATAGTAGTCTTAGATGGACCTTTAATGGCTATGAGCTGACTAACATCACTAGTACCCTCAAAATTTTCTTGAATAGTTTGTTGGGGCTGCTCCTTAGGGGATTTCCTCTCATCAATTCCCTCTTCTTAATAGGGTGCAATATTTTCTAGGGCAAAAAATTACTCCCAAGTGAGGTCAGGTCTAACAAAAGCTACTCCTTATTTAATAATGAGCCATATTAGGCAATGATGAGATAGGTTTATTTCAATGCCCTTGTGATATTTTTTGGACATTCTTTTCAAAATATTCCATAATAAATTCAGAACATTAATGACATTTTTATACCTTAAATGATTTAAAATTTTGAACTGGAGAGTGTAAATGAGGGAATACCTTTCCTCACAGGTCATGTACATAATAATATATTATGTTATATCTCTCTATTTTATAGTTAGGCTAAGTCTTTCCACACCTCCCTTCTTTAATACCAATATTTTAGTTTCACTATAAAATTGGTGCCTGACTTCTTGGACATTGGGTCTATCCTGCCAATTTTCCCCCATCCTTGGTAATGTAGTTACCTGGCTCACCAAGGTCTCAGTAACTAAAAATGTAATTCCACATAAAGTGGCTTGGTTTCCATTAGAATAACCTACAAATTCCCTAGAAAGAGGCTCTAAAAAATGTTACAACCATTCAAAATAGGTGGTCCAACTAGTGCTATGGAAGACATCCCAACTAGCTTGGTCTCCCTATAAGTTCCTATGGTTTGTAGGTTCTCTTCACATGACTAAACCTCCCATTTCAACTTCTCTATCAATCCCTTAAACCAATATTCAACTTCACACTCTTTGGACCTATATAAATCTACCTAAAATAAAGCAGGGGTTTGTACTATAATGGTAAATGTGGGTTTTGTAGGTTGCAAGGTTTGGTTCATGAATGGTGAATGTGAAGTTATTGGTTTCAAAGTTTGGCTCAATAATGGTATATATGAGGTTACAAGTTGAAAATTATGGAATCTCAAGGTTTCCTAAGGCACATGAGGTTCTAACCCATATCATTCTACCTCACTTGAGCAATCATGTGTCCTCAGGGGATGTAGAATGAGTAGGAAGTACAGGATAATATGGGTCATCAGGAGAAATAGAAGTGCAATTTTAAAGGTGATGTGATCAAATTTTGAATGAAAGACTAAATTCATAATTGAATATGATTTATTAATACCATACATGTTATATTAGAATAATAAATATAGTTTTAATGATAAAAGATACAATGTAGCTTTTAATAATGGTGTTCCTAATATGATGCTTGGGGAGTTACACATGTGTTGGCATGTAAATATTTGCATGTGAATGATTAATAAACATAATGATTTGGCTGGTAGTTGGAACTAGAGTGAAGCAGACCTTTTATGAAGTGATTAGGAGATCACTGGTGGTTAGGCATTGATGATGCCTGTAGCTTACATGCATGTGATTTAGGGCATTCTGGATGGAATAAGGGTCTAGGACTTGGAAGCTAAATGATTGCTTGTGTACCATAAGGTGACATTTAAAAATATAAGTAATCTAATTGATGGGTTGGAAGATCCTGAGCAAGTAGCTGAGGGCATGATTGCCTAGTGACCTTCATCTACATAAACCAATAGATAGGTGTTTGAATATTGGTTTGATAGTAAGACTAATATTCTCCTCTTCTTCTTTCCCATAGTAGTCTTAGATGGAGCTTTAATGGCTATGAGCTGACTAACAGCACTAGTACCCTTAACATTTTCTTGAATAGTTTGTTGGGGCTGATGCTTAGGTGATTTCCTCTCATCAATTCCCTCTTCTTACTAGGGTGCAATATTTTCTAGGGCAAAAAATTACTCCCAAGTGAGGTCAGGTCTAACAAAAGCTACTCCTTATCTAATAAAGAGCCATATTAGGTAGTGGTGAGATAGGTTTATTTCAATGCCCTTCTGATATTCTTTGGACATTCTTTTCAAAATATTCCATAATAAATTCAGAACATTAATGACTTTGTTATACCTTAAATGATTTAAAATTTTGAACTGGAGAGTGTAAATGAGGGAATACGTTTCCTCACAGGTCATGTACCCAATAATATATTATGTTATCTCTCTCCATTTTATAGGTAGGCTAAGTCTTTCCACACCTCCCTTCTTTAATACCAATATTTTATTTTCACGGTAAAACTGGTGCCTGACTTCTTGGACATTGGGTCTATCCTGCCAATCTTCCCCCATGCTTGGTAATGTAGTTACCTGGCTCACCAAGGTCTCATTAACTAAAAATGTAATGCCACATAAAGTGGCTTGGTTTCCATTAGAATAACGTACAAATGCCCTAGAAATAGGCTCTAAAAAATGTTACAACCATTCAAAATAGGTGGTCCAACTAGTGCTATGGAAGACATCCCAACTAGCTTGGTCTCCCTATAAGTTCCTATGGTTTGTAGGTTCTCTTCACATGACTAAACCTCCCATTTCAACTTCTCTATCAATCCCTTAAACCAATATTCAACTTCACACTCTTTGGACCTATATAAATCTACCTAAAATAAAGCAGGGGTTTGTTCTATAATGGTAAATGTGGGTTTTGTAGGTTGCAGGGTTTGGTTCATGAATGGTGAATGTGAAGTTATTGGTTTCAGAGTTTGGCTCAATAATGGTATATATGAGGTTACAAGTTGAAAATTATGGAATCTCAAGGGTTCCTATGGCACATGAGGTTCTAACCCATATCATTCTCCCTCACTTGAGGAATCACGTGTCCTCAAGTGATGTAAAATGAGTAGGAAGTACAGGATAATATGGGTCATCATGAGAAATAGAAGTGCAATTTTAAAGGTGATATGATCAACTTTTGAATGAAAGACTAAATTCATAATTAAATATGATTTATTAATACCATACATGTTATATTAGAATAATAAATATAGTTTTAATGATAAAAGATACAGTGTGCCTTTTAATAATGGTGTTCCTAATATGATGATCGGGGAGTTACACGTGTTGGCATGTAAATATTTGCATGTGAATGATTAATAAACATAATGATTTGGCTGGTAGTTGGAACTAGAGTGAAGTAGACCTTTTATGAAGTGATTAGGAGATCACTGGTGGTTAGGCATTGATGATGCATGTAGCTCACATGCATGTGATTTAGGGTAGTCTGGATGGAACAAGGGTCTAAGACTTGGAAGCTAAATGATTGCTTGTGTACCATAAGGTGACATTTAAAAATCTAAGTAATCCAATTGATGAGTTGGAAGATCCTGAGCAAGTAGCTGAGGTCATGATTGCCTAGTGACCTTCATCTACATAAACCAATAGATAGGTGTTTGAATATTGGTTTGATAGTAATACCAATATTCTCCTCTTCTTCTTTCCCATAGTAGTCTTAGATGGACCTTTAATGGCTATGAGCTGACTAACAGCACTAGTACCCTCAAAATTTTCTTGAATAGTTTGTTGGGGCTGCTCCTTAGGGGATTTCCTCTCATCAATTCCCTCTTCTTACTAGGGTGCAATATTTTCTAGGGCAAAAAATTACTCCCAAGTGAGGTCAGGTCTAACAAAAGCTACTCCTTATTTAATAATGAGCCATATTAGGTAGTGGTAAGATACGTTTATTTCAATGCCCTTCTGATATTCTTTGGACATTCTTTTCAAAATATTCCATAATAAATTTAGAACATTAATGACTTTGTTTTACCTTAAATGATTTAAAATTTTGAACTAGAGAGTGTAAATGAGGGAATACCTTTCCTCACAGGTCATGTACCTAATAATATATTATGTTATCTCTCTCCATTTTATAGGTAGGCTAAGTCTTTCCACACCTCCCTTCTTTAATACCAATATTTTATTTTCACGGTAAAACTGGTGCCTGACTTCTTGGACATTGGGTCTATCCTGCCAACTTTCCCCCATGCTTGGTAATGTAGTTACCTGGCTCACCAAGGTCTTAGTAACTAAAAATGTAAAGCCACATAAAGTGGATTAGTTTCCATTAGAATAAACTACAAATTCCCTAGAAAGAGTCTCTAAAAAATGTTACAACCTTTCAAAACAGGAGGTTCAACTAGTGCTATGGAAGACATCCCAACTAGCTTGGTCTCCCTATAAGTTCCTATGGTTTATAGGTTCTCTTCACATGACTAAACCTCCCATTTTAACTACTCTATCAGTCCCTTAAACCAATATTCAACTTCACACTCTTTGGACCTATTTAAATCTACCTAAAATAAAGCAGGGGTTTGTTCTATAATGGTAAATGTGGGTTTTGTAGGTTGCAGGGTTTGGTTCATGAATGGTGAATGTGAAGTTATTGGTTTCAGAGTTTGGCTCAATAATGGTATATATGAGGTTACAAGTTGAAAATTATGGAATCTCAAGGGTTCCTATGGCACATGAGTTTCTAACCCATATCATTCTCCCTCACTTGAGCAATCACGTGTCCTCAGGTGATGTAAAATGAGTAGGAAGTACAGGATAATATGGGTCATCATGAGAAATAGAAGTGCAAGTTTAAAGGTGATGTGATCAATTTTTGAATAAAAGACTAAATTCATAATTTAATATGATTTATTAATACCATACATGTTATATTAGAATAATAAATATAGTTTTAATGATAAAAGATATAGTGTGCCTTTTAATAATGGTGTTCCTAATATGATGATTGGGGAGTTACAAATGTGTTGGCATGTAAATATTTGCATGTGAATGATTAATAAACATAATGATTTGGCTGGTAGTTGGAACTAGAGTGAAGTAGACCTTTTATGAAGTGATTAGGAGATCACTGGTGGTTAGGCATTGATGATGCCTGTAGCTCACATGCATGTGATTTAGGGTAGTCTGGATGGAATAAGGGTCTAAGATTTGGAAGATAAACGATTCCTTGTGTACCATAAGGTGACATTTAAAAATCTAAGTAATCCAATTGATGGGTTGGAAGATCCTGAGCAAGTAGCTGAGGGCATGATTGCCTAGTGACCTTCATCTACATAAACCAATAGATAGGTGTTTGAATATTGGTTTGATAGTAATACCAATAATCCTCTTCTTCTTTCCCATAGTAGTCTTAGATGGACCTTTAATGGCTATGATCTAACTAATAGCAATAGTACCCTCAACATTTTCTTGAATATTTTGTTGGGGCTGCTCCTTAGGGGATTTCCTCTCATCAATTCCCTCTTCTTACTAGGGTGCAATATTTTCTAGGGCAAAAAATTACTCCCAAGTGAGGTTAGGTCTAACAAAAGCTACTCCTTATTTAATAATGAGCCATATTAGGCAGTGGTGAGATAGGTTTATTTCAATGCCCTTCTGATATTCTTTGGACATTCTTTTCAAAATATTCCATAATAAATTTAGAATATTAATGACTTTGTTATACCTTAAATGATTTAAAATTTTGAACTGGAGAGTGTAAATGAGGGAATACCTTTCCTCACAGGTCATGTACCTAATAATATATTATGTTATCTCTCTCCATTTTATAGGTAGGCTAAGTCTTTCCACACCTCCCTTCTTCAATACCAATATTTTATTTTCACTATAAAATTGGTGCCTGACTTCTTGGACATTGGGTCTATCCTGCCAATTTTCCCCCATGCTTGGTAATGTAGTTACCTGGCTCACCAAGGTCTCAGTAACTAAAAATGTAATTCCACATAAAGTGGCTTGGTTTCCATTATAATAACCTACAAATTCCCTAGAAATAGGCTCTAAAAAATGTTACAACCATTCAAAATAGGTGGTCCAACTAGTGCTATGGAAGACATCCCAACTAGCTTGGTCTCACTATAAGTTCCTATGGTCTGTAGGTTCTCTTCACATGACTAAACCTCCCATTTTAACTTCTCTATCAGCCACTTCAACCAATATTCAACTTCACACTTTTTTGACCTATATAAATCTACCTAAAATAAAGCAGGGTTTTGTTCTATAATGGTAAATGTGGGTTTTGTAGGTTGCAGGGTTTGGTTCATGAATGGTGAATGTGAAGTTATTGGTTTTAGAGTTTGGCTCAATAATGGTATATATGAGGTTACAAGTTGAAAATTATGGAATCTCAAGGGTTCCTATGGCACATGAGGTTCTAACCCATATCATTCTCCATCACTTGAGCAATCATGTGTCCTCAGGTGATGTAGAATGAGTAGGAAGTACAGGATAAGATGGGTCATCATGAGAAATATAAGTGCAAGTTTAAAGGTGATGTGATCAACTTTTGAATGAAATACTAAATTCATAATTGAATATGATTTATTAATACCATACATGTTATATTAGAATAATAAATATAGTTTTAAGGTTAAAAGATACAGTGTAGCTTTTAATAATGGTGCTCATAATATGATGCTTGGGGAGTTACACATGTGTTGGCATGTAAATATTTTCATGTGAATGATTAATAAACATAATGATTTGGTTGGTAGTTGGAACTAGAGTGAAGTAGACCTTTTATGAAGTGATTAGGAGATCACTGGTGGTTAGGCATTGATGATGTATGTAGCTCACATGCATGTGATTTAGGGCATTCTGGATGGAACAAGGGTCTAAGACTTGGAAGCTAAATGATTGATTTTGTACCATAAGGTGACATTTAAAAATATAAGTAATCCAATTGATGGGTTGGAAGATCCTGAGCAAGTAGCTGAGGGCATGATTGCCTAGTGACCTTCATCTACATAAACCAATAGATAGGTGTTTGAATATTGGTTTGAAGTAAGACCAATACTCTCCTCTTCTTCTTTCCCATAGTAGTCTTAGATGGACCTTTAATGGCTATGAGCTGACTAACAGCACTAGTACCCTTAACATTTTCTTGAATAGTTTGTTGGGTATGCTCCTTAGGGGATTTCCTTTCATCAATTCCCTCTTCTTACTAGGGTGCAATATTTTCTAAGCCAAAAAATTACTCCCAAGTGAGGTCAGGTCTAACAAAAGCTACTCCTTATTTAATAATGAGCCATATTTCCAGTGGTGAGATAGGTTTATTTCAATGCCCTTATGATATTTTTTGGACATTCTTTTCAAAATATTCCATAATAAATTTAGAACATTAATGACTTTGTTATACCTTAAATGATTTAAAATTTTGAACTAGAGAGTGTAAATGAGGGAATACCTTTCCTCACAGGTCATGTACCTAATAATATATTATGTTATCTCTCTCCATTTTATAGGTAGGCTAAGTCTTTTCACACCTCCCTTCTTTAATACCAATATTTTATTTTCACGGTAAAACTGGTGCCTGACTTCTTGGACATTGGGTCTATCCTGCCAATTTTCCCCCATGCTTGGTAATGTAGTTACTTGGCTCACCAAGGTCTCAGTAACTAAAAATGTAATGCCACATAATGTGGCTTGGTTTCCATTAGAATAACCTACAAATTCCCTATAAAGAGGCTCTAAAAAATGTTACAACCATTCAAAATAGGTGGTCCAACTAGTGCTATGGAAGACATCCCAACTAGCTTGGTCTCCCTATAAGTTCCTATGGTTTGTAGGTTCTCTTCACATGACTAAACCTCCCATTTTAACTTCTCTATCAGTCCCTTAAACCAATATTCAACTTCACACTCTTTGGACCTATTTAAATCTACCTAAAATAAAGCAGGGGTTTGTTCTATAATGGTAAATGTGGGTTTTGTAGGTTGCAGGGTTTGGTTCATGAATGGTGAATGTGAAGTTATTGGTTTCAGAATTTGGCTCAATAATGGTATATATGAGGTTACAAGTTGAAAATTATGGAATCTCAAGGGTTCCTATGGCACATGAGGTTCTAACCCATATCATTCTCCCTCACTTGAGCAATCACGTGTCCTCAGGTGATGTAAAATGAGTAGGAAGTATAGGATAAGATGGGTCATCATGAGAAATAGAAGTGCAAGTTTAAAGGTAATGTGATCAGCTTTTGAATGAAAGACTAAATTCATAATTGAATATGATTTTTTAATACCATACATGTTATATTAGAATAATAAATATAGTTTTAATGATAAAAGATACAGTGTACCTTTTAATAATGGTGTTCCTAATATGATGATTGGGGAGTTACACATGTGTTGGCATGTAAATATTTGCATGTGAATGATTAATAAACATAATTATTTGGTCGGTAGTTGGAACTAGAGTGAATTAGACCTTTTATGAAGTGATTACAATATAGCTGGTGGTTAGGCATTGATGATGCATGTAGCTCACATGCATGTGATTTAGGGCAGTTTGGATGGAACAAGGGTCTAAGACTTGGAAGCTAAATGATTGCTTGTGTACCATAAGGTGACATTTAAAAATCTAAATAATCTAATTGATGGGTTGGAAGATCCTGAGCAAGTAGCTGAGGTCATGATTGCCTAGTGATCTTCATCTACATAAACCAATAGATAGGTGTTTTAATATTGGTTTGATACTAATACCAATATTCTCCTCTTCTTCTTTCCCATAGTAGTCTTAGATGGACCTTTAATGGCTATGACCTAACTAACAGCACTAGTACCCTCAACATTTTCTTGAATATTTTGTTGGGGCTACTCCTTAGGGGATTTCCTCTCATCAATTCCCTCTTCTTACTAGGGTGTAATATTTTCTAGGGCAAAAAATTACTCCCAAGTGAGGTCAGGTCTAACAAAAGCTACTCCTTATTTAATAATGAGCCATATTAGGCAGTGGTGAGATAGGTTTATTTCAATGCCCTTCTAATATTCTTTGGACATTCTTTTCAAAATATTCCATAATAAATTGAGAACATTAATGACTTTGTTATACCTTAAATGATTTAAAATTTTGAACTGGAGAGTGTAAATGAGGGAATACCTTTCCTCACAGGTCATGTACCTAATAATATATTATGTTATCTCTCTCCATTTTATAGGTAGGCTAAGTCTTTCCACACCTCCCTTCTTTAATACCAATATTTTATTTTCACAGTAAAACTAGTGCCTTACTTCTTGGACATTGGGTCTATCCTGCCAATTTTCCCCCATGCTTGGTAATGTAGTTACCTAGCTCACCAAGGTCTCAATAACTAAAAATGTAATGCCACATAAAGTGGTTTGGTTTCCATTAGAATAACCTAAAAATTCCCTAGAAAGAGTCTCTAAAAAATGTTACAACCATTCAAAATAGGTGGTCCAACTAGTGCTATGGAAGACATCCCAACTAGCTTGGTCTCCCTATAAGTTCCTATGGTTTGTAGGTTCTCTTCACATGACTAAACCTCCCATTTTAACTTCTCTATCAGTCCCTTAGACCAATATTCAACTTCACACTCTTTGGACCTATATAAATCTACCTAAAATAAAGCAGGGGTTTGTTCTATAATGGTAAATGTGGGTTTTGTAGGTTGCAGGGTTTGGTTCATGAATGGTGAATGTGAAGTTATTGGTTTCAGAGTTTGGCTCACTAATGGTATATATGAGGTTACAATTTGAAAATTATGGAATCTCAAGGGTTCCTATGGCACATGAGGTTCTAACCCATATCATTCTCCCTCACTTGAGCAATCACGTGTGCTCAGGTGATGTAGAATGAGTAGGAAGTACAGGATAAGATGGGTCATCATGAGAAATAGAAGTGCAAGTTTAAAGGTGATGTGATCAACTTTTGAATGAAAGACTAAATTCATAATTTAATATGATTTATTAATACCATATATGTTATATTAGAATAATAAATATAGTTTTAATGATAAAAGATATAGTGTACCTTTTAATAATGGTGTTCCTAATATGATGATTGGGGAGTTACACATGTGTTGGCATGTAAATATTTGCATGTGAATGATTAATAAGCATAATGATTTGGCTGGTAGTTGGAACTGGAGTGAAGTAGACCTTTTATGGAGTGATTAGGAGATCACTGGTGGTTAGGCATTGATGATGCCTATAGCTCACATGCATGTGATTTAGGGCAGTCTGGATGGAACAGGGGTCTAAGACTTGGAAGCTAAATGATTGCTTGTGTACCATAAGGTGACATTTAAAAATATAAGTAATCCAATTGATGGGTTGGAAGATCTTGAGCAAGTAGCTGAGGGCATGATTTCCTAGTGACCTTCATCTACATAAACCAATAGATAGGTGTTTGGATGTTGCTTATGCCCTGGAGATTTTGTGCCTAGTGGGCTTGTCTATAGTAATTAGTAGGGTCATCAAACATGGAACCTATGTGCCAAAGAAATCTAAGATATTACTAGTCAATATAGTGAAATGATCTTCATAAAATGACTAGAAATTAAAAATGAATCATGGGTGTCCCTATAGACATAAATGTCTACAATACTTCCAAATGGAAAGGGAAGTTGTATTCTTTGTTATGCCTCTATATCTTAGTATTCATGGGTAGTTTTAGGCAATAGATATGACATTTTTTTTCCCAATCCTCCATTATTCCATGAGGTTATCTGATGACTTTCATGTAATTCCCAAAAGCCAATAGCCAAGCCATAGGTGAGAGTTGTAGGAGGATCTATATTGCATGTTCTATATAAAGGTGAGAATAGGCATGAGAGGGTACCTATAGTAGCTACAAAAGTGCCCATAACAAGCTACAAAGTGATGGCCAACTATGTAGAAAGTACCCATAATATATACAAAAATTACTATAGCAACTAGAGAAAACTTGTGTTGATATGAACAATTAGGATTTTTAGGGATTGCCCTCTCTCTACGTCTTTTTTCACTTTCTTTTTTTCATTTATTTTATTTTATACCCTTAAATAGCCAGCAAGCTAATTTTATACTTAGACACTTCTTATAGATCTAGGTAGCTAGTAGGCTAGTTTTCTAACCAAAAACTACCAACAATGCCCAAAAATGGTTTTTCATATATCCAATAATGAAAACCCATTTTTGGGCATTGTTGGTAGTTTTTGGGTAGAAAAATAGCCTACTAGCTACCCAGATATATAAGAAGTGTCTAAGTAGAAAATTAGCTTGCTAGCTATTTATGGGTAAAAACAAAAATAAATGAAAAAGAGAAAGTGAGAAAGGACATAGAGAGAGGGTAATCCCTCAAAATCCTTACTGTTCATGTTAACACAAGTTTTCTCTAGTTGCTACAAGAATTTTTGTAGATACTATGGGAACCTTCTACATAGTTGGCCATCAATTTGTGTGTGTGTGTGTGTGTGTGTGTGTGTGTGTGTGTGTGTGTGTGTGTGTGTGTGTGTGTGTGTGTGTGTGTGTGTGTGTGTGTGTAGGCTCTAACTACTATTTACAATAGAATATTTATTCAAGGTCCTTATCAAGTCATCTAGAAGGATGATTGGTCAAGGACTAGGTGACGGTCTCATTCATCATACCAGAGGAGGTCAAGGACATCCTCCTCCCCTTCTTCATTTGAGAGTGGATTGGTGCTCCCTTTGTTTGGTGAGATAGCATGCCTATCTAGGACATCATTGTATCCATCTTGTAACTACTAGCATATATGATTATTAAATTCTTTTTAAGTGGTTTTTTGTATAACTTGAGTCTATGGCCATTGACCAGTAGATGAAATCTCACTAAATCAATGGGTTGGATTTAGACTGCTTCATTGTCAAAAACATGCTCAATCTCAAAAAGACCAAACCATTTGGTCTGGAGTTTACCCTTGTGGTCCTTATATTTGGAGTCAAAAAGAAGGGCCTAATCTCCTATATAGAATTGCATGATCTTAATGTACCTATCATTCCATCTAATTTACTACTATTTTATAAGCTCTATGTTCTATAATACCTATTTTCTATATCCATCTAAGGCATTTAACTATATAAGCCTTTCTTTTTGGGCTTCAAATATATCCATCCTAAGTTCTAATGTTGTTTGTAAGGTTTTGTGCTCAAATTCAATTGGCAAGATAGGTTTCTTTCCATATACCAACTCATATGGAGTGAAGCCTATAGTGGTCTTCCATGTGACTTCGTAAGCCCACATAGATTCAAGAATCCTAGCCTCCCAATCCTTATGAGATAGACTAATAGTCTTTGTCAAAATATTTTCTAACCCCTGTTGGTGATTTTCACCTATTCCTTAGATTGTGGATGATATAGAGTTGATTTCTTATGCCTAATCTCATATTTCTAGACTAATGTAGTAATTATATTAGTATTAAATTGGGGTCCTTGATAACTGACTATTTCACATGGCACACCATATCTAGTAAATATTTCTTTATAGAGGAAAGTTTCCACCTTCACATCCCTAGCATGTGTAAGAGCCTTTACTTGTACCCATTTAGTGACATAGTCATTACAAACAAGGATGTACTTTTTTTTTAGATTTTGGATCAAAAGGTCCTCCAATTTCTAGGCCCCACTTTTCAAATGGTTCAAGCACCATCTAGGGCTAAAAAGGCATTTTATATAAATGTGTGGGTCTCTCCATACACTAACATCTATCACAATGAGTAGTATATCTTATTACATCTTTATGGAGTGAGGGTCAATAGTATCCTATATTCAAAATTTTGACTATTGTACACTTGGCTACAAAGTATCCTCCATAGGGTTCATCATGGTAAGCTTTAAGGATGTTTGAAACTTCATCTTCTCTTAGACATCTTCTGATGATAGAGTTAGGCCCAGTATAGAAAATGAATCTAGACAACCATGAATATCTCTAACTTTTGTGAATCAAAGCTCACCTTTATTTTGGGAGGAAGTGTTGTGAAAGTAACCCTATTACAAGGTAGTTAGCAATATCAGCATACCAAGGTGTGGTAATGGTGAGAGAGAATATGTGCTCATTTGGAAATGATTCATCTACTATGGTATCCTCTTCAAGGGTTTATAGGAATGATATAAAGTCAACCACCACATTGTCCTAACTAGGCTTATTTATAATGGTGATATCAAATTCTTGTAATAAGATCAACCATCTTATCACTCTAGCTAGCATAGTTGGTTTGTTCATAAGGTACTTAATGGCTACATGGTTTGTTTGAAAAAAGACTTGATACCCTATGATATAGTGATGAATCTTGTTGATAGCATAAAATACCACCAAGAACTCTTTTTTAGTAACTATGTAATTTAATTCTACTACCTGTAGGTTTTTACTTATAAAATAGATGGCATAATTGAGTCTTTCCTATTTTTGGCCAAATATAGCTCTGAGGGTATTATCTAAAGCATTTTTGTGAATGCAAAATAGAAGATTCTAATCAAGACCATGTAGAATAAGGGTGGTGGTCAATAATTCCTTCAATTGTTTGAAGGCTATATCACAAGCATGAGTCTAGATAAATTCAACATCTTCAGTCAGAAGGGTGAACAATGGTGTTTCTAATTTATTAAAATTGTTGATGAATCTCTTGTAGTAACCAACATGTCCTATAAAACTCCTAACATCTTTCTATTTTTGAGGAATGTCCAGGTTTTTGATGATGTTGATTTTTGTAGGGTCAATATTAATTCCTTCAATAGATACATGGTGGCCTAAGAAAATACCTTATGTCATAAGCATGTAACATTTCTTGTGGATAAGAAATATATGTTGCTCTTGATAGCATTGTGGCACTTTTTCTAGGTTTTTTAGGCATTTATCAAATGTCTCTCCATAGACAGTGAAGTCATCCATATAGATTTTTACACATTCATTGGCCATATCTACAAAGATACTTCAGACAACCCTCTAAAATATTGCTAGAGCATTACATATCCCAAAGGGTAATACAACATAAGCATAAGTACCCTAGGTACAAGTAAAGGTGGTCTTTGCCTAGTCCTCAAGAGTAATTCTAATCTGGTTGTAACCACTGAAGCCATTTAGAAAGGCAAAATATTTATTCCCTGCTAGTGTGTCTAACACTTGATCAATGAAGGGTAGAGGAAAGTGATCCTTCCTAGTTGCCATGTTGAGTTCCTTGTAATTGATTCATACACATTATTTTCCACTTTTATTTGGTACAATTACCAAAGGTGACACCCATTCACTATCTGAGATGGGATATATAAATTCAACAGTCAAATTTTTTTGTAATTCCCTTTTGATTATTTTTTGAAGAGTTAGATTCATCCTACATTGTGGCTATCTGATTAGTTGTCACTCTTCTTTGATGTAGATATGATGTGTACATGTTTATGGGCTGATTCCTGTCATATCCTTATAATCCCATGAAAAATCATGTTGTTTTACATGCAACATGCTAACCAAACATTTTTCCTCATTTTACTCCAACTTGTTATTAATAAGCAATGTTTTTCATGAATAGATTTTAATTTACTGTGAGATTTCTTTCATTATTTCCATATTGCTAATGGATCTGGTTTGGTTATAGCTATGAGGTAGTAGCTAATGGAATATTTTTTGTATAGATGCATCAAAATTATCTAATTCTTAAAAGCTAGAAAATGGGCACTCAACACATTGCAAGTGGTTGAGATCTATAAAAGGAGTTTAGTAGTTATGCTGAAGAATATTAGAGAGAATGGTATCTTCCTCTTGATCAACTAATGTGTATGCATGATCTAGGGTAAATATAAAAATCAAGGAAGGTTTCTCTACCTCATATTCTTTAGCCCATAATGAATGTTTAGGTGTAAAAACTAGATATGATGGGGGATAAAATACCAACTTCTTAGTGTGGTTTCCATTGGAGATCATCATGTTACCCGATCTACAACTATTGAAAGCATTAGCTATGGCAAGCCAAGGCCATCCTAATATAAGGGGGTATTTACCCAAATTAGACTTAGGCTACAACACAATGAAATTGTTAGGATACTCTCAAGAATCTACAGTGATGACAAGATCTTCAATGATTCCATTCGGTCTGATTATAGACCTATCAGCCATTTGTAGAAGTGTAGATGTGGGATGAATATTATTTAGCTGTAGTCTTTGCATATTTGTGTTGTCATTACATTTATTATATCCCCCAAGTCTATCAATGTGTTAGATAGATATTGGTCATATATATAGACTATTACTATTGGGCATCCTAGATCTGAATATTTCCTTAGTAGGGCATTCCCTAGTATGATGTCTACTAGATGGCCAATCACATGCATAGTATTGAGATCTTTTTAATTCCTTCCTAGTTTTATTAGATAAAGATCTCTAATAGATTTGGAATATATGGGTACATCCTTGATGGCTTAGAATAGAGATATTTTGACACAAATATTCTTAAGCTATCCCATAAAATCAAACTTAGGTTCAATTATATGCTGTTGAAGGTTGAGATGTTCTAGAAGGGGCTATTTCATTAAAAGCTTTATTTACTAATTTAAAGAGTTCTTGAGGTGATGGAATTGGGTTAGCATGTTATTATAGGGTTTCATCATCTGACTCTCTTATTATGGGTGGTGTTGGGGTGGTAAAACTTTTCCTGAATGGAGGTGAATTTCATTGATTTTCACTGTGTATGCTAGGTACTGAACATGATCAATACTGAATGTGGATTATAATAACTTATTTGTAAGATTCTGTATAGGTTAGGTAGGTAGCTAGTTAGGCTTGGGTGTAGCTTGTGTATTGGGCATAAGAGTAATAGGTTTTTATTGTTGTTGTGAAGGAAATCCTCTTAAAGAGCTTCCCCATGGCTGGTTAGGTCTCCAAGGTTGTTGCCACTAGTTTGTGAAGGGTGGGCCTTGGGGTGGTTGCCAAGATTGCATCCAATATGGGGATATATTTTGTGGAGGCTATCAAAAGGTGGTGGGGTAGCTTGATTGAGGTGGCTGTTAGCTAGAATTAGGAGGTGGAATGTTCATCTAAGGACTAGCCTAGTTGGGAGTAGCATTTATAAATTATGGATTAAAGGAGGTAGAATTTATAGAAGGTGGATTTTATCCCATACCTTGATAAGGTGATCATTGAACCCATGGCCTTCTTTGTGTAATTTAAAAAACTTGGTCACTATCTCTTTTTACAACATGTAGCTCTACTATTTTTGGTTCTTCAGTTATGATGTGAGCTACTTCAGCTCAAACCTCATGACATCTATAATTAACCTTTTTCTTCTTACAATATGGATAATATTTGGTCAAGGCTTGATTCAAAGTTGCTTAATTTTGTCTTGAGTGTAGGTTGTCTAGTTGGGTTTCCAAATGGATAATGATATCTTATTTCATGTCCTCTAATAGGTTACTAGCCTCATTTTTTTATAAGCCATTTACAACTGCAAATGGAAGATTATTGCCCCTAACTTTGTTTATGGCAGATCTAGAATAATTCTTTCTCAAATCTTTGACATTTGAGAATGGTAGGTGAGAAATATCCCCTCCACTCATTAGGTCCAAGGCTTCTAGACAATATTCGCTTACTCCTTTCAGGAAGATGAGTTTCAAAGGTTCTTTTCCAAGTGCACTTTGCTTGAAATTTTGTACACTGAACATGAAACATTCAACATAATCCTCTAAGTATTCATCCCCCACTTGAGTCATCCTGAAGATGTCATTTCTTATATAACTTCTTTCCCTTTTATATTCTTGATACTTGGCCAAAAAAAAAATCTTGTCCTCCTAAGTGTGGATCAAATTACTACCCAGTCCTATAAACCAATGAAGTGTTGAGTCTTTGAGAGTAGCTAAAAAAAGTTTCAATTTTTGTACATCCTATTTGTAGTCATAGCTTTTATAGAGGATATAAAATTCAAACAAGAATGTGTTTGGGTCTTCTGATAATGTACCTCTAAAATTGGGTAAAGCTGAGGGTGGAATGTTTTTCATTTGTGTTATGCCTATTACATCTAAAATGAGAAATTCAAAAGTAACTATGTCTGGAGTCCCATTATCATCTACAAAGTCTCCTTATCTACTCATGATGGCTCTTCTTATGATATGGATACCAAAGGTACTCAATACCTTATCCTCAAACTCTATGTCAATCCCTTGGTCAACATGATAATAAATGTTTATCTACTGATCCTCAGTCTTTTTACTAGATGAAGGGTCTAAATATTCTCTTGAGCTTCTTTTAATTTGATCAAGAAAGCCTTGTTGAAATATTGTAAATATGTTACTCTCCAGATTTTTTGGTTCATGTGGTTTCTCTCCTTCATTTATTTTTACCAACTATCCTAATGTTTCTTCTACTTATGTTTGCTTTTTCAAAGCCAATAATGTTTCTTCTATAAGTTTCTTTCTTTGATTTTTAGTGTTCTCTTCTTCAAGAGCCTTATAGATTATGTTATATTCTTCAGTATGATTCTTAGTCACTGTAGGTATTTGTGGTTCTTTCCCTACAGTATCTTGTGGCTTGTTTGGTAGGAATCTCCCTCGATAATCTCTTTCTCCCTGCATAAATGTTATGCCACTCTATCTTTCATGTCCCTTCTTGTATAGAGTTAGTTTTTTTATTCATTTTTGTGTGTTCAAGGGGTTTTTTTAGACCAATTTTTTTTTAAAAATGATGCAAAAATAAAAGAGTGCTAAAATCAAAACAATAAGAATTAAAATTCTACTTCTAGAAAGTAGTAAAGATTATCTACTGAAAGTAAGAAAATTTATTCTAGAAAGTAGGAAATGAAAGCAAAAAAATTATTCTAAAAAGTAGGAAATAAAAGTAGAAAATTTATTCTAGAAAGTAGGAAATAAAAGTAGGAAAATTAAAAGCACACTTTGTAGATAATAAATCACTTTTGTAAGAAATAAATTCTAAAAACATGAATTAAGTAACTTATGCACTATTTACTTCCAAAAAATTAGACATCTGGCATAAGACACCTTAATTCCCTCACTCAACTTACCCAACTAAAACTATATGTCCAGGAACTTAGACATCTACCATAAGACACCACAGTGTCCTCACTCAACTTACCCAGCTAGGTAAAATAATGCATTAACCAAAAAAAATTAATGATTGATTTTAGAAACAATAATTGACACCCTCCCCAGCAATGGTTCCAAAATGTTGTTTAGACTACTTACCTAGTGATTACTAGATTCATGAGTTTGTTTAAACATTAATCAACAACTCAGGGTGTTTATGCTTTTCAAGAGTGTTAGCTCTGTATATGTATTATTGATTTAAAAATCAACTTAATTCTCTAGTTACAATATAATGAATTTATGCTAAATTTACCAAATATATATATTATGAAACTTCTATGATAGAATTATAGAACTATTTCACACTTATGTACCATACATGTATCACACCTATATAATCAAAATTAACAATAAAATCAACTTACACAACACACTAAAATTAAAGAGGGTCAAGATCTTCACAATAGCTCATTCTGAGGGTGCCCTTCCTCATTCATAACTGAGCTCCAATCCCTCTTTGAGAGAATTCACAAACTTCTTACAAATTCTAATTTCTCATTACTCAATTCTAAATACAAATGATATAGTTTAAAAACTTTTGCTATTATCTTCTCAAAATTATCTAACTCTCAGTCTAATCTAGGTTTTGCCTTTAAATATATAAGGTAATTTATTGACTCTTAACCAAAAACATAAAATTAAGAAAAAATACAAATACTTAGAAACTACCCCAGTTAACCTTTAAGTGGTTAGTAATTGAAGTTACTTATTTTAGGTTTAACTAGGCTAGAGACAAGGCATACTATTTTGTTTTTTATTTCTTTTTATCTTTTCTCATTATCCTTGTCTTTCCCATCTTTGGTAGCACATCCAATATCTCCTTACATTTAGGGAATTTATACAATAACTATGATTCTTCCCAATTATCCATTTAGTTTTTAAAGATAGTTAGATGTGTCTACAAGATCTCCTCAATAATGACTCTATTTTGCATAGTGGCTACAGGCACTCTGTATTAGCTATAGGCAACCTATAGGTGAAACTTTTAGTTTCTACTGGCACTATGTAGTGGCTATAAGCAACCTATAGGTAAATCCTATAGTTTATGTGAATATTTTTTAGTGGCTATAAGAAACCTATAGGTGAAGCCTACATTACTATGGGTATTATGTAGTGGCTATAGGCAACTTGTAGGTGAAGTCTATAGTTGCTATGAGCACTCTATAGTGGCTATGTGCAACTTATAGGTAAATCCTATAATTTCTATGGACATCCTAAAGTAGTTATGGCTTAGCAAGATATTTCAGCCTTTCATGACCCTTAAAATGTTTGTTAGATAAATTCAAACCAATATAATTCAATTAAATAAAATCATCAATAATTCATAACATAACACACACACACACACACACACACACACACACACACACACACACACACACACACACATCAATGAACATACAAAATCATAACTTCATTCATTCATTTGTATTAGTGATAGATAGTTATGGGATTTACATATAAAAAGATATAATAAGCATGGATGAGGATATAAAAGTAAGTAATTGGTGGCCTCATCAAATTTTACTTGTGGTTTAGTACCCAAAAAAATTTAAGATGTATATTGCGGTCATGGTGGTTGAGAAACATGTTGATAGTGGGTAGAAAGTTGAGAGGTTACCATATATTGGTATGTGGATGCCAATGGTTGGGTAGAAGATACATCTTGGTATGTGGATTTCACTAGTTGGGTACAGATAGGTGGTTGAGTAGTGGGCATGTTCCCTTATGGGTTATGAGGATAACTAAAGGTTACTTGTTGGGTAGGAGTGGTAGTTGGGTTGGTGGTCAATGGAATAGTAGTGAACCTTGTACTAATCAGTGGTAACATAGAGGGTATGGACACCACAAGGCTTTGAAGTAGAGTATTATTTGATATATTTGAGGTAAATAGAGGAATATGGATAGTGCTAGAGTTAGGCACTCCTATTGTAGAGGAGCGATTGGTAAGAGGTATATGGGCAGTGGTAGTTTGGGTTAGTTAGTTTTAAATGGTAGTTTCAAGGGGTTTTTTGGTTTTTAATAAGTATTGGATAACTAAAGGTTGATTATTACCCATAGTAGTGGAGGTACTCCCCATGATATTAATAGGCATGCCATAAGGTGGATCTACAGTGGGTTTGAAACTAGGATTTGATAAGATGTATTTCTAAAGTAATGTTGTAAGGCTATGTGATTGTTGTTTAGGAAAGAGACAAAATCCACATCTCCTAGGACTTCCTAGAGAGTGAGGGGAGTCCACAAGTTTGGAAATGTGTTCCAGGGATGCATAGGTGGAATAGGTTGGTTGATTTGGTGGTGAGTTTTATTCCTCAATTCCCTTCATTGTTGATGAGTAAGAACCATACGAGAAAACAAGAAAGGAATGATATCTTTTCACACCTCAAAATAAAGAGTAATCAAAGAATATTCAAGTAAAATAATGAATTCACTAAGAGTGCATCAATTCCTAAGATTATTTTTTATCTCTCTTTTGGCTTATGCCTTAGAAAAATTTGAAGAGGAAATTGGCTTGAATAGGTCCTAGAAAAGCAATCTATGTTTGGTTTGAGGTTGCATTTAGGTTATCAAAAAGAAGTCTATATTGGATCAATTACATGGATTTGTACTTGGGGATTGTTCCCCTTACATCACAATCCTATAGCCAGTGCAAGTGCTTAGCCAATATATCTATTACCAAAGCTTATACTCAACTAGAGAACTAAGTTTGTTATCCCCTTGATGATTAAATCCAAGCAAGCTAACCGAGAAAGGGTAAGGTGATCTGCTAGGTGATGAAATACTATTGGACCTTTTTTCAATCATGTTTTATGTGTTGATTGTGAATATGGTTTGGTTTTTATAACATTTGTGGTTCTACGATTAATTTTCTTTTTTTAATTAATCTAGGTGAACTAAGTCAAGCAAACAAATAGAATTGATTTATTTTCAATGAAAATTAAAAAAACTAAAATGCACATAAATGCAACATGAAAATTCATCCTAACCCTAGGATGAGTGCTCTTTTTTATTTTAAAAATGCAAAAAAAAAAAAAAAAAAAAAAAATATGACAATTTTTATTTTTTTCTGATTTTTAGAAAGAAAAAGAGACTAAAATTTGTGTTTTTGAAAGAAATAAAAGAATGTTTAAATTTCAGCAATGAAATGTGAAACTAAATGAAATTTTACTAATTTAAATAAATTTCGTAAAACATATATGAACCCAAGAAAACTCAAGGGTCCCACCGGGTATGCCAAAATGTTTCTATCTAATTTCTACTTTTTTAATTAGTGTTGCAGAAAAAGAAACTGATTAAAGGTGTGTAGGAGAATACCTGGTAAATGTGTGCTAGTTGAAGTCTAGAATTTTTAATAAATATTATTTGGCTAGATAATAATACCTACAAATAATAAATCACTATCACAAAACTTGTTCGTTAGACAAGTACTTGGGTGGATTGCCTAGTGTGAGTTAGATCCCAAAGCATGAGCTTTCTAAGAGGTTGTCAATCCACTTGCTTTAAACACTTAAATTTAAAATGATAAAATAAATATACTTTCATTAAATGATATAAAAACTAAAATTAAAAAATTAAATAATTGAATTTAATACAAGAAAGTTAAATGCTTTTCTAAAGATAACTAAATGAAAGTAATAGTTTTATTAAAACTAATGCTGAAAATTAGTTAAAGCAAGGTTGTGGCTTTGGTTTGATAATTTGAAAAGGGTCAAAAGATAGTTTGGTTGGGGTTAGTAAATGGAAAATGTGGTAATATGATTAATTTGATAAAAATTTTAAATGATGGTTAGGAAGGAAAAGGGGGGAAATGGTGTTTAAGAAGGAAAAAGAGGGTAATGGTGGTCAAGACGGCAAAAGAAGGTAAATGGTTGTCAAGAAGGCAAAAGGGGGTAAAGGGGAAAATGGTAATATGAAAAAGGGATAAATCAAAATGGTGAAGGGAGCCATGAGTTTAATAAAATAAAAGGCAAAATGGAAAGAAATATTGAAATTAAATTTAAAAAATCAAATATTACCTTTCAATCTTGAAGAAGAATGTTACTGTTGTTGATGATGATGATGTTGAAGATGATGATTTTGGCGGAGTTTTATGGATTTGACTCCTTCTCCTTCAATATTAGTGGCTTCCTTAATAATTAGACAACTTTTAAGATTAATTATTTCACCAAAAACCAACTTAATCATGGTTGAAGGGGGAGGGTCATATTTATAGCATTTGATGTCAAAAAACATGCCAAAGCAGAGGAATAGTGAAATGTGGCACCATTTTCCAAGTGGGTTCATAAGTAGTCATGAAACACAAGGGCATGAGATTCCCACTTGTCTAATAGGCATCCCACTTGGTTGGTTTGTCTCCCACCTTGCACATGAGTCCAATTTTGAGTGGAAATCATGCATATGGACCCAAATGAGGCAAAAGGACTTTCCACAAAGCTAAATTGTCTTTTGGATAAGCTCTCCATGAATTTTTTCACCATTATCCATGTGGGTGCATGGGTGAATCAAATTATAAGGGTGGTGGGATTCCCACTTTATTTGTTTATCTCTCACCTTACACATGAGTATAATTTTGAGTGGAAATCATGCACATGGGCCCAAATGAGGATAAAGTAGTTTTCATCAAGATAATTTGTCCTTTGGCTAAGTGCCCCATGAATTTTGGCACCACTTTTATCCATGAGGATAAAAACACATGTTGAATGAAGGTCCCATAGGGAAAAATGTGCCATAATTCAAAGGAGGGGCACTCTAGTGCTTAATGATGTCATTAGGTATCTTTGAGGAGAGTCCCAAGTGGGTTATGATGTCCCACTGCAAGCCACCTCACTTTTAAGCCATGTCACTTATCATATCACCTTTCATGTCACTTGCCATGTCAGCTACCATGTCATTAGGAATAGTGATAGTGGGTCCCATAGTGAATATTACTTTTGAATAGTAATTTCAAATAGTATTATGTGAATAGTGATAGGAGAATAGTGATTTGGTTAGGTTAAGAGGGTTTGGTTAAGGGTTAAGAAGTTTTGGAGGTTTTTAGGGGGTCATGAGGCATTCAAACATCAAAAACTACAAGTGTGCAATTTTCTAGTGTCTACATTAAGATTGCATTCTAAATATCCAAGGGTTTTAATGAAATCAAGAGAAGTAACACAAGTGTCAGAACCTTCATCAATCAATGCTCATTTAATTTGGATATCACCTATTTAGATGCTAATAAATAAGGGAGGATCATCTACACAAAGCTTAATCTCATCAAGAATCATAGATGTGATGGGAGCTTTAAAACAAAGATAAGTGTTGATAGTTTCATCAACATTGATGGACATCTCTTCATATTATTGCAAGATACTATCCTCATAACCAGATAAGGCTGCCTCCCATCCTACTAAGGGAGGATGAGGGGCATTCATCTAAAATAATATCCACATAAGATGGTTTTGATGATGGGGAGAGGTCCTCATAAGCTCAAGAAATGGAATTTGAGATGGGAGATTAGTGAGCTCCATAATGGCATCCCACTCATCATAACCCATGAGAAGATTGGTAGATATAGGTGTGTAATGTTTAAGGAGGTATTCAGAAGGAGGAACCAAAGATCATTATAATAATAATAATGAGAAGGTTTATAATAAAGTTGTAAATCATTTGGTGATGAATGATTAGTTGGTTTAGATTGATCTTGAAGTTTGGAAGAAGTGTTAGTAAAAGGTTGATTATCATTGGAAGATTGATTATTATTGGTATTAGAAGATGATGGAAGAATGGTATAAATAGAATGGGATGTGTTATATAAGGGAGAATCATAAATTAGACTATCATAATAGTTTATAGGATATTCTTATCCCAACTCATTTAAATGAGTTGGAGAAGAATTTTAGATAACACAGTGTGTCTTAGAAGGAGGTGAGATGTAGCTAGGTTGAGAATAAATGAAAGCCACCACACTTCACATAATATTCATGCTAACCACATTCTCTTTGAAATTTTGTTCAACAAGACTTTATACATTATTTAAGGAAGGAGTGTGCTTGTCTTGGTTTTCTTGAATAGGTTGATGATTAGGTAAAGGATCTTTATAGATAACTAAATGAGTGTTTTCTTGATTCAAGGCTTGAGATTTATCATGAGTTTTATAGTCATTAAAATCAATTTAATAAGCTTGTTGATGTTTGTGAGTGATATAATCATGATCAAAATTAGGACCAAAAAGAAAATCCATAGCTAAATTACAAAGTTGTCTATAGGTCTCATGAGAGTGACCCCAACTAGAATGAAACCAACAAAACTTGTTAGGATCATACCAGATTTTCATAGGATGAAAAGGGTCAATCTCTCAAGGAATAGACCTAGGTAGATGCTTAAGTAATTTAACTAAGGAAAGAGGTTTATAAACATTAATGTTATTTTTTGAAGATCAATGAGGATTAGAATATTGTTGAGAAAGAGCTAGTTCTGAAGAAGGGGTAGGAATGGCAGCTTGAACATTATGAATGGTATCATATGAATCAGTAACACCATCATCGGTAATATTTTAGTTTTTGTTTTAAATAATAGATGAGGACCCATGGAAGGTTAGGGTGGCTTGAATTGATGCATAAGGAAATATTGACATTTGGCTTGGTCAATGGCCTCCTCCAAGGTACATGGAGAGAGGATGCAAAATTGATATTTTAATTTAGGATAAAGAGCATTGGTAAAGAGATGAAATATATTATCATCAGCCATGTTATGTTCACACTTATTTTACAAAGACTTCCATCATTTAACAAATTCTTGGGTAGTTTCATTTTTATTTTATTTTCAATTGATGAAATGGGCCAAAGTGTTTTCAGGAAGATCACTAGTTTGGAATTCTTGTACTAAAGCATTCACTAAATCCTCCAAACTATTAATAGAATGAGATATAATTTTTTTATATCAATCCAAGGCATCACCTATGAGGGTTTTGTAAAATATTTTTGGTAGCAGCAAAGGTGTTTAATTTGACTCAATCCTTATAAATATTTATAAATGTCTTAAGATGAAGGGTAGGATTAGTTGATACATTATAAGAGATTGTAGGTGTTATACCTCCAATGTCAATGTTAGAAATTTGAGTAGTAATAGGTTTAATTTATAAGTAATTGATGACTTTGTTAAATAAAGGAGGTTGAGGAATGAGATTGCCTTGAGAATTATTATCACTCTAG
The DNA here is from genome assembly GCA_037957365.1 of Torreya grandis. Lineage (NCBI taxonomy): Eukaryota > Viridiplantae > Streptophyta > Pinopsida > Cupressales > Taxaceae > Torreya > Torreya grandis. The sequence continues at coordinate 1,335,320 of JARHVA010003484.1, read as the reverse complement.
AGTGCACCCTGCTTAAAGATGTGAAAGGTACACTCTCTCTCCAACTGATACAATTGGATCTTCTAAGAGTGTGGGTGACTATGTATTGAGAATAACCTCCAAAGAGGGTTGGTTCCCTTTAGATTTATCTATTAAATTTGATCTACTATGATTTTTGGGATGACAAGGGGAAGGGAAAACTACAAATAAATCATAATTATAGGGGTGATACACCTAAATTTTTCATATTCTCTATATTTATTGAAATTAATGCATACATATAATCACTAAAAATCCCTATTTTTTTCCTTAATCATAAATATTTCAGATGAAGGGTTGAAAACCTCTTCAAATGACCTATAGAAGGTGAGATAGAGAGAGATAGGTGAGGAAAGGATCTACTAAAAGGAGATAAATCTCACTTATGTGATGATTCACAATAAAATACACACTATTAGTCTATCAAAACTTAGATACAAAACAAAAGCTTCTGTATTGATGTATGGTCTAGATTACAATTTCTCTTCAGCTCTAGGAATTTTTTTAAAATGGCTTCAAAAATCCAATATATAAATACAAAACCTTAACTAAAGCCAAAGTGGAATGGAAAAGAGAATGATTAGTCTTATTTGAGTTAAAATAATACTAAAATCCTTTTAAAATATTAAATAAAGGCTTTAAAATCTTTCAAGTCTTCAAAAATTGCATGTTCTTCATTTTTAGCATAGAATTAAGAAGTGGTGGGCCCATGCTGACTTTTTAACCTTCCTTGTATGAAAATAATGATATAAATTAGAAAATAACTCTATTTTTAAAGTGATTTTAAGTTATTTAAATTATTTATCTTGCATGAAAATCATGGGAGATGCATGAAACTAGTCAAACTAGTCAACCAAAGAAATTTGACCCTTAAGGACTAGTTAACTCAACTTGAGCTCAAATTGCATGAATTTAAACTTGTGGATTGAATTTATAATGATATATCCACTTAAAAAACATATATTACATGTGGTAACTCCAAAATTAATTCATTTTATAGATTGTCAATGCCATTCTTTACTTGCTTGATTGACCAATTAAGCCTATTAGGCCAATTAGGCCTAATAGCTTATCTTTTAGCATTTGGACTCCATTAAACCTAAAAAAATATGCCATGAAAGATTAAAAAATAATTAAATATAATTTTAAAAACTTTTATCATCACAATATATTTTATTCTGATGATAAAACACTTGTCATTCAGTCAATAGGGTTCACTTTCCATTTCCCCACAAACTGGCCATTTTAATTTAGTTGGTTGGGACACTTATGGGATGATTTATAACCAAATTAAAATTTTATGATGAATAATAATTATTAATATTTTATATTCATTTATTATACTTTATTGAAGTGTCATATACTTTATTTTACATGTTTTCTTACACAAAAAATATGATTTATTCCCTCATCCGTACATATCCATGTGCATAAAATTGACATTTATGGAATCCTCTCTGATTTTAATTGAAATTTGAAAATTTTTAAGGTTGATTTAAAATGATTTTATGTTAATAAAATCAGCTTTTTCAAAACTAGTTTTTTGAGGGTTTAGGCGGGCTTTGAAGCTAAATTTTCAAAATGATGATTCATGAAGTACAGACCTCTAAATATAAAAATATTTAAATTTTTGTTTATCACATTGAACCCCAAAACATACCTTCAAATATTTGGATACCATGCAAAATATACAAAAAGTTATCACATGGAGAAATATGCTTGTGGGGTTTTGATTGCATTCTGAGCTGCCTACGCTCTTAACAATTGTTTATAAAGTAAAGCCCCTAAAATAGTCTCAATTTTTAATGGATTATAATTAAATATGGGTCATAAAAAATTAATAATAGTGTTATTATAAAATACATACATGGTGAAAGATATGAGCATCTGAATAGGAAGCTTGGAAGGGTGTCTAAAACTGCAAAAAATGAAAAATTCACCAAAATAAAAATAAGTCTTTGCCTACTTCCAAATACCTCAAAATATCATCATGGGGTCTATACCATGATATAAAAACACTTTGAAAACACATTTTTCTTGAAAAGTCAAAAAAACCCTTTTTGACCTATATGTTTATTTACTTGTAAAACCTTATATGAGCATGGTTTGCTTCAAATTTGGAGTTTTTACACTCTTTAAATGTCTTATTATGATTTAAAAACATTTTCCCATTCTTTTTACCTAGACTTAGAAGGTTCTATATCACTCCAAAATGATGCCTACTCCAATGGTGATCTCCAACAGACATGCTAAGAATATTACAAAAAAGAGAGTATCTCCAATTTTTAAATGGCCATTAAAATTTTTCATAAGTTTCTCTAACTCATAATGACCCTATGTACAACATTTGAGGTCCTGAAACCACTTGTAGCTCCAAGAATGTTCAATTTTCTCTCAAAATTGATCCCTATGCATGGATTGTCTGCATATTTGAACTTGACAATGCTCTTTTTAAATGATAATGACCCATTTACAATCCATTTTTGACCAAAATTAGTGATTTTTAGGCCACAATTCCTTGGTTTGACCAAATTTAAAAGGCTATGACCAGTTTTAAGAAAGTTTTGTATGATAAGAGTAATAATTTGGCCTTGATAGGTCAAATTACTAACAATAATCTTGAATATGGGGAGGAACACTTTGGTTATGTGTGCCCCAAGTAATTTTTTGAGGATTATATTGAAGATTAAGAATGTGTTTTTACATTCTCATCATTTGATTCATATTATGAGCTTGGAATGTGTTCATTTAATCAAGAGTTTGCAATAATAGTTGATTGGGTTTGATTAGTGTTATTAGAATAATTAGTATTTTTGTTTGTGTTGGTATTATTGTCTTGGGTACCACTATTATTGTTACTATGAGCTTGAGAAGAGCTATGAAAATTTGAGGCGCTAGTGGAAAAATTTGCTTGTGAAGCAAAAGATGGACTAGTAAATGGTTGAGAGGAAGAAACACTAGAAGCATGAGTGCCTTGGGTAGCAAACAGTGAACTAGTGGATGGATTAAGGATAGTAGGTCTTATGATAAGCCTGTTAGATGTAGAACCAATCATGCTAGTTGTGATACTAGGCATGGAGGTAGAAGAAGTTAAAGAAGAAGATGTCATGGCATAAGGAGTCAAGATTAAAGGAAGAGGTTGAGAAGCAAAGAAATCAGTACCTCCAAATCCAGTTGAGAAGGTGGAAGTAAGAGAATGAGGTTCTTCAACTTGACATCTAATCATGAGGTTATAGATGGTGGAAGGATCCTTCCCTTTATGTTGAGTGAATTCCATGATAAAAAAAGCATTTTAGGAGTATACTCTAACTCAAGTTGATCCTCTAAGAGAAGAGGAGGTTTGTGTTGTTAATAGGTATGAAGATTCCCATAATTCATTGTATGGGTGGCAATATGAACATTACTAGCATTCTCAAAAGGAACCCTACTTGTCTATGGGAGACCCTATTAAGATTGGTAAATTCCATCATATGTGTTGATTTAATTTTAGTGTTGTCACTAAACATAAAATTCATGATGAAAGGGAAAAGAGGCAAGATGAGAAAGCGAAGAATCAAAAAGTAACTAAAACAAAACTAGGTCGACCTAATCAACCTAGTACAAAAACAAGGACTATAAAATTGTACATGGTCCATAGGATCAACCCAATATAGATAACATAAACTAATAGAAAAGGGGGGAAGCTTATAAATAGTACTAGTTTGACTATTTTGACCTAGTGCAATGCATAGGGGCTAAAAAAGATGCTAGGTCGATATGGTCAACCTAGTGCAGTGAATAAGAAGTAAAATAAAAGAGTTAATAATAATTGTGTGAAATGAAACAATATAGTTTGTAGTTGATTTAAGAAATTAAATACTAAAAGTAAATAGACAATTAATTGAATTAATGTTAGCCAATCCAATTGATGCACACAAAGAAAAACCTTACACCAACACTAGCTAATGCAAGTTGTTGCACACACAATTAAACAAAGAGCAAGCAGACAACTTATAAAGTAAATATAGCTAATTGGTCAACTTATAATGTTAATTATATTATTAAGAATAGTTTTAAATTATAGGGAGTTGGTTATAAGCAAGGTACTAGATAGCAATATATAGATGGTTTTATGTGAGTTTAGGATGAAATGGATTATAGTGGAAATGATATAGGCTTAGTATTGGGGTCTACCCCCTCACTTCACACACTACAGTGATAAGGGTGTTAGGTGATTATCCATAATATACCATTAATCATGCTTTATACTTGACTAGAACATCAAGTTAGCTCCCCCCTTGGTGATGAAATCCATGTAGGCTGGCCTAGGTAGTCAAATGTTAAAAATGTATTATTGTTACTATGAGCTTGAGAAGAGCTATGAAAATTTGAGGCACTATTGGAAAAATTTGCTTGTGAATCAAAAGATGGACTAGTAAATGGTTGAGAGGAAGAAACACTAGAAGCATGAGTGCCTTGGGTAGCAAACAATGAACTAGTGGATGGATTAAGGATAGTAGGTCTTATGATAAGCCCATTAGATGTAGAACCAATCATGCTAGTTGTGATACTAGGCATGGAGGTAGAATAATTTAAAGAAGAATATGTCATGGCATAAGGATTCAAGATTGAAGGAAGAGGTTGAGAAGCAAAGAAATCGGTACCTCCAAATCTAGTTGAGAAGGTGGAAGTAAGAGAATGAGGTTCTTCAACTTGACATCTAATCATGAGGTTATAGATGGTGGAAGGATCCTTCCCTTTATGTTGAGTGAATTCCATGATTAAAAAAAGCATTTTAGGAGTATACTCTAACTCAAGTTGATCCTCTAAGAGAAGAGGAGGTTTGTGTTGTTAATAGGTATGAATATTCCCATAATTCATTGTATGGGTGGCAATATGAACATTACTAGCATTCTCAAAAGGAACCCTACTTGTCTATGGGAGACCCTATTAGGATTGGTAAACTCCATCATATATGTTGATTTAATTTTAGTGTTTCCACTAAACATAAAATTCATGATGAAAGGGAAAAGAGGCAAGATGAGAAAGCAAAGAATCAAAAAGTAACTGAAACAAAACTAGGTCGACCTAATCAACCTAGTACAAAAACAAGGACTATAAAATTGTACATGGTCCATAGGATCAACCCAATATAGAGAACATAAACTAATAGAAAAGGGGGGGAAGCCTATAAATAGTACTAGTTAAACTATTTTGACTTAGTGCAATGCATAGGGGCTAAAAAAGATGCTAGGTCAATAGGGTCAACCTAGTGTAGTGAATAAGAAGTAAAATAAAAGAGTTAATAATAAGTTTGTGAAATGAAACAATATAGTTTGTAGTTGATTTAAGAAATTAAATACTAAAAATAAATAGACAATTAATTGAATTAATGTTAGCCAATCCAATTGATGCACACAAAGAAAAACCTTACACCAACACTAGCTAATGCAAGTTGTTGCACACACAATTAAGCAAAGAGTAAGCAGACAAATTAAAAAGTAAATATAGCTAATTGGTCAACTTAGAATGTTAATTAGATTAATAAGAATAGTTTTAAATGATAGGGATTTGGTTATAAGCAAGGTACTAGATAGCAATATATAGATGGTTTTAGGTGAGTTTAGGATGAAATATATTATAGTGGAAATGATATAGGCTTAGTATTGGGGTCTACCCCCTCACTTCACACACTACAGTGATAAGGGTGTCAGGTGATTATCCATAATATACCATTAATCATGCTTTATACTTGACTATAACATCAAGTTAGCTCCCCCCTTGGTGATGAAATCCATGTAGGTTGGCCTAGGTAGTCAAATGTTAAAAATATTTGTTGATGTTATATGGTTTGGTTGTGTGTGCATAAAATAAAAATAGTGAAACTAAGTGGTTAATTAAAAACGTCCTAATTAAACTATGTGAACTATTCTAAGTATATAGACAACTGAAATAAAATATATGATTAACATACAAGGTAAATTCAAACTTTTAAATAAGGTATAGTGAAAACACTATATGCATGACATACAGAACTAGGTCGACAGGGTCGAGCTAGTACTATAAAGATAGGGTCTAGAAAACCTATTAGGCTGACCAAGTTGACCAATTTGTTTTAGATAGCACACAAAACATAAAACTAGATCAACCAGGTCAATCTAATTTTTTTTTTGTAGGGTTAGTTTTAAACACTACAAACATGAAAGGAAAGTATAGAATAGAAAGAGATAGAGAATAAGATACTAACCTTGATAGTTTAGAGATGGAAATGAACTATATTATTTATCAATAACTTTTGAAAAATCTATCAAAAATATATAAACTAGGTTTATCTAGTCAACCAAGTAATATAAAAACCTACTAAAAGTGTTATAAATACACTAGGTTGACCTGGTCGACTTAGTTGACTAAACTAGAAGTCTGAAAATGCACTAGGTTGAGCTAGTTAACCTAGTAAGCTAATATGGAAATCTATAAAATTGAAACCTATATAGATCAGGTTATTTGACTAGGCTATATAGGAACCTACTAAAAATGTCTTAAAATGTGTTAGGTCAACCTAATTGACCTAGCAGGTTTAACTACAAGTCTAAAAGTGTTGAAAACCTATATTGGGTCAAGCTGATTGATCTAGTTGCCTATTCCTACATAGATAAAAATAACTAAGTTGATAGAATCAAACTAGTATGTCAAAATATATGCTAGAAATTATGATAAAAAGAATTAATTAAATGAAAGAAAAATGAACAAATCCTATAAGGGTTTGATTCACATCAGGGTCACCAAAATGTATTCAATCAAAATTGCATGATGCACATGAATTAATCTTAGATTAGATAAGATAGATCAAACCTACACTTTTGATTGGGTATACACTTGTTAATCAAGAGCATGACCAATATGGGGATATGATAGACCTGATTAGGGGATCACTTGTATCACTTGTCACAACATATCATGCTAAAAATGGTTCTAAATCCTATAGTATAACATAATCACAAAACAACCCTAAAATATTCCTATGATTTTATATTTCACTTATGCTAATAAATAAGAGATTAAGCTATTTTAATAAAAAAAAAAGTAAACTAATCTAGTGCGCACCAAAGCTTGTGGCACAAAGTGGGGGTTAGAACAAAGTAAATAAATAACAACTAAACTAAACATGTATAAGAGACATATACTCATATCAATGTATATGGAATCCTAATACATGGAAGAGAATAATACATACTGCATTATTTATCTACTCTTATAAAAGAGAAAATAAAGTTAGGAATACTTACCTTTGAAGATGAACCTACCGAGCCTCAATCTCTACCTTGGCCAAGGTGATTCACAAGAAATTGTTGTGGTTGTAAGGATAACAAAGATAAGTCATCTCTAAGCTACATAACCTACCTAATAATCCAAAATACTTCTCCACAAGGCAAGATCAGATCTCCAAAGAAAGTATTAAACCCTAAAGCTTTATTCCTCAAGTAGAATGGTCAATAAGTAGATGTTTGTTTACACTTCTTCACTTAATTCTTTGCTCTCTTATGAAATGATTGTAAATGACCTTGTATATATAATATTATCTTACCTAAAAACTTTATTAAATGTCAGTTGTACTAGGTGAACCGAGTCAATCTAGTATGTTTTTGGGCTAACTCACTAGGTTTATGCTAGTTTGGTTGGGATGCTAACAAACCCAAAGAGCTAAAGTGTCCCCAAAACACACTAGGTCAACCAGGTCAACCTAGTTTTTTGAATATTTTAAAAGGGTAACAAGGTAATAAACTAAGGAATAAAGCATGACAATGACTATAATGGATAGGAAAGAGATAAATAAGCTTAAGGTTCAAGGTTTTAGGAGATAAGAGTGTGGATGGCAAGTGGAAAAAGGAACAATAATGTTATGAAGCACTGATGGTCTACCCACCCCTTTACTATTGTACCCCTTAATTCATACACTTATATAGATTAAGAATAGATAGGTTATTTTAATATACAAAGTGTCAGTAATCAATAAAAGTTTGAAAATATTATGTGTATTTACAGAGGTTTTAAAACATCATTAAGGTATGTGTGCAAGATTGCCTGCCTAATTGTGCTAACACACCTTCAAGGATTTTAAATGAAGATCTGAGTGTTAGGCCTTGGGATGTGTTTTAATGGGTTATTAACATCTTCCCACCTTGAAACAATACCTTTTTATAACCCCATATTGACTGTAGGCTTCCCATAGCATGAATGTGCCCTTAACCTCATTGTATGACTGTATAGACAAGCCTTGGTCTAGGATAAAAAATTGAGTATATCCAATGTTTTTCTCATATAATTAAGTATATTTACTTCTTATTTGAGTCATGACCACCATTTTTATTGATTTTCAAGACCTAGTTATGTTTGGAAGGGGTCCATATCATCATTTTGGCTCAAAACTAGCTCTAGATTGTCTGTCAATAATGCACTCAAGCCTATAAGACTTGAATATGGATTGTAGCCTTTGATTTAAGGATGTTGGTGATTAAAAGAATTATTTAACATATATGTCCTTCATGCTTAGGTGATATATTTTAAACACTATTTCCTTTAGAACCCTTTTATTCATTCAACCTTAGTCTCATGTTTGCACCTACCTATGTAGCTTCATGGTTATGATGACATCATCCTACCTTCATAGAGGTAGTGGCCATAATGTCTATAAATTTGACAAGGTGGGTTTTATTTATCTTAAAAATTATTTTGTCTCTCTGTTCAAATAATTTATAAACACTACTATGTGTTAGTAATGCCAAATATGGTTTTCTCTCACCATGACTAGTTACAAGGTTCCCATATAGGTTAGAAATAATCAATATGGTGCTTGAAACTATGACATAAATGAATTCCACCATCATTAAAATTATTAGCATGTATAATTCATGATTATTATGTGAACTATCATGCCCTTAAATAGTCTACTTGGTCATCCTTGAAATCCTACTATAGTAGCCTCAAGGCTTGTTGTAAGTACATATTGCATTTTCACCCCACTGTCATATGGCCATATAGGTCTAGCTTGATGATATCAATTTTATGGGTGGATTTAGTGTAGTGTGGGGGTTAACTTAGGATGATCAATCCTTATTTTAATATTGGGTTAATGGAGAATGTGATAGTGGAGACACATGAAATGAGATGAGCATGATAACATAGTGGTAACACAACACAATGGCAATAAAACTGTAGTAAGACCCATGAATATATAATTGGCATGAATGAGAACAAGACCTCTCTTAAGACCAACCTAAGTATATCCTTTAGACACCATAATGCATTTATAATCAAATATAAATGTTTGGAGGCAAAATCAAGATGTATATAGCCTCAAAATGAAACCTAGTATACTCAAAATACCTTAATTTCTATGAAAGAACCTTAAACATTGCTAAATGGTGATTGAGTAACTTGGAGAATAGGAAAGTGATAGACATGCTTATGAGGCCATCATGAGGGATTTTAAAAGATGTTTTAAATTCATAATAGTAACCCACCATTACTTTACCATTTCTTCCACATCATTTGGGTGCATTGGAGCCCTGTAGGTGTATTTGGGCCACATATACAAAGTCTGTCATGAAGGGTTCTTCAAACACACATAATTTGATCTCTTTGACATTGTCTGAGGTGACAAGGAGGTATTGAATCTTCCATTGGATCAAGAAGGCTTTGGGAGTCTTGAAGCATCTTTACAACCTTTATACCTTTGCTTATAACCTCTAATAGAGGCACCTAAACCTTGTCTTTTGTAAAGACTAGTCTACAAACCATGCATAAAAAAAAGTCAAGGATATTGGCATGTTATCTAAGCTCACAAGTGTGGATTAAATACTAAAATCATCATGGAAGGACCTTTAATAACTTTATAAAATAGGATATCTGATCAATTATATTAAATGAATCAAATTCCTTGAAAAATAGTTGGATCCAAAAGTGCCTGTGCAGATGAGGAGGGTGAAGAAGTTCCATAACTTATTAATGAATGTTCATAAATTACAAGCAATTAACTTTGAGACAAATGTCATGGGTGACTAGCTCCCTGAGTCGATGTTCATGGGCAAAATCTTAGACCCCCACTCTCCTTTTATTGTATGGAATAAACTTGAACCTAAGGGGTCCTCTAAGCATGCCAATGAGTTTAAAGTAGAGGATCAATGGTTTTGGGCCCTTAAGTCACTAAAACACTCTATTCCTTCCACCATTTTATCTCTTTGAACTCTCTTGTAAGGATATGTCCCTGACTGAGCTGGTTCATATAATATGGATCTATATTATTGAGAAAACACCTACAAACTACCATTTCCTACAAATCCTCTTACTTTAGACCTAAAATATAGCCTAATTACATTATGGAATGAAAATAGGAGGGAAAGACAACATTTTGACTTAATGGTATGACCTGAGGAAGCTAAAAGGTCATAATTTGGAATGTGTGGGCCCATTTTGAAGGAAATAAGCATTGACTAAGGTAATGATGGATCAAATTGAGGTATGAAACCATTCCATGATGGTCTAATGGGGATAATGATGTCTTTTGGAGGCATATGGGGTGATCTAGTGGTCAATTAAGGCCAAAATAATGTCTTATTATGGTCAAAACCATTGACTCGGCTCAAGTACATGGCTTTAAAAGAGGCTTGACATTTAGATCACTAGGTTAATGCATAAAGAAAGCCTAAATGGTTAATAAAACCTTAATTAGACCTCATAACCTTCTCTATAATATTTAATGAAAGCTCAAAATTGGTCAAACCTCTAATGATTGTGTATGACCAATATGCATTTAGGCCTTTGTCAAGCTATCTCTTCTATATGTGCCTTCATTACTACATCTTTATCATGTTGATGACCCTTCAAGGTGGATAAGGGACAACTAGGCACTTTGGACATTATGACATTACATGAGTCAAGATTGATAGGAGATACAAAGACCTTTAAGGACTATTAAGGCAAGTTTGAAAAATTCCCAGATAATGGATTGACTAGACATCCCTTTCAATTCACAACATGACTAATAACAAAATGTCAAAGATGGATCATGACCCCAGGATATAAGGTTGATCAATTTCTAGGTATATGACTATAAATTGACCAATAGGTACAAGGAAATATCATCCACTATCTTAAGAACACAAAGTATAATCTAGGCTCATGATATGAAATCAAATATATGTCTATCAATGAAGGTATCCTATTGCAAATAAAGCATAATAAGCAACATAGAAAAAGGTTATGGAAAGAATCCTACATTATAAGTTTAAACAAATTAAGCTTTAAAATGTGAGTGAGAGGATTCCTATTTATAGATTTTTAAAATTGATTCAGATCAACCATAACCATCCATCTCAAGATCAAGATGTGTGGCCATGAATTAATATAATTATGTAAATAAAATCCATAAATATCCTCATAATGATTTTGGAGGAAGGGGCATTAAAGAGGCATGGGAAGCCATAATCTTGATATTTGTTGAATTTATGGCTTATGGATACCACCCCAAAAATGACCTCACTTAATGATGCAGTTAATAGGAATAAATTTCTAATAAATAAATATTCAATAACTTCTATGGAATTCTTAGTTAAGCTCATAATTTGGTTTAATTTTTCTAAGTAAGATTAATCAATTTTAGTGCAATTCTTTGAAAATCGGTGCACTTCATTAATCAAATTGGTCATAAAGTCATATTATTGGGTCTTAATTTGACTCAAGAGGAATTAGAAGGTGATGTTAGTTACATATAAACCATCATCCCATTTATGATGTTTTTAACACAAAATAACATATGCATGTATCATGTGCTTTCAAATTAGAATAAAAGAGTGATCTAGAGAACCAAAATGTGTTTTCATCATTTTGAATTGAAATGATTTGATCAATAATAATCACATAAAATGCATTACCCCATTTATGGATACATTAGTATAAATCATCATTTATATTTGATAATCTCAAACCATTTAGTGTGTTTAAGTGATTTTAGTCCAAATTGTGCATTTTCATAAATTTCAAGTAATATTGACAATTTCAACATAATAGTGTTAGGAATTGTATGTCTACACTATCTACTGGCCATCATGCTCGACCTATCCATGGTCTCTCACACTACGGTCTAATCTTTGGCCTATCAACTAGTGGCCCACTCCTCCTCTCCCCCTTGATTATCTTGCATGTCCAGCCCAAAATATGGGCACCACTATTAGAGTTTTTGGGTGATAGAGTCCTAACTATCCTAGTATACATGCTACTAGATACATCTCTATCCACTAGGTGTAGTGGCTTATAATTTGCACTTATGTTAATAATAGTACCATTTTCCTCCAACTTGACCACACTATCATGATGTTCCCATATGGTTACCACACAATATATACTCACATGACTATGTATAGTGTTGGCAGATGGGGCACGACCCATACCCCCTCATCCTATCACCATATCTACACCCAAGGTAATTAATCATTGACCACATGGGCAACCCAACTGGTTAGTCTATTAAGAACCTTTCATATATCTAAGCACTCAATAAAATCACTAACCTATGGTCTTCTACCCTCTAAACAACATCCCATACCTATCATGTATGAGCTAGACCCAAATGATATAACCTAGATCATATAGTGCCCCCTACTCTAAAATATACTAATATAAGGTTATCACATATAGTGGTACCTTACCATCTAGCTTGTGACATAGCACCTATGCTATCATAAGTCCTATCAATGCCTTCTAGATATATAGAATTTAAGTTGTATACATGTCAAATAGGCTCACTCTTAGCCTAGGATATATCTTATATAATCCCATCACCCATAAGATAAGGCTCACCTTTCCTTCTATCTATTTGATACCCCCATGATCACCATCATACCTCCTATTATAAGCCTAAGAATAGCATGGACATCCTCTAGGGTGATACCCACCTTGATGTTATCCCCATCCACCACCCATCCAAAAGTGTTATTCAATCATTACTAGGCTCCCAATAACATGACTATAAGATTTGTGCTCAATAGTAATTGACACATATCCATAATACCTCCTAGACCTAATGTGACTAACCTATTTTGGTCCTCCACTATCAATCACTCTAAAAGGTTTGGGAGCCATGTTATATCTATTAATCATCATAATCTTAGATGCCCCTACAACCATCAAACAACAAAAGATGTATTAGACCTCTATGTCACTTATAATCAAATACATTTTTTAAAAATTTTAACAAAAACAAACCTAATTTGCCTTAATATATCCATTTTAGACCTATTTGATATATTTTTAGTCTACTTGGACATTTCAATACTTAGTTAGGCATTTTGGCCTTTTAATTACTATTTTTTCCTATTTCTTACATTTTCATACTATTTTGGCCACTTAGTCAAACACTAAGATGACCAAGTAGTCCTTAATTGACCATGTTGACTTAACAAACTAAGTCAACCCTTTCATTTCTTTCCTTAGTACTAAGTCAATAATCTAGTTCAAATAATTAAGCCAATGGTGAGGTCATAAATTTGTATCTTACCTAAAAAAGCTAAGTTGACACACACCTACTAAGTCAGTAGTATGGAATTAGTATTTTTAGCCTACTAGGTCAACTAGGTTGACCTAGTTGGTTTAAATTGTTGACTCTTTCCCTTTCTTGTAATAAATGTCTTCACCTATTATTACTCCAATTCTTTTAAACCCATTTCCCATTTTGGCCTCTAGTACCCTTAGCAACTTCTTGGGGTTCATTCTAGTTTCTATAATTGGCCTAATATATAAATTTAAATAAAACACTTAATTTCTATTAAATTATTCAAAACAAGTTTGAAATTGTCAATTGCCTACCTATGTTGTACCCATTGTGGCCACTAGGCATCCCTCTCATCTCGATTGTCATCTCCTCACCATATTAGCTCTTTTCCATTTCATTTGGTCTCTCTAAGATCTACTTTTCTCTCCAAACAAGTCAAATAATAGTAAATGACTTTTTTTCACCTTATTTAAACTTACTATTCTTAATTTTTTACCTTTCAAAAATTTACTGTTAGATTTCTTATTTTGATCATATCTTTGTTTCTACTCATTCATTTTTGAACCTTAAAAATTTTTAGAATCATGATGCCATAGATAATATTTTCCACTACTATATGCCTATATTCCAAAAAAAATGATCTTTCACTCTTCTTTTCACTAATCTCTATAGGTTTACCTAATGTTCTTCACATTAGACACCGTCACTTATCTCATAGTCTCCTTCTTTATCTACATCACTAAGGTAAGTAAAGCTATGTGTTTTTCAATTATGTATTTTAATTTATCTTATTTTCTCTTTACTAAATTTTACTTAGCATCAATGTTATGTGTCATCATGTTCTATTCCCAAAGCACCATCCCATGTTGCACATATGTGACACGTGATGAGCTTCAAGTGGCGCATATGTATACACATAATATTTTCAAACTTTTATCAATTACTGATGCTCTCTATATTGTAATAATTCATGAAATCTCAATCTCTCTAATTCCACACCTTAAGGGGTACACTAGGAATGGGGTGGGAAAACCATTGGTGCTTCATAGGATTATTGTCCCTTTTTCCACTTCTTATCTACATACTTGTCTCCTAAAAATCATATCCCTAAGATTGTTCTTCTTTATTGTACACTCAATAATTTCCCACCTTTTGTGCCCCTTTTCCTAGCCTAAACCCACTTTTGACTTTTTATAGTACTAGGTCAACTAGCTCAACCCTATACTCTTGTGGGTAAAATTCATTTAGGATCTAGGTTGGCTCTTGTCTAATCTAACCTGTGACCTAGTGAATTTTTGTCCATAAATGTACTAGGTCGACTAGGTTGACCCTATCGGTTGAAACTTTTGGAAGGGATTAGGGTCAAATACACCTATATACACAAGATCATTTCACCATTATTTCGAGAAGAGAATAATAAGAGCTAATATACATCTTCTTATCCACTATTATACTTAAGGAGAAAGTTTAGAGTTTCATACTTTCTTTAGAGATACGGATCTTGTCTTATGGAGAAGTATTTTGGATGTATTGATAGGTTGTGTAGCCTAGATCTGATTTATCTTTATCATCCTTACATACCACAACAACCTATTATGAAGCACCTTGGCTAAGAGAGAGATTGAGGCTTGGTGAGTTCATCTTCAAAGGTAAGTATTCCTAACTTTGTTCTTCTTTTATAAGAGTAGATAGATATGAATTTATACTTCTCTTCCATGAATTAGGATTCTATATACATTGACATGAGTATATGTCTTTTATGCATGTTTACTTTTATTTTTTCTTACCCCCAATTTGTGCCAAAAGCTTTGGTGAGCAATAGATTAGATGTTACTTTACTTTTTATTAGTGTAGTAAATATGAAAACATAGGGCTTAGTTATGGTTATTATGTGATTTTACTTGACTAGAAGATTTGGAACCCTCCTTAGCATTATTTATTTTGATAATAGATCCCCTAATTAGGTCTAGCTGATCCCCATATTGGTCATGTTCTCAATTATCTAATGTATCACCAATTAGAAGTGTAATTACAATCTATCTTCTTTGAGTTAGGATTGATTTATAGACATGATGAATTTTTGATTGCATACAAAATGATTTTCTATAGATATATGCAATGAATGTGTTGTTATCAATGTATTATACATAACTTCCATCTATAATTATACCTTCAAATAATATGCCTCGTATCAAGTCTACACATGGAATGACCTTTGACTTGGCAATTATGTAGTGAACAATTTATCAATTAAATGGGAGTAAGTATATTGTAAGTTATTTCTCCTCAACCAATATGTCTTATTCTAATGAAAATAAATCATCATTTTCTATGACCTTCCATAAATTTGAGTAATTGGGATAGAGGCCATTAAACACAATTGTATCAAAATTCATGTCTAAGTATTTAGTAGAGTCCTTGATAAAAAACCTATAGGGTGTCAAGGTTCCCTTTTATGACCTGGATGAAGACACTATGGTTGTTTGATGGATACTGGTATGATTTGAGTTTTCAAAAATGGTGGGCACTAAATTGAATTATGTGAGTTGTAATTTATTATGATCATAGTTAGGGATTTTGAGATTGTAGAAGGCTAAGTTTGCTCGAGTTCTTGAAAATTGAATGAGATGAGCTCAATTTGGGGCTCAATGTTATATATTTATACATTCATTCCAATTTATGTGCCATTAATCACCAATGTCTACAAGTTCATCACTTTCATTCAATTTAAACTTGACCACCTAGTCCTAGTGTACATGACATGTAGGATGCTTGCTCATTCAGGGTGCCATGGTGTTGCCTTTCACTTCTTACATTTATCATTATATGGTTTAGTCATGGGTGTAAAACTTTGTATTTGGGCATAATAGACCCCAAAAAGAAAAATGCTCTACAAAAAAATTCATTCTAAAATAATTTCTCCAAAATCCACTAAAATAATAGTTCCCAAAGGCTCAGTGTTATCTCCAAATCTTGTACCCTAGAAGAGAGTGTTCTATCCTCTCCTAGATTTGGGCAACATTGGAACATTTCTAGGACTATGGGTATGCCTATGGAGTAAATGGTCCTCTAGATTGAAAGGGCTATCTCCTTGTATATGTCTCTACAAGACAATCTCTGCTAAACTAGCTTGTTTAAAAGAAAAAAAGAGTTAGAAATTTGTAGAAAAGGAAATCCTATTCTAAGAGTGGTGATACACCAAAACTATTTTCCACGTGAATGTTAAATTATAGTGAATAATATAATAGAAGCACAAACCATTACCAAGCTCTAAAGATTCTAATAACAATATTTCAACACAGAGATGAGATGTGTAAAAATGACACAAGGTAAATGAGTTGAAAGGCAAACTTTTCACATTCAAGATAGTAATACATATGCATAAATTCAATACACTTGGATATACATTATGTGACCAGTTAGACTTAGAAATATTATTTAGGTATGAAGGATAAAATGGGTAGAAGGATGGAAAATCACCACATGTTGTCACTATATATCTCTTTCACTCTTAGAACAAAAATCCATAAAAAGCTTGAAGGAAATAGATTAATTAAAAATGCTCAAAGGCAGAACTTGAATCATTCTAGAAAGGCTTTACCATACACTATATGGTCTCCTCTTTCACTAGCCAAGGGGATGTATATATAGCAAGAAGGAAGAGAGAGAGGAAAGCCTTTGGACCAAGGAGAGGAATCAATATTGTTTGAAGTCTCCATCTTCAATTATAACTGACTTTGCCAATGATTCTCATTAGGGCACTCTAATTGATCCATGTCATCACAAGTGGTTACACGACCAGCTTGTTCTCTCCAAGATACTTTTTCAATGGTTGCACCAAATACTTTTAAGCTTAGTAATGGCATCAATCAATTGTTGTAAAGGATCTATCTATTGGAAATTTGTCTTGATGCCTAACATCTTCCCACTATCTCATTGGTATGTGTAATGCCATGGAAAAGAGTCAATTTCATTATATTTTTCCTTGGAGAGGCATTGATGGGAATTTGTGTGCTTATTAATTGATCTTTCCATTGGCCATTTAGAATGACCCAGATCATTGATTTACACCATTGATCTACCTATCACAGATCATCCATTAGATCAAGCTTTATAAGTTAAATAGTCTTGAAAACCTAATTTGAATTTTGTATTGTAATTCAAGCTTTTTTGGCTACTTGACTTATAAAGTTTATAAGTAAAGTCTTTGGAGAATCCCAATTCACACTATCAAGAGCTTTTTGGTTTTTTTAAGCTTGACAACTTCCATATCCCTAGGCCCTTTTCATTTTGCTTTATGTTTTTAGAGGGTGACTACTTTGGGCTTTTCAATCCTTAAGTATTTAGGCTTGTCAAACCCGATCACTTCCAATAGCTAGTTACTTGCCATTATATTTGATGTCCCTCAGCCTATCATGGGATATGAATCTCAACGGTTAATTCATGACATTAATTTTAATGTCCCTTAGATCATCACTTTATTAGCATAATTCCTTTAGGAATATTTATTTTGATCCTTTTGCAAGCTTTTTCCTTTAGACTTTTCTCTTGAAGGAATTCTTTCAGATAATTTGTTCAAAGGAATTCCTTTAGACTTTCTATCTGCCTTTTCTTCTTGCTCATCCATATCCTTTTAGGATCTTTGTTTATGGCTTGTTGGAAGGATTATTGTAGATAAAAAGTCTAAAACAATTCATTTAGACTTAACTCAAAGGTTATGTCTTTGAAAGTGACCCTTTAGAACTTTTTGAAGGACACTTTGGAAGGAAAGCGACCCTTCAAAAAAATTCAAAGGGCACTTGGAATGGAAGTGACCCTTCAAATTTTTCCAAAGGGCACTTAGAATGGAAAGTGACCCTTTGAAACTTCCTGAAGGGCACTTGGAAGTGAAAGTTGCCCTTCAAAACTTTTTTGAAGGGCACTTTGGAAGAAAGTGGCCCTTTGAAAAAGTTTTGAAGGGCACTTTGGAAGAAAGTGGCCCTTCAGAACTTTTCCGAAGGGCACTTTAGAAGAAAGTGGCCCTTTGGAAAAGTTTTGAAGGGCACTTTGGAAGAAAGTGGCAATTTAAAACTTTTTCGAAGGGAACTTTGAAAGAAAGTGGCCCTTCAAAAAAGTTTCAAAGGGAACTTTGGAAGAAAGTGGCCCTTCAGACCTTTTTCAAAGGGCACTTTCAAATAAAGTGGCCCTTCAAAAAAAATTTGAAGGGCACTTCAAAAAAGTTTTGAAAGTCACTTTGAAAGAAAGTGAAGGGCACTTTAGAAGAAAGTGGCCCTTTAAAACTTTTTTGAAGGGCACTTTGAAAGAAAGTGACATTTTGAAACTTTCTGAAGGGCATTTTGGAAGAAAGTGGCCCTTTAAAAAAGTTTTGAAGGGCACTTTAGAATAAAGTGACCCTTCAAAAAAGTTTTAAAGGGAACTTTGGAAGAAAGTGGCCATTCAAAAAAGTTTTGAAGGGTACTTTGGAAGAAAGTGACCCTCAAAACGTTTTTGAAGGGTACTTTGGAAGAAAGTGGCCCTTTAAAAAAAAATCGAAGGGAACTTTGGAAGAAAGTGGCCATTTGGAAAAGTTTTTAAGGGCACTTTGGAATAAAGTGGCCCTTTAAAACTTTTTGAAGGGAAATCTGGAATAAAATGGCCCTTTAGAACATTCTGAAGGGCATTTTGGAAGGAAAAAAGACCCTTAAAAAAATTCTAAAGGAAAATTTGAAGAGAGAGAGAGACCCTTTGAAAAAGTTTGAAAGGGAAATGTTTGAAGGGAAAAGACAAAGGAAGAGAGAAATTTTCAATTTTTTGTCCAAGATAAAAAGTCTCAAAAAAAAGGCTAAATTCTTTTAGACTTTTTGTCTGAGACAAATAGTCTAAGACAAAAAACCCAAAATAAAGGAAACTTTCCAAAAGAGATAACACTTAGGGAAAAAGTAGGGAAACACTTGAACAAGGCTAAAACAAAGCTTCCAAAGAAGAGAAAACAAATAGTTTCTTTCATGATTCCTTCACAATTGGATTGAAAATAGATAAGAGATGTTAAACCTAGCCAAAGGAAATTTCAAAACAAAGGTAACAAGCCTAAAGTTAAGGGTAAGAGATGTTTGTGAATGCTAGTATTGACAAGCCTAAGATTTTAGAAGTATCCTTAACCTAGCATTTGGTGACTCCAAAAGGATAAGAATCCCTAGTTGTAGATCAAGTTCCCCACATTATACTTCATGGTCCTCACTAGGTCATCTAGGACTTTTGATCAAGCCCCTTTAGTTGAAGCTCTTCCTCAAGAACAATGCCCTGAACCATTCCTAACACTTAGAGATCCTTGGCAAAGAGTTTTTGGAGAAGAAGAGGAAGAAGTGGAAGAATTGGAAGAAGTTGAAGAAGTTGAAGAGATAAGAGATCAAGAATAAAGAATATAAATGGATAGACATCAACCTTTCCTAGTGTTTAACACCCAAAATCTAATCGACCTTCCTGCATATGACCCTATTTGATGAACAAAAAACTATCCAACAAGGCTAAACTCTATTTTTTAAACCAAAAATAACAACATCTTGTGATTTATAATGGTGCCAGACATCAACTTTAAACAGGGAATAAATTATATGGTTTAACAACATATTACACCAAACTGCATACAAGATTGAATATATGTTTTGACAAATTATTCTCAAATGCAAAATGTCACCTGGTCTCTTCTTGTAACTAGACAGTATTCTTTGAAGTCTCCACGAACGTCTCTTCCAATGACCAAAAGACTCCTCACAATTCCCCCATCGCATAATTCCCCAGTCAATAGCAGAGCAGTTTCTATAGCATAGGACTCCTTGAAAGTCACAAAAGCAACGTGGGCTTCCTCTCCAGCTCTATCCAATTCAATAGTATCCACCATTTGGTTGCATTTGGAGACAACTCGTCACCTACACAGTGTAATGTTCCATAGCTATGCTTCTGCCTCACTTGACTCCATTGCTTACAAATGGCCCAGCATTGAAATGACCCAAATTGAAGTCTTCACGAAAACCAAACATTTAAATTGAAGTCTTCATGGGAACCAAACATTTATTTTGTTTTATATTCAAATCTTGCCTATAAACAACAAACAGTCCTATCCAATATTTTACATGATCACAGAATCGATTTGCAAATAGCACACAGCCTCTTCAATATTCGATCTCAAAATTGATTTACACACACAAAGAACACACATTTTATTAATATTACTAGAGAATATACATCTGGTGTGTGTCTGCGCATTGCAGATCTTTTTCCATACCCCCTTTTTTTCCATATACATCCCCTATTTTTACACATAAATCCCCTTACAAAAACCATATTTTCTCAATTTAGATGTTCAATCCTATCCTAAGCTTCACGTAACAACCTCCCAAAATGAACAAAATAGTTATCCTAACATAAGAAAACACAAACCACATAAAATCTTGCCCAATAGACTTGATTCCATGCTTAATGGATATTTGGACAAAATTGAAAATTTGAAAAAAAAACCAAAAGTGGAGGGAAAAACAACTTAATATACTTAAACATGATAAAACTCAACCAAAAATGTGATAAATACGTTCCTAGCATGATGATGCTCCTGCATCATTCTTCCAAGGAGCAAAAGAAGTCTTCTTCACTTGTTGTTTTTCTTCATCAATTCTTCTATGCTTGTGCCTAGCTTAAGGATGTCATTTGTAGTCACCCATGTTGCATCTTCAGCTAGTAGATTCTTCCACTTAGTTAGATACTAGAAATATTATTTGCCCCTTGTCTTTTTAACCACTTTCTTGTCTAAAATGCTCTCAATCTCCTTTGGCACTTCCTTTGGCAGTTGTTGTTCCCATTGGATAACTTCATCTACCCCTATTTCAGTTTCTTTGGCTGGTTGTCCTTCATCTTTGTATGGATATAGATCTGCAACATTAAATATTGGAGAAATTCCAATCCCCTTTGGCAATTCTATTTCATATGCATTATTTGAAAACTTCCTTATTACCTTGCATGGTCCTATTTTCTTTACCTTTAGCTTGTTGTATTCCCTTTTTAGGAACCTCTCTTTTTTGAGGTGAGCAAGAAAAAAGTCTCCAATACTAAAACTAACCTCTCTTTTCTTTTGATCTACCCTTAGCTTGTACTTGATGGTGTTTTCTTCAATTTTCTTCTTTACCTATTCATGCAAATTTTGCATGGCATTGGCAAATTCTTCTGCATCAGCACTCCTTGTCTCCATGCTACTTAGATTTCTTAACTCATACAAACCTCTTGGATGCATTCCATACATAATTTGAAATGGGCTCAATCTTGTACTTCTATTAGGAGAATCATTATAGGCAAATTCAGCTTGTGCAAGTG
Source organism: Torreya grandis (assembly GCA_037957365.1). Taxonomy (NCBI): domain Eukaryota; kingdom Viridiplantae; phylum Streptophyta; class Pinopsida; order Cupressales; family Taxaceae; genus Torreya; species Torreya grandis. Next base: position 1,313,437 of record JARHVA010003484.1, on the reverse strand, counting down.
CAAGATCCCATTGTTTTGGATGCATACTTACCAAGCTTCTCAAGATGTTGCCCAAGCTCCTATTGACAACCTCTATTTAGCCATCAGTTTGGGGATGATAGACTGAACTGAAACTCAATTTTTTTCCCAATTTCTTCCATAAGGTTCTCCAAAAATGTCCAATAAATTTGGTATCCCTGTCAGAAACAATGCTTCTAGGCAATCCATGCAATCCAACAACATCTTGAAAGAATAGATTAGTTATGTGAGTAGCATCACTTGTTTTTGAACATGGAATAAAATGAGCCATCTTTGAGAACCTATCTACCACTACAAATATGGAATCATGGCCTTTTTGAGTTCTTGGCAAACCAAGTACAAAATCCATGCTTATTAAATCCCAAGGCCTATTTGGAATGGGTAGTGGCTGGTATAAACTTGTGTTTTGACTAATTCTCTTAGTATATTGGCATGTTTTACACCTTTCAATAAATTTATTGACATCAGTACCCATACCTGGCCAATAGTAATGAGCACTCAATTGTGCTAATGTCTTATTCTGCCCAAAATGTCTTGATAAGCTACCACTATGCTTTTCCTTCAACAAATTCTCTCTCATAGAACTCTTGGGAATGCAAATCTGGCTACCTCTGAATAGCAGACCCTCTTGGACCATGAAATATATCCAAGTACTTCTATCAACCCCTACTAGATTTATGCAAGCTTCATATGGTTCCTTGAAGTCTGGATCTTCCTTATATAGCTCATTCAAATCTTCAAATCCCAAAATACTTACTTGAGACTCCTGCATGATCAAATTTCTCCTAATTAGAGCATCTAAAACCTTGTTAGATTGTCCTTTCTTGTGCTTAATAGTGAATGTGAAGCTTTGTAAAAATTCAATCCATTTGACATGCTTTTGATTCAACTTATTCTGATTGCTAATGAACTGTAAAGCATAATTGTCAGTGAACAAAACAAATTCTTTAGGCAAAAGATAGTGCCTCCATTTCTTCAAAGCCTATACAAGTGCATATAATTTGTGTTCATAGGTTGAATACTTATTAACATCACTTAACTTCTCACTAAAGTATGCTATAGGCTTCCCATCTTGGCTTAAAATAGCGCCTATTACAATTCCACTAGTATCACATTTTACTTGAAAAAGCTTATTAAAATCAGGCAAGGTTAAGATTGGTTCTTCAGTTACCTTCTTTTTCAATAATCTAAACTCTTATCAGCAGCCTTAGTCCAACAAAAACTTCTTTTATCACCTTTGATTATATCTATCATTGGAGCAACAATCCCACTAAAATTTCTTATGAATTTCCTATAGAAGCTAGCTAAGCCGTGAAAGCTTCTTACCTCATATGTGCTCCTGGGTGTAGGCCACTCAATTATAGCCTTAATATTCTCCTTATCCATCTTCAATCCTTCTTTTGAAATCACAAACCCCAAATATATCAATTCTGTCTTTAGGAAACTACACTTTTTAACATTGATTATCAATTTCTCTTCATGTAGCTTACTCAATACCATCCACAAATGTTTCAAATGATCTTCCTTAGTTTGAATAAACACCAAAATATCATCTAAATACACTATCACAAACTTACCAGTGAATTCCTTCAGCACTTCATTCATCAGCCTCATGAAGGTATTTGGTGCATTGGTTAGTCCAAATGGCATAACTAACCACTCATAGAGTCCATCATTGGTCTTGAAGGCTATTTTCCATTCATCCCCTTCTCTTATCCTAATCTGATGGTAACCAATTTTCAAGTCTATCTTAGAGAAATATGTAGCTCCACTAAAACAATCAAGTAAGTCATCAATTTTAGGCAATGGAAATCTATACCTGATAGTAATCTTGTTGATTGCTCTGGAATCTGTACACATTCTCCAACTCCCATCCTTCTTAGGAATCAACACTGTGGGGATAGCACAAGGACTTAAACTCTCTCTCACCAATCCTTTGTCTAACAATTCTTGAACTTGGTGCTTGATCTCTTCATTTTCCTTTGGTGTCAACCTGTAGGCAACCTTATTTGGAAGATTTGCTCCTAGAATCAAGTCTATGTGATGGTTAATGATTCTCAATGGTGGTAACTCATTAGGTAAATCATCTACCACAATTTCAATGTACTCATTCAACATATCTTGAATTTCTAATGGCAAATCAATCAACTTAGTACTAGTGATTACACTCCTTGGCTTACCAATTACAGCAAAGTTTACCTTTTCTTTCTTCATTTGATGTAGAAACTCTTTACCACTCACTATCAATACTTTATAATTCTATCCTACAATAGCAACAGCCTCTTCTTTCAATGGTGTGAGTGTATGCTTGATCCCATCCTTTTCAAACATGTATGTATTCTGCCTTCCATCATGCATGGCCTTCCTGTCAAACTGCCAAGGCCTTCCAAGCAAGATATGAAATACATCCATGGGCATGATATCACATAAAATCTGATCCTTATATGTTCCTATCTGAATATCTACTTTACATTTTTCACTTACCAAGATTTTGTGTCCTTTTTGTAGCCAAGAGACTTGATAAGGTGTAGGATGTACCTCCTTCAAGCCTAGTTTCTCCACCATCTCAGTTGACACAAGATTGTCAGTACTCCTATTGTCTATGATGGCCTTGCAGCATTTCCCCTTACTTTTACATGTGGTTCTAAGTAAATTTTTCCTTTGAGGTGGTTCTACAACTTCTTTATTTGGCTTTAACAATATTATTTTCATTAAAAGAGACTCACCTTCTTCTGGGGTATCTTCATAAGTTGCTGAAACTTCTTCATTTTTTTCTTCACCTTGGGTCACATGTACACCCCTCTCATGGCTAGTATAAGGGTTATCTAGACACTCATATGCCCTGTGTCCTGCATACTTGTTGCACCTAAAGCATTTGCCCATGAATCTTCCTCTTCCTCTTTGATATCCTTGGTATGTCCTTCTTCCTCTTGGTGTATAGCTGCCTCTTGAGCTTTGTGAGCTACTGGCCTCTTCTTGAGATGTTTTCAACTATCTTCTACCTCCTTAAAATCCTCTACCTCTATTGGATCTACCCCTTCCTCTTGAGAAGGATGTTTGTTTTCTTGCAATCTTCTCCTCAGCTTTCAAGGCAAATTGATATGCCTCCTCAACTGTCTTAGGAATGAGAAGACTAATCTCATCTTGAATAGAAAATTTTAAACCATTGGTGTATCTAGCTACCTTCTCTATGTCATCCTCAATATGACCTGATCTTATAGTCAACCTGTAAAACTCTTTAGTGTATTCTTTTACAGACATTTCTTTTTGCTTCAAATTTTGTAATTGCTTGAAAAGATTAGCTTGATAATATTTAGGCATAAACTTACCTTTCATTTTTGCTACCATTCTGTCCCAACTTCTAATCTTTGGCTTCCCTTTCCTCCTTATTTCTTCTTGCACTCCATCCCACCATAGGGATGCATGGCTCTTTAGCCTTGTCATGGCATACTTGACTTTCTTATCATCTTCTTCAATTCCTTCATACTCAAAGTATTTGTCTAATTCACTAATCCAATCAATTAATTCTTCCACATTCAAATTACCTTCATAAATTGGAACTTCCATTTTGGGCTTTGTGTTCACCTTCATAATGGCTCTAATCAACCTATCTTCAGCTATTTCTTATTTCACCACAAATTCCTCCTCTAGTGGCTCCTCTTCTCCATCACTAACTTCACCCATGTCAGTGCCTCTTCTTTGAGCCATCTCTAGGTCTTATAGCCTAGCTGTCAGGTTCCTAATCTCTTCTACTAGTGCAACCTATCCTCCAAGTCTCCTTCCTCTAGCTCCACCTCTATTTCTAACTCTCATGGCCATCTTGCCTGTCCTTCACAAATCACGTTCTTCTTCTCTTTGACTTGGATCTTTAGATTGTGCACAATCCTTTTGGCTCTGATACCAAATGATGAACAGAAAACTATCCAATAGGGTTAAACTCTATGTTTTGAACCAAAAATAACAACATATTGTGATTTCTAATGGTGCCAGACATCAACTTCAAATAGGGAATAAATTATATGGTTTAACAACATATTACACCAAACTGCATATAGGACTGAATATATGTTTTGACAAATTATTCTCAAATGCAAAATGTCACCTGGTCTCTTCTTGTAACCAGATAGTATTCTTTGAAGTCTCCACGAACATCTCTTCCAAAGACCAAAAGACTCCTCACAATTCCCCCATTGTACAATTCCCCAGTCAGCAGTAGAGTAGTTTTTATAGCATAGGGCTCCTTGAAAGTCACAAAAGCAATGTGGGCTTCATCTCTAGCTCTATCCAATTCAACAATCTCCACCATTTGGTTGCATTTGGAAACAACTCATCACTTGCATAGCGTAATGATCACTTGCACAGCGTAATGATCACTTACACAGCGTAATGTTCCATAGTTGTGCTTCTGCCTCACTTGACTCCATTGCTTACAAACGGCCCAGCATTGAAATGACCTGAATTGAAGTCTTCATGAAAACCAAACATTTAAATTGAAGTCTTCATGGGAACCAAACATTTATTTTGTTTTATATTCAAATCTTGCCTATAAACAACAAATAGTCTTGTCCAATATTTTACATGATCATAGAATCGATTTGCAAATAGCACACAGTCTCTTCAATATTCAATCTCAAAATTGATTTACACACACAAAGAACACACATTTTATTAATATTACTAGAGAATATACATCTAGTGTGTGTCTGTGCATTGTAGATCTTTTTCCACGCCCCCTTTTTTTCATATACATCCCCTATTTTTACACACAAATCCCCTTACAAAAACCATATTTTCTCAATTTAGATGTTCAATCCTATCCTAAGCTTCACGTAACAACCTCCTAGAATGAACAAAATAGTTATCCTAACATAAAAAAACACAAACCACATAAAATCTCGCCCAACAAACTTGATTCCATGCTTAATGGATATTTGGACGAAATTGAAAATTTGAAAAAAAACCAAAAGTGGAGGGAAAAACAACTTAATATACTTAAACATGCTAAAACTCAACAAAAAATGTGATAAAAATGTTCCTAGCGTGATGATGCTCCTGCATCACTATTCCTCCCAATAATACCAAAAGTTTCCCTAGTTTCAATGGTGAAGGTCCTATTACACCATCTGAGCATATTAGAGACATTTCAAACTTTTGTAATTTCCATAATGTCACCTGAGCTAATATAGCCATTAGATTATTGGATATGTCTTTGAAAGGCAAGGCACTTGACTAATATAAAAAATTCAAAGGTGGATACATTATAAGTTGGGATGGATTTAGGAAATTTCTAGTAACCAAATTTGAAAACAAAAGTGACCATACTTCATTTATCCATCAATTGAATGTAATAAATAGAGGTCCTAATGAATCTATGGGGGATTTCAATGAAAGGCTTCTGAGGACATAACATAGGCTACCACCTATCATGAGACCTCCTCCAAGATTTATGTTCCCCAAATATCTCAAATGTATTGGTACTGATGTGGCTATTATGTTATAATCAATGGGAGGTTTCACTTTGCCAGGTGCATATGAGCTAGTCATTGAAGTTGAGAATAGCTTAATACAAGCTAGAAATCTCCCTCTAAGATTTTCCATGCCTTTGTTGTCTCATAATTTAGTTGAATCTCCAAGCATATAAAAATTTCCTAATGCTAATGTGAAGCCAAGATCCTTTCCCAAGAAGATGGATAATGTTGTGGACAAAGATGAAGAGTTATGATCATTATGAGCTCAGCTCAAACAAGTTTAGTTCTAGATGAGTGCTCCATCTAATCATCAATATTATCTTCAAAAAGTATATATATCTCCACCCAAATACAAATACCAAGGGAGAAGACAAAATCAGCAAGGTTCTAATAGGCAACCCAATGCCTATAATCTTAATTCCACTCCTCTCGTGAAGGTTGTTGTTCCAGTACATGAAAACCTAGTCCAAGGAGAGAATCATTTGGGAAAATAAGGACAACCTCAAGGTTAGTTTATAAATTATGATGGAGGATCCATACAAACTTTGGCAATGTATGAAGAAGCTACTCCTTACATGACATCAAAAAATGTGGGTCCCAGCCAAAGGGAGATTCATGGAGAAGGTAGCAACCAAAGTATAGGAATGATGAATTTTCGAGCTAATGATGATTACTTGTTGAATCAAAACACATTATTTAAATCCAACACAAGATCCAAAAGGATATCTTTGGGAGATGTTTCAAGAGTACATGTGACTCTAAGTGATGCTTCTCCAAGGCCACAAACTATGAATTCTAGTACAACACCTACTACCAGTCATGCTCCTCAACAAAATTAAAATGCAAGTGGGGATGTGAAGCCTGAAATATAGCAAGCTCAAACTCCCTCACTACCATCAAGAATGAAAGAGATGGTGAAATATTCCCCTCTAAACATTATTTATTCTTTAAATAATGACAAGGTAAGCATATCTCTATAGGAAGCCTTACATATATCTGGTCAAAAAGAGCTCTTGCAAAAACAACTTGTAAACATTCATGTAGCCTCTCAAACTTATAAAATCAATGGTTTGGCTCTTACCAATTCTCAAAATCATATCTTGGAACCATCCACCAAGTCTAAAAATCCTCCACCCTTGTATCTCACCCTCATTAAGGAAGACAAGCTCGTCCATAATTACATTATGGATAGTGGAGCTAATACCACTGTTATGCCTAAAGTAGTGGTTATTAAAATATGAGCCAAATATCAAGGGTGTATTTCAAATTTATGGGACTCCAAATAAGATATTGGTATTGTTCAAAGGTTTTAAGGTATTCTTACATGATTTCCCAAGTTTTCTAATTTTTCAAGACGTTATGATGGTAGACCTTCCAACCCATTTTGCTATCTGCTTGTCAAGATATTTTATAGCTAAGATAGGAGGTTACCTTTCTATTTATTGGTATTTTATATCTTTTAAAACAATATATGGGACCAAGGTGACTATAATAATGCATCCCCTAGCAATTTTTCATATCGATCCATATATGGAATCAAGTTCAAGTTAGAATTGTCTAATCAGTAAAGAAGAAGAAGGTGTCATGGTTGGCGAAGAATCCTCTCCCCTTGAAGGTATTTTTGATATTTTTCTTGATAATTATAGCATTTAAAAACATGGATTTTATCCATATAAATTCATATAAGATACTGATTTGGGAGTTTATTATATGCATGAGAAAGATGTTTCTATTCCTTTACTCACTAATGAAGATCATGAACTTGATGGCATATGGGAGATGTTTTTTGATGGATCAAGAAGAAAATTAGGTGAAAGAGATATAATTATGTTATTTTATTTATCAAAAAACAATACTACTCCTCATACATATTTCACTTCAACTGCACTTGCAATGTGGTAGAATATGAAGGCCTAGTCCATGGTCTCTAATGGGCAAAGAAAAGAAGGATCAAGAATTTAAAGGTTTATGGAGATAGTGAGCTAGTCATCCACCAAGTAATAAATCAAGATACATCCAAGAATCCCTTTCTTAAATCCTAAAAACATAGAGTATGGGACTTACTTGAAGACTTTGATGCCTTCAACAAATAACCCATACTAAGGGATTCCAATAAACATACTGACATATTGACTACCATAGGGGCACAGTTTGATATAGTTATTGATGTGGGACAAGAGAAAGATAAATATCATATATAGATCATTTTGAGACCCTATATTATAGATAATTAAGTGTCATGGTAGGTGTTTGAAAGTGATGAACACATTACACACTTTTTTTAAAATGAGGCAGGTTTCTCCTCAAGAAACCAAAAGATACAACATGATCAATATGAAGAGAAAATCATTCAGCTAAAGACAAACAAGATACATAATGGGATGATTAGCTTAGAGATTTTTTTCAATTAGGATGATTAGAATAATAAAGAAAGAGTGAGCATGTAAACAAAGGAAGATAACTATGAAAGAGTCCTAATTTTTAAGGACAAACTTTTAAAAATTGGCAAGTTATGTTCTCAACCTAAGAGGTAGGATTTTACTAAATTGTGCAAAGATTTTCATGGCATATTTTCTTGGGAGTATAAATAATTAAAAGGGTTTGATCCAATTCTATCTCATCATACCATTGAGTTATAACCTAGAGCTAAACCGGTCAGGCAAAAGTAAAGGCCTATCAATCCCAAGATAGAATAACTCGTGAAGAAGGAACCGACCAAGCTGATTGAGTCTAATATTATCTTTCCTATCAAACACTAAAATTGTGTGGCCAATAGTGTGCCTATCCAAAATAATAATGGATAAATCAAGATGTGTGTGGATTTTTGAGATATTAATAGAGTGTCTCTCAAAGATCATTATCCACTACCTTCCATGGAACAAATTTTGTAAGTTATTTCAGGTTCTCAATGTTTCTCTCTTCTTGACAATTATTTAAGTTACAACTAAATATTGATAAATTAATAGGGTCCATTTAAGATATCCTTCACTATAAATCTAAGAACCTTTGCCTATAAGAAGATGCCTTTTGGTTTGTCTAATGTTGGAGCCAGTTTTTAAAGAGCAATGGACATCGATTTTAAAGGTTTGATCAATAAGTTTCTACTTGTGTACCAGATGATGTAACTATTTTTTCAAAAAATGCTACTGATCATATGAAACATCTAAGGTAGGTTTTTGAAAAATTCATGGAGTATAACATATCCCTTCACCCAAAAAAGTGCATCTTTGTTATTCATGAAGGAAAAAATTTTGGGCACATTGTTTCAAAAGGAGGCTTATCTATTGACCCCAAAAGGATTAAGGCTATCCTAGGTTTATCCTTGCCTCAAAACAAGAAGGGACTAAAAAGTTTTTTGGGGAAAATAAACTTTATCAGAAGGTTTATTCTATACTTTATAGCTGTGGTAAAGCCTATGATAGCCATGCTAAAAAAGAGCCAAGTTTTTACTTGGACAAAAGAGGGAAAGAGCAATTTTGAGACAATCAAGCAAGTAATTGAAAAATATCCTACTCTCTTAAACCCAAACTTTTCCAAGGATTTCATACTCTATACCTTTTCTAACCTTGATACAATCTTATCCATGCTAATGTAAAATAATGATGAAGAGATTGAGTAACCAATTACATTCTTCAGCCATGGATTGGAAGATTATGAGGTCAGATATACATTTATTAAGAAGTAGGATTTGACATTGATAAGGGGATTGAAAAAATTCAAGCACATGGTCTCAAGAAATAAGATACATTTCATGGTTTCTCATCCTAGTACCAAAGAGTTTCTCCTAAGTAAAGACCTCAATAAAAAAAGAGTTGGCTAGATCACAAAGGTGATGGAGTATGATGTGGACATCAAGGTGAAAAAATTGGTGAGAGGACTAGGATTATTTATGCATTTAGATTTAGATCTATAAGATCCAAAATAATAGGTATTAATCAACCAAGTTCAACCCCAACTAGCTGATCACATTCTAGTTCAGAACTGGACTCAAGACAACATCAATTTTCTTCAAAATGGTCAATATCCCAATGGTTTGAGAAAGTCTCAAAAGAGATAATTTATATTGTATACCATTCCCTATTGCCTTTTTGATAATCTTTTCTTTAGAAAGGACATAAATGGTGTGTTGTTAATATGTGTTGACAATGATCAATTTGACATGATACTGGAAGGTTTTCATAATGGTACAGATGAAGGTCATTTCTCTTTTAGAACTATAGCTACAAAATAATGAGGGATAGTTACTATTGGCCTAGTATTTTTAAGGAATTTTATCATTAGGATAAGGTGTGTCCTCATTGTGCCTTCTTTGTAGGCAAATAGAAACTTTCAGCCCTTCTATTGAATCCTATCCAATTGGACCAACCTTTCATGCAATGGGGCCTTGATTTCATTGGTATGATCAACCCTCTATCAAGTCCTGGACACAAATGGATATTAACTTCTACTTAATACTTCACAAGATGGGTAGAAGCTATTGCACTAAAAGAGGCAAATGAAAATTTTATCTTGTATTTATATGATAGCATTAAAATAAGGTTTGGAATTCCTCATGTCATCATTTCTAATAATGCACTTACTTTCTTAAGTGATAAAAATTTTGATTGGGTAGGTAGTAATGGTGTTCACTTGAGTACCTCATCTAATTATTACCCTCAAGGTAATTGATTAGCTTAGTTTACCAACAAGAACCTCATTAAGATCATTAAGAGAACATTGGAGAATAATTAAAGAGCTAGGCAAAGTAAGTTAAAGATAGTTTTATGGGTAGATATAATTACTCCTAATAAATTAATTAGTAACTCTCCCTTTATAATTATTGATGGAAGAGAAGACAAGTTGTCCATACCCCAATAAATCCCTACCTTGGAACTTGCACAGTAGTGGTAATTACTTGAAAACACTCCAATGGAAGTTAGGTTGATAGAACTAACGCAGTTACAAGAGGTAAGGGATGATGCCCACAAGGCCATGGAACACCATCAAGTGCTCATGAATATATCCTTTGACAAAAGGACAAGTGCAAGAGTGTTTAAAGAGGGTGACTTAGTTTTGAAGTGAGATGAAGATAGAGCAAAGCCAATAAAGCATAAAAATTTTAACACTTTATGGAGTGGCCCTTACATCATCAGCAAGTGAAATAAAATCAACTCCTTTAAACTATCCAAAATGAATTGAGAAGAGTTTCCTATCCCTGTGAATGGGATACACTTGAAATCTTACTATAGACCTTACTCATCCTTTTTTAAATACTAGTTTAGATGTGTGTGTTTCCTTTTGTTCATTGGTGTGTTCCCTAAGTGATTTATAGCATAGGTCTATTTTCCTCCCTTTTATTTGGTGTGCATCTTTGCCTTGTGTGTGTGAATCAACCCAGCTAACGTGTTTTTGAGCCAAAGCTTATTTAGTTCTCTTTAAAGTGCCTATATGTGTGACTCCATGCCTAATGGAAGGATTTAGGTGATTGGTCTTTGGCATAGTAAGCATACCTCCCCTGGGAATCACCAAGAATGTTAGCCAAGTTTTTTACCCTTGTTTTGAAATTTCCTTTGGCTAGGTTTAGCATCTCTTGTCTATTTTCAATCTAATTGTGAAGGACCCATGAAAGAAACTAGTTGTTTTTTCTTATTTAGAAGCTTTGTTTTAGCCTTGTTCAAGTGTTTTTCCCCTTTTTTGGCCTTTTTGTCTCAAACTTTTTATCTCAGACAATAATTCTAAAATTTATCTCTTCCTTTGTCTTTTCCCTTCAAAGATTTCCCTTTGAAACTTTTTTGAAGGGTCTCTCTCTCTTCAAATTACCCTTCAAAACTTTTTTGAAGGGTCTTTTTTCCTTCCAAAGTGCCCTTCAAAAAGTTCTAAAGGGACACTTTCTTCCAAATTACCCTTCAAAAAAAAATTGAAGGGCCACTTTCTTCCAAATTTCCCTTCAAAAAGTTTCGAAGGGTCACTCTCTTCCAAAGTGCCCTTCAGAAAAGTTTTGAAGAGCCACTTTCTTCCAAAGTGCCCTTCAAATTTTTGAAGGGTCACTTTCTTCCAAAGTGCCCTTCAAAAAAAATTTGAAGGGACACTTTCTTTCAAAGTACCATTCAAAACTTTTTGTAAAGGCCACTTTCTTCCAAAGTACCCTTAGAAAAAGTTTTGAAGGGCCACTTTTTTCCAAAGTGCCCTTCATAACTTTTTTGAAGGGCCACTTTCTTCCAATGTGCCCTTCAAAAACATTTCAAAGGGCCACTTTCCCTTCCAAGTGCCCTTTGGAAAATTTTGAAGGGTCACTTTCCTTCCAAAGTGCCTTTCATAAAGTTTCGAAGGGTCACTTTCAAAGCCATGACCTTTGAAAGAAGTATAAAGGAATTTTTGTAGATTTTTTATTCACAAAAATCCATCTAAAAATCCATAAACAAAGATCTTTAAATGATATGGATGAACAAGAAGAAAAATCAAACAAAAATTCTGAAGGAATTCCTTTAGATAAATTATCTGAAAGAATTCCATTGGGAGAAAATCCTGAAGGAAAGAGCTTGCAAAAGGGCCAAAAGAAATATTCCTACAGGAATTATGCTAATAAAGTGATAGGTAGAGGGACATAAAAATCAATGTCATGAAATAGCCATTGAGATTCATATCCCATGATGGGTCGAGGGATATCAAATACAATGGTGAGTAACTAGCCATTGGAAGTGATCAAGTTTGAAAAGCCCAAAGACCTAAGGCTTGAAAAGTTTAAATTAGTCAACATTCAAGATCCCAAAGTAAAATGAAAGGGGCCTAGGGATATGGAATTTATCAAGCTTGAATAACTTGAAAAGGTCTTGATAGTACAAATTAGGATTCTCTAAAGACTTTACTTATAAACTTTATAAGTCAAGTAGCCAAGAAATCCCAAATTACACTATGAAGTACAAATCGAGTTTTCAAGACTACTTAACTTATAAATCTTGATCCAATGGTTGATCCATGTAGGTATATCAATGGTACAAATCAATGATCTAGGTCATTCTAGATGGATAATGAAAAGATCAATCAATAAGCACATAGATTCCCAACAAGGCCTCTCCAAGGCAAAATAGAATGAAAGTGACTCTATTCCATGCCATTGCACATATCGATGAGCCAGTGGGAAGTTGTTATACATCAAGACAAATTTCCAATAGATATATCCTTTAAAACAACTAGTTGATGTCATTACTCAACTTGAAAGTATCTGGTGCAACCATTAGGAAAGCATCTTGGAGAGAACAAGCTAGTTATGTAACCACTTGTGATGACATGGATCAATCAAAGTGCCCTAATGAGCATCATTGGCAAATTCAATTATAGATAAAGATTGAAAATTATAATAGAATTTATTCCTCTCTTTGGGCTATAGTATTTCCTCTCTCATCCTTCTTGCTATATATGCAGCCCCTTAGCTAGTGAAAGAGGAGACCATGCAGTGTATGGCAAAGCCCTACTGGAATGATTCAAGTTTTGCCTTTGAACATTTAGCATAAATATATTTCCTTCAATATTTTTTTGGATTTTTGGTCTGAGTGTGAAAGAGATGTATAGTAGTATCATGTGATTATTTTCCATTCTTTTTCCCACTTTAGACTTCATACTCGAACAATATTTCTTAGTCTAGTGGGTTACACAGTGTGTATCTAAGTGTATTAAATTTCTGCATGTGTATTATTGTCTTGAATGTGCAAATTTTTCCTTTCACCTCATTTACCTTATGTAATTTTTACAAATATCACCTCTATGTTGAAATATTGTTTTAGATTAATATGTTGAAATATTTTTGTTAGAATCTTTAGATCTTGGGAATGGTTTGTGATTCTATTGTATTATGCACTAGAATCTGACATTCATGTGGAAAATAGTTTTGGTGTATCACCACTCTTAGAGTAGGATTTCCTTTTATACAAATTTATAACTATTTTTTCCTTTTAAAAAAGATGGTTTAGTAGATATTATATTATATAGACATATACAGGGAGCTATCCCTTTCAATCTAGAGGTCCATTTCCTTCATAGGCATACCCACAGGCCTAGAAATGTTTCAACATTGCCCAAATTTGGGAGAGGACTGAACACTCTCTTCTAGGGTGCAATATTTAGAGACAACACTAAGTACTCTTAAAAAATATTGTTGTTCTAGAATAATTTATCACATAGAAATTTATTTTATACAAACCTTTTGAAGAGTCGCCAAAGAGAAAGTTTTTGAAGATTAAGCTTCTGAATGAATTTCTCAAACATAAAAATCATGAATGAATTTGTTGGAAAAAAAGTTGTCGACTAAAGGAATAGTTCCCAAAGATTAATTTCCTAAATGAAAGGTTTGAAAACCTTCAAAAGACCAAAGTTTTAAAAGGAAAATTATTGAAGATAAAATCATCAAAGATAAAGTTTCCAACCAAAATAAAAGTTCCTTAAAAAAAAAAAAATCAAAAATAAACTTTTCAAAGACCAAACTTTATGAAGGAAAGTTGTTGATGTTGCATCCTAATTCCTCACTAGGAAAATTATTTGACTATTCATGGATATACATAGTGGACACATATGATATTGGTTATATTTCTAACTAATCTTGAGATGTTTCTCAAATAAAAACATTTTGAATGAATTTTTTGGAAAGAAAGTTATCGGTTGAAGGAATAGTTCCTAAAGAGTAAGTTCCTAAGAACAAAGTTTCTAAAGGAAAGGTTTCTAAGATAAAATCATTTAAGACAAATTTTTTGACCAAAATAAAATTTCCCAAAATAAAAGTTTCTCAAGATAAACTCTTTTAAGACCAAACTTTCTAAAGGAAAGTTATTGATGTTTCATCCCAATTCCTCGCTAGGCAAATTATTTGACTATTCATGGATATACATAGTGGACACATATGATATTAGTTATTTTTATGACTAAGCTTGATATGTATGATATTATGGGATAGTATAATATTTCTTAGATACATGATGGTACATGATTTTTGTACTGTATGTTGGATATATTATTTGTGTTTACATTTAGAGCATATTGATGTGTTATTTTATTTATATTTTATGATATATGTTTATCATGTTGATGTGATTTAACTACCTATGTGTTATGATGTTGATGAAATATAACTCATCCCTTAGATCATGTTAGAGGGTAGCATCATTAGAAAGGGTGATGTAGATAGAGACATTGGAGGTTGATAGAGAAACTAGTTGGAATTGCACACACCACGTTAGCAAGCACATGTTAGATGCATGATAAAATAATTTACATACATGATTTTTCTATTTAAATATAGATAGTCATTTGTACATGGTTTTCCATCATAATTTAAATTTTTATTTATATTTCATCTTGTATGATTTTCATGTGTGACTGCGTGGGGGATATTACACGTAAGGCAAAAGGGATATTGTTACAATTTGAGTATGTTAGTGTTCAGTTTATTTAAAGTTCAATTTATCATTTCATATTAAAGGAATGTAATGAGTTTTTCATGTGTTAGTTTGGGGTACTAATAATAACCTATTGGATTTAGTAATGAGTATAGTAATCCTGTTTTAATTATTGGTGTGGTTATAAAAATATCATGTAATTATAGTTGACCCTAGTGGGGTTGTTACATGTGGCATCATTGTTATGGCTCAAACTCTAGGACTTAATGATTCCATTAACATTTTCATGTCTTTTCATTCACTAGAGTGAACCTAGTGACATGAAGTATTACATTGGTATTTTGGATTTGTGGTGCTTTAGTGTGGAACTATGTTACACCATGATTGGATTTTTGAGACTATATAGATCTTTCTATATGACTTGGTGATCATGTAAGTATGTGAAATTCATCAAATGTGTGTGGGGAAAATTAAGTGTGTATACTTAGGATCACTCATACCCTTCTTAGCTTTTAAGGGGTTAGTTTATCATGTGTCCCAATGGTGATGGTTGTATATAAAGTTTTGGTAGGTGAGTACATAGCCTAGTTTATGAGTTATGAACAAGAGATTTCTACCATAGTTTGATCACCTAGATCGAACACCTCAATTATGATTACATCCTACTTGGCAATCAAGTCACCTTCACCATTTTTATTTTATGGTGTCAGTGTTTATTAAGCATGGGATGCTTCTCACTTAAATATTTGTGTTTTAGTTTTTGTGTCTTATATTTTCTAATCCTAGAAATGGAAAATCTTATAAGATCATTTTCATTTAGTACCACCTAGGGTGGAGGGAATTTTCTTATAAAAGACTTTATATGTCTTGATTAAGAATTAATTTGTGTTAAGATTTCATTTATGGATTGACACCCTTATTTTATATGGTTTATAAAGGATTTTCATCTCTCTTAGTTAGCTTAGAGGTGATTTTTTATAATCTCATTCTCCTTTGACATCATTATAAGCCACTGAGAGTATTCATATTTTCATGATGTTGATTTAATTTTCTCTTAACAAAAACTTGTTTCTAAAATGTTGTTTGAATATATTCCCCTAAAGTCTATGGAGGAATATCTTCTAATTCTTATTGAGAAATAAGTTGTAGGATAGGATGGATTTGTCCATTCTATAGTTAGTATCTTCTCCTAGTTATGGAAATAGATTGTGGTACTATACTTACAGATTTGTCAAGTAGGTAGTGTTTTGACAACATTGAGTTACAATGTTTCTTTTTTACCTTGTGAGGCTATGTAGGAATTTTAGAGATATTAGTTCTCTAATTTTAACTTGTGACCCTTTAGGGTCACTACTTTATCTAACATGGGAACTTATACCATGTGGAGTCATAAATCTTGAATTTATAATAATTCTAGATTAAAAATTATATGTCAATTATAATTAATATGCTATTATTTACCCTTGACTAGATTGATATTATTCTCTTTTGGCTTCAATCATGTTATTTTGAAGAGTTATTTTTGTACCTTTCACTGGAAGCAAGTAGGGTATAGGATATGTGGAACATCTTGTCAATCTAGAGGTTGAGATAAAATTTTAACTTTTTATGTGCTAGTTGAGTAAGCAAAGGGACATTGTCTTGTTTGTTCCCTTATAAGGTTGTAAGGATGAGGTGATCCTTTACCTTAGTATGTTATGTTAATCTTGAAATTATTTCCACTTAACTATGAACATAACAATATAAGTTAAGCTGTGAAACATAATACCAGTTATGTTTGGCTAGTGGCAGCTTAATACAATTATGAACTAATTGTATGATTTTTATTGTATGTATGTTCATACATATCAAATTATTTATCATATAAAATTGATTTCTATGATATATTAGTATGTATTTATGGTTTATTGAACCTTGTACACTTTTTATAAATCATTAGGCTATGGAAACTCAAGGGAAGAGTGGTGAATTAGGAACATGAGTACTAAGTGATAGGGTTGGATCGTACTTAACCTCACATTGACTCAGTATTTACTAAGTTTGGATCTGATAGATGGACTTTTTGAATCCAAGATTGATAGATAGACTTTTCAAATTTAGTCGTATGGCCATATGCATGTATATAATGGAATATTTATTCCTTAATTTTGTATACATTAGAAATGTATAATTTCTAGATCTTATTCATCATCATACTTGTTAGGAGCTATGTGGAGTAGTGACAATATTGACATGTTGTATTTATTAGGAGCTACATAGGGTAGTGGTAGTATTAAATTATACACATCATTCTTGCTAGGTTCCCTAAATAATTTTCTCTAGAATGATAAAAACACTCTCTAGGTTAAAGAGATGTGCAGAGGGTCTGGAAGGTTTTGTAGAACTCTACCTGGCCAATTATTTTTGGCTTGTATGTTAATCTTATGTGATTTTTAGAAGTCAATGAAACTTTCACTAAGATTATTATAGGATGGTATTGTAGTTTTGGACTCTAGGGTAGACATGATAGAACCAATCAGAGTAAGTAATACTCACAACCATGTTTGCTTAATAGGGAGATTTCATATAGTAGGGTCTTGTGGGACCAATACTTAGGTAATAATACAACTTAAAGAAACTACAATGAATTATGTAGGTAATTTCCATTTATTTTCTTAAGTTGATATTTTATAACAATTTATTTCTCTACTAAATAATATTTTTAATTCAAAATTTATATTTGATAAGAGTCATCTGGTATGATGACTAGCATTAGGAGGGAAGGATGTTGCATCCTGATTCCTTTCTTAACAAACTATTTGACTATTTATGGATATACCTAATGGACACATATGATATTGGTTATATTTTTGACTAATCTTAAGATGTATGTTATTATGGGATAGTATAATATTGCTTAGATATATGATGGTACATGATTTATTTACTATAATTTAGATATATTATATGCATTTACATTTAGAGCATATTAATGTGTTGTTTCATTTATATTTTATGTTATATGTTTATCATGTTGATGTGATCTAACTACCTATATGTTATGAGGTTGGCATAGGAAAAATCATCCCTCAAAGCATGCTAAAGGGAGAGCATCATCAAAGAGGGTGATTTATATGAAGACATCAGAGGTCAAAGGATAAATTGGCTAGAACCCTACACACACCACATTAGCAAGCACATGTTAGATACATGATAAAATGGTTTGCACATGTGATTTTTACTACTTGCAAATATATAGTTATTTTCACATGGTTTATTAGCATAGTTTAAATGGTTATTTGGATTTGATCTTTCATGATTTACATGTGTGACTGCATGGGGTATATTATGCATAAGGTAAAAGGGATAATTTTGCAATTTGAGTATGTTAGTGTTCAATTTAATTAATGTTTGATTTATTATTTCAGATTAAAGGAAGGTATTGATTTTTCATGTGTTAGTCTATGGTACTAATAAAAACCTATTAGAGTTATTAATCAATATATTAATCTTATTTTAATTAGTATTTGGGTTATAAAAATAAACTTTCACATAATTCTAACTAACCCTAGTGGGGTTATTACAATTAAATATAAAAATCACCGATTAGAGTAAATGATCCAAAGAAAATCACCAAAATAAAGCTCCTGAACAAATAGTTTCCAAAGACCAAAAGTATCCAAATAAAATTCTTCTAAAATGAAAGAATCTAAATAAGCCAATTTGAATACTTGTCATTCATAGCAATTCTTCTTGAATTTCAATTAATAGATTAAGTTGGATAAGTCCTTTCAAATGGAAAATACATACCAAAAAACTGATCTTATAGAGAATAAGAACTATCAAAACACATACATACCCAAACAAAATAAGTTCTCTAAAACAAAATAAGGGGGTTCCCACTTTCAAAGGAAAAATACAAGATGGGGGTGTGTTGAATACAATAGTGTGCTCAAAATAAAAATAAGGGTGTCCCAATTTCATGGTCAATATTTTCTAAGGAGTTATAGTTCCAATATCACAATAATGTCTTTAAAAACTAATTTAGTTAGCTAGACAAGTTGTGTCAGAATGGGACTATCAAGGACTACATTCATTAGTTTCATAATCTCTTGTTATGTGTGGTAGACATCACTAAGGAAAATCTTACTAACGTTTTATTGGGTGGCCTCAAAGATAGCATCCAATTAGATTTTTGCATGTTTATTCCAATAATCTATTAGATTCCATACCAATGGCATGCATGGATAAGGAAAAATATTTTATCCAATAAAGACCTTTCACTAATGTTTGTGAATGCACCTTCTTAGCACCATCATTTTGGTAGCCCACTATATTTAAACTTTATTAAGTGGATAAAAAACATATAATAAAGTTTGTGTTTTGGTTGTGATATCAAATTGAGTAAAAGACATATATGTGCTAAAAATAATTTATTTTACATTGATGGTGCAAATGAGGAGGAATAATATGAGGAGGCTACAGGGCCAGATTTGGAAGAACCCAAGGATGAATCTAAATATTTTCAACCTACTATTTTTTATCATGTACTTTTAGGCATTATTACTCCTAAAACTCTTAAGGTGGTGGGTTTTCTATAGAAATATAAGGTGACTATGTTAATTGACTCTAGGAGTACACAACTTCATCAATAGTAAGTTGGTTACTCATTTGATTTTTTGTTTACCCATCTCTAGACTTTTAGGACATGATTACACATGGTGGTAAAGTCAACTATTATATAAAATGTCATAGCATTAAGCTTGATATGGGAGACTATTTTTTAGATTCTCATATGTTTTCTCTTACCATATGAGTATCTGACATTGTTTTAGGAGTACAGTGGCTCACCACTTTGGGCACTATTGAGATGAATTTATAATGACTATTCATGAGGTTTTTTTCAAAAGGAAGGACCTTTGAACTACATAGATTACAAGTTAAATATCCAAAATTGGTTAGTTCCCATAAGATGATGAATATTCTCAAAAAAGGTGTAGAAGGTTTTATGGCATGCATATTTTCCATAGAGGTTTAACTAACTGAGTTTACACATCTTGATTTGCAAAGGGTATTAGATGACCATTCTATTATTTTTGGTGACATGCCAAAAGGACTTCATCTAATTCATGCATATAATAATGCCATAAAACTCATTCCAAGAAGTACACCACCCAAAATCATACCCTACAAGTATCTATATGCCCAAAAGAGTGAAATTAAAAATATGGTAAAAGAGATGTTGGAGGAAGGAATCATTTGACACAGTTAAAGTTAATATTCCTCCCCAATGGTGATGGTGTAGAAGAATGATGATAGTTAGATGATGTTCCTAGACTATAGATAACTCAACAAGTACACCATCAAATATAAGTTTATTATTTTATTAATTGATGATTTTCTAGATGAATTTCATGGTGTTATTTATTTTACCAAGTTAGACCTTTATTTTAGGTATCATCAGATTCACATCCAAGATGAGGACATACCTAAAACAACTTTTAGAACTCATGAAGGACATTATGAATTGATATTCATGCCTTTTGGCCTTAGAAATACACCATGTACATTTCAAAGTTTGAAGAATACTATTTTTAAGTGACTTTTAATAAAGTTTTTATTAGTGTTTTTTGATGATATCCTCATCTAAAAAAAAATTGGGAAGACCATTTAAATCATGTGAAATAGATGTTTTCAATTCTAGAACAACATTAGCTTTATGCCAAACCTTATAAATGTGTTTTTGGTTTCCAATATGTGGATTAATTGGTTCATATTGTTTCACATGAAAGAGTGAAATTTGATCCTAAGAAAATTCAAGTGATGATAGAGTGGAAAGTTCCCAAGAACCTCAAGAACCTCAAAGAATTTTTGGGGCTAACTATTTATTATCACAGGTAATTATTAAATTATGGTTGCATTTGAACCCCACTCACCTCTTTGATAAATATATATTCCTTATAGTGGACTAATTTATCTACCAAGGCATTTGAAGAGTTGAAAATGGTTAGTGTATAAATCTAATTTTGCATACTCCTAATTTTTCAAAAACATTTGTTGTCAAGTGTGACACATCAGGATATGGCATGGGGGATGTACTCATACAAGAAGGTAGAACACTAAAATTTGAAATCCACCAATTAAAGGGAAAAAAATAGGCTCAAAAAAATATATGAGAAAGAGATGATATCTATTATGCATGCAGTGAAGTAATAAAGACCTTATCTAATGGGTCATCACTTTCAAGTAAAGATTGGTCATGATAGCCTCAAGTATTTTTTGGAACACCGATTATCATTTGAAGAACAATATAAATGGGTGACTAAAATGTTAGGTTTTGATTTTGAAATAGTGTATAAGAAATGAAAATATAATGTGATGGAAGATGCCCTTTCTTGATGGGATGAATCAGTTAAGGCATTGTTATGCACCCTGACCTTGTGATAGGTAAATTGGCTAGAGAAAACAAGATCAAAATGGAAAACTAATAGTGATACCAGGGATTGTATTCAAAAAAATTAGAAGGGTTTTGATAAATATTAAAAAATTACATGGAAATGGAACACATTATGGTATAAAGATAGATTATACTTTTGTTAGCATTATCTACTCAAACATAAAATTATTCAAGAACTTCATGCCTCTCCATTTGGAGGTCACTCTAGATTTTTGAAAACATATCATAGAATCAAGGAAGATTTATTTTGAGAAGGACTCAAGGGGAATGTATAGAAACATGTGACTAAATGCATGGTATGTCAAAAAAATAAAGGTGAAACTATTTAGACCCTAGGTTCATTTATAGTCTTTATCCATCCCTAGCCAGTGTTGGGAAGAGGGTTATATGGAATTCATTATGGGGAAACAATGATATGAGGGTTAAAATGTTATCATGCTATTTGTGGATCGACTCACCAAGTATTCTCATTTTTTTCCTTATCACAAATATTTTTTTCTAGTACAATAGATTCTATTTTTATCAATACAATTCAAAAATTACATGGTACTCTAAATGTCATTGTAAGTGACCGAGATCCCATATTTACTAGTAATTTTTAGACTAGATTATTTGCATGTTTGGGGACCTAGTTGGATCATAGTTCATCCTATCATGATCAATTTAATGGAAAAATATAGGTAGTCAACAAATGTCTCAAAGCATGTCTTTGTTGTTTTGTTTCTAACAAATAGGACAAATGCATTCATTGGCTACCACTTATTGAATGGTGGTATAACACTTTTTTCACGCTTCTTCCAAGATGTCTCCCTTTGTATCATTATATGTTTATCACCCCCATCCATTAATTTAACTTTGATAATGGATATTAAGGTTTGATCTATTGATGGACGCATTCACAATAAACAAGATGTGTTAGTTTGCAAGGGAATTTAGTAATGGCACAAAATTGAATGAAGTAGAAATTAAATCAATACCATAGTGAACAACATTTTGACATAGGTGATCAGGTATTTGTGTTTTTCATCCATATAATTAGATGTCTCTAAATTAATAAAAAAAAGGATAACAAGTTGTCACCTATGTATTATGGCCCTTACCAAATCTTGTAGAAAATTGGTAGTGTGGCTTACAAGCTGGAATTACCCCTAGCCACTCACATACATTTGGCATTCCTTGTATCTTTCCTAAAGAAATTAATTGGACACAAAATTTCCACTTAGAATTAATTACCTAAATTTTATGAAGAATATTGAGTCATTCTAGAGCTTGAAGGGATCCTTCATATGTGCACTAAACAACTACAAAATAAATATATTAAGTATTATTTGATCAAATAAGAGAACTTGCATTCTAAAGATACAACATGGGAGGATGAAGAGTTCCTATAGAAACATCTTGGTTTGATTCAATGTTGAGGACAACATTTTTTTTAAGGGGAGGGGTATGTTATTACCTTAACTTATAGTGTGTATAGGGATATGTGTGGTTGACTTGTGGCTTACCCACCATCATATTAGCTTTTTTTATTTCTTGATGTTCTTAGTATGGTCAACCTACAAAATAACCATGGCTAATTAGAGTATATATAAAAGGTATTGGTTAGTATTTTATCATCATATTTTGAATTATTTTCTTATTTAATTATTTTAGAGGTTTCTTCCTTGAATTGGCTCAGTCATAATATTCAAGTATTATGCTCTTTCACCAATTATTTTTGTGGATCTACTTATTCTGCTCTGAATCCTATGATATATAATTCTAATATTCAAAATCATCTAAGTAATTTCCTTATAGCCTCCCTATCAAAAAATTATGTAGAAGGTTTTTAGATTGTGATTTATAAATTTAAAATCTTTTATGTTCATTGTGTATGCTTAAGCAAGTAGAGGGTATTATAATATTCTAATGTATCACCCTTTTTGTTTTTAGTTTATTTATTTTTATGGACTCTTTCTCCCTTTTCTTACAAGTATAATAGCATTAGTGATAGCCTTAGGTGATCCATCAAGTGAATCTGACCTTCTCCAGAGGTTCCCTCCAACTATAAGTGACCCATAACCTTGGGGTGTTTCCATTGTGTTGATTGGATGAGGAGACGTGAAACACCTCCTCAAAAGATATAACTCAATGTGACAATAAAACCTAATATAGATGAGATCAATTCCCCACCCATAGTTCATGCTAATTCATTTGAGTTTGACAAAGTTATTTTAATAAATTGGAATACATATAGTGACATGTTAGAGTCTAAACTTTGTAGATTAAACTTTTGAAGTATAGGACCAAGATAATAGTTTGTCATTATTTATTTTCCATTACAAGTCAACCATATGGCCCACTTTACAATGTTTGGTAGACAAAATATAGATAATGGGTAGAGTACACACCCATCAATAGTTAATAAACCTACTTTTACACCCAATATATCAAGTTCTTATATTCTCATAGAAAGAATAGGAGGCAAAAATGGTCATGGTTCAGTTGGAGTATCTAGAGGTGGTGTATGAGGCATTGGTAGACCTCCACCATAGGGTTTAGGAGGAAATAGAGGGGAATCATAATATGCTCTATTTGCAATGCCTAGTCCACCTATAGTCCACTATGAGATGACACTTTATCTACATGAATATCATAGTGTTGAAAATGTAGTGGAACATGTTCATAAGAAAGAACTCATTTTCCAGGTGTGAGGCATTAATTTCACTAAACAAAAGGAAACCTAGTTCTTAATTACCCTTTTAAACTACATGCATATATGGTACCAAATTTTTTATTTGAAATAAGAAGTGGTAAATTATGAATAGTTTAAGTCATATTTTCTTCAAGAATTTGGTATTCTAGAGTTTAAACAATAAAGCATTGCTACCATGAATTATATTAAGTAGGAACTCACCAATAGTGTGTGTGAGTATGATGCACATTTTAAAATGCTTCTTTCCAAGTTATCATTTGAGATAAATGCAACACAACATACCCAATGATTTATAGGAGGCTTGTTACTTCCTTTATAATGCACATTATCCTAGAAGACCTTCACTAACCAATGTAAGAAATTAGAAGTTATCCTTTGTGATGAAGCCATTTGAAGTATAAATAAATGGATTAGTCCTTTTATGGAAGCCTAGATTGATGTTATGACATATAAGTTGGAGAAGATCACTAAAAATAGTACTCAAGATACTTGCATGGGTTTATGGTGTGTTTACTATGAAGGGGAAGGTCATAATAGAAATGATTATCCCATGAGCAATATTCACATAGTGGTAAATTAGTCATGTGAGATATGATAATAAGACCATGATGTGATATATTACCCCTTACTTCAGCATGCTACTCAATCTAAAGGATCATCATATTGTAAAATATGTGATTTATATACACATGATACAAATTATTATCAATTTATCATTAGATTCATGAGGTGCACATAAAGTACTATCTAAACTTATGTTGCTAACAACCAAGAAAATGGTGGAGGATAGTCTTATAGAGGTCATGATCATGCACATGGAGGTGGTCATTTTTTGTCTAGAACCTACTATAAGTGTATATCTTTAGAGAATTACTAGCATTACTACACAGTCTATCTAACATGTGCCTTGTGTAAGAATAAGCATCATTTGAAAGAATGCCCACACTTGTATGCCTCCATCACTAAAGAGAGAAATGAGAAGGGAATTGGAATGATATGAATTGAAAAAAATCTAACCACTCAATGGAGATCATTCCCTACCACTCTGACTAGTCCAAAGGTAACTATTACTACATGAAGTGGTTCTCCTTCCCAGTCAGTTTCAAATCCACCCGATAATAAAGTTCACCAAGAAGAGCCTTGAGCAAAGCACTACTCATATGATCAGTAGTGTAAAGAAGTAGTACAAGAAGTAATGACTTTGGTTTGAGAAATTTAAGGTGAAATTGAGTTCCTTAAGGATAGAGATGAATATATTCACACTAAAATGTAGAAGGCCTTAGTACTCATAGACTCAATGCATGATAAGTTTAATGAATTGTGTAAATAAATTATTGATGAAGACATCATTCCTATTTTAAGGAATTAGATGAGTCATCAAACACCAAAGCCTATGGAGGATCATCAATTAAACCATGCATGATGATAAAAGGATCATATCCAACCTAGTATTAAGTGTGATGAATAAATCTTAGTAAACACAACTATTTATGGTTATATCATTTGAGATATACTAGTAGACACTTTCACATAAGTGAAAGTAATAACTAAGGGTGATTGGAAAAATATGGTGAGCCCTCCTCTGCAACCTTATCTACACATATTTTTCATGAATAATAAGACTCGTGCACTTCCCATAGGAGTTATTAAGGATGCCACCATTGACATATTAATTGAGTTGGTTGAAGATGAAGATTTTATGGATCTTTTGGGTTGTCCATGTTGTTATGAAAATAATGTTAAATTGAGCTTCAAAAATCACTACATCAATTTTGAAAATGATAATCAATGCATCATGATTCCCATAGATAATGCTTAGGGAGCTACTTTTTAAAAAAATAATTAACTTCAAAGAAGATCTCAATCATATTTATAATGTTACAGCTCAGGAAACATAGCATCTTGATCCTAGTATAAATGGTATATTATAGTGGATGGATACACAAACCTTTTTTAACACTACCATCAATACCTGAAAACATTAGGATCATAGAGAATATTATCTTACTAGATGAATTTTTGGTTCAGTTGGTAGTTAAGAGGATGTTCCATGCAAGTTACTTGAGAATCATAAGTTTCTTCATGTTATTAGTGGATGTTTGATGGTTTGACTACCCCTAAAAATAAATCAAGCACCTAGGTTTCATGGTCAAATAGAGGTCTAGGAGTATGTGCAATAGTTGTAAACTTTTTATGTGTTTGAAGATGAACAAATGTGTCTATTTATCCATGCTCTTCATATGATAGTTCTTTGATGGTGAGAAACTCATCATCATAATTTTCTCACTTGGGATCGAATACACACTACCACCCACTACCATTTCCATCATGATAATCATGCTCAAACCATTCTAAGTTATGATGGTGTTAAAATCTAGAAGCTCATATCAAGGCCTATAAAAACCTTTGTAATGCTAATGAGACATATTTTCCTACATATTTATGGGTTATTGAATTTTATGGTACTCTATTCACCTAGGCTCAAGCATGGTACATTCATCAAGAATGACACCTAGACACATATTCCTAGAGAAACATTAGAAGTAATGTGATTTTAGCACTATCCTATTCATCCCCTCACATGGATTTATGTATGTCCCTATAATTGATCTATCAAACTATTATAGGTGATCCAATATCAGTTGAAGACCACATATGATATATACATAGCACACATGAGGATAGCTTATCCATATTTTAAGAACCTAGTACTCCCATTATATCCTTATGATATATTGACTCTCAATTGGACCATGCACTATAAGAATAGATACAAAAGGGAAAGTAGAAGTTTGTGTATCAGGTTAAGGAAGGTGCCAATTTTGACCTAAAATATCCATCCATTAACCACTTAGCTATACATACAGAATATAAGGAATGCAATGTCAAAGACATCATAAAAATTGAGCAACAACCATATTATGAGCCACTCCAGATGGCTCAACATAATGTTAAAATGGAAGATGCACCTAAGATGGCCACTGTGGGGAATTATTGGTTTGATACTACGGTAACTAAGATTTTTGAAATTTTACAAGAATATCAAGATGTTTTCCAACTCAATTACATAGAGATGAAGGGAGTGCATCCTTCATTGGGCAAGATACACATCAAGTTAGTTGAAGTTGCTCAACCTATAAGAAAAAGACCTTGTAAAATGAATTCTAATCTATGTACTCAGATTAAAGAATATATTAATGGTATGTTTCACACCATAGTTATCATTCCTATTAATGAATTTGAATGGGTATTCCCATGGTGATTAGTATTAATAATTACAGGTGTATTCACATTTGTGTAGAATATAGGGTACTCAATGTTGCTTGTGTAATTGACCCTTTTCCAATGCCTTTCATAGAGGAAATTTTAGGAGTTTTTGGGTGTGATATTTACACCATCACCGATGTTTTTTTGGATATCATCAGATCTAGTTCATAGAAGAAGATAAACCAAAGACCACATTTACAATTGAATAGGGTTCATTCACCTATAATGTAATGCCATTAATTACGAAGAATGATCCAATTGTGTTCTCATGTATTATAGTAGAATTTTTTAAGTATTTTATTCACAAATTCCTTCAATAATAATTGGATGATTGGAACTTATATGGTTTAGATCATGATCATTGTGCTAATATTCACCTCATGCATGAGCATTGTCAAAAAATTTAGATCTATTTAAATCTAAATAAGTGTGTCTTTGCTACTCCTTTTGGAATTTTTTTGGGTCACATTATTTTTTGTAATGGACTAATAGTAGATCTAGCTAAGATTACAATCATTATTCACCTTTTAGTGTTGACCCACTAGTGTGAGGTTTGTGCCTTCTTAGGACACATAGGATACTATTAAAAATTTATTCAGGGATATGTTAATATCATAGTTACATTAGAGGAACTCCTTAAATATAATGGTTAATTAATATGGATAAATTCTCATTAGTAATAATTTTTATAACTCAAGGGTAAACTAATTGTTGTGCCCATTCTCTAATTTCTAGACTAGACAAAGACATTTCATGTACATGCTGATGCTTCAGGTATGGTAGTGGGTGTTATCCTTGTAAAAACTAGTGAAGGTAATATTCATCATCTCATCTATTTTGATAGTCAAAATCTCACTCTAACTAAATATAATTACTCAACTATAGAATGAAAATCCTTATCCATGGTATATGTGATATAAAATTTTCACTAGTATTTGTTAGCCACCCCATTCACTTTATTTATAGATCATGAATCACTTAAGTAACTCATGAATAATTTAGTGTTGTATAAACACATTTTTTGATGAATTTTTATCTTTCAAGAATTTTAATTTTCTATGATGGTAAAACTAGGTAAGACTAATTATGGACCAGATCATTTATCATGCATTGAATTTGGTGAATAGGCATGCACCACTGAGGATGAATTACCTGATCTACAACTTTTTAATTCATGTGCATACCAAATGAATTAGAATATATTATAGCTTTCCTTAACACAGGTTCAACACCAACCCACCTTAGAACTCAATAAAAAAAGTAATTGGTTGTTTGTACTACTCCATAGATAATTAGAATTGACCTATATAAAATTGGATGAGATGAGTTATTACAAATATATTTGATGCAACATGAACATGCTAAATTTATTTAGGAGGTTCATGAAGGTATCACTAGAGGACACTATGCTATTGATTCTAATTTTGAATAATTTAATCACAATTTAAATTAGGTCAACCCCTTATATAGTCAAAACTTTTTATAGGGTCCCTTAGGGTGTAAAATTTTTCACGCGGTATATAATGAGGTCAAATATATGTTTTATCTCTTGTCACATTTGTATAGTCAATCATATGTCTATAAGGTCACCTTTATGGGTCATTTAATGAATTGGTATGGTTTATACAATATAAAAAAGGTGTAAATAGATACTCTAATATCCCACATATCATAATATGTTATATAAACTAGTTTGAAACTAACATTCTATAGGTTTAATGTTGAAAACAAGAAGATCAGTCAGTTTTAAGTAGTTTCAAGCAATTGTACAGCCTATACAATAGTTATGGCATGTGGAAAGAATTAAAAAGTGTCTCTTAAAGTCCCCTCATCTCACTTAAATTCTCAATTATCTTTGACAAGAGCAAAAATATCAAAAAATGACCTCTCTTTCCCATCACTCTCCTAGACAAGTCAAAAAAGTCAACTAGTCTTCCTTTGGTATGGACAAGAGGAGGTGAGTTGGATAAAATGCCTTTGGTGAGTGATATTTCTCTATGTGTACTTCTAATTCATGTAAATAGTCATAGTCTTGCTTATTTTTGCTTCATGAACCATTGGTAATAAGGTTGGATTTTCAAAACTGCCTGCACATCCCCATCACCTCATTTTTATTCTTTATTTAGATTGATCTAAAGAAAAAGTTTTTTGCATGTTCTTTAAGAGTATGACCCTACTTATCATATTATTATTACTCTATTTTACACATTTTGAGGTCTTTAAATAAGCATAACTACCTCACCTTGGTAGTAGAAGACTCCATTACAATCTACAAACAATGTTTCAATAGTTGAAAGGTTTATCTTCCAATGTTAGTCTTCTAAAAAAAGGTGATATGTGTGATTAATCCCTCATAATCATGATGATTAGTTTTTATTTTGGAGATTGAGTCTCAAATAGCAACACTTTGTGAAGTGAAAGGTTTAAATATTGCACACATTCAGTAAACCCTATGACTATCACCTATAGTTAAGTGGAACTGAGCCTTGAGTAGTCATGGTGATGAGATAAGAAGACTTAAGGATTGTGAAAAGGATTATAAAGTGAAATAGGTAAGACTAGGCCTTTTGAAAGGTTATAAATTGGTTTTGATAACGAATCTAACATACATAATCATATAATGTCTTCACCTATAGGTAGTAACTAACAATGATCTAATGACAACACCATAGAGGTCTAAGTATTATTAAATGGCATAGGTTTGAACTCATTTGAGACATTAAATGAGGTCTAATAATGTAGGGAGGATAATGGTAAAAATGTTGAATCCATTGTATGAATACAAATCTATAACAAATCCATACTTTGAAAATTTGCAAGAGAGATAGGTTACCTTATTTTTTCTAAAAAGAGGATCCTACCTCACAAAGAGTCATCTCATGGTAGAATGTCTTGATGAATGGATAGGTATTATGGTTTCTCTCATGTATCCCAATCCTATACATAATATATTGACATAAAGAGATAGTTGTGTGATCAAAATTGGTTGATGATTGAGAATTTTTAACCCAGTCCAATTCACATTGAAAATTTTTAGTAAGCTATAATGTTTTAAGCTAAAATGATCCTACAATGATAGTGGAATGGCTACATGGTTTATAGGCATGAACTCAATTAGGTATGAAAGGTATTAATGACTTCAATATAAAACCAAGGGAGAAAATAATAATACTAAATTCCTAATTAACACCTATAATAACCCTATGGTTTCCCAAATGGAGCATTTATAGTTTGACTGTAGACCCATAGTGTGGATAGTGATAGACTAGAAGAAAACCTTGTAGGCATTGATGCTCACTCAGGTTAGATGTGATACAATGATATTATAAGGATAAATAATATATAATTTAGTACTTTTACATTAATTAATACTTATATGGGCCTCATGGTTTCTACCTAATGTACATATATAGGTGACACAATCTAATTCTAGACTAACTCATACAAATGGAGAGATGTGAGCTTGGAAGGTTATCAAGGATACATGATGGATTTAACATATATAAGGCACTTTCATAATTATGATGACATATTATATGTGATTTTTAGGTAGAGGAAAAATAGTAATAACACCAACCTATAGTCACTCTCTTGAAGTTTCTCAAAACTTTTTTAAACCCTGCACAGTCAACTCTAGAAGCCAGTCTTGAAATATTTGAAAGTTTGAGGGATCTAGAGTTATAAACAAGGTTTGAAAATTGGTGTAGATAATCTTCAAGACCTATTATATCCCTATACAGTTTTATTTATTCCAAGTAAACAAGGTATATGCCCTTTTTATCTCAGATAGAGGACACTCCCAATCAAGACAAATCTATAGGCATAGTGTGTGGATGTTGGAAGGATAATATAAAGAGACTTGAAACACCATAAAATGATGTAAGGATTTGAATTAGAGGTGAAAAAATATTAATAGTCACTTATAGTCCTAATAAACCACTCAGATGTGGTCATAAGTCATCAAATATAATTAGGCCTTTTAGGCCTAAAACTAGACATAAGCCCTATAATTTCTTAGTTATACTTCAAAGACAATATAACCTTCTTAATCCATTTTATGATCTTGAGGAGGGAATTTAAGATGAGTTTGGACCATTTTTTTGTATAGGAAAAACCTAGAGTGGACATTTTGACCTAAAACTATCTCAAGGGTGTCCAAAATGTAGTCAAGGAGCTTGAGAGCCATATTCAAGTGCTCATATCTATAATAATGCATTGCATGGTACCCTAAATAAATATTAGGAGTTGAAATGGATCCTATACTAAATATTTGTGGAATTAGTTTATTGTTTTAGTGTCTAGGTTTTATGAACTATTACTAACAGTCAAAAAGACCTAAAACCCTTGTTAGGACCCTATGGAGAAAATATTATTGGATATACATTCAAGATGGGTAAACTAGCCATGAAATTGATTTGAAAATTTTTGAAACTATATCAATCTTCTTTTCATCCACTTTATCTATACTATCACTTATTTAGGCAATCCTCACAGTGGGTTTTTTACAAGTTTTTTAGTGTTCTATAGGTATAGAAGAAGATGAATAGGTGATATATATTAAATGAGGTCAATTGATACTTATTATAACTCTTTTTATTCATTTCTCACCATAGATAAAAATGGAAACCTCTCTGCTACTCAGTTCCACTACAAGCAGTCTTAGATAGATAGTGAAAATGAGAAGTGATTGCCTAGTGAGAAGATGAGAGGTCTAGTTTCAGATATTTTAGGGTATAATTCATGGAATGGAAGGTAAAAGGGTTATAAAAAAGTGTCATAATACCTCTTTCATGTATTTTATTAAATAATTTTAGGTCATCTTGGTGACAAATATGATGATTGAGGCTAAGAGAGCTAGTCAGTGACTACAAACAATGAATACAAGTGCCAAAAAGAAGGCTATCAGTTAGGGAGATATTTGATGATTGACACACATTTTTTCCAAGATCCCTAAGATAGTTCATATGTTTCAATCCTTCCTAGTTTATTTTTGAGTAATTAAGAAATGTTTCATGATGAAGGTAGTTTTTAAGAAGGTTATTTGATGTCTCTACACCAAAATAAAGGAGAATGATGAAATTCAAGTGAACACTTGTCCATGATAAATTCCAAACCTCTTTTCACACTTCATTATCCTATAATTTAACTATTTTCCAAGTCTTGACACTTGGATTTGTGACCTTTCCACTTCCTTTTTTCTTTCTCTTCTCCTATGCTCTATAAATGCAAGAATGTTTGGCTTTATAAAAAATCCACACTTGGTTTGGTGAAGACCTATTGGTTTGAATATTTTATTTGAATATGAAATAAATATTTGAAATCTAGTTTTTATTTCAAAAAATTCTTTTTTAAGTGTGTGATGGTGCATAGTTAAGTGTCTAGTGAGAATTATTTATCCTTGCCTTCTCTTTAATCTTCCATGTTTGATGCAAGTAGTTCCCACTCTAACAGGTCACATGAAGTGTAGTCAAGTGTATTTTCATATCTATAAGTTTAAAAGAGTAGAATTATTATCTAAAATATTACTATTTTTCACTCACCTTGAGTAGTAGAATGCATATCACCTCCATGTTTGAAATACTTACGTTAGATCACTCTAGGATATTGAGACTAGTGTTATGAGTCATTTTTCTTAGTGAAATTATATGGTAGTATAGTGGAGATAATTTTGGTGTATCACATCATTAGATTAGTTTTATTTTCATGTTAATTATATCCCTTTTCATCTAATAAAATAGGTAAGTGTAGCTGTTAAGCAAGCAAAGATCAATATAGGGAGCTAGCCCTTAAACCTAGAGGTTTACCTCTACTATAGGCAACCCATAGGCCTATATGTATTACAATGTTTCACTCAATCTACATCAGGCTTGACAAACCATCTCTAGGGTGAAATATTTAGTGATAATAGATATAGTGTGGAAGGTTATATTAGTAGGTTTTTGGTGGCCCACTTTATTTAAGGATGCCAAAACTTATGCATGCCAATGTGATATCTATTAATGTGTGGGTAAATTAAATTAGAGGAATTTTATGACCCTTCATCTGATAATTTCTAATGAACTATTTGATAAATGGGATGTTGATTTTATTGAGCCCATTACTCTTATATTGAGGCATAATAGTGTGTGTTATATCATTAGCACCACTGAATACCTCACCTATTGGGCTAAATCAGGGCGCACATAAGATTGTACTATTTCAGTTTCCATTAGGTTTATTTTAGATAATATCATCACAAGGTATTGATGTATTTCAAGTTTGACTAGTGACTATGGTACTCATTTCCTTAATGATATAATAAACATCCTTTTGGTTGAGTTCATGATTGCAACCACAAGACTACATATCACCCTCAGGCCAATGGTATAGCAAAAACTTTCAATAAAATATTGGGTCATACATTTATGAATATTTTTAATATTGGTTGTACTAATTGGGATGATTAAATTAACACATTATTATGGGCATATCAGATCATATATAAATATTTGAACAAGAACACTCATTTTAACCTTATCTTTGGTGCTAAAGCAATTCTCATAGTTGAGTTCCTTGTACCTTATTTACATATTTTGTGCATTGTTTAGTTAAACAATGAGGAATATCTTAAATCATTCTTGGATTATTTATTGTAACTAGATGAAACACATTTTCTCACACATTAAATTCAAGGAGTGGAGAAATAGAAATAGAAATATTGGCATGATAGACATCTTAAGAATAAAACTTTTTCTCCTAGTATGCATGTGTTGGTATATGACTCCAAGTTTGTGCATCATTCGGGAAAACTTTGTGGCCATTGGGATGGTCTATTCATAATTCATAGAATTTATCCCACATGTGTGTGAAAGTTGAATAGGTTAGATGGCCAGTTCCTTCTAGGCCATTTCAATGGTAATTAACTTTGATCCTACTATTATGAGTGATACTTTCATTTTATTAATAAGGCATCGACTAATAGATTAGTTTAGGATTTTGGTTTGTTTTTAAATAAAGCATGGAATTATTTTCATGATTTTGATTTAGGTTTAGATCATCACTCAGTTCTCTCTTATTTCATTTGTTGTGTTGTGGAGGACCAAGTACATCCTTTAGTGTAGGGTAAATGTGAATGAAGTAAAACTAGAGAGCATAAAGGAAATGGTGGAATGGAATGCATGTGGAAAATGGGTAAGAATTAAAATCACATAAGGATGAGAAGATATAAAATATGCATCATGTAACCACTATGAATGGATCAAGATGGAAAAATTAGGTTTTCAACTTGGAAATAGAAACTTTTAAATTCTTTTTACAACTATCATACACTATAGGAAAAGTGTGAGATGGGATAGATGCATTAAATGTGACAAGTTAATAAATTTAATGGAAATCATGCAAAATGGATGTCATGGAAAACTATTAAAGTCATTAATGAGTGAAATGATGGATGAAGTCATGGAGAATTAATTATGGGCTAGCCCTTGAAGCTATAAAAGGTTAAAAGGTCTTCATTTTAACATTTTACTAATAAAAATTCTCAAATTTATAAATCCAAGTGAAGTATTTTTAGACTATTAGAAAGATAATTCATCAAATTTTAGAAAAAAATCATAATTGTGAAGAAAGGCGATTATTGTGAATAGAGAGACTATAAAATTATGATTAGAGCAATGTAGTTGAAGATTTATAGGTTTTAGGTATTGGTGTTTACCATTAAAGGATGTTGAAGTAATAAAGTTGAGGGAGTTTTAAATATTAAACATGTATTATTTTAGGAGGTTCAAATGATCATACCTCAACCTTTGGGCTCCTTGAAGGGTGATGCAGCAAAATAATAAGACCTAGAGAAGTAATCCTTCACTTTTGATCCATGAAGAGGAAGAGTTTGAGGGCATGGAAGGACAAATTGTTCTAATCAGAGAGGAAGTTCCTAGTGATTTTGGCATGTAAGTGGATAACTTGTCATAGCACATGGAAGGAATATACATTAAGAAGGAATCAAAGATGATGTGTGAAGTAAAGAAGAAATCTAAAATACCTCATCCACCATTATTTTGATTGAATAAATAAAATACCTTGAGTTAGTGTTGTGCAATGAGAACTAGGAATTTAAGGAGTTAAATATCAAGTGTTTGATTATAATTATCAACAACCCAAGAATGAGATAGAATTATAAAGTGATTATAGGGTTGAGTTATAATACACTAAGAATGAGATCATTTATGATCTCATGGTTTTTAATCTTCTCAATGATTCCAAAGTGATTTATCTCTTCAACTTACCTTATTTTTGGAATCTTATAGAGGTCATGAGATTTATTATCTCAAGCATCCACGAGGATTACTTTTACTCTATATGATGTAAAATGCAGATCACTACCTAGATAATCAATAAGGTCATAGGTTTATAATGCTTAGGTACTAACCTTAATGGGGACTTGGAGGACCAACATGAAATTTATAAAATGGTAATGGTGTTAGAGTACAAGTAGGACCATACTATGTACATATATAGTCTCTAAGATCTCTCCCTTTGAGTAGATGTGCACCTAGCCATGACCAATATTGAAGGAGTTAATAGATGGAAATAAGTTGATATGGCACACCTTTATGTAGTAAACTAGATGACCCAAGGGATTAAGTATAATTATTCATAGTATTTTACTAAGTGAATCATTATAGATGTAGAAAATGCCCATTGCCTATCAAATCATAAGTTTTTTTGGGGTATGATTCTTTTATTATTATTATTTGATGATATTGGTATACCTAGATACATCATTATTGAATTTAAGTGGGTCTACCCTCCTGAGAACAAGTCCATAGCCAAGCATTTTAAATCATTCACCTACCTTGGTGCCATTACCACCTACCATAAATTAAGAATCAAGGGCTAGTTTAATGGAATGAAGGAAGCCTTTGGGAACAAATGGTGCATCCCTAAGTAGTTACCAACATAGATGGGGGATAAGCTCAATTCTTAAGGAATCATCACTATTCATTAGCATGCATTTGAATGGGATATATAGAAAAAAAATTTGGGTGGTTCAAGCTACCCTATGCTTTCATGACCAAGTATTTCATGAATTATGTGAATTGGATATATGATGTGCACCTAGTGAAAATTGATGTTAATTCTCACACTTTTCACCAATTATATGTATATAGGGAAGAAATATTATCGAGATAAGAAAGAATAAAATAAAACCAATATAAAATCACATTAGATCCTATTTAGGGACAAAGTTCACTTATTATAATATATGTTGAATCCCAAGAAGAAGACATCAGGGAGTATCAAGGTTATAAAAGAAACCATTCCCTTCCACTAGAAATTAGAAGACATCTAAAGGAGAAGAGGTTGGGGCATGATGCTAGTTTGACAACTCAATAATAATAACCAAAGCAGTAAAGGGATACCCTTTCACCACCAAGAGATTTAAGGATGCCTATAGGTCAAAAATAAGAAGGCCCTAATTCTACCATATATACATATGTTAACTTCAAAATAAGATATTTATGTGTCAAAAGTTGGGGAATCTAAATGAAAAGAGATGACTCCTAAAGTACCACCTAAGAGGGGACCTTCCCCTAAGGATCAAAATAGGCACATCAAAACTAGATAAGGAACCCTCTCTAACACATCATGAAGAGTCTACCCTTAGTGACACACAAGTGGATGTTAGAAGTCCCTTTGGTGAAGAGGGGGATGGTATAGTCATAACTTTGGGAACTAGTGACCTAGATGTTAGAACAAGTCACCAACAAGATGAGATGGACATTTAAATACTCAAGCATGACCCCAATAGAGGGAAAGGGCTTATTAATGAATTTTCACAATAGCATCTACTATCTACTACTTCAACCCCTTTCATTAATGCCTAGTTCCAATAGTACATCTTGAAGAAGGACCTATATATATGGTATTATTTTCCCAAGGAGGACTTGACCGATTAGACTCGATGAGAACTTTCCTTTTGTATGGATGTATTTAATGAAGAGCATCATTTTAAACTAACTTCAAATAGTATTTTTTTAGCACCATGAAAAATAGAGATTTTTGATACATTTTGGGTGGTCCTCGATAGTATACATCAACTCAAGCAAGCATGACCCTTATTAAGTTTGATATCAAGGTGACAAGGTAGAATACCTTATAGGATTTTGATGTGAATCAGTTTAAGTAGAAGTATCAAGAGGTCATTATTCTATACTACCATGAGTGCATGGAATTAATAAATCTTAAAGAGGAATTATAAGAGCTCAAGTGCCAGTTGGAAGTAGCAAAAACATATAGAGTGAAGACACTAACACTCTACAAGATAATTTTTAAATAAGAGTTGGCCCTTTCTAATAGAGTTCCCCTTGAAGGAGAAGTTATTGACAAACTAGGGACCCTATTATAAGCTTTATTAAAAAAATGTAAAGACTAGGTAAATCCCCAATGAAAGTAAACTTTAGAAATTGAGTAGCTTATTGAGGCTATTGAAGTTTGTAAACCATTTTTTATTAGATTTAGTGCAATGGTTCCCATCCTTGATGGGGTTATTTTCAAACTAACACAACCTACTAAAATTTTGAAGCTAGGCTTTAGGTGGAAGAACTTCAGTGCCAAAAATTAGCCAAGAACGTGATTACCATAAAGGACAAAGCTGAGTGCATCAAAGTATTTCAATATGTGGAGGCCATTGAGAATAATATAAGCACTAATTGATAAGAGTTAAACACCAATTTTGAAATTCTTTGAGCATAGGTCAGAATAATTGAGGATGTTCATAAGGATGCTACTACATCACTTGAGCATTTAACAACTCAAGTTAGTGACTTTTTTGAATGACCTGAGTAGACAAAATGGCTCAAAGAATAAGTAGAAGAGATTACTTCCAAGATATATACTACATTGAATCATTTATAAGAATTAAAATTCTAGTTCAAGCAAATAAGACCTAATTTTATTTATAATAGAGGGACCTAAGGATAATGCATAGTTTGGGATAAACTATTAGCTTGGTATGGGGTGATTTTGGGCCCTAAATTTTGTATGTATTTATCTTAAATAATTTTATAATATAGAATCATAAGAGGTATAGGTGCATAAGACACACAATGTGGAATATCATAGCATGAAAGAGGCATGTTACGAATAATAAGGATACATGACACATAGAGGAACTAATAACATAAGACTCAGATAATAGTGAAATACTTGGGAAAGGATGCAAAAATCAAAGATGGTTAGAGTATATTTCACTTGAACATCAAATAAGAATAGTCAAGTGAAAATCTATCACTGGTTTGTAAGAATAGAGGCACATGATAACTAAGATCTAGCATAGAGATAATATATATGGTAAGTTAGGCTTGGGTCATTATGAATTCAATGTAATGAATTCTCATGACTCATTTTTTTTAATGGTCCTTGGTGATTCATCACTATGTAATTATTTTTATAGATAAATGGTCATGGTAGAACCATGTATAAATACCCCCTAATTTTACTTGGTGTATTGGTTGGTAATTATAATCTTGAGCCATCGTAAGTATGGATGTTATTCATGTATGGAATGAGATAAAACTCATGTTTATAAACTACCTTATATAATTTGGTTATGAATATGATGGAATCAATAATATTTATTCTCAATTTGAACACATCTTTTTCTATGATTAGTTAAGTAGGGAATGAATGAATAGTCAAGAGTTATTCATAAAACTAAGTATATATTTAGAACTAAGTGCTTGTTCAAACACCTTAGCATAATAAAGTAAATGAATACACTTCCACATGATGAAACTAATGGGAACCAGTCTTAGACTATGTGTTTCATGTGAGCATGTGAGAACCTTTCTTGTGTGATATGTTGGTGTGCTAGTTCATTTGACCTGTTAGTCTCTTAGGCACAAGAATATTAAAAATCATGATAGAATAAAGGAAAAGAGCCCAACATTATCCATGATTCAATATAGGAGATTATGCTTGTGACTTTTACTACTCTAAATGTTAGTTGTACAATTGACAATTTTGAACTAGATGCCCATATGCCTTGTGCCATGTGAAATACTGACTCATATGGTAATGACTTAAATATAGATTTGAACACTTTGATGTTATTGGGTGTGGTGTCAGATCCAACATAAAATTATGACCAATAGACTCAATAGCATGGGACATAAGATAAAATATATAATGAGTATTATAATCTTAATATACTCCACTAGGAACAATGAAAAAAATTAAATATTTATTGTATATTTCAAATAAAAAGAGTGATCATGTTAATATTAGTGTTGAAATTAGGGAGGTTTAGTAATGTATAATATCTACATCTTTTGATTTGGCATATCCAAACAAATATGGATAATATATCATGGCATAGTAATCATAATTAGGAGTGGTGAGATCCATATGGAGGGATTCAATCATGATGTAACTAGGAGAATAATTATCATTAAGTGGTTGATTTGTGAGTATTTTGGTTTTGGGGGTTTATTTAATTTCCCTCTTAAAATAATGAGGTCGTAAGGTAGGAGGAAATTAAGGTATGATGTGAGATAGAAGATCATTTTTTTATTTTTTATCTAATCTCATCAATCTAATCACCATTATAATCAAGATGGTTTGGTGGGACTCTTTCCATAAGCTCTGGATGGCCACTATAACCTTTGAATGAATTTTTAGTATTTCAAAATCATTGATATTCATAAAATAGGATACTTGGAAGCTATTCAAGGGTAGATAGTGTAAATACATTGCATTATTGGAATTTCTCAAAGTTCCAAAGATTATTATCACCTTGAATCTTGGAGACATCTCCTAATTAGGTAAATTTTATGTATTTTAAATCAAAAGAAGATATGGCCCTCATATGATGAATCAAGGCAGCCAAGCAAGATATTTTTGGAAAGAAAAAGTTGCATATCATGATATTCAACCTAAACATTCAAGGAGATACCATGATAGGAATCCAAATGCACCCCATGGGAGGCATTTTCCTTTCGTCATATCCTTGACATGTTTTATGAGTGATATTAAGGTTTCTTGTTGAGTATCATATAGGTTTGATAAATTATAAAGAGGAAACATAAGTGTTGAAACATTTGTTAACAAGATATCTCTTGATTTGGAAATTACCAATTCAAATGCTAATGAAAATAAGAGGATTATCCACATGAAATATAATTTCATTAGGAATAATGGATTGGATTGAAAACTTAAGAGACAACACTTGATTTTTGTTTTGATTTATTTGAATATAAAATTATTTGTAATGTTTCACGATAATCTCATAAGAACCTTAAAAGGTATCTTATGTAGAATCATCTAGGTGCACTAGTAATATGTATCACCCAAAAAATACTTAAAGTATAAATAATTAGTTTCTTAGAACCTTTGGTGAGTCCATATTATTTGTAAAATAATAAAAGGAAAGTCTTACAAATCATATTTTAGGAGTTTGGCATAAATTTATTGCATATATGTTGAAGTTATGCATAACTTGCATGAAAATTCTTGATCCATGCATGAATGGGAGTATTTTTCATATCTTTATGTAATAGTTAGTGACTTTTTATTTAAAAAATATGTATTGTTTATAAATTTTCATGTGTAAAAATTTTTATTTGCACACACCTACAAAGATGGCATCTAAAGCATCATACATGCGTTATGTCCAAGCTAGACCAAAATGATTGTAAGGTGATGAGCGAAGGTTAGACAGTTGGATGACAAGGAAGGTGAAACATTTCAACTTATATAATAACTTATTATGTTTATAAATCTTAGGTTTTGATTCATTTTAGTGTTAGTATCAAGAGTAAGAATTCACAAATCCCAGTCTGAGAAGAAGACTTCAAGTTGTTGAGACATGGGAGAGAATAAGGGACTATTTTTGGTTCACGTATAACCTTTCAAGTTTGTAAGTCTAGTATAAGATCATGTTATTTTCATATCCCATTTGGGATCATTATAATCTCTAAATTTGAACACTGTAATATGAAGAAAAACTTTGGTGCCTATATTTGTGTTTTCCTACATTGCAATTAATTTGGATAACTATTGTTTTGTGTTACAAGTTACTATTGCACACACAAATTTTGGGTGTTAGTGCACAGGTGTTATTTTCTATGTGGTATAATACCATCCTTCATTTGGACCTTCTAACTACAATTGTATCATTTGGTATTAGATCAAGTTCAAACTATGAATTGAATTTTATTTTCCATATTTATGAGTATGGGTAGAAAATGGTGGACATATTTGAACATAGAGGCTCTTGGGTATAAGGTGTAGCGATTCTAGTTTTTGTAGTGATTTTTTTAGGAAAAAAATAACACATAGAGGGTTTCATCATAGAAAAATAAGTAAATTTTTACCATCAAGAGTGGAATATTTTTACAAAATTAATGTGAGATCTCCAATCAAGAATAGAAGCCATGGAGGTTGCACAACAAAGGAGAATGG
Organism: Torreya grandis; assembly: GCA_037957365.1. Taxonomy (NCBI): domain Eukaryota; kingdom Viridiplantae; phylum Streptophyta; class Pinopsida; order Cupressales; family Taxaceae; genus Torreya; species Torreya grandis. Next base: position 1,271,746 of record JARHVA010003484.1, on the reverse strand, counting down.
ATTCAGATTCAATAAATGATGAGGAACATAAATTTAACATGGATAAATTTAATCAACACCCAATAAAGGGTATATTTTTAAGGATATTTCAAAGATAGTTTGAAACCTGTGTGTGGACAATTCAAACAACTCAATAATTTTATGTCCAAAAGATTTGATAGATTGCATTGTATAAATGGATAAGTACTTTGAGTACAAATACATAGAAGATCATAATAAATTATGGTTTCATGTGTCAAATTTAAATTTAATTAATATTTGTGGTGGGATCATACCTAGATGAATATGTAAATAAAGTTCAAGGATAAAATTAAATCTTGTAATATAATGGTTTCCAAGTTGAAAGTGAAGTTTTTTAGTGCAAACTAAGAAATGAATCTTATAAAAAAAGTGTAGACCCTAAGACAAAAGGATATAAGTGTTAATAAATATATATATTGACCATTTTCACTAGTCATATAAAATATGGCACAAAGAAAGTCTTGAGGTATGTGAATAGACTTCATATTTCCTTTCAAGATGAATTTGGTATCATCAACCCAAAGTCAATATATGGAGCTTATCTATGTGAATTTTAGGAAAAATAAAGGTTTCATTTAAGGAAAAAAGGTACCATTTAGTTAAAATATAAGATTATGTGTGGAAGAAGATGCATTGTGCATAGTGACAAAATGGATCAAACACACGCACATGAGGGATAATCGAACACATCACATGGTCCTGAGTAAGCACAAATAGGAAGAGGATCATTTCAATGGAGAGGCTATAGTGGATGTAGATGAGGTATAGGTTTCACTAATACATGATTTATATGTGGATAATTGTAGCATATATCATTCAATTACTTGCACATGTAGCAAAATGGATTTGTGAACAAAATAGAGGCTAGCAACCATATTGCACAAGCAAGTGAGGAAAGTGTTACATCAATAAACCACACATAGGAACCATAGTGTGGCAAGGCTCTCATGATGAAGATACTATTTTTGAAGTCCAAGAAGGAATGGAAAACACTAACATAAAGAAAGAACCTATTTCTAATGAGATGGTAAAGAAACTTGGTTTGAAAAATATTAAACATTAAAACCTATACAAGGTATCTTTGTTGTTGAAAGGACATTAATACAATATTTATATATTGTATATCACCTTAGTATTGTACACATGTAAAACTTAGACCTTAACTATTCCTATTAGTTATGGACCTTTCTCACTTTTGTAAGTCTCACATCTACTCTCTCTTGTATCCCTTGGCCTATCTCTTAGTCTAAGTAGTCTTATTTTGATGACCTAGTACTTCTACCTTTCTTGGAATGCTTAAAATGTACTTATCTTCCACCTTTATAATTTATTAGCCTATATCTACTTTTTTTCTCTATAGACACTAATATTTAGGACATATACTAGCATCAACATTAGTGTCCTGGCTTGATGCAAGTGTCTAGTGCCCTATAAGTCATCTAATTTTCAAATTAAACATATCTTAATGGTAGGCCTAAATGATTTGATGTGAGTTACTTATCCAAATATATTGATATAAATACAAGATCAACCTTCATTCATTCCTCACCTAGATTAGACCTAGAAAAGACTAAGAAACCAAGGCAACTTATCAAAATCACTCTATAAAGCATTAAATTGAAAAAACTTCCATATTTCCATACTATTCATAGGAAAAACACATCTACAAGTCAAAGAGCTAAAGTAATCACCCAAGAGCCCAATTTTCTAAGTTACAAGCTAGGTCACTATTTTACTTATTTTACACATATTATATGATTCACACACAAGAAAACATATAGGGAAAAGCTACATCAGTCTAAGTCCCTCTTCAAAGTATTAGCTATGTAGGTAGCATACACTTGATGGGTCTTTGGGGTCAGCTCGACACTGTGAGCCCACTAACCCATTTTTATCAAGCTCACTATAAAGATGAAGAAGTAGGGTTTTACAATTTTATGAAGAGTAATAGTTTATGAATCAAATTTGAATGCACTAGAGTAAAGGATAAGACAAACCTAGAATCATCTAAGTGGTCACATCCTTTTCCAATAGGTATTCTATATAAGACACCTACATCCAGTTCAAATAGTAACATTAATGTAATCATCACAAGATGACGCTAGTGTCTATAGCTATAGAGGCTCTCAATCCATAATTTGGTAACTTTTATAAAATTATCTCCCAATATACTTATTATCTATTCCAAATCTAGAACTATGTTAGCATCAAAACTATTAATGCATCTTTTATACACACCATAACATAATGAGGTAGCCTCTAATATTTTAGGATCTCAATAGAAGTAAACTCCACTTCAAGGCATGAATTTTAGGTATGTGGTCTATTTCAATTTGTTGATGGAATAAGGGGAGGGCATGCAGGTTGTTAGAAAGGTTTTTGGATAGAGGTGTGGTTCCTAAAAAGTTGTGAATATCTACATGAGTTAGATGGGTGGTTGTTTTTTAATCTAAAGTGAGTAGGTCTCAAAATAAACTCAAAAAAAGAGGGAAGGGTAAGGTATAAAATAAATTTTTTGTTGTTTTTAAGAATCACTTCCCTTGCTAGTTTATAAAAAGGATAAGTGCTCTCAGATGCTACGCCTATTTCTAGTAGTAATTGCATACACATAACTAGACCAGGCTAAGAAGTCTAAGGAAATAATGATTCATAAAATTCACAAGCCTCAAGAAAAGGTTGTTGATGAGTCCATAAAATAGGTTAGTATATATACAAAATAACATCCTTTTTCTTGCATGGGAAGTGGATCTAAATTTAGTTTCTAAACTTATGGTCTATTTAGAATAAAATAGTAAGTATATATCAAGGTTATGTCTTTAAAATTCCTTTATATATATATTGGTTAGCCATTACTAATGATTATTGGGAAAAATATGTCAATGAGTGCATACACAGTCCATAATAAGATAAGAGTGATTCAAAGTATGAAGAGTAACCATTCGAGAATAATGTTGGAGTAGTGTCAAAGTCTTATACAACAAGATCTAGTATTTTATTCAAGTTATGGACACCTACAGGTTTGTTGTAGACTCCCACAATAGTTATGGATTATATAAGGTTTGTTATAATAGCTATAGATTACATCATAAGCTCATATAGGCTTGTTATAGTAGCTATGGATTACAACAGGCTTGTTATAATAGTTACATATTATAATAGGCTTGTTATAGACTAGCTACGAATTACATCATGCTTGTTATAAACCATCTATAGATTAAATTAGACCAGCTACAAATTTCACCAAGCTTGCTATAGATTTTACCAAGCTTGCTATGGATTTCACCATGCTTGCTATGGATTTCAATAGGTTCCTATAAATTTTAATAGAATTGTTATGGACTTCAACAAAGCTGCTACAAACATGTTTGGAAAGTATTTCTAAATGTATTTTGATGTTCTAGTTATCATGAAGAATGATTTATATTTAAATTATTTCTATATATAGGTTCATACATATAGACTTTCCATTTTAGATTGTATTCAAATATAAGTTTATGTAATTTCACTCCAAATAATTATCTCTCTCGATATTTGGTGGAGATCAAGATTATGTAGTAATATATTTATTTATTAGAATAAATATCTCTCTTCATATTTTATAGAGATTGAGATAAGATATAGTATCTTAGTTGTTACTCCCAAATAAGGTGTTGATTGGAAGCATGAATTATAAATCAACCTTCCATACCCAAGTGAAATAATCAATCAATCAATACAATTTCTCTTTCCATCATCCTGAGCAGCTCATTCTAAAATTCATGTTCTAAATAAATCCACTTATTAGGAATGAGTTGGCCACTCATTCCAAGGAAGATGGATCATGTATTTATGTTTATGATTATATTTTTTAATTATAATTTTTGTTTTAAATTATTATTTTGGTTCTTTTTTGCTATAATTATTTCTTTTTGTATAGTTTGTGTGAACCTATAGGAATTTGATTTTTTTTCATTTATTTTCAATTCAGCAATTTACTTTCTACAAGTGTGATTTAATTTTATGCAAGTGTGCTTTAATTTATACAAGTGTAATTTTTATTTTTTTTCAAGTTTGATTTTCAATTCTTTCAAAGTTTGGAGTGTGATAGAAGGAACCATTTGCCAAAGGTCTCTTTCTCCTATTGCATACAGCCTTATGACACCAGCCCTAGATTTATAATATTAAATGAAGGGTATTGATGACACCCATAAATTGATCTTTTTAGGGTATTTATTTCACACCCTTAATTAGGATATTATGGCTTGGTCTAGTGAAGTATCTAAGGTAGATTTTTCACACACACAGAAAACTACATTTAAGAAAGCACTCATACATAATCAAAATTATGAATCAAACAACTTAATCACCTTAATTAATGTAATTTACCAATTTTTCAATAGATTTTTCACATTTATAGATCATTACATAAATAAAAATAATCAATAATCCATTCACAACTATTACACACTAAATATTATTGAAACATACAACCAAAGAAAGTAACAACTAATTACACAAAAATTGGAAAGAAAATAGACAAATACATTCACTGATGATTAAAATTGATGTTGTTCCTGTATCAAAATTATGTAAAAAAATCTAAGTTCGATTATAAATATTTAAATAGGCTTGGGTAATATGTTGCCTCATCCTCCAAATTCATGCAAAGTGTTTACATATGGTAGTTAGAACATGAGTTCTAACTATAGTCAAATTTGTATAAGAGAAATCTTATAGTTATCAATTAAATAAATTGACCCTTTTCAAATTCATGCAATGTGTGCATGTGTACAAAATATAAATTTAATTTTAAAATAAAAATCTCAAACTACAAGGAAACTATGCACCGTTAAAAAAGTGTACATACGCAAAATCTTAACCTATCAAGGTTGCATTGTGTGAACTGTTGCATGTACTTTAGTCAATGTAGTAATTGTGGTGGAAGTAGTTAAAGTTGTAGATGTTGATGCATCACTAGAAGATTGATTTTTCTTGGTTTCATTCTCTTGATAAAATTTATATGCCACATCATGTTTTTGTTGTATAATTTTTAAGTTTAGCAGTGGTGGTTGATGTATCCTTTTAACTTGACCAAGGAGTCTTGCATACTCGTCCTTCATCATCTAGAAATTATTCTTTAAAATTTCCACCTCCATAACTTTATTCTAGTTGAACTCAACTCGGATTGTATATTTTCTAGTGATAAGCCTTACAAACTCTACTTAAATTTATCCACCACTTCTTGAATGAGTTTATTGAAATTGATCCTACTGATCAATTTACCTATGGCATCCTTCACCTTTGACAATTTTAAATCATGAAAAATCTGGAGGATTTGGGCCTCATGTGCCTAATATTTGGGGATTAAGTCCCCATATAATTATATCCACTCCTTTGATTCTTCCTAACTTATGAAAAATAAGTTCAAGGCATTGGATGACTCTAGTGTTTCATTAAATCCAAATGATTGTATAATGAGTTGTCTGTGTATGCAACTAACATCTTCAACTTAGCACTATTATCTTTCAAGGAATTATATAATTGGTTGGCATTATTTACATGAGGGTCCATTTAGGCCTTCATAAATTCCATTGCCTCCAAATAATTATAACATCTAGAAGTACCTTCCAAAACCTCCACTTTTGTACCTACATGAATATGTATGGTCTTTACCTACTCCTTCAACTATTATACCTAGGCATCTAGATCTTATCTATCCATCTTCGTGCCTTCATGGATGGATACTATAGAATCCTTATGTGCTTGGGCTAGGTAAGCAATATTTTCATTTTAAGGAGATTTCCCAAGCTATCTATTCTACCTCTTAGTGAGGGAGAACAATTTGTGGTTTCCTCAATAATTATCTCCCCACCTCTATCATCCTCCAACTTCATCTTCTTCACCCTTTCTATACTACTATATGGGGGGTCAAATAGAATAGAGATAGAGGGAAGCTCAGTGATCTTAAAGCTAGGCATTTGGGAAGCCTTATTTCTTAAGTCTATAGCCCATGGAGGAATATCCAACTATGAATAATCTGAGGTTGAAACAACAAATTATTCCTCAGCTTCCTATATTTCTAGTTTTTTTATTTTAAGCTTTGACAAGTACATTAGGTAGGGTAGGCCATATAATCTAGGACCAATCCACTCCTCAAAATTGAAGGAGTGGGTGGATTATGATCAATTGGGTTTTGGCCTTCCTTCCCCTACCATAACTTGTTAGAATAGTTTCTTCTATGGAGGTGGTGGATGGAATTAGAAGGGTGATCTAGGTAGAATAGACATGTATTTGTGGAGTGGCCAATGTATTACATACCTTCCTAGTACCTTCTTCTTTTTTAAGGCTCTAATAGTGGAAGTGCAAAAAGGGATAGAAGAGGTTTGCATGGTGAGTGGGATGGAAGAAGAGAGTTGATCAATGGTAGTGGTGGTGAAGGGATTAATAGAGGTAGAAGTAGGCACTTCTACCTAGAGTGTCCTCAACATAGAAGAAATAGAAACACATCCAAAAATTGGCATAAAAGAAAAAGGAACACTTATGAAGGGATGAGTACATGGGGAATTGGGTGTTGTAGGCTCTACTTGAAGGCTCATAGCCTTATCCATTTCTAACACTACCTCTTTATCAGAATCATCCTCAATATCATTAATTATCACAACCTCTCCTTGGCTTGGTTGTGAGTGTGGAGCTGTAGCAAGAAATCCTTGTGGTGATTCCACTATGGGACTGAATGTTAGATTCTTAGGCTTCCTTGTATAAAATAGAAGGGTCTTTAACTATGTGAGGGAGCCTTGTTGGGTAGATGTCATTACCTCTTGTGTTATTATCCCAATAGATATAGTAATATGAACCTAAGACATAGCATTAGTCATTTGAATGACACTTACAGCAAATTGTTCTTATGTTTTCTCCTCCTCATCAAAATCTAAACCGATGGGATCACCTGCCTATGCTCACCTACTAGAATTAGGTTCAAATAACTTGGGTTATTTCTTGGCATCCTTTAATTTCAAAGGGGGACTTAAGATGATGAACCACTTGGTCCTTATATTTCTCCTCAAACTATCCTCTCTAAATGTTAGTGTGTTCCCATCCCTTGTATAAATCCTTATTATCATCTAGTTCTCTTATAGTTGTTGAGGGGTCTTCTTGGATCATTATCAAATGGTCTTCCTTCAATATAAAAAATCTTGCCCTCTCTAAACAATCTTCATCATCCTTTTCATTTATAAAAAAAATCATAATAATATGGAACATGTCTATAATGGATATTAAGCCCCTATAGATGCTTCTTAATAAGTCCATGTGGATCCCAGTCTCTATATAGAAGCATGGGGAAATGATAGCTCCTTTTATTTCCTCCCACTTTTCCAAAATGATTCCTTATTGTGTAGAACATTCTCCTAATTGTTATATGGTGGCCAAAGTACAAATCTTTCTTCTACCAAGATAGGTCCTCTTTGACACTCCATAATTAGAAAGTAATTTCTTACTCTGCCAACTTATCTAGGATGTATTTTGGGAGACACAAAGGATTACCCTTGTTCCCCCAAATCCTTATGACTGTGAACTTTAGATAGAGGAAGTAATCCCCTTTACCATCCAAGTTATTTACAATATTTGGACCAAATCTAGACATGGGTGCGCCATGAATGGCTTGCTAGACCTAAAAATATACGTCCTCCACTATTCTGACCATATTCTTGGTGTAAGCATATATGTGCATAAATTGGTAGTGGTTACAAATTCTATTTTTGATATATTATATGGCTTGAGTCCATAATTCTCTATGGTCTCTATAAAAAGTTCCCATAATGGCATCTAGAAAATAAGACATCATATAGAAATTGCCTAAAGGTGTGGGATGCTTATCCTTGTGAATTATCTGCTCTCTCAGATAGAAGTTGATTATCTTTCCCAAGGCATATGCAGCATCATGGGTGAGCATCATGTATAAAAATGACACCCAATCTATATTAACAAAATGAATACTTGGCATACCATAAAGTCTCTTCAAGAGATCCATGCCAATGCATATCCCCATTCTAAACTTGTTAATAGAAATAGCTCATTTTGGCTTCTTCCCTTTCTATGTGATGGTTTGGTCTAGGAGCAACCATAAAGAGAGTGCCTTCTCAATTGAGCTCTCTATGTTGAACTAAACCAATGTATGCTTGTCAAAATAGGCATTAGGTATGATAAAATATAGATATTACTAGAATTCAGCTCTTGTAATGCATGATATGACTATATTATTATTAGAATGATGGAGAAAAGCATCCTATGTGACCTTACTTGAGAATAAAATATCACTTAGGAGGTCAATGCATGGTATCACCTATAGATTAGCAATAGTAAAATGTAATCTCTATATTTTAAATGCCAATAATTATTTGACAAATAATTGATCAACAAGTGTCATGTCATCCTCTAATGAAAATGCATTCATAGAATCCACTACATCCCATAACTCTGAATAGTTAGTGTACCTATTATTGAATATGATAGCATCAAACATTGTATCTATGAACTCTATAAAATATTTGATAGAATATGGTAATGGCATATTTTCTCCCCTAAATGTCTTAGATAAAGACATCATTGGTGTATATGTTCTATGCTACTTACAGTTTCCTTTTAGGTGTTATCTATGTTATATGTTCAATTTTGAATTTCGCTTGATCACTATTTACTCACAATTCTCTATGTAGGGAGTATCTAGGGATCTTCAATGCATAGGATAGTAGGAGACTTTGAATGCAACTTTGTTAAAAAACAATGAAGGCTTTGATGGTTGTGCATCAAATATATAGAAATTTTCATTGAATAGTAGTTTGTATGATATAAATACCTAGTGTTCACTTTGCTCATAATTCTTGCATAATTTAAACTTTATTAGTTTAAGTTGGTGGGGACCTCATATTATTAATGGGAAGTATTTTTAATTTTTATTCAACTAAGTATAGTAAAGGACTAGTAGTGTTAATGATAGTAAGGTATTGATCGAGAAAAATGTTTTGGGAAAAATATCCATAGACTAATTCCATCAAGGGAATTATTTTAGACAAATCTTTACAATAATTTCCCCAAAGACATATTTCATTAGGTAAAATTTTCAAAGCAATTATCCCAAATGGTCACTTTCGAAAGTCCCAAAGGGTTATTTTCATCAGGCAAAAATCTAAAGGATCTACTTTGTAGGGTATTTTATCCATGACAAAAGTCCTGAAAGATCTACTTTGTAAAGGCTGAAGGGCTATTCAAAAAGGTCAAAGGGCAAGTCTATAGGGAAAAATTCCCATGATAATTATTGTGAAGGGTAAGTTCTAGAGGGAAAAGGATTCAAGATATAATTCTCAAAGGGTAGATGCATTATGGTTAAAGGGACCAAAATAAAGTCCCAAAGGGATATGGGGCTAGGACAAAGTCCTGAAGGTTAGGTGGTTATTTAAAAAAGGGTTGACGGGCTACTAAAAAAAGGTTGAAGGGCACTTTCAAAAGAAGTTGAAGGGTAGGTACAAAAGGTCCAAAGGATTTACTTCATGGCAAAATGCCTAAAAGGTCTACTTCATAAGGTAAAGTTTTGGTTGGGAAAGTGTCTGAGACAAAAGTCCTAAATGGAAATTTCAAAAAAAATTAAGGGTAGGTGTAAAAGTTTCAAAGGATCTACTTTATGGAAAAATACCCAAAGAGTCTACTTAATAAGGTAAAGTTTCAATAGGGAAAGAGTCCAGGAAAAAATTCTCAAAGGAAACTTTTAAAAAGGTTGAAGGATCATTTCTCTCGAATAAAATGTTTGAAGGAATTGGTTGAATGGCAAAAAGGCCCAAGATAAAAGTTTCACAGGATATAATACCTCAGACAGAATGTTTGAAGGAATGTTTTGAAGGGATGGTATTGAAAAGGATAAAGGGCATGATGTCTCAAAAAAATAGTCATAACAAAATTCCCATAGACCTAATTCCATCTGGGGAATTGTTTCAAACAAAATGTCTGCAATAATTTCCTTGACAAAAATAAGTCTACGGTCTAAAAGACCACAATAATAATTCCAAAACATAAAGGCTAAAGGAATTCATATAATGGATAAAATACCTAATAAAGACAAATTACATAAGTCTTATAAAGATAAGCTTGAAAACATAAAACCTGATAGAATAATCCTAATAGAAAGAATGAGTCCATGAACAATACCAATGCCATTTTTCTAAAGTATAAAAAAGGCCAATAATCAATCTTCTCCCATATTTTGCATAAATATATAAGAGGGGCTCAAAGTAGAGATTATAGTCTTAAAAAATGGTTCCCCATTTCTCTATGGAAAAAGTGGGGTGTTGGGTATAATAAATGACAACTCATAAGGGGAATACTCCTAAGCATTGAAGAACCCAAAACTCTAGTTTGAAATCCTAAATCAATCATGAAGTATGTCACATAAGAATACTTAAATTAAAAACATGAAAGAGACTCCCAAGTTGATTCACACAGCATACTTTCTTTCTATGTTTTTGGATCTGTATGTGTCAAATGTGTACTTTATTTAACCCTTATTGTGATGAGTTTTTCAAAGGCTTTAGTGAGGCTGTAGGTTTCATCCTAGTATCTCTTCAAGTTAAAAAATAAGGGAAGCTTTGGCATTACTCTTCTACTAGCCAAGTGTTCATAGCCCCAACAAAGATACATTGGGTTCCTTCTCTTCTCATTCCATTATTTTATTTTAATCATGGTGTGTGGTACATTGACCTTATTTTATCATGTGAGTTTTTTTATTTTCTTATAATTTTATTTTACTCTTTTGAACTCATTGGCTCTTTTCTTCTTTTATTTTTCTTTTGTTCTTATTTTGAATGGAAAAGAGAAGAGTTGGAACCCTAGTGAACTAGTATAATTATAAAACAAATCATTACTAAAATGTCACTACCAGCCACATCTATTCCTAGAATTATCATTTCCAACAAATATTTAATGTGATAAGTCCATTTGATCCAATAAAATAAGAAAATTTCCTAAATTTGTATGAATTACTCTAAGAGAAAATTTCACATGTTTGGTAAAAGTATTCAATCATGACACCATTTAGAATAATTCATGATTACCTACCTTCATCTTAAAGACTCAAAAACATAGAAATACACCTAACATGTAAACTAGTCCCAAAGTGTCAAGATTTTAAATTTTCCCTCTTTCCTATAAGTTACAAGCTTAGTTGGTTTGGATTTTAACTTGGTTATAGTCAAAGGAAACACAATTCTGATTGTCAGAGAAAGCAAAGAACAACTAATCTAAAAAATTAATGAAATCTAATATATGAAAGAAAAATACTGAAAGCAAAAAATATTAATCTAAAAAGCAAGAAATCTAATATATGAAAGTAATAAATCTAATCTAAGAAAGTGGGAAATCTAATCTAATCTTACAGCTACATTTATCTATCCCTCGTTAATCAATAACATCAGTAGATGGAAAAAATATGAAGTAATTCTTTAGGAACTATCCATTAACTAAATATGTAAGCTCATTATCTTGGAGGTCCTTCAAATGAAATGCATTATTTCCCATGATATCTAAAATCTGGTATGGTCCAATCCATAGTGGGGAAAACTTGTCATGTTATCCTTTCTTCTCATAAGATTTATCCCAAAGTATCACTAGATCTTAAATATTGAATGCTTTGAATTTTTCTCTCTTATCAAACCACCTCTTACCCACATCCTAGTGCTTGATGAATGTTTGTAAGGATTTAGTTCTTGAATCTTACATTTCTATTATGTCTAGCAATATTGATTCTACTTTATCACTTGATTCCATGTAGTTTTGCATAAAATGATAAGTGGGTAATTTTAGCATAATTAGGAATACAAGATTGATTCATATACCAATAGATAGGTTGAAGCTTTAAGGTCTTGATTATGTCTAGTCTAGTCTACCCAAAGAGCATACTTTAATAAATTGTGTTAGTCCCTATACTTGTCCCTTGTTAATTTCTTAATTGCATCAATCAAATTCTTGTTCATTGATTCTACCAACCTATTTCCTTGAGGGTATTAGTTATAATCTAGCCTAATAATGATCTTTTTTCCATGTACACACTCAGTAAATTCTATTGATATAAAATTTGGTCCATTATCACAAACCAAAGAAAAGGCATGTCAAATCTAGTTGTTACATGTTCTTGCAAGAAGAAAATCACATCTTGTGATTTATAGTTCTTTATGGCTATGGCTTCAGTCCATCTAGTGTAATAGTATGTAGTAGTAAGCAAAAATTTATGGCCTATTAAGGAATTTGGGTTGATGACACCAATGAAGTATAAACCCCACTAGGTAAATGGCTTTCCTTCAATAACTAGATATAATGGATTTGATGCATGTACTTCTCTCTTAGTTAGAGCTTGGCATTCATGTCATGTTCTCACATGAGCATGGGCACCATTGAAAATTGTTGGCCAATAGTATCCCATTCTTAAGATCTTTTGATCTATGGTATTCCCAAACAGGCGACCATTACCTATCTTTTGATGTATGTTCTCTAAGATTTCTTTAGCTTCTTATGTAGATACACACCTAAGATAAATACTTTAATAATTTATTCTATAGAGGAATCCCTTCTTGATCATGTAATGAGCATCTTTGAGCCTCAAAGTTATTCTTCTCTCTCTATTAAGCTTTGGGGAATAAGTTCCTATGAGTAAATATTGTATTATATCATTATACCACTCTCCTTTAGATACTTGAACCTCACATACCTATTCAACTATGATATAAGGATCTGGTTCAGTCATAAGTTGAATAATTCCTTGGCCCTAAATGAACTTTTCTAACTTGGGTTCGATGTCAAATTCTTTCAGTTTGGCCATCCATTTGCATCTACATTCTACTAGCTCATTCTATGAAAGAGTGAGTTTGACATTAGGATTAAGCATGATGGAAATGGTTTTATTCCTCAAGATATAATGCTGAAATTTATTTATTCCTTGATAAGGGTGAAAATCTTCTTGTCAATCATAGAATATCTAATCTCTCCATCCTACAAATTTGTGCTCATGAATGCAATTGGATGCTTAGTTTTATCCTTATTTTGTATGATGATAGTAGAAATCATATGATCTGAAGAGAATGAGTATAAGTAGAAATCTTTCATGAAATTTGAACTGATCAATATTGGATCCTATGATATTGCATCTTTAATGTCCTAAAAGGACTTTTAGGCTTCAGTTGTCCACTCTATTTTGACATCCTACTTGAGCATGGCATTCATAGGTATAATGATTTCTAAAAATACTAAGATGAAATTCCTTATGAAGTTAATATTTTTAAATAATGATTTAATCTCCTTATTATTTGGTGGCTAAATTTTTGAAATCACCTAAATTTTGTCTAGATCAATGGTGATCCCATCCTTGATGATGTTGTGCCCCAAAATATTGCCTTCGATCATTCTTAATATTCTCTTCTTTGGGTTTAATTAAAAATTGACCTTTATGCATACCTTAAAATATGAAATGTAGGTGACTTATGTGGTCTTTCCTATTCTTTGAAAATATCATAATATCATCTATGTAGATGATTATGCATTTTCCTATTAATCCTTTGAAATCATGATCCATGGCACATTGAAAGGTATCTCTAGTGTTTATTAGTATAAAAGGCATCCTCTTATATGAATAAGTTCCCCACTTCATGGTAAATGTCAAATTTAATTTGTCCTCAGATTGCACTAGTACTTGATTATAGCCTAAAAATCCATCTAGGAAGGATGTCATTTTAGAACCACTTACTATTTCTATCACCTCATCCAGAGAAGGTAGAGGATAATTGTCCTTTTCAAAATCGTTGTTCATATTTCTAAATTCCATATATAATTTGATCTCACAATTATTCTTTCTTACTGAGACCAAATTGACCACCCAAGTAAAATGGCAGACTGGGAAGACTATTTTTTTATTTAAAAGCTTTTCCACTTCTCTCTAAATGAGAGGCTCTAAAATAGGATTGACTGGTCTATACCTCTATCTAAATGGTTTATGATCTAATTTCAAAGGAATCATATGAGTAATGACCTATGGGTCATATAATTTCAAATCTTCATATTTCCAGGCAATGATATCCCTATATCGAGTGGTTAAATCCTTCATTTATTATCTTTCTTCTAGGGTGAAGATAAGGCCAATATTCACATAATGAGGGTTATGTTCATCTCCTAAATTTTCTCTTTTAAATTTAGATTCATTGACATTGAGCTACTTGAGGGTCTATGTCAAATGGTCTTTCCAAAGAGACCAAGCTGATTGGAATTTGATTCTCTCTAATCTGAAGAATGCCCTCTTTGTTTGATTATTATTGATAGAGGTGATTAATGTCCTTTCCATAGATGATTTTGGATTCAAATTCCCCTAAATTATTTAGAAACTAAATAATCTAATATTCATCATCAATAACCTATAAATTTTCTATGTTATCTAGAATAGAGGGGCAAGGTACCAGTTTAATTGAAAACTTTTTTACCTTAGATTCTTGTAGTGGATCTAGATTAGCAGTAGTGGTATCTAATGAATTAGTGATGTAATTTTTCTCTCTAAGAAGTGCTACTATGTTAAAAGCTTCAAATCTTTCAATCAGGTCCCACACTCTATGCTTATATCTCCTCAAATAAGATAACTTGCATTGGTATTTATTTCTAATTTGATTAACCACCAACTCTAAGTTGACAAATATTTATATTTGCTTCACATTATTCTTGAGTGAAAACTATAGTCCTAAAACTAAGGACTCATACTCATATTTATTGTTAGTGCATGGAACTTGCAATCTATATACTACCAAAAAACTTTTACCTTATGGATCAATCAGCTCAATTCCCACACTTAATCCTTGCTTGGATCTAACACCATCAAAATTTAGAGTCTATAGATGATTAAAACCTTCAAGTTCTAAATTTTGAATTTGATTTTGTGTAGTAAAAGTATAAATACCAAGGCTAGATGACTCATACTTTACCTCTTCATTCCTGACATTGTACTCTATAATGGAATACTTCATTCTTGGCTCTTGATCAATTATGATGTCATTCATAAATCCTCTCCATTTTAACCATATATGAGAAAATTATATAGAGAGATATTCATTGAGTGTTTTGGACTAGTCTCTACTTAGTAGCAAATCATAGCCTTTAAGTATGTCTACCACTATAATATCAATGATCATTTGGACTCTTGGTTTAGATGATACTTGAATGCACACATTGGTCAATTCTACAACTATTGGTACTACTATTTTATCTAGTTGAGAATTTATTCTCTTTGATGGGCTTGGAGTGAGACCTAGCTTTTGACATATGGATGTAGGCATAATAGTTGTAGATGATATCTAATCAACTAAATAGTTATGAATGTTCTTACTGAATGCTTAGATAATTAACATAAAGGGATAAACTTTTGGCTTGCTCTTGTAGATGACATTAGCATCAATAACTTTTACTTTGTCTATAGATGCTTTAGTTATTTTCATGGGGGCCTTTCTGATAATGGACTTCCATAGCAAATCCTTCTATTCAATGATCTATACTAACTCATGAAGATTTATATTTATCTTGATCTTCTTCATATCTTCCACAATATTGTATCATCCTTTGCTTGGTTCTTCCTTACTCTATGATTGATCATTCCCATCTAAAGGGGGTGGATTTTTGTCTTTCTTGGGATTATGAGGAATCATCATGGTATTTGGAGGAATTTATGTTTTAATTGGATGCTTATTTCTTATATTGTATGCACCTATATGAAACTATTAGAAATCATGAAATTCATCTATGTTATTTTTTGGTTCATTGTCATCTTCACCTAGGAAGGTAAACTCATGATTTTTGAAGAACATAGCAGTACTGGAAGAGCTAAGATCTGGATGATGCTTAGGTGGGTTATGCATATGATCTTGTTTAACCACCTCTCTTTGAAATATTTTTAATGTTGTGAAAAATTTATGTATTAAAGCTCACCATACTTGAAAGAATTATGAATTATGCACCAATTATGAAGATCCATTTCTGCTACATTGATCTTTAGAAGCTGGTTAGGCTATTCAAACATATTGAATAGTATATTATATCTCTAGATTCTAGTGTTTTAACTACTGGTTGGGCCATTGTCATTTCCCATCCTCCTTTACATATTTAAGAAATCATTGCTCAAATTTTGAACCATCTTCTAAATAGAATCTAGCTCTACCTTTGTGGAATCCATACCTTGTAAAATAGTAGTGGGAAGTGTATCCACTTGTTGGTTCTACTAATAACCATTACCCATAACATGATTATTTAAGTAGCCAAAATTTGGTTGTGTTATATGTGTCAGTAGAGGTAGTGTGTATAATTGGTTTTGATTAAATGTTAGGACATTTTACTTCATGTGTTGTACTAGATTTAGTGCTAGAAAACCATTTTTGACATTAGGTACTCCAAGCATCTGAGGATTAAACTGCCTATCTATGTTGATAGTCTCTTTAAATGTTAATGATAAAGTGTTAACCATAATTTCTCTTCTTAATAACATTGTAGTGATAGGGTCTAAGGTGTTCTTTTACATTTCTAATGCTAATGCTACCTCTAGTTTATATCTTTGGGTCAACCAGTTCTACATTTTTTGTTATCTTATGTTGAAACCATAGATGGGCTCATTAGGCTCCCTCTTCATGTTGGTGAAGTGTTGGTAAACCAAACTAGGATTGGTGACCTATCCAAACTATGTAATAAAATCTACTTAAAATTCATCCCAAAAAGTGATGGAATTTTTTGTTAGATTTAAATACCAATCATAAGCAACATCCATTAAAGTAAAATGGAATAAACTACATATAACATCCTCATCTATGACATTAATTATCCTCAAAGTAACATTAACAGATCTGATATGTTCTTCTATTATCCTTATTCATAAAGGAGAAAAGGATGGCAAGTACTTTTTGGGATTTTGAGGGGAGTCATGCACATCCCCTAGAATGGTGATAGTAGATCCAACTAAATAAGGTGGTTTTTGAGCCATTAGATGATTAATAGGTAAAGGTTTCCTATAAGTAAGGGGTTCCCTATTAGAGGAGGATTATTCTAAACTAGGGCTATTTGCACAATTCTAGGTCTCCTATGATTTGTCAAGGGTGAGACTATAAAACTAGCCTAAGAATGAGATCTAGTCACTCTCTTGGGTGACTCTAGTGTAAATCTAAACCTAGAATAACTACTATTATCAAGGGTGTGGGCCCTATTTTTAGTACCATTAGGATTTCTAATGCAGGTTTTATGCACACTATAGTGTAATGAGGTAGCCTCTAAAATTTTAGGATCTTAATGAAGGCAAACTCCACTTTAGGGCATGCATTATAGGTATGCAGTATGTTTCAACCTATTGATGGAATAGGGGTAGGTCATGCATGTTGTTGACAAAGTTTTTGGATGGAGGTATGGTTCTTAAAAGGTAATTAATCTCTACATGAGTTGTATGGGTTGTTTGTTGCTAATCTAAAATGGGTGGGTCTCAAAACAAACTTGAAAAAGGAGGGAAGGGTAAGGAATAAAATAAAGCTTTTATGGTTTTTAATAATCAATTCCCTAGCTAGTTTATAAAAAGGACAAGTGCTCTTAGAACCTATACCTATTGCTAGTAGTAATTGCACATGTACAATTACAAATAGATAGGAAGTCTAAGGAAATAATGATGCAATAAATCTACAATCCTCAGACAAATGTTGTTCCTTTTAGGGAAACTATTTCACACCCTTAATCAAGATATTATGGCTCAGGTTAGTGAAGTATCTAAGGCAAATGTTGCACACACATATAAAAATACATCAAGAAATCACTCATGTACAATCATAATTATGAATCAATTTGAACTTAATTATCATAATCAATATATCTACCAATCCTTCAATATCTATTACATATCTATAGATTAGTAAATCAATTAGTATAACAAAAAATACATTCATAGCTATTGCACTATAAATATTATTGAAACATACAACCAAAAAGTAACAACTAATTACACAAAAATTGGAAATAAAATACACAAACACATTTATTGATGATCAAAATTGGTGTTGCTCCCATATTTAAAATTCTCTGACAAAAATCCAAGTTGGATTACAACTGTTTAAATAATATTGGGTAAGGGATCACCTCATCCTCCAAGTTCATGAAAAGTGTTTAGATGTGGTACTCAAAATGTGAGTTCTAAGTGTAGTCAAAATTTTATAAGAGAAATCTTATCATTTTCAATTAAATAAATTAACCCTTTTCAAATCCATGTAATGTGTGTATGTGTACAAAATATAAAGTCAATTTTACAATAAAAATATTGAACTACAAGGAAACTATTCATCGTTACAAAATTATAAATGCATAAAATCTTAACCTATAAAGGCTACATCGTGTGAAGCATTACATGTACTTTAGTCAGTGTAGTAGTTACAGTGGCATTATTTGAGGTTACATATGTTGACACATCATTGAAATATTGATTTTTCTTGGCCTCATTCTCTTGATAAACTTTATATGCTACATCATGTTGCTATCATATAATGATTAATTTTAGTAGTGGTATTCAATGTATCCATTTAACTTGACCAAGGAGTCTTGCATGCTCATCCTTGGTCATCTATAATTTATTCTTGAAAATTTCCACCTCCATAACTTTCTTTCTAGCTACACTTAACTCAAACTCTATATCTTCTAGTGTTAATCCTTACAAACTCTGCTTGAAGTCATCTGCCACTTATTGAATGAGTTTATCAAAATTGATCCTACTAATCAATTTGCTTATCACATATTTCACCTTCAATATCTTCAAATCATGAAAAATATAGAGTATTTGGGCCTCATGTGATTGATATTTGGGTATTAAGGCCCTAACTAATTATATCCACTCCTTTGCTTCTTCTTGCCTTATGACAACTAAGTTCAAGGCATTAGATGCCTCTAGTATTGTCATTAAATCTATATGATTGTATAATTAGTTACCTATGTATGAAACTAACATATTTAAATTAGAAATATCATCTTTTAAGGAATTATATAATTGGTTGGCATTATTTACATGAGGGTCCATTTTGGCCTTCATAAATTCCATTACCTCCAAATAATTGTAACATTTGGAAGCAGCTTCCTGAACCTTCACTTTTGTACCTATAGGGATATGTATGATCTTTACCTACTCCTTCAATTATTCCACCTGGGCCTCTATCTATTATTGAACCATCTTTGTGCCTTTTTGGATGGATATGATAGCATCCTTATGTGATTGATCTAGGTCTACAATATTTTCAATGTAAGAATATTGCCTAGGCTATCTATTCTAACTCTTAGTGAGGGAGAATACTTCATGTATTTCCTCAAGAATTATCTCCCTGCCTCTATCATCCTCTAAATTCCTCTTCTTCTCTCTCTATAAACTACTAGTTGGGGGGTCAAATAGAGTGCAGATAGAGGGAAGATTAGTCATCTTGAAGCTAGGCATTTTGGAAGCCTTGTTTCTTAAGTCTACAACCCATAGAAGAATGTTTAATTGTGAAGCATTTGGGGTTGTAACAACAACCTCTTCCTCAACTTCCTCTACTTCTATTTGTTTATTTTGAGCTTCAACAAGTACATTAGGTATGGTAGGCCATATAATCTTGGACCAATATCTCCTCCAAATTGAGGGAGTGGGTGGATTATGATCAATTGGTGTTTGGCCTTCCTTTCCCTACCATAATTTCTCATAATAGTTTCTTATGTTGAGGTGGTGGATGTAATTGGAAGGGTGATCTAGGTAGACTAGACATAGAGTTGTGGAGTGGTCAATATAGTCTGTACACTCCTATATACCTTCTTCTTTAAGGCTCTGATAGTGGAAGTGCCAAAAATGATAGAGGAGGTTGGCATGGTGAGTGGGATGGAATCAGAGATTGGATCAATGGTAGTGGTGGAAACGAGATCAATGGAGGTAGAAGTAAGCACTTCTACCTGGGGTGTCCTCAACATAGAATAAATGGAAACACATACAAAAATTGGCATAGAAGATAAAGGAAGACTTATGAAGGGATGAGTACTTGGGGAACTAGGCATTGTAGGCTCTATTTAGAAGATGATGGCCTTAGACATTTCTAACTCTATCTCTTCATTATAATCATCCTCAATTATCATAACCTCTCCCTGGGCTAGTTGTGAGTGTGGACTTACAATAGGCAAACCTTATGATGATTATATTATATGACTATATATTGGAGTCTTAGGCTTTTTTATATAAACTAGAGGGGTCTTAAACTATGTGGGTGAGCCTTAATGGGTATATTCCACTGCTTATTGCATTTTCATCCCAATATATGAATAAATATAAACATGGAGCATAACAGTTGTAGACACCAAAATAGTGTCAACCCCCCTTGGTCCCTTTCTAACTTCAACATGCCTAACCTATACTTTATTAATTTAAAATACTTATTTTAAATTAATAATCCCCCCTAGACACCTCACCTTGGATTCCTAGCTCTTAGGCCATTTATCACCCTATGACTAATCATAATTACCTAAGACCTAATTTTAACTCTCCCACTAATTCTTACACCTATTAAACCCGCCTTTAGACCATTTAACAATGACAACTGAACTTGGCAGATGGAAGAATGGGCAAAAGGCTAAAAATAGCCTTTTTTCCCATTCTTTAGCCATCGACGTCGGTTAACAGTCGACTGACGTCGATGGTATCACCGACATCGGTTGCTTAAAACTAAAATCTGACCTCGACTGCAGACTGAATGCAAATTCTCTCACTCCCAGGATCTGAATTCTCTTACTCCTTGACTCTTTACAGGCATCAGCATTCTATCATCACTCTCCAGGCTAAGAGACTCTACAAAATTCACTCCACATTGGATTAAAAGATTGCATGAAGTCTCCTACATCAGCCATAATGGAAACAAGTCTTCTACACTTCTGGTTCTCCACCAAGAGCTAAGTATTCTTCCAGTCTATATTTCAATATTTTTAGAATGCATTGGTGATTAGTCCATTGAATGTTCTTGAGTATCATTGATAGACAACCCGACTTTCTTCTTGGGGCCATCCTCTCATTCTTATTCCCTTTCCACCCCTATCCTCTACCTCAGTCCTTTCCCAGACTATATTCACTGTCCTGCAATCCTCCACAAACCATTAAATAGACCCAGACTCCTTCTAGACCCCTCTATCGACCATAAACCCATCCAAAACCTATCCAAGGCCATTGCCCTGACTGACATCGACCATTGCCCCTACCGACATCGATAGACTAACCGACGTTGGCAACCTTGACCAACTGACGCCGATAGAACTACCGACGTCAGTGAGTATGGGAGACTTACAACAGAATATAGGTACACATTGTCTACACTTTATTTCTTAGTCTTTCATTATTTCTCTTTATCTGACATTCTTTTTATCAACTAGTGGACTGTCATCCCTCAAGGAACTCTTTGCACTTTTGGGACCGAGCTTTGCTTGGCAGTCCACCATATATCTATCTAACATTTTCTTTGTTTAAGTCTTTCTTATCTATAGGTGTCATCCTCCATAGCCAAAAAGGAGCTCCTTCAATCATCTGGATACGGTGCGCAACTTCATCTGGGTATCATCTAACCCCTGACCATTTAACTTTAGTTTCTCATTTCTTCTGAATGTAAAAAGCAAAAATGAGTAGAAACATTTTGGCACGCCCAGTGGGACCCTAGAGTTTTCCTTGGGTTCATTTCTTCTAAAACAAACTTTCATATAGGTGCATTAGGAAAATTTCTCTTCTTGCATCCTTCTTCTTTCTTTCTCTTTAAAAAAGACACCATTAGCACAAGTTAAAAATAACTACTTCTTGTCACCTTTTTCCTGCATCTTAGAGTAGTGAAAGTCATACTCTTAAACTTTTCCCCACTTGTTTGCATCTGAACAAAACATTTCAATTTGGGTTGAAAATATATTGCATCTCATTCCTGCTTGAATTCATTTTTAGCTCATCTAGTAATTAAAATTGCATTATGAATAAAGCATTGTACACATATGTTACACTACCAGACTACAAGCACATCAAACTAAACATCTAAACATACCTGAGACAAGACCCGACTAGGATTTCATCACCTAGCGGATACCTTACCCTTCCTGGCAATCCCACTTGGACTTCACTACCAAGGGGAGAACCCACTCTGTTCTCTGGCATAGTATAAACTCTAGGGGAAGTCTATACTGGCTAAGTGACCCAGCTTGTCTCTAGGATTGTGAAGTGAGGGGAGCAAGCTCCTAGCACCAGGCCATGTATGGAACCTAATACAGATTTTGAGCACCAAACAATAACCCGAAACCAACCTTAGACTACCTCTTTTAGGACCTGTTCTAAAAGCCCAACTTCCCAAACATATTCTTCTAAGGCATAATCCAACACGATTCTAAAATTCTATTCTTAGGAATTAACATTTAGTGTTTTCTTGCCTTCATCTATTTTTTTGTCTGTATCTAATTTTTTGAGCTGGTGAGGTCGCATTCTGAGATCTAAAAACAATTCAGACTTCCTTCTTTCTTCCAAAAACTTTCAATTTTTTGAGTTTTTGGAAATACATAGTAATTGACATCGGTTTTTCCACCGACATCAGCAACTATCTTCACCGACATCGGCAACTTATTCACCAACATCAATTTTTCTACCGACGTCGGTCACTGTCAAAAATCTTTATTCTCAAATAGCAAGCTAAAAACTTGACCTTTTTGCTGTTAAAAACACATTCTAATTTTTTGAGGTTGAAACATACAATTTTTAGAACCTGAATCTATTTTGCCTTGGATGGTTTTGACACGTAATCAAACCAAAACTCTTGTTGACCATGCAAGGCAACAACCACTCATGCCTTTGCCTTCTATATCAAGTCCCCAAATGGAGTATAATTTAAAAACTGAATGTACTCCTATCCAACCAACCCCAACTCAACCCCCTATTGTTCACAAAGGGGACCAAGACTTTGAAAGGTTCCTTGACCCCAATGTCAAGGATCTTCAGCACTATCTTGCGAGAAGTCAAATGTGAGATCCTTCAGGCAACCTAGTTTATGGGATGCCAACTTCCTTAGTTGAAACAGCAATCATATCAACAGCCTCCGTAACCCAACCCATGGTCACCCAGGCCATTGCCTCAACTAACAACCTGACCATGACCAATATTCAAAGTGTGGCCTCTCCTTATATTTCTGGACCTACCTCCATTAGGGTTTTTGTACCCCCTCAACCATAAACCATTCAACAAAGTCCTACACCATTCCAGAACTTAATTGTCTCCATCCCACCTACTCTTGCACCCATAAATACAAGAGTGACTACTTATCCTTTGGCTAGTATTGCCACCATCCAACCACCTTTGGTAACATCAAACCAAGTTGTGCCTTCTAAATTTATGACATAACCACCCTTGACTTCAACATCAGTCCCTATGACTAGTTACCAATATGTTGCACCTATACAAGTGCAACCAACTATGTCATATGCTCCACCTAACACCTTCCAAATGCCTTACAACCTAGGGGGTGCCCCACCTGCAAATCCATCAATCGATCCAATCAAGATGTTGATGGATAAGATGTCTAATCTTGAGACATCCATTTTGGGTTCAAGAAATTTTCTTTCATATGAAGCAATCTGTAATGAACCCATTCATCCTTCAGTCCCAATCCAACCATATCCTAGTCAGTGGGAACTTCCCAAGTTTACTCACTTTCAAAGTAAAGAAGACCCACAACAACATCTATGAGCATTTAGACACGCTTGTTACCTTATAGCACATGATGATGTGTTATTACTACACACATTTCCCATGTTACTTTCTAGTACTGCCCTCGATTGGTATAGTTCTATTACTAGTCACTCTCTTTTTACATTCACTCAACTAGCTCAATTATTTCTTGACCACTTTTCAATTAACATAACTAAAAAAGTCTCCATCACAGACCTATATTCTATTAGACAATTTGACGATGAATCAATAGCTAATTTTGTTCCCCGTTGGAGAGGCTTAATCAACCAACTCTCCTTTTCTTTACCTCAACCTAAGCTCATTGAGCTCCTTTCACAAGCGTGTGCCAAACACATCTCATCTACTTTACGGGTCCAAACATTCCGCACTTTTGATGAAGCTTTCACCATGGCTAGGAAGCTTGAACTCTGTGTTGTCGAAGAAAATAAAGTCAAACTGCGTAGTAAAAATACTAACGTAAAATCAAATGACCCTTCATCCAAATCTTCTTCTTCCAATTCTAAGTCCAAGGTATCAGCAAACACTGTGGTCCTTAGGCCATCATCTTCAACAAAAACTAACCAATCTCAACCTTCCACATTAGAATACATCACAAAACAATTCTAATAATGATACATACAGTGTTAATATACTCCAATTGGAGAATCATACACTTCCATGTCGGATAAACTAGTCAAACAGGGAGTCTGTAATCTCCCCCAAATTTGACCACCACCTCAATTTGATCCCTCGCATGCCATCCCTGCATGGTATAGGGAGAATGACTTCTGTAATTATCACCGTGTCAAAGGCCATGACACAAACAATTGTAAAACCCTCAATAATATCATTCAGGACATGTTAGATAAAGGTGATCTTGTCTTGGATAACCCAAATGTGCCACCTAACCAAAACATAGACATCTTTAGACAACCTTTCCCTAACCATCCCCCTAGTCAAAATAACATTTAGACCATAGCCAAAGATCCCCAAGAGCGTAATATACGCACGGTCGATATGGTTTCACCTTTCATCCCTAACCAACCTATCCCTCCACCACTGGTAGAAGAGCCTTCTTCTCCTATTTTTCACCACAGGTAGAAGAGCCTTCTTCTCCTATTTTTCCATTACAGGTAGAAGAGCCTTCTTCTCCTATTTGTCCATCACAGGTAGAAGAGCCTTCTTCTCCTATTTTTCCTCCACAGGTGGAAGAACCTTCTTCTCCTATTAGTTCTCCATCGACCTCTCTTATATTGGAAGATGCTTTGACCATACCAATGCCACTAGCCCCACCTTCATCCTTTCTACTACCAATGGAGGACCATACATTTCCTACTCTTCAACTGCAAGTAGAAGGTACAATCATCCCTACCCTCTATCCTCTTGAGGAGTCACATTCTCCAATTCTTTCTCCACCAAGAGAGGAACTTGTCTCTTCACCTACTTCGGCCAAAGATGGTCTAGTAATGGCTCTCTCACACCTTTGGCCTAATATTGCCACATCTAACACATTCCCACTCTCACGACCACCCAAATCTTCTAAAAAACCAATTATAAAGCCTCACGCAATGACTTCTAAACCATTCTCTTGACTGGCTGAAAACTTAGGATTTCTCCATTCGAGGAACTTAGAACATGAGGCATTGTGGGAGTGACTTAAAGCTCCTTATCTTACACATCCCACTTCATCTTGTACTAATAACCCTCCTTTGACAAAATCTCCCAAAGTCTCCAACAAGGACCAGGCTTCTACTTCCAAATCTTCAGAAGCTCAACCATCTGCATCTGAACCTAAACCCTCACAAACATCCACCATACCAAAACCGATTAAATCCCTCGGTGTTCACCCCATATCTAACCTCACTAACCCACAAGTGAAGGTAGATTTGAATCTCTCCCCCCACAATAGTAGTCCTCACACCAAACTATAAAAGGCCACTAAACCACATCAGAGAATTCCTCCCCCACCATCATCATTGCCCTCCATTTTGGGCCCACATCCTTCCACCTTAATAGGAGTGCTCCCTACTCCAACACCTAACAAAAACAAGTTGCCTCCATTACTCCCTTTGCCCACCAAAAACATACCTCCTCTAAAAAATTTGGCACCCCTCACGAAGAAAGTGTTGTCTACACGAGTGGCCACACCACCAACCTGAAAGGTGGTATGGAAATCTCCCTCAACAACTCCCAAACAAAATTAATCAACACCTATTGCATCAACAAGCACGGACCCCTTAGTAGGTTCATATGCTTTGATACTACATCGACTTTTGCAAACTTTTAACTTCACTCTTCCACCTATTAAACCATTTCAACCTCTCAGACCAAAACCGTCTTGGTTCGATGACACTAAAATTTGCCTATATCATCACACACCTGGACATGACACTAAAAATTGTTGTGCCCTCAAGGTTGTCATTTGCCATTACTTGGAAAAAGACACCCTTCTTTTTGAGGATACTATCAACACATCTCCAACACCATCTCATGTCTCTCAAACCTCTTCATCTTCATTAGAATCCCATCGTCAGACTATGGTCCCTTTACCTCCTTCGCCCCCTTTATTCAAGATTAACACCATCAATGTGGCCACTAGGTCACAAATTTTAAAGGATAAAGCAAAAGAGAAAGTTGTTATTCCTTGGACCTACCCATTTTTTAAACTTTCTCAACCACCAAAACCCAAGATTTCTATCTTGGGTACATCCCAACCAACTTCTTCGGAGGCAATCCATGATTCTATGGTGAAGCAGCTTCACCAAACTTCGGTGAAGTTGAATTTATATGACCTCATTCAAAGGTCTCCACAACATCGTCAAGATTTAATCAAAGCTTTACAGGTAGTGGAGGTCTAACCCAAGGACCCCCAACCACTAGCTGCCTTAGTCTAATCATTACCCACCGTTGCCTCTATTACCTTTAGCGATTTTGAAATTCCTACCTCTAACTTGGAAGATCAGGATGCTGCCCTTTTCATCATAGCCTACATTGATCAAACTCACATTAAGTGAGTTATGATTGATGGGGGTGCCATCATCAATATCATTTCCACCCATGCCTATGACCAATTAGCCCTCCCAAAGAATTGCATGTCAAAAATCGATGCAATTCTTTGATCTTTTAATGACACCACCGCCACTACCATTGGCACCATTGTCTTATATATTCATGTTGGTCCACGAACAATCCTAGAGCTCTTCTACATCATCGAGGGAGAGTTCCAATACAACATGTTATTAGGATGACCTTGGATCTGTGTCATGGCCTGTGTCCCTTCTACATTACATCGTTGTGTCAAATTTGAACACGACGGTCAAGTCCATGTCATTCCTGTAGACCCCTCCCCTTTCAAGACATGCAACACAACTTATCAACCCAACAATGTTCTCATTCCTTTAAAAACATTGACCTAAACACCACCTCCACCTATGGAAGCTTCAACAAGTACGCAAACGGCAGATACACCTACACCACCTCCTCAAGTGACAACAAAAGACCCTATGGAAGATACCTTCCAATGTCTTTTACTTGGGGAGTATCATTTACTCACCTTGGACATGTTCCAGACTCCTCAAGAGTATGGAAAACTTCATCACAATCCTAGCTATGACCATCGTATCAGAATGGTCATCCCTTATGGTCCTCCCAATCTTCAAACAAATCTCATCTATGGAGGGCTAGATCAAGCTCCCACTGATGGGAATCCTCTTTCATCACCTCAACTATTTACATCTGACTCCTCTTTTCTTGTCAACCCAAACTTTGCTCATACCTATCTTTATAGGTGTGCATGGAAGGGCTTTGGCTTTGTGCGCTATGAACAAGGCTCCCACCAGCCCATCGAGCCACCAAATGATGAGGCCATAAAGAATGCCAAGAAGTGGCATGGCCTGGGTTTTGAAGAACCTACTAAAACTTCTAAAAACCCTTTCCCCAAAACTATCATAGAACAATCACCTCCAAACTTTCCTATTCCCCCATTTTCACCTATAGAATCAGTGGTTTCCATCCCTCCTAGTTTTTTTTTCATAAATGCCATTCGCTTGGAACCCCTAACCTATCAACTGGATGGGGTATCCAGGTTTCTACCTCTTGTTTATCCAAACATGATAGACGATGAATCTATTACCATCAACACTATCCAATGTGTAGATGATGATGCCATTCTCACCTTCATGGGTGCAGATGACTCTTTCATCTAATGATCACTTCCTTCAGAAATGCAGGTTATGTTAAATGAATCAACCATTGACATTAACCTACCATCTTTTGACATTCCTCATATCTTAAAGATTGGTCAATCATTGGATACCCAGGAACAAATTGAATATACCAAATTCCTTTCAGACCATAGCAAAGCCTTTGCTTGGACCTACAGTGATATGCCTGGCATCAACCCTAACATCATCATCCATAAACCCAGAGGCTAAGCCTGTTAGGCAAAAGATTCGCAAGATGCATCCTCACAGTGCACTCCTTGTCAAAGAGGAGCTTCAACATCTTTTCTCCATTTCCTTTATCCGACCCATTGATTATCCGCAATGGGTGTCAAATATCATCCCTATCACCAAAGCAACTGGGGGGATCTGAATCTATACTGACTATCGTGACCTTAACTTGGCTTGCCTAAAATATGATTTTCCTCTACCCAACATTAACCAACTTGTTGATCTTATGGCCGGTCATGAGATGCTATCACTCATGGATGGGTTTTCAAGATATAACCAAATCCTGATTGTGCCAGAAGATCAACACAAAACTACCTTCATCACCCCATGAGGGACTTTTTGCTATAAGGTCATGCCTTTTGGCCTAACGAACACATGCACCACATATCAACATGCCATGACTTACATCTTTCATGATCTCCTCCACAAAATCATAGAGGACTATGTGGATGACCTACTAGGCAAATCTAAACTTCATCGTGACCATTTAACCATTCTCATATTCACTTGCCTCCTCCAATATAATGTTCACCTTAACCCCAAGAAATGTGTCTTTGGGGTTCTCTCAAAGAAGCTCTTGGGCTTCATTGTTTCTCTTCATGGCATTGAGATTGATCCCGCTAAAATTCAAGCTATACTCGAGATGTCGCCACCTTCCAATCTAAAGCAACTCTGTAGCCTGCAAGGGAAGCTCTAATCTATTCATCTCTTCATCTCACAGCTTTTTGACCGATGTCAACCCTTTCATCACCTCCTCAAGAAGGACATCTCCTTTAATTGGGATAAGAATTTCCAAGAGGCTTTTGAGGCTCTTAAATGTTATCTTGCCTCTCCACCAGTCCTTATTCCACCTAAAGAAGATCAACCCTTCTATCTTTACATCTCAGCAACAAATCATTCTTTAGGTGCCATGATCGTGCATCAAGATGAACAACATCATGAGCAAGTGGTTTATTATATAAGCTGAACACTCATTAATTATGAAACTCGGTATACTCATATCAAAAAACTCTGCTTGGCATTAGTCTTTACCGCTACCAAAATCTGTCATTATCTTCTCAATCAAAAAACTTATGTCATCACCCACACTGACCCTCTTAAATACATGTATTCCAAGCCATACCAAAATAAATGTATGGCTCATTGGCTCATGCTTCTTGCTGAGTTTGACTTGGAATTCATCCAACAAAAATATATAAAGGGGAAAAAAATCACTGACCAATTAGCAGATGCCCCTCTATCGGACAACCAACCCTCTCACTGTGAATTCCCTGATGAATACATCACCATGTTATCCACCGATGACATTTTATATCAAATGAAAATGTTATTTGATGGGTCTAAATGTCAACACGGTGGGGGTGTGGGGGTCATTCTCATCCCTCATGAGGGTGAGCCCATGCCCCTATCTTTCAAACATGACTTTGAATGTACCAACAACATGGCTGAATATGAAGCCTTAATTTTGGGACTTCAAACCACCCTTTTACTAGGCATCAAGACCATCAACATCTTTGGTGACTCACAACTAGTCTTCAATCAAATCAATGGTTCATATCTTTGTAAAAATGAAGTTTTGTAAAGGTAAAAACACTGTGTTGACACCCTGCTAGAATATTTTGACCATTACGTCTTGCAAACTATTCCTTGATCTACGAATAAGTTTGCTAATACTATGGCTTCTCTCACCTCACGTATTCCATCCTCATCATCTTCTTTGAGAATTTATGTTATGGTACACCATTTGGCATTACCTTCATATATCTCCACTAACATCAACTTTGTCAGCACCATCGACTCTAGCCCACAGGATGTTTGGTATAAACAACTTATGGACTACTTAACTTATTCTATTGTCCCCCTGGTCTCTCTAGCAATGTGCAATAGGATTTTATTAAAAGCATAGCTTGATATACTATGCTAGGGGGTCTTCTCTATAAACAAGGTTTCGATGACCTCCTTCTTCGATGTCTAACCTCCATTGAAACATCTCATGCTATCAAACAAGTCCATGATGGGATTTGTGGAGGGCATTTCAGTGGTAACGCAGTTGCAAAGCACATCCTTCACCTGGGATATTATTGGCCCACTCTCCACAAAGACTGTAGGGACTATGTTCAGCATTGCATCAAATGCCAACAACATGCTAACTTACTTCATGTCCCTAGCCATGCTCTACAAGTTTCTAAGGACTTCTAGCCCTTTTCACAATGGGGCTTAGACCTAATCAGTGAAATTAACCCCCATTCATCTCTCTGACATCAGTCCATTATCACCGCAAATGAATACTTCACTAAATGGGTGGAAGTGATTCCCCTCATCTCTACTAAAGCTGATAAAATCATTGACTTCATCAACAACATCATCTATCATTTTGGTGTACCTCACAAAATCATCACTGATAATGGCAAATCATTCAAAAACAAAGCTGTCCAAAAACTTTGTGACTCATTTGGCATCAAGCTTAGCTTCTCCTCACCTTACTACCCACAAGAAAATGGGTAGGGCAAGGCTTCCAACAAAATCTTAACCAAAATTCTAATGAAGGTGGTCAACAACACTGGAAGAGACTGCCACATTCCCTTCGCTTTGTGGGCCTACCACACTAGCATTCAAACCCCTGCGGGTGCTACACCTTTCTCTCTAGTGTATGGAATAGAGATTGTCCTACCTCTTGAAATATAAATACCTTCTTTATGCATCTCTTTGCATGACATACTTTCTAACAATGACTTTCATCAAGATCGATTGGCTCAACTTGAGTTACTTGATGAACGTCGCCTTGCTACCCTCAACCATCTCCATATCTACCAAAATTGCCTCCAATGTGCCTATAACAAAATTCTGAGAGAATGAGATTTCAAAATTAGAGATCTTGTCCTCAAAGAAAACCAACATGTGACCAATATGGAAAGAAGTAAACGAGGCAAGTTTGCTCCTAATTGGCTCAGACCTTATATCATAACACACAAGTATGGATCAAGGACTTATCATCTGTCTTCTCTTGAAGGCTGGCCAGAACTTGAGCCTCTTAATGCCTTGCATCCATGACCATTCTATTGTTAATCAAGTAATCATTCACTTGATGTTTCACTTGAGCTCGTCCCTTGAGCAACCCCTGTCATCGTCATTCCTATTCCTTTCAACCCTTTTTCCCTACAAACATTAGTCAACCCTTTGGTAAAGCATGAATGCTTTGTCCTTATAAAAGGGAAACCCCCAAACCTCTATAGTCAAGTCCATGACCAAAAGTTTAGTCAAAAACAAAAAGCAAAAAAAATATAAAATTGGGATGCCTATACAAAGGTCATAAACTATAAATGTAGACTGCTCCCTCGAAGGACATCTACATCATTGCTATAATTAATAGACTACTCCCTTGAAGGATAGCTATTTAAAGACATCAACATACAAAGTAGAATATAGACCACTCCCTCAAAGGATGGCTATACACAAATTTTGCCCCAAACAGCACTCTCTCAGAAGCTTCCTATATCGATCAGCTTCACATATGACCAAAAAACAAAACAACATCCCCACGTAGACTTCCCGCATCAATCAGTCTACCAAAAAAAAAATAGTCATGGACTTGCCTATAGTCGATCTCAGGGTCACCTATAAAAGGGGCACAGTTATCTTTGCTAAAATGGGTTACGTTATCCTCACATCTCACATAATCAAACCTATTACCCTAACATACTCAAGGGATTTTGAGCTCACTTAATGTCAAGTGATTTGAATACTTCTCTAACACAAACAATGGTCAATGACATAATGCATGAATAAGGTTTTTGTTTGCAATAACCCTATCTATGTTATCATTATGGTCCTTGTCAATAAAAGAGCAATGCGCCTTTCACTTCTTATGCACTTTGGTAACATACAACCAATTCAAATCCAACCAAATCATTCTCTAAACCAAACCAACCAAACCTTTTTTAGACCACTAACATTATCATAGCCTATTCACACTAGTTTCTATGGAAACCAATACACATGGAAACTATCAACCACACAAATTATGTCAAGCATAAACCATTACTTGTTGAAGCATAAGCATACTCATTTCATTTTTAACATACATCCATCACTAATATGGAAACTTGCTAGGGATGGAAAACCCTATCACCAATGTTACAGAATACACCATCACATAATATGGAAAAGGCTGTAACATCATTATACACTCATCATTTCAAAACATGACCAAACCAATCATCAACCATTTTGACTCTTCTTCCAAACTACATTGGCTTGAGGCCCTTATAATTAGGGCTATGTAGGTAGCACTCAGTTGACATAGAGTCTTTTGAGGTTAGCTCAGCCATCCACTCATCCATTTGCCCATTCATCTCCCTAATGACGTTGGCCATTCGTTTGTTCATCTACCTAATGGACAAACCATTGAACCTTTAACCATGACTTAACCTAGTCAAACCCAATCCATAACCGACCCTCTTCCTCCCTTTTAGGGAGAACTACATTGGTTTGAGGCCCTTCAAACAGGGGCTATGTAGGTAGCACTCAGTTGACATGGGGTCTTCTAAGGTTAGCTCAGCTATTCCTTCGTCCATCCATCTAATGGACCAAATATCTCTACCAACCCAAAATCATGACCAAACAACCAGCCCTAACACTATAGAAGTCACCTTAGATTTCTCATGGGGCACATTGGAGATTTCATACATCCCCCCAACACACAACTCTTGAGATCACTTATATCTCAACCCAACTTGACCAATGACCTTAAAGATCATGACTATCTCCTCAGACCACGACCACTTTTGAGATGACTTTGCCTTGGTTGTTTTGATTGCATTTATGCTACCTCACAAATAGTTAGCAAATTGTTCATGACCCTCACAAGTATAAAATTGTGCTCTAGTGGATCCCCATTACTTATGACATTTTCATGTTTTCTAGGAGCACTTCTTGAGCCTGAGATACCTAGAACACAATGACCATTGGAGCTACAGCTTGGATCAAATAACCCAATTAGCTACGACTAAATGCTGGGGACCAGTTATTTTGATTTTAGCACTCCTTGACCTTTGACTATGACAATTTGACCTATCTATCATGTGAAGTGGTATATGCACAATCCTAACTATTGCAGTGTTCACACTCCAACTTCACCATACACATCCACTATCTATCAAATTAGCACCTGATATCAGGTTACCTTCCCTTGACTCCCGCTTTAAGGGGGAATACCTCATCCCACATCTGGGGTAACCAACTCCTATTTTTGTCTTGCAGTTCATCAAAACAACCAATAGGACAAAAATGACCTCATCCCACATTTGGGGTAACCAACTCCTATTTTTGTCTTGCAATTCATTAGAACAACCAACAGGACAAAAACTACCTCATCCCATACTTGAGGCAACTTACTCCTATTTTTGTCTTGCAGTTCGTCAGAACAACCAACAAGACAAAAAGGGGAAAATGTAGACACCAAAATAGTGTCAACCCCCCCTTGGTCCCTTTCTAACTTCAACATGCCTAACCTATACTTTATTAATTCAAAATACTTATTTTAAATTAATAATCCCCCCTAGACACCTCACCTTGGATTCCTAGCTCTTAGGCCATTTATCACCCTATGACTAATCATAATTACCAAAGACCTAATTTTAACTCTCCCACTAATTCTCGCACCTATTAAACCCACCTTTGGACCAGTTAACAATGACAACCAAACTTGGTAGATGGAAGAATGGGCAAAAGGCTAAAAATAGCCTTTTTCCCATTCTCTAGCCATCGACGTCAGTTAATAGTCGACCAACGCCGATGGTATCGCCCGTGTCAGTTGCTTAAAACTAAAATCCAACCTCGACTGTAGACTGAATGTGAATTCTCTTGCTCCTAAGATCTGAATTCTCTTACTCCTCAACTCTTTGTAGGCATCAGCATTCTATCATCACTCTCCAGGCTAAGAGACTCTACAAAATTCACTCCACATTGGATTAGAAGATTACACGAAGTCTCCTACATCAGCCATAATGGAAACAAGTCTTCTACACTTCTGGTTCTCCACCAAGAGCTAAGTATTCTTCCAGTCTATATTTCAATATTTTTAGAATGCATTGGTGATTAGTCCATTGAATGTTCTTGAGTACTGTTGATAGACAACTTGAATTTCTTCTCGGGGCCTTCCTCTCATTCTTATTCCCTTTCCACCCCTGTCCTCTACCTCAGCCCTTTCTCAGACCATATTCACTGTCCTACAATCTTCCACAAACCATTAAATAGACCCAAACTCCTTCCAAACCCCTCTATCAACCATAAACCTATCTAAAACCCATTCAAGGCCATTTCCCTAACTGACATCGACCATTGCCCCTACCGACGTCGGCAGACTAACTGACATTGACAACCTTGACCAACTGATGCCAGCAGAACTACCGACGTCGGTGACTGTGGGAGACTTACAATAGAATATAGGTACGCATTGTCTACTTTCTGTTTCTTAGTCTTTCATTATTTCTCTTTATCTAACATTCTTTTTATCAACTAACGGACTGTCATCCCTCAAGGAAGTCTTTACACTTTTGGGACCGAGCTTTGCTTGGCAATGCACCATATATCTATCTAACATTTTCTTTGTTTAAGTCTTTCTTATCTATAAGTGTCATCCTCCATAGCCAAAGAGGATCTCCTTCAATCATCTGGATATGGTGCGCAAATTCATCTGGGTATCATCTAACCCCTGCCCATTTAACTTCAGTTTCTCATTCTTCTGAATGTAAAAAGCAAAAACGAGTAGAAACAACATTAATCATTTGAATGGCACTTGTAGTAGGTTATTCTTATGTTTTATCCTCCTCATTATAATCTAACTTATGTGGTCACCTACCTATGATCCCTTGCTATAACTAGGTTCAAGTAGCCCAATTTATTTCTTGACAACTTTTAATTTCAAAGGGGGAGCTTGAGATAAGGAACCCACTTGGTCCTTGGATTCCTCCTCAGATTATCCTCTCTAAAATTTAGTGTGTTCCCATCCCTTGTAGAAATCCTTCTTTTCATCCAATTCTCTTATAGTAACTGAGGGGTCCTCTTGGATCATTCTAAAATGGTCTTCTTTTAGTCCAACAACTCTTTCCCTCTCAAAAACATCTTCATCATCTTTTGCATTTATAAATAGAAAATCATAAGAATATGGAACATGGCTATATGGGATGTTAAGACCATGTATATTTTTTTGAATAAGTCCACGTGGATCCTATTATCTATGTGGAAGCATGGGGAAATGATATCTCCTTCTCTTGCCTCCCACTTCTCTAAAATTCTTCCTCATTATGTAGACCATTCTCCCAATTATTAAATTATGGCCAAAGTATAAAGCTTTCTTCTATTGGGATAGGTCCTCTTTGAAACTCCACCATAATTGGAAATCAATTTCTTGCTCTACCAACTTGTCTAGGATGTATTTTGGGAGACATAAAGGATTAACCTTATTCCCCTAAATCATTATGAATGTGAATTTTGGATATAGGAAGTAATCCCCTTTACCACCCAAGTTCTTTACAATATTTGGTCCAATTATGGGCATGGGTGAGACATGAATAGCTTGCCAAACTTATAGATATACATCCTCTTCTTTTTTAACCATATTATTAGTGTATGCATATATGTGCATAAATTGGTGGTGGTCACAAATTATGTTTTTGATATAGTCTGTGGTTGGAGTCCATAATTCTTTGATGTCTCTATAACAAGTTCCCATAAAGGCATCTATAAAATAGGGCATAATATATAAATTACTCAAAGGCATGGGATGCTTGTCCTTGTGAATTATCTTCTCTCTCAAATAGAATCTTATTATCTCACCCAGGGCATATGCAGCATCATGGGTGAGCATCATGTATAATAATGGCACCAAGTCTAGATTAACAAAATGAATACTTAGCATACCATAAAATCTATTAAAAATATCCATGCCAATGCATATCCTTATTATAAACTTATCAATATAAATATCTCCCTTTGAATTCTTCCCTTTCCATGTGATGGTTTGGTATAGGAGTAACCATGAAGAGAGTGCCTTCTCAATTGAGCTCCTACACTGAACTACACCAATGTATGCTTGTTTAAATATGCATTAATTATGCTATAAGATAGATATAACTAGAATTCACGTCTTATAATTCATGCTACAACTATCTTATTTCTATAATGATGGATAAAATCATCTTGTGTGACCTTACCTATGAGAAAAGACAATGTAGAAGGTTGATGCATGGCATCACCTTCAGCTTAACAATATTAAAATGTAATCTCTATCTTTTGAATTCCAATAATTCTTTAAAAAATAATCAATCAATGAGTGTCATGTCATCCTCCAATTAAAATACATCCATATAATCCATTACATCCCATAACTCTGAATAGTTAGTGTACTTATTATCGAATATGGTAGCATCAAACACCATATTTATGAACTCTGTAGAATCTTTTATTGAATATGGTGATGGTAGATTTCCTCCCCTAAATGTCCTAGATGAAGACACCATTATTTTTTATGCTTTGTGCTACTTACAATTTATTTTTTGGTTTTATGTATGTTGTATGCTCAATTTTACTTTAGATTGATCATTGTTTACTCGCAATTCTCTTTGTAGGGAGTAGCTAGGGTTCTTCAATGCATAGGATAGCAGGAGACTTCAAATACAAGTTTGTTAGAAAGAAATGAAGGCTTCAATGTCTATGCATCATATATATATAATTTTGTATTGAATAGTATTTCATGTGACATAAATTCCCAATGTTCACTTTTCTCATAATTCTTATATAGTTTGAACTTTGTTAGTTCAAGTTGATGGGGGTCTCATACTATTAATGGGAAGTATTTTCACCTTTCACTTAACTAATTATAGAAAAGTGATAGTATCATTCTCATTAATAAGGCATTCATTGGGAAAATGTTTTGGACAAAATGTCCATAGACTAATTTTATTAGGGGAATTATTTTAGAAAAAATGTCCACAATAATTTACTTGAAGAAATATTTCATCAGGGAAAATTTATGAAGCAATTATCCTGAATGGTCACTTCAAAATTCTCAAAGGGTTATTTTTTTCAAATAAAAATATGAAGGGTCTACTTCATAGGGAATTTCATCCATGA
The DNA here is from genome assembly GCA_037957365.1 of Torreya grandis. Lineage (NCBI taxonomy): Eukaryota > Viridiplantae > Streptophyta > Pinopsida > Cupressales > Taxaceae > Torreya > Torreya grandis. Next base: position 1,234,390 of record JARHVA010003484.1, on the reverse strand, counting down.
CAAAAATCATGAAGGTTCTACTTCACAAAGGCTAAAGGTTTATTCAAAAAGGCCAAAGGGAAAGTTTGTAGGGAAAAATGCCCATGACAATTATCCCAAAGGGTAAGTTCTAGAGGGCAAAGGATCTAGGACATAAGTCTCAAAGGGTAGGTACATTATGGAAAATGGGGTCAATGAAATGTCCTAAAGGATAAGTCCCAAAGGGATAAGGGGCTAGGAAAAAGTCCTGAAGGGTAGGTGGCTATTTTAAAAAGGGCTAAATGGCACTTTCAAAAAAATCTAAAGGGTAGGTTCAAAAGGTTTGAAGGATATACTTCATGTAAAAATGCCTAAAGGGTCTACTTCATAAGGTAAAGTTTTGATGGGGAAAGGTTTCGAGATAAAAGTCCTGAATGGCACTTTCAAAAATTCTAAAGGGTCATTTCTCTCAAATAAAATGTCTAAAGGAATTGGTCAAATGGAAAAAAGTCTTAGGATAAAAGTCCTAAAGGATATGATTCCTTGGATAAAATGTCCTAGGGAATGTTTAGAAGATATGGTCTTAAAAAGGATGAAGGGCATGATGTCTCAGAAAAAATGGCCATGATAAAAGTTCCATAGACCCAATTCTATCGGGGGAATTATTTCAAACAAAATGTCCACATAATTTCCCTAACAAAAATAAGTTTTTGGGCCACAATCTTACAATAATAAGTCTAAAATAAAAATTCCAAAGAAATTTAGATAATGGAAAAATACCTGACAAAGATAAATTTCATAAGTCTGATAAAAATAAGCCCAAAAACATAAACCCTAATAGAATAAGCCAATGAGTCTATGAACACAATACCAATGCCATTTTTCTAGATTATGAAAAAGGCCAATAATCAATATTCTCCTAGATTTTTCATAAACATATAGAAGAGGGGCTCAATGTCAATACCATGGTCTAAAAAAATGGGTCCCCATTTCCCTATGGTGTATTTATATCTAAGTTTATCACCAATTGGTATGTTGTAGATCTGATTATCACCCTTGTGTATTATTATTTCTATATTCTGAACCATATAAACTCCAAAGTAGGATCCTCATCCATTTTAGGGTTAAAACTTTGGTAAACCTGATTTGAGACATTGAAGAACCAAATTCAAAAACATAAAAATGAAGGACACATACACATTATGTCCTACATGAGGAAAAGGCAAAATCCTTCCTATCTTTCAGAAAAGAACTATCTCTCAAAGTGACCAAAGCATGAGGATTTAACTATTACTGATAATATTGATGGGGTATATTTCCACCATATCTAGTTTGATAACAAGTGGGATATAATTTATGGTACCACTTTTCTCACACTATTGGGACATTCTACAAATGAACTAAAATACCCTCCATTCATGCTATAATCTCAAGGATACATATGGTTACCTATCACCTATGGCTTGTGTGTGGAAACTTTAACCATATGGATATCAGACCATGAACCACATTTGAAACTAAATTTTGGATAAAATTAGCTAGCCGAATGGAATGTTAAGCTAGATATTACAAACATGCGTGTAATTTTTCTTAATATTTGTACATAAATTTACTTACAACATTATTACCATGATTATTTACCTACACCATTGGCTTCAAGTAAACCATTAAACATAAACATTGAAGTGGTGGCAATGTAGTGATATAAATAAAGCTTGAAAAATTTTCTACGTGGTCTAACACCTTTTGATGATGAGGATTTCCTTGAATAGACTTTTCAAACATTTTAAAATACCAAAAAAATAAAATAAAAAAATATTTTTGGCATCTACATGTTATATTGGATTTTTGGCATATATGTATTAGTTCCATCTTGATTAATGGCATATTCAATTACTTATACATACACATATGTGTGTCACACTTTTATTTAAGTATGATACAGGCATACAAAAATATGTGACCTATTCCTATTTTGGATGTTGGTCCTTCCCTCTACTCATGTCATGCCAACATTTGGGGCATTCACTTATTTGATCTTGATAGACACAGGTTATATGGTCTGATGATCACATTTCCTTATCATGTTTGAACTTACATATATACTTACACATGCCTTTATCCATGTTTATATCTTATATAGAGTATTTGACATGATATACACTTTAAATTTTTTCCCAACACTTTGGATCCATGGGCTATTATGACATGTTTATGTTGGTTTCTTATGATTTAATTTAAGCACTTCCTTGAGTGTCTTACCTTACTATTTTATTCCTTGTTTGAGCATTTGAATATTCTCCTTTGCTTGCATCCCCTATACCTATGTATGATTTCTTTGGCATTAGCATATCACATTTTTTTTATGGACATTTGAATATGTCATCCTTGTTTTTATAGATATTTGACTAAGTCACATCCCTTTGATTTTTAAACATTTGAATATGCCCCTTGTTTTTGGTCTCTTTGGACCATTATCTTTTGACTTGATTTTGAATGCTCTTGTATGTGTCCTTGATTTTATTATCAATATTATATTAGTACTATCTATAAATTACCATGATCCTTGTCATGCATCTTAGGCCTTCATGTGATCACATTGGTCCTATGCACCTCAATGATATATCTTCCTATACATATTCCTTCTATATGTTATATGGTTCCATCAACAAATTATATAATTGTCTTATCCTATTAAAGTGATGTAGATACTAGTTATTATCTTTACCTCACCTCAAATGGGAGGCATATTAGTGGGGGCATATCATATAGGCATGTTCTCCACACTTGGCATAGTTTCAAATTTAATGGGCACATGTCATATGGGCATGGATTCCACACATTCACAATTTTTAGATTCAGTAAGGGCATGCTTTAGAAACATGTTATCCACACCTATTCGGTTTTAAACATCTCCAAATTATAGTGGGAGCATGTTTTGTAAGCATTTTTTCAACATTGGTACTTATATCAATTTTTATATTTCTCCATATATAGTGGGGGAATGATTTGGAATCATACTCTCCACACTTACATAGTTTTCTAAATTGGCCAAATTACATAGTTATATGATTTAGATTCATAGTTTTTAGACCCCAAATTTTGTAATAATATATTCTAATTATTTTATATCTATAACATAGAAAATCAATGGCATGAGAATGGCATGGAAGACCATGGAGTGGAATATAATGACATAAAAGAGAATGACATGAAAGAGAGAAACATGTAAAAATAATGTGGAAGACCCTGGCATAGAAGAGCAAGTTATAGAAGACAAGGAAATGAAGAACAGGGAACATAAGACATAGGACTCAAAAAAACATAAGATAAAGACAAGGGGACATGAAACAAAGATGGTTATAAAGCAATTCCTAAAAGCATCAAAGATTAATCAAGCATAAATCTATCACCAATCCATGAGAGAGGAACATGAACATAAATATCGATCATAGAGAGAGTATATAGGTTATGTTAGGTCCAAATAAAAAGGACTTAATTATAATAGCTCAACACAAATTATTTTTTTTAAATATTCAATGGCTAGTCATCTTTATTTGTATTAATGATGTAACTTGAGAGGGGTTGGTTTATGTATAAATACCCCTAAAATTTACTTATGAAAGGTTGTCAAGGATATACAGATATAGAGAGATAGAGTTCTATTGAAATACCATTGTAATATTTTCAATTGAAATCAATGGAATCATTAATTTATCTATGAATCTTGATGTGTTAATATTTTTGGTAATAAATCTATTTTTATGGTAATAGATAAGAAGTACATGGACTATGTGAATGAATCAAATGGTTAACTCTAAATTGATGTTTGTAGTAATAATGATTAAATGTGCTAACACAAGTGCCTAAGTATAGATATATTTTTCTATCCACCGTCGCGTAGTATAATTAATGGGAACCATATCCAGGTTGTGTGCCTTAGGTGAGCATGTGAGGTCACTACTCATGTGATGTGTCAGTGTGTTATTTTATTGATTTATTCCTTCTTTTAGGTACACAAATAATGCTTATTAAATTTAAACTAAGGATCAAATACCCCAACATTTTGGTTATATTTTTTATAACCATTTCACTTGTTAGTGTAATGATAAAAAGATGCTCAAGTGGCTCTGTATAGAAAATGTTGAGCACTGGGTTGGCATAGTAGAATAAAAATTTACACTTTAGTATATTGAACTAGGATTTTCTATGCACACATGGGTTGAAAATCATCTATATGCTTCTCTATATGAAACCTTCTTTGTATAATTACCCATTCACTTCCATGTTTGGCTTTCAACATATGCATAAGACCATTTAATAAATTACATATGGAAAGATCCCTAGTTATTATAGTGTCAAACAACCTTGGTGAATTTAAAAACTACTTGGACACATGAATTAGACATCTAGTAGAAAGGAATTCTCAGTAGTTACATTTTTGAATATGATGTCTCTACATATTCTTATCTAGAGGAAGCACAATTCAACTTCCTAAGGTAACCACATAGGTGGTATCTAAATCAATTTCCCCTAGAAAGTAAGAAACTTATGATGATTATGGACTTTATAACTTCATAATGGATAGTTAAACTCTCTTGTGTATGAGTAACATGACTAGTGGGGAAATGGAAGGGTATACATTGGTATGGGATTGGTAGTTTGATATGAAATTCATTCAATGAGAAATTTGAAAGTGTAAGTATGATAAGGCCAAGCATAAGGCCATGAAAGGTAGTGATCCTAAGGGAAAATGAGAGGATACTAAAAATGCCATGAGAATCCACATGAAGGCATAAAGGCATAATGAATACTCCCTGACCATAGGTCTACACCCTTAGTAAGCATAGGTACGTATAGAATACATATGATAAACATTGATGATATCATAACTCAATTAAAATAGGCAAAATTACCCTACCACATTGCATGCTCATGCATCTGAGATTGATAGGATGCTTGTAAGAAATTGGGATATTGATAGTGTGGAGTCTAAAGTTGAGTCTATAAAATAAACATTGGGAATACATGTTCAAAGTAGTAATTACCATTAACCTTTTCCTTTCTAGTGAAAATAAGACCTATGGCTCAATTTTTAATGTTAGGTAGATGAAATATAAGTAGTGGGAAAAATACAAGCCCCACACTAATTAATCAACCTCCTTTATATATTTTACGTGCTACTATTTATAAAAGAGATGCAAGGGGTAGTACTAGTGGTGGTTCCACTAGAGATGTAGGAGGATCAGGAGGTTGATTTGGAGGAATTGGCATACCTCTCCCATAGGGTTCAGTAGGAACTAGAGGAATGCTACCATAAGCTCTACTACAACTGCCTAATGTACCTACAGTCTACTATGAGATGGCACTTCATTTTCTTGAATATCAAGTGTCAAAAATGTAACCAAACATGTTCATAAGTGTGAAATGATTTGATGCTCATGGGGTATAACTTTTACTGAGTGAAAGGCAACTCAATTTACCACTACCTTAGTATATTGTGTGTACAAATGGTATAAAAAGTTTGATCTTCAATAAGATTTTATAAATTATGAACTATTGAAGACTATTTTTCTCTAAGAATTTGATATCCCTAAGTTTGAGTAATAAAGTATTGATGCTTTAAAATATATCAAGAGTGTGTGCACATATGGTTCTCACTTTAAATCTCTTCTTTCAAAGCTATATATTGAAATCAATACTAAATAGCATGCTCAATGGTTTGTGGGAGGATTATTACTTCCTATTTGATGACCCTTATCCCATAAGACCTTTATTTATTCATGTGAGGCATTGGAAGATTCCCTTTGTATTGAATCTGTGAGAAGTATAGATATAAGGATCATCCCCTTTATATAGGCTCAAATTTCTACTATGGATTCTTATCTCGATAATCTTATGGCCAATAATTATCATGACACACATAGCATCTTATGGTGTGTTAATATTTAAGTGGAGGGTCATAACAGGAATAATAATCCATAGAGGAATGTTCTTTTTTATTAAACTATTCTTGTGAGATATTAGAATAATACCATGATGTAAGGAGGTTTCCCTTGATTTAGCATATGACCCAATCCAAAGTGTCACTATAATATAAAATATGTGATTCATATACTCATGATACTAATGACTTTCAGGTCATCAATAAAATTAATAAAGCATAAACACGTGGTACAAGCCAAGATTTTATAACTAATACATAGGATACTGGTGGGATTCAATCTTTCAAAGTTTTAGGACATGGTACTAGATGCGGAGGTGGGTAATTTCCACCCAAGACATGTTACAAGTGTGGATATTTAGACCACTATCAATTTAATTATATGAACTACCCAATATGTGCCTTTTGTAAAAATAAACAATGACTGGAGGAATGCCTAGACTTGTATGTTATTATTACCAAAGAATGGAATGAGAAGGTCACTAGGATGATACATGTTACAAAAAATTCAAAAGCTCAGTGGATACCATGCCCTACAACTCCACCAACTGGACCCAAGGTAAATATTACTACTCAGAGTGGTGTTCATTCCCAACCTATTTATTTAAATCCACCTACTAAGAAAGTTTATCATGAATAACCTAAGTGCTATTCAATGTCAAAAATAAGTGATGCATGACACAATGGCCTTGTTATAGGAGCTTCAAGGTAAATTTGAGTTTTTTAAGAATAAGGATGCTACCATGTGTGCCAATATGCAAAGAAATATGGTACCCATGGACTTAGGGCATGATGAATTTTGAGAAATGTGTAAGTTATTCCTTAGTGAGGACATCATCCCCCTCCTAAATAATTGGTTACAACAACAAATAATAAAGCATTCAAAGGATTATCATTTAAACCATGCACGATAACAAGAGACCCATATCCAACCAAATCCATAATGTGATAAAGAGGTCCTTATGAATGCATCCATTTATGGCTAGATGATCCATGATTTCTTGGTAGACACTGGTGTAGAGATTAATGTTCTAACAAAATATGCTTGGAAAAATATGGGAAGACCCACTTTGCATCCTTCCCTACATGTTTTTTTCATGGAAAATAAGACACATAATTCCCATAGGCATTATTGAATATTCCACCATCAACATGTTGGGTGTCACACTCAAGGGTGATTTTGAATTGATAAAATTTGTTGAAGCTAATGTTCTCTCCTGGGTAGACCTTAATGTTATACCAACAATGTTGACTTACATTTCAAAAATCATTATATCAACTTTGATAATGACACTCAATTCATGATTATTTCTCAAAATAACAATAAAGGACTTCCATTTATGGAAACCATCAATGTTGATGGGGATCTCAGCATGATTTATAACATTACTACCCAAGGAAATGAAAATGTGGATCTTACTCTTGATTGTATCTTATGATGGGAAGACACATAGTTTATTTCTAACACTACTGATATTGCTTATGACCAATGGGCTCAAGGTGTATACTATCTTACAAGGCATTTTTTTAGTGTCTTTGGTAACCATTTAAGTTCCTCCTCAAGTTACCTCAATGCCATAAGAAATTTCACCTCATTGGTCTATTATCCTTGAGGTATGGCCATGCACCTCATTTCCATGATCAAATTGAGGTCAAGGAATATTTGTAGTAGTTTGCAGACTATTATGTTAATGAGGATGAAAGTTTGTGCATGATCAACTTTTTATTTCAAGGAACTATTTATCAATGTTGGTCTCCTCATTGATACCAATTACACACATGGGAACAAATATGTGCAGCCATGCACTATCACTTCCACCATAACAATCACATTTGTGCCACCCTAATTTATGTTTTTATTAATTCTCTAGAAGACCATCTAATAACCTATAAAATACTTTATAATGTTGAAGACATGTTTTTACTAGAATTATTCTGGATTCATGCATTTAATGGTACTCTACATTCCTAGGCTAGAGTGTGGTACATCCATCAAGAAAATCATAGGGAGATGGATACCTGGTAATACATCAGACATGGTCTACTTACAACATTTTCATTTTCTTCTCCATGAATAAATTTACATTTTTCCTTATAAGTAATCTTTTAAGTAGTTTTAAGAGATCAAGTACCAGTCAAAGACCATATATGGCACATGCATGGCACACCTAAGGACAACTTGGTTATATTTCATGATCTCGATACTTGTAATTTGATTCTGATGGAATATAACTCTCAATCTGAATGTGCCCATTAGGAATAGATATGTAATGGAAATCAAAATGTTATGTCCTAGGTTTATGAAGGTACCAAATCTAATTCGTTAGAACCAACTTTTGACCACCTATACCTACATATAGATTATGGGACACATGGTGTTAGGGATATTATGTAGTCTAAGAAAAAACCATATTCTAAACCACTCCAAACAATTCAACATAATATTGGGATGGAGAATGGACCTAAAATAGTCATTTTGGGAAATTACTGGTCTAATATTGAGTTAACCAAAATAAAAAAACTCTTATAGGAGTATCAATACATTTTTCTAAGGAACTACATAGAAATGAAGGGAGTGCATCCATCATTGGGCAAGATGCATATCAATTTGGTTGAAGGTACTTGACCGGTGAGGAAATGGCCATATTGGATGAACCTTAATCTTCATGTTCAAGTTAAAGAGGAAATTGATAACATGTTATGTGCTTGAATTGTTACTCCCATTGATTAATTTGAGTGGATTAGTCCAACGGTTATCAGCATCAAGAAAGATGGTCAAATTCACATTTACATTAATTATAGGATACTCAATGTTGTATGTGTAACTGACCCTCTCCCAATGCCTTTCACATAGTAAATTATGGAAGGTGGTGTTGGGTGTGAGATATGCACCTTCACTAATGGATTTTTTGGCTATCACCAAGTATAAATTATTAGGGAAGATAAGGCAAAAATAACCTTTTAAACTAAATGGGGTTATTTTGCATATAATGTTATGCCTTTTGGCCTAAATAATGCATTGGTAGTGTTCTCATGCATTATGGTGGAATATTTTAAATATTTTATCCATAATTTTGTTTAGGTGTACCTGGAGTATAAGACTATGTATGGTTTAGTGCATGACCATTGTGATAATATGTGCCTCATGTTCAATCACTGTCACTAAATTTAGATTTCATTAAGTCTTAAAAAGTGCATCTTTTCTACTCCATTTTGGATCTTATTGGGACATATCATTTACCAAGATGTACTACTAGTGGATTTAACTGATATTGTGGTCATTGTCCAACTCCCATATTCAACCATTTAATGTAAGGTTTTCACTCTTTTAGGTCACATGGGGTACTATCAGAAGTTCATTCAAGTTTATACTAACATAACAGTACCACTAGAAGAATTAATCAAGTAAAATTCCCTCTTCCTATAGACATCTAAACACCAATAATAATTTGAGGCTCTATAGTAAAAATTATTGATTGTGCCCATTCTCTAGTTCTCAAACTAGACCCATCCATTTCATGTTGATGTCGACACTTCAGACATGGTAGTGGGTGCCATATTTGTGTAACCCATTAAAGGCAACCTTGATCATCCCATTTAATTTTCTAGTTGGAAGCTCACACCAGCTAAATGGAACTACTCTACTATAGATCATGAGGCCCTATATATGGTTTATGCACTCTAGAAGTTTCACCAATACTTTTTGGCCACTCCTTTTATCGTCCATACAAATCATGAAGTGTTCAAATATTTGGTTAATAATCTAGTATTACATGGATGTATTTTTTGATAGATTTTCCTCTTTTAAGAGTTCTAATTATCCATGGTCATTAAACTAGGTAATATTAATTTTGGCCCAGACCACTTCTCATGCATTCAATCTAGCAAACCAATGCCCACCATATAGGATGATTTCCCTTATGTGAAACTCTTTCAAGTTACATGCATACTCAAATAATTTGAAGAAATTATTTCTTTTCTTATAATAGGCGCAGTGTCAGACTACCTTAACACCCAAGTGCAAAAAGTAGTTAGATGTCTATGTTGCCTTTTTCTAGCTTATTAGAGGATATCTATAAAAACTAGGATGTGATAAGGTATTACAAAGGTGTTTAATACAAAATGAGTGTGTTTAAGTCTTTTAATAGGTCCATGAGGGTATCGCAAGAATTTATTATGTTGGTGATGCAATAACATGAAAGGATATATTAGCTAGGTTATGGTGTCCCACATTATTCAAATATGCCAAAGCCTATGTGTGTTAATGTGATATCTATTATCATTTAGGTAAATAAAACCAATGGGATGACATGCCCCTTCATCTAATGCTTTCTCATGAACCATTTGAGAAATGGGATATTGATTTTATTGGCCCCATTCAACATGTTGCAAGATGGACTAGAATGTGTTACATCATTACTACCATGGACTATCTCACATGTTGGGCTAAAACAACACCCATATGGGATCTTACTACTACTAATGCTACTATATTTCTATGGGAAAATATCATCACATGATATGGATACCTATTAAGTCTAACTAATGATTGTGGCACTCACTTTCTCAATACAATAATTTGCATCCTTCTTACTAAATTCATGATTATGCACCATAATATCACACCTTACCATCCTTAATCCAATGGCATAGTTGAATCATTCAATAAGGTCCAAGGTAATACACTAACCAAGATTTGCAATGTTTGGTGTACTAATTGGGATGATCATGTTTTAACAGTCTTATGGGCTTATTAGACCACATAGAAAAGGTTGAACAAGAGTACTCATTTTAACCTTATATTTGACATTGAAGTGGTTTTATCAATGGATTTCTTTGTGTATACATCTAATTCCTGATACCATTTGTGTTGAAATTATCAATCTTACTCAATTTTTACTCAAATGCATATTTTAGGCCAAAATTCATAAAATTTGTTAAATGGTTCAAGCTTGTCATTTACAAGTGTTGATTTAGGCCAATGTATCCCTAAATGGGGAAATGCATTTTATGGGATACCTAACTTTGATCAAATCATTTTGAGTCAAAATGATGATTTTGACTTTCTATGCTCTAGATCACTCTTTTCTTCTAATTCATTAGTACACATCATGTACCTTTGTTATTTTATGTCAGTCACCATCTAGGGCCCTTCACCCACTTCTTTCATGAAACCTAATGATAACATTATGCCAATGGTTCTAAATCCAAATATTATTCTAACAAGGGCTCAACCAACTCAATCCATAATCAAAAAGCCTTATAGTCTAGTAGACTAATTGAACAAAACACCTGCATAAATTTCTATATTGAAACTCTTTCAAACATCTGACATCCATATAACTATTTTAAATAACCTTTTGAAATAATCGACTATGCCTACTAATATAAACCCTAATTAGTGATATAACCTATTCAAACATTTTTGTTCATTTTATAAAATCATGTTTGACCAAAAATACATGTCCACTCTTGGCCCAAATCACAATAACCCATTATACATTGAGATAATCATTACAAATCATAGGATCAATCAGGTTCTTATAGATAATGGTTTAGGGTTGAGTATCATATCTCTCAAGTTGGTACAATGATTGGGCTATGCTAACAAAGACATTTAACTAGAAATAATTACAATCAAGGCTTACAATAACACTGAAAGGGAATCTTTAAGAATAATCTGGTTATCAGTCATGGTTGGGTTTGTTTCCCACCATACATTATTCCATTTTGTGGATATTTAAATTCATTATAACATACTTCTTGGTCATCCTTGGATCCATGAAGTATAGGTATTTCCTTCCACCCTCCATTAGTGCCTTAAGTTTCCCCATTATGGGATCAAGGTTACTATTCCCATTGATCAGTAGCCATATCAATACTGCAAACATCTTGAGGTTGAATTTTTTAATTATAACTATTGCCCAAGTTCTGATTTCATTATGAAAAAGAACAAATCCATAGTTTCACATCCATCTCTATCAAATTATATTGACCCTGGTGATCTAACTTCTACTTTTATCGATCCATTTCCTATAGCTCTTATGAAGAAAATTGTTATTGAAGATGTGAGAATTTCCACATACCATCAAAATGATTCCTTCCATGTTGTAATGTTTCCTGAATATCCTAAAACATATGGTAATAATAAACCTTAAAATATTCCTAACAGACCCAACTAGATCTGGAAACTAAATAAGAAACAATAAAAACCACATATGGTTTTTGTACCTATTATTATACCAAAGAAAGATCATGAGGCTTTTACCGAGGGATATTGGTTATATTCTGAAGGCCTTTATAATTGATTTCAAAATCCAAAGTATCCAATCCCTAATCAAATCATGGGTCATCTTGATTATACAGGAAAAGGCCTTGGCCTACAAGCATAAGGAATCTTGGAACCCATATCATCTAGAGTAGTTAATTGGAATCATGGTCTTAGATATATACCACCTGGGGGTGACCTCATAACTTTTGATAGTGACTATTCCAAAGTGACTAGTGACTAAACTCCTTCCAAAGTCCCATTATAGAATTTTTGATGATCTTGTTGACATGGACCTATTTGATTCCAATGTCATTTTAACCATAACACCTATTGTAGCTTCCATTACTGAAGCATGAACATATCTCACTATTGTAGCTTCCCATCTTGAAGTAAGGACCCATTCTATTGGTGCTTCCTTTCCTAAAGTAAAACACTATATTTCTACCATTAGATCTTCCCATCCTGAAGTAGAACCTCATCATTTCCTATGCCTTTGTCATCCTGACCTCATTGATTATGACCAGCAAGATTTAGTTATAAACCTCAACGAGTTTTAGAATGAAGAATCACTTGCATAATATATGTGCCTAAGAGATGGATTGCCCATTGGAAATCACAAACAAGGCTTTGATTTTTCATTAGATATTTTTTCCTACTTTTTAAAGTAGGAAAACTTTTTTGGTCACAATAAAAGTTAAACATCAATAACTTCAGGTGAAAACCTCTTTGAGGCACATGTTAGTCAGGGAAAAAGTAAATATAAAGACAAGCCTTTGAGTGAAACCCTATTTTAGGTACTCTTAGGTAGGAAATTTTTCTCATCCCCTCAAGATGTAGAAGGTCCATCTAGCCTAAGTTCTATAGCTAGTACAAGCATCTCTTCAAAATAATAACAAATGTTTGAGCATCTTGCTCTTGAGTTTCTAGAGGTTTTTGCTACTTGACCTTTACCTTAGATGGTGAATTTTGATTCATCACACTATCTAAAAATTTTGGAAGAATAGCAATAATATGTGGTAGAAGAAGATGATCACAATCATACCTTACCTACAATTATAGAATATGGATCCATACTCCTTATGAAAAACATGACAAAAGTGAACTTGGGAACCTATGAGGATCCAAAAATTGTTTATCTAGGAGCTTCCCTTACTAAAGCATAATGTGAACAAATTATATCCCTCCTAAGGAATTATATTGACATCTTTTCATGGACATACTCTGACATGCTAGTCTTAGACCCTGACTTAGTTGTACATCACCTTGTTGTCCATCCTAATGCTAAACCAATCAATCAAAAATTGAGGAAGATGTATCCATGCATCACCCTATTAGTTAAATCATAACTAGAAAAGTTGTTATGGGTAGGTTTTTTTAGGCCACTGGATTATTCCAAATAGATCTCAAACATCATCTTAGTGAAAAAGAAGACTTTGAGTATATGTATGTGTACTAATTTTAGAGATATCAATAAAGTGTGCCCTAAAAATGAATTTTCTTTACCCAACATCAACATGATTATTGACTCAACTACTAGGTATGAAATGTTTTCCTTAATGGATGGATTTTTTGGATACAATTAGATTAAGATAGCCCAATAATATCAACATAAGACTACATTCACCACTCTGTGGGGAACATTATGTTACCAAGTCATGCCATTTGGCTTGAAGAATGTTGGAACCACATATTAATGAGCCATGACTTTCATATTCCATGACATGATGCATGATATTATTGAGTACTATGTTGATGATATACTATAAAAATCATGAACACAAGCTGGACATCCTGAAATCCTATGAAGAATATTTGAGAGGCTTCATGAATATAAAGTCTGCCTAAATCCTAAGAAATGTGTCTTTGGAGTCACATCAGGGAAATTACTAGGTTTCATTATATCACAAAGAGGGATTGAATTCCACCCTATAAAATTTAAGGCTATTATGTAAATGCCTCCACTAAACAATCTTAAACAACTACGAAGCCTACAAGGAAAGGTCTAATCTATACGTAGGTTCATTTCTCATTTGGTAGATAAGTACCACCCATTTACCCATATCTTGAAGAAAGGGGTGACATTTCAAAGGGATTAATATTGTTAGATATTATTTATGAATCATAAGACATACTTGGCTAATTTATTAGTCTTAAGACCACCAACACAGGGAAAGTAATTACTTCTTTATATATTAGCCACATAGCATGCACTAGGGGCTATTTTGGCCCAACATGATGATCATGGTAAGGATCACACTATTTATTATTTAAGTCACACTTTGATGGATTATGAACATAATTATATACCTATTGAGAAGGCATGTTTTGCAATGGTGTTTGTTACTCATAAATTACAACATTATATTCTAAACAACAAAACTATTATCATCGCCAAGGTGGACCCTCTCAAGTTCCTCTTATTTAAGTAGCTTTTTAAGGATGTATGGAAAAATTGGTTATGCTCCTAAGTGAGTTTAATATTGAGTAATAGAATCAAAAGGCAATCAAAGGGAAAGTAATTGCTAACCAACTTGTAGAAGCTCCTATTGAAGATACTCAACCTCTCAAATTTAACTTCCCAGATGATTTTATTATGTCAATAAAATAAGCATCACAAGAACCTAAACAATAGAAGATATATTTTGATGGCTCCTTCACATCCCACAAATATAGATCTATTATATTGTTGATTACACAATAGGGGGATCTGATTCCCAAAGCATTTCATATATAATTTCATTGTATGAATAATATGGCTGAGTATGAGGCATTAATCACCAAGCTTCACCTTGTCATACAATGGAATATTTAGAGCTTAAAATTCTATGGTGATTCATAGTTAATCATCAATCAGACCACTGATCAACATCAAATAAGAGATGACAAGCTTGTTCTTTATAAGTAAATTTTTGATAACCTTAAGACACATTTTAAATCTTTACAATTTGAACAAGTTCTAAGAGAAAACAAAAAAAAAATAATGCAGTGGAAATGATTGGTTCCATGTTGCATATGGATGATAGCCTTAAAGAGTATTAGTTCCTAATATAAAATCTTATATAAAATGCACATATCTTGCTATATTTAGAGAGGGTATTCATCATTACTGGTCCTAATCCCCCTCCTAAACTACCATGGTACCAAGATTTTTATAATTACTTCCATGATCATGTATTCCTAGCCAACCTTTCCAATAACCAAAAAAAAATATTCCTTCACTACTTAACACATTATACCCTCCTTGGAAACATTCTCTATCAAAAAGGATATGATGGAATGTTTTTTCATTATTTATCTTCAAGATAAACCAAACTAGCTTTAAAGGAGGTTCATGAAGGAATGTGTGGGGCCCAGACCAATAGTGTAGTCTTAGCAAAAAATCTCCTCAAAATAGTCTATTATTGGCCAAAAATGGAGAATACTACTTGTAATTATGTAAAGAAGTGTGCCCCTTGTCAGCAACATGGCAATTTTATACACACACCTTCTTTACCACTATAGCCAATCATAACACCATGGTCATTCTTAATATGAGGCCTTGATATCATCCATAAAATAAACCCAACATCTTTAGATGGCCATAATCATATCCTAATTACTAATGAGTATTTTACTAAGTAGATTAAGGCCATTCCTCTTACTTAAATTACTAGGAAGTAAATTTCCAAATTCATCCATTACAATATCATCTATCAATATGGAATCCATACGTGTATTATATCTGATAATGACAAATCCTTTGTAAACCATGATGTAAAATCTCTTTGTGAAAAATTCAATATCAAGCACAAAAAATCAACTCCATATAATCCTCAAGGCAATGGACAAGCTAAGGCATCAAAAAAAACCATTGTAGCCATTTTAAATAATATTTTCAATGGCATTGGTTATAATTGGCACTTGCAAATCTTTCCTACCCTCTGGGCTTACAAAACCAATCATTGAACCCTAATAGGAGCCACTCCATACTCCCTTGTCTATGGCACAAAATATATTATCCTGATAGAGATCGAGTTGCCATCCTTATGAGTATCATTGGAGCATATTGAAGATGATGAGGACTATAGAGTCTTCAGGTTGAAATAACTAGAACTTATTGATGGTAAGCATTTGGCTGCCCTAAAAAACTTTCAAGCTTATCAGAATAAATTACAGAGAGGCTAAAAAGAGTGTATTCTCCCTCAAGATTTTGAGATTGGTGATTTGGTTTTGAAAGAGAACCGAAAGAACATGAATGTTGAACACAAAAATAAAGGTAAGTTTCAACCTAATTAGTTTGGACCATTTGTTATCATGGTAAACTATGGATCAGGGGCATATCAACTGGTTAAACCAAATGGTGAACTTCTAAAGCCCATGAAAATTTTGCACTTTAATATTTTTTATGCATGAATAACTTTGAATCATTTTATACAAGACTTTTTACTTGGGGGAAACTTATGCTGAAGTAATTTTATACTACCCTGAACACAGTTTATACTACCCTGGACCACTCTTCATGACTTTGGACAATGAAATCATTAAATCATTGGCACTCTAAACACATTTTATCATATATTAGACCATTCTCTTTGAGAACCCTATTCTTTTGACTTTTCTCTTAGAGAACCATATTCTTTGTTATGTCTTGGGCATGTTGTAAGTTTGAACACTTGTTATCCCTTGACCAATTATGATCCTGATTATTTCTTATGAATGCATTAGACACTAGTTCTATAAAGTAGTTCAACTAGGATAGTATTTTACAACTTCTTATATATAAAAGTGAATAAGAACATCATTTTTACTTAGGGTCTTTACCTACCACATAGTTCTTTAGATTGATTTCATGTTGCACACTATTTTATATTACATTTATTTCTCTTTGTAGGCATTGTTACTTTTATCAGGACCCCAACTTTTGTCAATTTGTGAGCATGGTTCATTTTAGCTAGCTTAGCTATTTTATTGGAACTTCTACTCTTAGACGAGCATATTATTGACTAGTTGGTTCCCCCTTTGTACATATTTTATACCAAAAACATTAGAAAATGATTCCCAAAATAAGAAAACATTGTCTTATGCTTTTGTACATTCTGATCCTCATAATTTTTACATTTTACAATAATTTTATCCTACTAACTTTCCATTGTACAAGTCATCTTGTCCCACCATATCATGCTCTTGTCATTTTTCAAGAAAATTAAATCCATGCACTTGCCATTTTGCAAGAAAAATATCCTTTGTCAAGTCTTCCCTTTTCTTTTGAAAACTTAATCATGTTTTTTTGGTCATCACCTTTTCTTTTATCCCACTTCTTCAGAGAACTACATTTGGCCTGAAGTTCATAATGGAACATGCATCCATGAAACTATGTAAGCAGTGTCCACTTGTCTTGTACATCTAGAGTCAACTCAGTCAAGCCCTTCTTTTTATTTTGTTCCCCCATTTATTCTATCATTATTCCTCTTTTATTAGGGAATAACTTTTGTGTCCTTGTTATTTTTTACATTTTTGTAGAAAGTAATGCCTCTACTACACATACATAAACAATTGTTTTCAAACCACACTAACATTTGTACCCTAATTGGGTTTGTATGTGTTTAGTTCAGTTTTATTAGTGTTTTATTGTCTTTTCTTGGTGTTTTGTTATGTTTTTACACCTATTCATTTATTTCTTCTCCTTTTCTCCTATTTATTACTTCTTATATTTTTTGGTCTTGTGTTTCCCTGTATGCTTTTGCTTTTCTTTTTATTTTCCAAGTACATCTTGATGGTCCACATAGATCTCGATTATTCGTATCTTGATCTCATGTTAAGATTTTTTAATTTATTTTTGTTTGTCTTTTCTTTTTTTTAAATGTAAATAGTTTTAACTCTAATTTTGGTCATTATTTTACCATTATCCTTAGTTATAGGTATTCACATTTGAACCAGCTCACTATAATTGGAATATTATATCATTCTAAGTTATTCATACTTATGATGCCTAATTTATTTTATTATAGAAAGTAATTTATGGTTAAGTTATTAAATTCTTAATGTCAACATCACTCTAATGAATAGTTCTCAAGAACACTATGCATGAACGAGGCTCAATAGGCATCTAGGTATCATGCATTTTTAGCACTCAACTCAATGCTTAGCCATGTATCTCTTTGCATACATCATGAGTTTAATTGATATTTTGGTCAATTTTCTTCATCCCTCATTATATTTTATCTCATTTCTCGGGAGAAATACATCATCTTGAGGTCTTACTAGACTATGTAGGCAGTGCTCAATTTTTATTGAGGTCATCTCAGTTATATTTATTCTTATTTTCATCTCTTTCATCACTTTGTGCATTATTATATGCTTGGTTTTTTGTGGATTTCTAAGTCATTATACCATTTTATCTATGTTTTCACCCTCATTTTAATCTATGCATTAGTTTATCTCCTTGAGATAATTTTTTTCTAATTACCCATACTAGGGCATAACATCTAAACAATGTTAGAATCAAATCAGCCCTATAAGAGCAAACTAGTATTTATTCTTTATTAATGATCAAAACTAGTCCTGCTGGGGCACAACTATTTTATCATGATAAATTATGCTCTACTAGGGCACTTCTTATTATCTTATTTATGGATACCACATTATTCCTTTTCCTCTAATTCCAAGCTCTCGACACTTTTGCCCATGATGGCAATATTTTGGTGGGCAACTTGTCTCAAGATTTATAAATGTTATAAGTGTGCAGCTTACACTCTCAAATTGGGTGTGTTTAAAGTGTGTCCCTTACATTTATGAATTAAATCCTTCCCATTCACCTCATATTTGGGTCCCATTATACCTCTAATTATATTTTTATCATTTATAGTAATCACATGTGCAAGCATTAGCTTACCTAGATGTGATCTATTCTACAGGTTAATCTCTCACTTTCTCTCTCTTTTTGAGATTCTATCTTTATATTTCATCCCAGTATGTCTTCTTAGGGGGAATAATGGGTCATTTCCAATTTCTTCTTGACAACTCTTTTCTTTGAAAATATGTTGCTTCACCTAAATGTCTCACTATGCCTTCTCAAATAGGGGGAAAATGTAGACATCCAATTCCTAACACTATTTATGTTGAAATTGTTAATCTTACTCAATTTGTACTCAAATGCACATTTTAGGCCAAAATCCATAAAATGCACTAAATTATTTGATTTTATAATTTACAAGTGCCAATGTATCCCTAAACAAGGCAATGCATTTGATGAGATATCTAACTTTGATCAAATTATTTTGAGTCAAAATGATGTTTTTGCCTTTTTATGCTATGGATCACTCTTTTCTTCTAATTCATTAGTACACTTCACGTATCTTTGTTATTTTGTGTCAGCAACATCCTAAATGGGAATATGGTTCCAACTCATCTAATATCACCCTCCAATTCTTCCCAAGTCAAATTATAACCTAGTAATATGACTTTTTGACCATTTTGATTAATTGAGGGCCTATTTCCAAATATTTACACAAATATGGATTAATCTTTTTTAAGCATAATTATGTCAAATCAAGAGCTTAAGTGGATTTTCCATGGATTTTGTTGATTATTTCAATATTGGAAATTGATTCTTAATATCTACATCACCTAGTGACATCATCTATGGGGTGGCATTCATAAGCTATAAATGCATAAAATATTAGGATTATGGGTCTCCCATTCCTCTTTAATGCTTCCCATGTCTCATTAATCTCACTTCTTCCCAAATCATGATGAGGATATTTATGGATTTAATTATAAATATTAGATTAATTCATGGCCACACATCTTGATCTTGAGATGGATGGTCATGGTTGATCCTAATCAAATTGGAAAATCTCTAAATAGGAGGGCATAGAACTATTTCACTAAATTTTGTCTATTTCAATTATAATGGAAAATAAATAAAAAATGATAGGCATAAGTGATTAGAATGAACCCAGATTGGTTTGCACTCCATATCCAGACATTGTGAGTGCTCCTCTTTAGCTGGGGAAGACTACCTACAAGTAATAAAGCATTACCACAAGATGTTTGTTAGTAGATAAATGAGTGGGCTACCAAGATACATGCTTGTTCTAGGAACTATGAAAATTATTTAGAGATGATAGTACACTTTTGAGAGATAAAATAGTAATGAATAGCTAAAAGAGAGGTAAAGAGAGGGTGAAAGAGAGATAATATTACCAGTTATTAACAACCTATATACAGCAAAGAGTGGCAGGGTGTAGGTGATGTATTTTAGAAGTTATTTAGGTAGGTTTTGGAAAGGTTAAGAAATCCACAGTCACCAACATCAGTAGGGGAGTGACTGATATCAATTATACTATCAAGGTTAGTGGTAGAGGTGATCGATGTCAGTTAGGCTACCAAGGTTGATAGGGGTAATAATTATCTGAGAGCTTACAGAAGGATTTTTCAATTATAAAAAATAGTTTTAATCAATTTTGGGAGATTGGGGAGAGTTATAAGAGAGAGAGAGAGAGTATGGTTTGGGTAGATTTGGTCAGAGGTTTGGTATGTCAAGTTAAGGGGAAATAAGCGAGGAAGCTTTGTAACTCCCTCATAGGAGTTCAGTCAAAAGTGTGTAAAGTAATGCATAGTAGATATAAATTGATAGCATAATAAATGTTTAAAAGACCTATAGAATAAGTGATGTACTTATCTATGGTTTCTAAATGATAAGTGCTAGATTGATGGTCCCTATCAAGGAGTCTAAACCTGAATGCCTAAATAGAGAGAACAAGTGGGTGTTTTTGGTCCTCAAGAGCTTAGTTTCTAATCATGATTGACTTATGTAAGATGATAGTAAGCTAAGATGTCAAAATAGAATGTCAAGAGCTTGAATGCAAGTAAGAATGTATTTTTTTTATTTTTGCTAACCTAAACTTTAGGTTGGATTTTGGCTTATATTGTTGATGTTAGTAATCCCATCGACATTGGTCATGGGTTGACTAACATAAATGGCCCTATAATAGGTAAACCTTACTATTTTTTATTACTTTATATTGTTCTTCATGCCAACTATGGCACCCATTACAAAATAGTAAAAATAAGAGGTTAAAAAGGAGGTAGTTCATTAGGAATTTAGTTTAGAAGTGAGAATAAGACTTGGTTAGTTAGGATGAGGGGACTAGGTCTTGAGGTGACTCATTAGGTGGGAATTAGTCATAGGGTGAGGTGGCCAAGTAAGGTGGAAAAAGGGGTTTTTTAATTAACTTAATTAAGTGTTTTAAATTAATTAAATGTGTGAAGGATAAAAGCAAGGGTTGGGGAAGCTAATTGTTGTTATTGAAAAATGGGCTAAAAAGGGGTTTTGACACAAGGAGTTACATACATGTGTGTGATATAATTTTGGTGTCTACATTTATCACTTTTTATCTTGTAATTTTTACTGACAAGTTTTCAAGACAAAAATAGGATTTATATGCTCCAAGTATTGGATGAGGTATCCCCCCTCACAATGGGAATCAATGGAGGAGAAACTAGAATCGGGTATCGATTTGATAAAAAGTTAATTGGGTGAGTGGTGAAGAATTGAGTATCACTTCATATGCATATACTAATATGAGTTATATTTGACAAAGTTAAGAATAGGTAAAGTTAAGGAGGATTCAGATAAAAGTAACCAAAGCATAGCTTGTAAGTGATAGCTGAGAGGTCAAAACAATCAAAGTTATATCTCTAATGGTCAATGTGTCCTAGGTATCTAGGGTAAGAAGTGCCCCTAGGAAACACAAAAGGTTTGAAGATGATATGACAAGCTTGGTTTCCATTCAAAACACCTAATATACATGCATGTGCATAATAGCCAACTATAGCATAATAACATAAGTGATCAAGACAAGCAATGTGAGGTTGGTGTAAAAGGGTTAGTGAGCAAGGAGATATTCATGATCTCCAAATAAAGTCATTGTGGGTGAAGATTTAAGTGATCTCTAATGGCATTTATCATGGTTGGGAAGATATATGTGATCTTCAGTTGCCCCAGTGTATGGATAAAGTCTAAAAAGTTGGGGTTACTTTGTTGGGGAAAAACATTATTGGAATGGTGTTGATGTTAGTGACATTACTAATATTGGTAATAAAAAGTTCTAACATCAAAAAACTAGGGAAATTTTTTTGATGTTAGTATGCATAACCACTGACATCAATAGATTAGGTCAAGAATACTGAAATTGATGGCTGACCAAACCTGAAAAAAGAGGGTTTGGTAGTTGACCAAACTCATTTACAACTTTGTTATTAGAGAGAAAAAATAGAGCTTATAGAGTGATTGAGATAGAAGATCAAGGAGGGGACCTAGTGGGAGGTGCACCACTATAAGAGCCAGCTACTCTAGCTAGGAAGAGATGGAGAGATGAGGTAAGAGTCTCTGCTAGTTGTTATGAAATTTGATTTGGGTATTTGTAGTTTTGAGGATAATTTAGAGGTGGGGTGTATAAAATGTTAGTAGAGTGGTAAAAAATAGGGCAGGTTAGTTTTAGGATAAGTTTGGGGGTTATTTGGGTAGGTTTTTAGGTGAAATTTGTAATGTTAGGTTTGTGTCATTTATCCCTAAGGCCAAACTAATTATTTATGTTGGTGAGGTCCACTGACATCAATCGACATGGTGTCAAGGTATGTAGGTGTTGGCCAACACTTAGGCCTAAAAAGTGATGATGTTAGTAGTAGTGCTAACATCAGTGACTATGAATGACTAGAAAAAATACGAGAAAGGGTTAATTTGGATCCCTAATGGAAGTAGTCAACTAGCCTAATAGCTGAGCTAGCCTCAAAAGACCCTATGTCGATTGAGTGTTACCTACATAGCCTAATTTTTAGAGGATAGGCATAATAGCTTATTGGTTTGCAGAGCTCACTATGGGTTAAGGGGAGATGATTCAATGAGTTGGAGATGGTAATCATAACATGGGTCAAGAGGTAGTTCAGTATAGTTTAGGATATTCTATATGCCTTCCCTCGATATAAGAGGGATGACATAGAGGTACCCCTACCATTACCCCAAGAGATAGATGGGCTATATTTTGAGGAGATACCAATAGGTCTAGGTGTTGGAGACAAAGGGTGCATAATGGCCTATATAGCTTGATGGATAGGTTTATATCCTGTAATGGAGGTTAGGAGGCCACCACTAGATTTATAGGGGTTGTTGACAGAGAGAGAGAAGTAGTGGTATAGGCTTGAGATATAGTCGTACATGTTATAAATATATCCTAGGCATAGGTATTAGCCTTACAAGGGTAGGTGGTGACATTTTAGGGTCAAATTGGGGCACTACAGAGCCAGGTTATAGTACTACAAGGCCAAGTTGTAGTTTTATAGGGTTAAGTGATTGTAGTGATAGTAGAGAGATATAGTTTGAGAGTAATAGGTCAAGTTAATCCTCCTCCACCACCACCATAGGGATCAATACAGGTTACGACATCATTAGGTGTTATGGGACCTCCATAAGCTATATCTCTAGTGAGATATTCAACTACCCTAGATGAGATTTCTTACTATAAGATGGTGATTAGAGAGTTTCTACATATTCAAAGATATTTAGATTTTAGAGAGTAGGAGAGGTCTATGTCACATGCCATGGCTTCTAGCTCATGTAGATGCAGATGGATGGAGAGTGGTGATGACACTACTTCTTCACTACCACGTAGAGAGCCTTGAGGACCTTGAGTGTCAAAGTTTTCCATTTTAATTTTATATATATATATATATATATATATATATATATATATATATATATATATATATATACACACACTAGCTTGTGAGTTGAACATGTGAGATGTATATTTTGAGAGAGAGAGAGAGAGAGAGATTTTATTATGATGATGTAGTTATGGAAATGTATTTCTATCACGTATATATATATATATATACATGAGATGTTCATTTATTATGTTTTTGAGATGTGTGTTTTATGATTATGATGATGATATGGATGATGACTATTTATATGATAATTTTATGCTATGTTAATTTTGATGTTAATCCTGATCATGTTAGTTGAGTTAGACTAGCCTTTCCCATATATGTGATGGTATATGCATAGTTGGTTGGTTAGTTTCATCTTAGCATTTTTCCATAGGTGTATGCTTAAAATGAATAAATGATATGTTAGTTTATTTCAGCATTTTTCCATATTTGTGATGGTGTATGCATAAAATAAATTGAGTAGGATTTGATAGTGTTGGTATGACATTATTTCTTTATCTCAAATAGAGAGATCAACATGTGATGTGGATGGGAAAATAAAGAGGTAGAATGCTTGTGCATCAACAAAGACCATAATCAAAACATAAATAGGCTCAGGAAAATGAGCCTCTTTCATGCCTTGTATCTTTAAAAGCATTGTGTTTATTACAAAAGCATCATGTTCACCTTATATTAAGTGAGTTTCATAGTTGTTTGAAAGAGTGTGAGGGAAAAAAGGGTAAAATGAGGGAAAATGTTTGAGTATCATAACCTATGAAGTAGGGATGATATGCCCCTATTATGGGTGACTTGAGAGCTACTATAGGCAAGTCCATGACTTAAAGTTTTTTGTTGTTGTTGTGTAAGTTGATCAATGCAGGAAGCTTATAATGGGATTTTGTATGGGTGAAGGTTGTATAAAGCTAATCAATGTGAGAATCCTTTTTAATTTGTATTTCCCTTTGAGAAAAAAAATTGGCTTAGCCATCCTTAAAGGGAGTGGTCTAAGCATTTATTTTTAATTTTAAATAGTTATCCTTCAAGGGAGAAGTCTATTGATAGTAGCAAAGGGAAGTTACATAGCTATCCTTCAAGGGAGAAGTCTACATTGAGAAGCATGACCTAAGACATTATAAATTTTTCACATATCTCTTTTTTTTTAATATTTTAGTCATGGACAAGACTATAGAGGCTTAGGAGTTTTCCATTTTGAGGGCAAAACAATACCACTATGTAAGTTAACTAAGTGTTATAGGAGTAAGGGTGAAGGGGAAGGGAAATGAATTAATAGTGATGCTCAAGGGATGAGCTTAATTTAAACATGAGGTGAAGTGATGCTTTTTTAACAAAAGAATGGTCATAGGTGTAAGGCATTTAAAGGCTTGGGTTCTATCCTACCTTCAAGAAAAGACAAGCGATAAGTTCCTGAGCCATACTTGTGAGTTATGATATAAGGTCTAAATGAATTAGGGGCAAACTTACCCCATTTGATTTTCTCCATGTTCATCATGTATTGATTTTATTTTAAGATGAGATCTCCTACATTGAAATCTCACTCTTTGAGGTTTTTTATATAAGCACATTTGATATGCTCTATAGATTTGAAGGTAGTTGAGAGCTATGAGATGATGCTCCTCAAGCAAGTCAAGTTGAGCCAAATGTTTCTAGAAAAAGTCATCGTTAGTATGTCTTGTAGAGAAATGTGAAGAGAAGGAATCTATACTTCAAGAGGCAAAATAACCTCTGTCTCATATACCAATGAAAAAGGTGTAGCACCCATAGGGGTTTGATTGCTAGTATGGTAAGCCCATAAATCAAAAGGAATGTGTGTGTGTCAATCCTTGCCCATATCATTAACTACCTTCATTAGAATTTTGTTCAATGTTTTGTTAGAAGCTTCTACCTATCCATTAGCCTGTGGATAGTACGGTTATGAGAAGCTTAATTTGATTCCAAATGTATCACAAAGACTTTAAATAGACTTGTTTTTGAAATATTTACCATTTTATGTAATAATTTTAAGAGGGACACTAAAATGATAGATGATGTGATGGTTGATGAAGTCAACAATTTTTTCAGCTTTAGCAGAGATGAGAGTGATGGCCTCGACCCACTTGGTGAAGTATTTAGTGGTAGTAATGATAAAATGATGATGAAGGGATAAATGAGGGTTAATTTCTCTGATTAGATCTAAGCCCCATTGGGAGAAGTGTAAAAAGTCTTTGGCAACATGTAATGTATGACTAGGAACATGAAGGAGGTTAGCATGTTGTTGACACTTGATGTAATTTCAAATGTAATCAGCACAATCTTGCTGGAGCATAGGCAAATAATATCCAATTCAAAGGATATGCTTGGTAACTACATGACCATTGAAATACCCACCACAAATCCCATCATGGACTTCCTTAATAGTGAAGGGAATTTCAATACTAGTGAGGCATCTAATGAGAAGACCATCAAAACCTTGCTTGTAGAGAAGTCCCCCTAGTATAGTGTAATGAGTGACATGTTTTATGAAGGCCTGTTTCTCATTATTAGAGAGATTAGAAGGGGTAATAGAGAAGGAAATATAATCCATGAGTTGCTTGTACCATAAGTCATGTGGGTTGGTTGTTACATTTTGGATAAAGAGGGTATTAGTTGAGACATAGGAGGGTAATGTTAAGCAATGCATGGTGACATAGATTATTGAGGAAGAGGATGAAGAGGGTATGTGTGAATAAAGTGAAGCCATCATGTTAGCAAACTTGTTTTTAGATTGAGGAATAAATTGTAAGAGATAAGAGTCAAATGATCCCAATAGTGTATCTACATAATGTTTATATTGTTATAGAATTTCATTTTTACATAGGTAAAAACCATTAAACTGGTTAACCACTAGCTGAGAATTATCAAAAATGTTTATGGATTTGATACCTAAGAAGAGAGTTGTTTGAAGTCTTAGAATCAAAGCCTCATATTTAGCCATATTGTTAGTGCATTCAAAATCTAGTTTAAATGAAAAAGGCATAGGCTCACCATCTAGAGGAATAAGAATGAACCCTACCATGTTGACATTTATATATGTCAAAAAATATCATCATTTGATAGGAGATGTCATAGATGAAGAGCATTATGATAGATTCATCAAGGAATTTGAGGTTTGAAGGTTGAGTGTCAGGTAAAGGGGTAGTAGCTAACTAGTCAATGATTGTTTTCCCCTTAATAGACTTTTGTTGAATGAATTATAAGTTTAATTATGCAAGAAACATGAGCCACTAAGCTATATTTTGGTTGTGATATGGCTTGGAATGCATGTATTTGAGGGGATCAATATGGGTGACCACATAGGTTTTATGATTTAAGAGATAATGGTGAATCTTGGAGCAAAAAAAGACCAATGCAAGGAAAAAAAAATTAGTATGGGTATATCGAGACTCATAATCAATAAGTGTGTAGCTTATGTAGTATACCACCTACTCTTAATGTTGGTCATCTCGATGTTCAACCATAACACCTAAAGAATGGTCTATTATGGAGATATAGAGGTAGAAAGGCTAATTTTCCTTAGGTGGAATAAGAACTGGTGGGGAAAGGAGATATTATTTAAGTACATCAAAAGCTTCTTGGCAATATTTATTCCAATTGAAGGAGACATCCTTTTTGAGGAGATGGTGAAAGGGTTAGCAACGATCTGACAACTAGGAAATGAAGCAATGAATTAATTGAAGTTTGCCTTGTAGGCTATGGAGTTATTTGATATTAGTAGGTGGAGGCATCTCTAGGATTTCTCTAACCTTAGCATGATTGACTTCAATACCATAGAGAGAAATGATAAAACCTAAGATTTTATCAAAAATAACTCTAAAGACATATTTATTTGGGTTTAGTCAAATGTTATATTGGAGGATATGAGTAAATATGGTTTTTAGAATCATCAAGTGGTCTTGAAAAAGTTTATATTTTCAAAGTAAGTCATCCACATAATCTTCCATAATTTTGTGTCGAAGATCATGAAAAATGTAGGTTATAGCACAATGGTAGGTTACACCAGTGTTCTTTAGGCTAAAAGGCATGACCTGATAATAGAAATTCCCCTATGGGGTAATGAAGGTTATCTTGCATTGATCCTCAGGAGCAAATAAGATTTGATTATATCTAGAGAATCCATCCATAAGTGATAGCATCTCATGTCTGGCTTTTAGATCAATAAGTTGGTTGACATTTGGCAATGAAAAGTCATCTTTTGGATAAATTTGGTTTAATTTATGATATTTGGTGAAAATGTGAATTCTCTCGATCACTTTTGTGATAAGAACAATATTATAAATCCATTATAGGTAGTTGATGGGTTGGATAAAGTTAACAAAAAGGAGGCATTGGAGCTCCTCTTTGATAAGGAGAGTAATAGAAGGATGCATCTTATGAAGCTTCTACTTAATAGGTTTAGCATCTTGGTTGGTAATAATGTTATGGGTGACTATAGAGGGGTCAATACTAGGCATGTCATTATAAGACCAAGCAAAATATTTTCTATGGTCATTAAGAAATGTGGCATAATCAGCTTGCTTAGAGGAATCTAAAGATTGACCAATCTTGAGGATGCAAGGGTTATTGTGAGAGGGCAGGTTGATGTCAATGGTTGATTCATTTAACATAGTTTATGTTTTAGATGGGAGTGATCATTGGATATAGGAATCATCTACACCCATGTAGGTGAGAATTACATCATCATCTTAACATTGGCTAGTGTTAATAATGGGAGAGTCTTCATCAATTATTTTAGGATGAACAAGAGGAAGGGACATTATTTCTTTACCCTAATGATAGGTTAGAGGCCCCAAATAGATGGAATTTATTGAAACAAAATTAGGAGGTATAGATACCTTCAATTTGGTAGGTGATGATGGAGAATAAGGTAGAGAAAGAGAGATTGGTTCTTTGATAATTGGTACATGAGAATTTTTAATGAGCTTAGTAGGTTTGTCATATCCTATTCCATGCTTCTTTTTGGTATTTTCAATGGTTTAGCTAGTAGGACATTCAATAGGCGTATGAACACCTTGTTCATAATGACCCAAACCAAATCCTTTCTAGGCACACCTATAAAGATAGGTGTGAGTGAATCTAGGGTTACTTAGGAAAGAGAAGCCACAGGTAAATGGTTGTGGTGAAAAAGATAGATTGTTGATAGTGGGAGCTTAATCAATTCCCCCATATGTGAAATTGGTTCAAAGGTTAGGGGGGCATAAGGGATAATCATCCCAATACGAGTATCATAATTTGGGTACATGTAAATCCTTCCATACTCTTGTGGAGTATAGAACATGTTGAGAATCAACAAATGATATTCACCAAGTGAAAAATGTTGAAAGGTCTCTTTCATGGGATCCTTATCAGGAATTTGTGTTACCAATATCTATGTAACTAGGGGAGTGGATCTTGTAGAAGCTTTATAAGTATCATGCAGAGAAGGTGATGTTTTCAATGGAATGAGAACATCATTGGGACTATAAGTCATGTTTCATGTTTTAAACAAAGGTAGGTTAGTGTGTATGACATGTACTTGCCAATCATGTTCAAACTTGACACAACAATGAAAATTTGAGGGTACACATGCCATATCACCTATCCTAGTTCATCCAAGTAGTATTTTATATTGAAACTCTCCTTCCACAACATAGAAGAGCTCAATAATAGTGTGGGGACCTACATAGATATGTAAGACAAAAATTCCCACTGTAGTAGCTAGAGTATCATTAAAGGAGTAGAGTACTACATCAGTTTGAGACATGCAATTTTTGAGAAGGGATAGCTATTTATAGTCATGGGTGGAAATAATATTAATACTAGCTCCCCCATCAATCATAACTCTCTTGATATGATTTTGGTCAATATATACAATAATAAAAAGGGCAAAATCCTAATCTTCAAGGTGTTGAAGTGGAATTTCCAAATCACTAAAAGAAATCAAGTAGATAGAACTAAGGGAGCTGACCAAAATTACAATAGGTTGGGGATCATCTAATTAAACCTCAATCACTTTCAAGTCACTAATAAAATCTTGATGGTGTTGGGATGAGTTTTTGATTAACTCATACAAAGACATTTTCATAGGATTTTGATGAATCTATTTCACCATCGAGATTTGAATAACATCTGAAGATGTTGTTTTAGGAATGCCCAAGATCAAAATCTGAAGATTAGGAAGAGGAGTATCTTTGGCAAAAGGATGAGCCCAAGAAGTAACGACCTTTTCCTTAGCTTTATATTTTTGGTTTTATGATTGTGTGGCCACATTAATTATGTTGATCTAAAATGTTGGTAAAGGAGGTGGTAAAGGGGTTACATTGACAACTTTAGGTTTGATTTTAGGTGGAATGGTAGGAGGTATTGTAGATTCCAAATGTGGAATAATAGAAATATTCATGGGAGTATCATTAAAGAGAGTGTCGACACTAAAGTGTTATCAAATAATTGTTATGAGGGCTTTACAACTCTCAGTATCATGTCTAAGCGAATGATGATATAAACACACTTGTGTATTGTTAAACCAAGATGGCTTCATTTTAAGAGGACTATAAGGCTTAATGGGAGGAAGAATTATTATAGAATATTGTAATAACTATCATAAGAAAAAAAATTGAGAACCTGTAAGTGGGCTTGTACTTGTGCTAATAGGAGTGGACACCTTCTTTTGTTTTAGTGTTGGAAAGGTAATTTTATGTGGTACTTTGTTTGGTGATGACAAAGTTGCATGTTTTATTATTACTTTTTTAGTGTTAGATGTGAAAGTTCTACCAGATGGTAAAGGCAAGAGTGGAGGTAACTTAACATTCTGTTTTGCTTGGTTTGGCAAGATTTTAGCTAAAGTAGAGGGGTGTGGTCCCAAAATGGATGGTAAAGTGGAAGGTTGAAGAAGGAATCAGGAAGATCGAGGAAGCTTAACATTGTTCTATAATTTAGACTGTAAAACTCCAACTTATGGTTGAGTTAAATCTAATTTCACTTGTGGATGTATTAAATTAGAGATGGGGCATATACCTAAGGGCTTGATCTACTTTAACGTGGTAGATTCTGTGAGGGTGAGGGTTCTGACATAAATGGTTAAACTTCAGGTTCTTTTGGTGAAGAAGCTCTAGATTTTTCAAAGACCTTGGGGTAAAGGGTATTAAGAGGGTTGGTATTAAATGTTGACATTTATTGTGTTGGATAAGGAGTTTTTAGATGGTCCCAAAATGTTGTATATCTAACTTCATAGAGTCAAGAAATTTTAGACTTTTCACCAAATGTGAGAAGGGTTTAGAAGAAATTGATGTAGGCCTTATAGTTGTGTCTTTAGAAGGCTGAGGTGTTTTGGAAAGAGGGAAATTGTTGGTTTCTGCTACTTTGGGCCAAAGATGAGAAAGAACCGCAATGAGTTCCTCTTTGACAAAGATGAGAGAAGAATGGTCTACCATGGGTGGAGGGGTGGTAAGCAAAGAAGGTTCCTCATGAGGGTAAAGCATAGGTATTATGGCTCCCTCAACATATGGGTGAGGCATGGGTAAAGTATGATCTTCCATAGGTAAAATAAGGGGTAAGAGTGGTATAATTGGAGTAGGCACAATAAGTTACATAATACTAACTCTTCTAAGTGTAAGGATGGAGTGGATGGGGTAATACTCTCTATAAGTGGAGGAGAGGTACGTGAAGAAGGTTCTTCAAGAGGGTATAATACAAGAATGATGTTCCCTTCAACATGTGGTTGAGGAATGGATAGGGTGTGGTCTTCAAGTGGTAAGAGGATAGGTAATATTATGCAAAAGGAATTGGCATTACAAGCTCTTCATGAGGAAAAAAAGTGGTAAAGGAGGCTCTTCCTCTCAAGGGAGTGGAATGGGTGAAAGAGGCTCTTTTACCTAAGGAGGAAGAATGGGAAAAATAAATGTCACTAGATGTGGGGGAGGAGCTGATGAAATGGATGTCTCCTGTTGAGGGGAAGGTTGAACTAGAGGTAAAGGAAAGACCATATTAACTGTATGGATATTATGATCACCTAAGTTAGTTATGGTCTGAACATATTTTAATTCTATGATTAGCTAGGAAAAGCATGTTTAAACACATCCATACTTTGATTGGGGGTGGATTAGGTTTATCCAAGATGAGATCACCCCTATCAAGCATATCTTGAACAATATTTTTGAGTGTCTTATAGTTATTAGAATTGTGGCCTTTAACTTGATGGTAATCGTAAAACTCATCTTCCTTATACCAAGTTGGAATAGGATGGGAGGGGTCAAACTGTATAGGAGGTTTGATCTAAGGAAGGGTTATGACACCTTATTGCAATAGTTTCTCCAAGATGGATGTATATGACTCCCGAATGGGAGTGTATTGTCTTTGTTCATACCATTGTTGGAATTGCTTGGTCAGATTTTGGGAAGTTGAGGAATTCAATTGGTTTATGGTTATGGAAGAAGCTGATTTAATGACCACTACATTGGTGGAGACTTTAGCTTTTTGGTTAGAGGGAGAATTTTTATAGAAGTCATTTGATTTGGAATTGGTATTCTTACTGCGCAACTTGACTTTGCCTTCATATATAGCATGAACCTTGAGTTTTTATGTCATTGTAAAGGCCTTACCAAATGTGCAAAAATTTTGTACCTAGAGTGTCGATGAGATATGCTTAGTACATGCCCTTGAGAAGAGATCAATAAGCTCAGGTTTGGGTAAGGAGAAGGAGAGTTTATTGATCAAGCTTCTCCAATGAGAAACAAAATCTGCAATAGACTCATCATCAAATTATCTAATAAAATAAAGGTCTATTATAGAAACCTTCTTAGAAATGTTAATAGAGAAATGGTCTAGAAATATTTTTTTGAGTTGGGTAAATGAGAAAAGGGAGTGTTGAGGTATAGAGCTATACCAATCCAAAGCAGCACCTGAAAGAGACATAAGGAAAGTATGAAGTATTAATGCATCATCATGCCCTATTAAATAAAAAGCACGTCTAAATGCTCAAAAGTGTTCTTATGGGTCCTCTTTACTCTAAAAATGAGTAAATTTAGGGAGTTCCCATTAGCTTGGATAAGGTCGAATTGGTATAAAAGGATGGATTGGTTCATTTCATATCTTATCATAAGATAACACATTCTTTTAACCAAAAATAGATGTCTCTACATTAGACATCTTATCCATCAACATCTTAGTGAGGTTTGGAGGGGGATTAGTTTATGGAATACCTCCTAAGTTATAAGGAACCTGATAGGAAGCAGAGGGAGTGTATGACATAGCTTTTTTAGGTTGTGTTGGAGTAACATAAGGATAATGAGTCATAGGCTAGGGTGTGGAAATAAAAGGGGCCTGTCCCATTGGGTTAAAGACTATGCTTTGGTTGGTTGTTGTTATTACAAGTTGGATTATTGGCATGGTTAGACTAGATGAAGGGTGAGTCATAACTTAGGTAATTATAGGTGTGAGGGTAGATGTAATAGGTACCACTAAATTCTAAAATGGGGTAAGACTTGATTGAACTAGTTATGTTTATGAAGTAGGGAAGTCATACCAAGGTTTAGGTGGGATTCGGTAGTTGGAGATGCTAAACTTTAGACATTATTTATAGTTAGGTTACTCATTGAAGTGGTGGTTTGGGTAACCATGGGGAAAATAGTGGAGGTAACTAAAACTGAGGTTGTCTCCATTAGATAGGTTGGCATACCATAGATTGGGAACTCAAAGAATTACAGGTTTAGCTCATATCAAGGTAATGTTGAAGGGCTACCACATTATGATCAAGAAATTTAGCAAAATCTTGATCTCCCTTAAGGCATAATGAGAATTTGGTTGGGGCTGAGAGTATGATATGTATCTAAAGTATGCTCCATGATAGAATCAAAAGTGAGAGGGAAAGGTGGAAGTGGTTATTGAATTACGTAATCGGTAAGAATTTTGGTTTGAGCTCATGTCAATACCATGCAAGATGAAGTATAAATAGTCTTACTACCCTATATTAGAAATATGATAAGGAAAAACCAAGTTTTAGTCTGGGCAAGTGGGTTATTTTAGTTTGTTATTTTGAGTAGATGAAATTACATAGTCCCTAATGTTGGTCACTTGATCGATGTCGGTAAAAAAAATTGATAACATTGGTGGATTAACTGATGTCGATAGGTAAAATTTGTCAATGCCAGTAGGGTTAACTAATGTCGGTCACTATGATATCTTGGGAGATGAAAAATTTGATGTTTTAAGAAACCAAAAGTTGAAACTAGGTAAAATAGTGGAGGTAAGAGGTCTGTGTAAGAAAGAAGAACACTCAAAAAACCTTAGATAATAGGTTATACAAATTGAGTATTAAAAATAGTATTGATTTTTTGAATCAATAGGAAAATGTCCTCACCAACTTTAAAATACAAAAGGCAATAAAAAATAAGAAAAAGAACATATAGCCAGTAACTATTAAGTCCTAGGGATTAATTTTTAGTCTCATGTTGGCTTATGCCTTAATTAGATAGTGAGAAGAGAATTTGGTTATCAAAGGTAATAGAAAGAAATCTAGAGCTAGTTTTAGGTTAGTTTTAGTGCTCAAGAGGAAATTTATGTTAGACCAGGTACATGGCTTATTATATGAGCTTGCTCTTTGCACTTCATGAACCTAGAGCTGAGCTAGGCTGCTTAACCAAAATATACCTTTTGTCTAGAGTTTATACTTCACCAGAGAATGGAGTGGGTTCTCCCCTTGGTGGTGAATACCAAGTAGGATATCCAGGTAGGGTAAGGTGATCCACCAAGTGATGAAATATTGATGGGCTTTTGATGCGCTGTCATTAGACTGCAACCAAGGTAAACTATTTTTTTCTAGGTTTTGCATGTTCTATACTCGCATTTTGTTCTAGGCTCATGCTATGCCGCTCTCCATTCATTTCAAGGGAATTCAAATCAGCCATTCTATTAATGATCTCCTATTTCACTTGAGCTTCAATAGTTGTTGTCATTGATTCAAGTCATTTATGCTCCTCCATATAGGGCAGCAGATATCATTAAATCTCAACTCAAATTATTCACAATTTCTTATTTTGAAACCCACTCTTCCACAACAAGGTATATCTAGAACCTATTCCTTTTATCAGATACTCTGTATTCCATATGGGAACTATTCTATAATAAAAAGCATTTGATCGACTACCTAGCTATGATCCCACTATTCTTCAAATAGCAACACTCGAGCCTACAATGCCAAATTTTGTCCCAAGACCCAAAGGTTTGGAATATTGGATGAAGGTGTCCATATTATAAGTGTGGTTGGAAATGCTATACAAAATTGTATAAAATGATACTCCTACCTATGTCACCATACGAGACTGTATAAAATGATAATCTTGCATAGAGTTGGCCCTTGAAATAGGCACGATCAAAACAGTCTCCACACCACTCTCAGCCTCCAATGATGAACTTCCATTCTTGGCCTAAGCTTACCTTCTCTCTTAAGGACCGCCATAGTGCAGGCTCAATCTTCAAATGGATAGGGAGGAGCCCCCTCATTCAGAGATTGATAAATAATACAACATTGATTTATTTCTTTTTTTCTCGGTAGTTCTAGTAGACCTCATCTTTTTGAGAACGTCAGACATCTCCTCACACTTCTTCTTGGCCCTCTTGTGGGTTCACAGATTTATTTTTTCCACCTTTAACACACGCTTATCCTTCCCCACTTTCAACAGCTTAGTGATCCACTTCTCATAAGGGGCAAATCCTACCGCTTCCCTTATCAATTTTCTCATAAAATATGTTCTCTTACTTTGCTTCCCTTTGTTGGCAGAAGGGCACAGAGCTAGCTGGCATTTTGTAACGACATGGCCCCTATTGTTACCTACAAAAATCCTTGACTTGGGCTGGGGAGGCACCATGGAGTCTCCTTCATAATCTTCTTATCCCCCTTCCACAAATCTAACTTGGAGTTAATTTGTTTATGGCTGATTCAACGAATTTGATTAAAAAGGAAATCAAAATCCTTTTCAATCTCCCTAAATCATGCATTATCCTATAAAGGCTCAACTACTCATCTAATAAGGGAATTCTTCAACTTTACTTGACTCCATGCCATCCATGGATGATTACAACAATAATAGGATTATTGAAATCCTTCAATAGCTAATAATTCTATACAAAATATATTTAGACCTTATTTCTCCTCCACATGACAAGTATGAATATTTGAAAATAGAACTTGGAGGGAAACTTATATAATTGCTTAGGCTAATGCCCATCCAAGGCTTATTTAACTAGTCCTTGCTAGATGCTCCTACATCATACTCTCCCTCTAGAAAGGATTTGAACCTTAGTTCAAATGAACTACTTCCTCCATGTATTAGTCTTCATTATATGCCTAGATCCCAAGGTCTTGTTGTGAATGCCAATGCTGGTGTTCATCTTTGATAGTCTTTATCTTTCATCTTCTTGCTTTTATTCCTCTTTCGATATGTCCTTCTTTTCATTTCTTTATCAGCTGCCATCTCCCACCTCCATGCTTCTTCATCTTCATACATGTCTTCTAGATTTTCTTGATCTTCTTGGTTCAAAAATTTGTCCATTGAACTATGGACTTCATTCATCTCCACAACTTTAATACCTACATTCAAAACATCAAAGGTAATGTTAGAAGTAAAAACTTGAGACCATAAAGTCTCTTGGCTACCTCCACTCTTCTGCTCTTTGGCCAAAATTGCCTTTGCCTCTTTAGTGTGCTCTTTTCTTGCTTCACTCTCACCAATGGTTTTCTCATCATGGTTTGTGCCTGTATTTAGCTCTCTTAAAGAACTAAAGAGCTCTTCCAACATTCTCATTTCTTCCTTTAGTGAGCTCTCATCTATCTCCATATTCACTTCATCAAACTTGGGCTTATCACTCACAAGGATTACTTGTCCTTCACTAGCCTTACTCTTCATCTCATCCTTTCTTGAGCTGTCTTCATACAAACCAACTTCTTCAATATACTCATCAAATATAATTGAAGTACCCTTACCTTGTGTTTCCTTACTCTCTTCAACTTCTCTTTGAAGCCATCTTGTTTGTTCTTTGTTTTCAATGAGGCATTGCTTTGCTGCATACTCTCCCCTTTCCTCATCATCCATCCATTTAGAACTCTCTCCTTGCTGAATATTAGTCCTCATAGACAATTTCCATACCTCATTTTCCATAAAAAGATCATTAAATGATTCAAAAACATCATTATCCCATTCATTTCAAGTAATTGACTTACCTTTCATCTTTATATCCTCATGCTCTGCCTCATTATTCTTTGAGAAGTTTTCTTTCTCACCTTTAGCCATCCATACCTTCTTCATAGCTTTAGGATGACACTTGTTCAATTTACCAACCAATTTCTTCTCTTTGGCATCTTCATGTTGTCTTGCTTGATATCTGGCCTTACTCACTTTGCATTCTACCTCTTCCTTCATGCTTTATATTTTCTTCTTGCTTGAGTCTTCATTTTGATTGAGCTTTGTGTCTTTCATTACATTTTTTGATCCCTTGATCCATTTTGGCACTTTGTAACCATGCTCTTTGGCTAACACTAAGACAAAAATCTTGTATATATTTTTACAATCTTGTACAGCTGCATTTATCTTAGAAATATGATGAAAATTAGTCTTAGACATCAAATTTTCCTCTTTAAGTACCTGTTGCTCAAATGTAGGCTTCTTCAACCATTTTGGCATTATGTGCCCATGGTTAAATTCTCTTTTTGAGGTCTCTATCATCTTCCTTAACTCTTACACATGTACATTAGTAGCTTCATGCTTATAAGAATAAGAAAAATCAATTTTTGAATTCACCTTTACCTCCTTAATGGGCTGCTCCATTAGTTCTTTGACTTGCATAGCTTCTTGATTATTTGTACTTTCTTCTTCCTATATGCTTAACTATTCTCTTGCCTCTTCTTGGCATTTAATGGCATCATGGAAGTCATCCTCATCTTCTATCTCTTCTTCTCTTTCTTGTATGGGTTCCTCAACACCTTCCTCATGCATTAACCAATGCATCTCTTCTTCTTTATCAACAACAGCAAACTTTTTCTTTTCTCCTACACATTCACTTGTGCACTTGGTGTCTTCTCTTGCACCAATCTCTTCATTCTTCAAGGCCTTTCTCTTGACCTTCACAAGGCTGCTCATACCTACAATTACCCATGCAAAGACAACATTAGATATAAAAATAAGAGACCACAAGGTCCCTATGAGTGTTCTCTTCACCAACACTCTTATCTTTTCAAGTGCTCTTCCTGGCACTTCATCTTTTCTTTCTTATCTTCTCTTATTCTCCTCAATGAGAACCTTCTTCTCCACCTCTTTCTCTTGTTGCTCACTTGGAAACCTACTCATCCTCTTGCCTTTATGGGCTTTTCTCTTCTTGGCAATCTCATTTTTCCTTTTTCTCCTCTCCATTAGGAGATCTATTGGCCACTTCAACCTTTTCCTCATTGGCCATACCCATGCTTGCTTGTCCATCTGCATCCAAGACTCATATTCATCTTTAATCTTAGCTAAATCTCTCTTTAAACTAGCAATCTCTTTATCAATTTCAATACTGGTCATGCCTTTCTTCTTTTGGATGCTTGCTTTCTTCTTGGTGCCCTCATGTATCTTGTTGCTCTGCTCTTTTCTCAGTAATATTTCCATTTCTAAGATCTTTGCCCAAGTCTTTTTCACCTTGGTCTCTTGATCCCTTTAGGTCCACTTGTCTCACCCAAGCCTTTCTCCTTGACTGGTCTTTTGACAATCTCCTTGATCTCACCTAGGCCTTTGGCATCCTAGTCTTTTGATCCCACTTAATGGATTTATTGAGCTTCACACTGAGTCATTGGTCTGCAATATGACACTACTTTAACCAAATATCAATAATTTCACAAATCCAAGCTTACCTTGCTTTGGACCTTCCTCTTGAGCATTCACTTGCTCCCTTACTTTTGAGCTTTCCAAGCTTCTCCTCTCTCTTTTCAAGCTTTAATGGCTTTCAGCCTTCCTTTTCACCTATTTGCTTCTCAAACACAATAAATTCAAATCAAATATCAAAGGTTACTCATACCTTTCCTCCACAGGGTCTTCTAGTGCTTTGTCTTGTTGATCCTTTTCTCAATCCTCTAGCAACTTATTAGCAAACATGATCAATTACCAAACCCCAAGAGCTTCAAGCTCTGATACCAAAAATGATGTGATGTCATCAGACTGCAACCAAGGTAAACTATTTTTTTCTAGGTTTTGCATGTTCTATACTCACATTTTGTTTTAGGCTCATGCTCTACCACTCTCCATTCATTTCAAGGGAATTCAAATCAACCATTATATTCATGATCTCCTATTCCACTTGAGCTTCAATAGATGTTGTCATTGATTCAAGTCATTTACGCTCCTCTATACAGGGTAGCAGATATCATTGAATCTCAACTCAGATTATTCATAATTTCTTGTTTTGAAACCCACTCTTCCATAATAGGTTATAGCTAGAACCTATTCCTTTTATCAGATACTTTGTATTCCATATGGGAATTATTCTGCAATAGAAAGCATTTGATCGAATACCTAGCTGTGATCCCATAGTTCTTCAAATAGCAATACTCAAGCCTACAATGCCAAATTCTATCCCAAGACCCAAAGGTTTGGAATATTGGATGAAGTTGTCCATATTATAAGTGTGGTTGGCAATGCTGTACAAAACTATATAAAATGATACTCCTACCTATGTCACCATACGAGACTGTATAAAATGATAATCTTGCATAGAGTCAGCCCTTACAATAGGCACGATCAAAACAGTCTCCACACCACTCTCAGCCTCCAACAATGAACTTCCATTCCTGGCCTGAGCTTACCTTCTCCTATAAGGACCACCACAGCGCAGGCTCAATATTCAAATGGATAGGGAGGATCCCCCTCATTTAGAGACTGATCAAGAATACAACATTGATTTATTTCTTTTTTTCTCGGTAGTTCCAGCAGACCTCATCTTTCTAAGAACATCAGACATCTCCTCACGCTTCTTCTTGGCCCTCTTGTGGGTTCCCAGTTTTCTTTTCACCACCTTCAATGCACACTTATCCTTCCCCACTTTCAATAGCTTAGTGATTTGCTTCTCATAAGGGGAAAATCCCACTGCTTCCCTTATCAATTTTCTCATGAAATCTGTTCTCTTACTTCGCTTCCCTTTGTTGGCAGAAGGGCGCAGAGCTGGTTGGCATTTTGTAACGACATGGCCCCTATTGTTGCCTATAAAAATCCCTGACTTGGGCTGGGGAGGTGCCATGGAGTCTCCTTCCTAATCTTCTTATCCCCCTTCTACAAATCTAACTTGCAGTTAATTTGTTTATGGCCGGTTCAATGAATTTGATCAAAAAGGAAATCAAAATACTTTTCAATCTCCCTAAATCATGCATTATCCTATAAAGGCTCAACTACTCATCTAATAAGGGAATTATTCAACTGTGTTTGACTCCACACCATCTGTGGATGATTAAAACAATAATAGGATTATTGAAATCCTTTGACATCTAATAATTCTATACAAAACATATTTAGACCTTATTTCTCCTCCACATGATAAGTATGAATATTTGAAAATAGAACTTGGAGGGAAACTTATATAATTGCTTAGGCTAATGCCTATCCAAGGCTTATTCAACTAGTCCTTGCTAGATGCTCGTGCATCAGCTTTTTATCAGGTGAGTTTAGATGTTTGTTTGTGTGAATTTTATTTGGTTATGTAACATAGGTGCACTACAATTTATTCAAAATGCTTGTAATTAACTAGGTGAGTTAATATACAACAATCAAATAATGAAATGCAATAAGTTTTAAACCCAAATCTGAAATGTTTAGATTCAAATGAAAATAGAGATGAAATAGGAATAGAGTATGAAATTCACTATCCTAATGTGCATGCAAGAATAAGTAAAGAAGAGATTCTTTTTTTTTAACTTGTAAAAGAAAATGATAAATTGCTTTTAGAGGCAAAGAGAAAAGAAAGAAAATTTTAGTTTAATGCTTTTAAAGAGAAAATAAAATGTTAAATTTTTTGTTTTAAGAGAGAAGAGAAATATAAAGTGAAATAAATGAAATTTTCACTATAATGCACCTATATGAATGCTTAAAACAAGAAATGAACCCAAGGAAAACTCCAGGGTCCCACCGGGCATGTCAGAAATGTTTTGCTAAATTTTGTCTATTTCAATTCTAAAAGAAAATAGGAAAGAATGATAGGGATAAGTGATTAGAATGAACTTGAATTAGTTTTTGTGCCATATCTATACATTGTGATCACTCCTCTTTGGCTAGGGAGGACTACCTGCAAGTAAGAAATCACTACCATAACATGTTTATTAGTAGATAAATGAGTGGGCTGCCAAGCTACATGCTTGTTCTAGGAAGTGTGAAACTTCCTTAGAGATGATAGTCCACTTATGAGAGATAAAAGAGTAATAAATAATTAAAAAATAGGTAAAGAGAGAGTGAAAGAGAGATAATATTACCAGTAATTAATAACCTGTATGTAGTAGAGAGTGACAAGGTGTAGGTGATGTATTTTGTTTATATTTTAGAAGTTATTTGGGTAGGTTTTGAAAAGGTTAGGGAATCCACAGTCATAAACATTGGTAGGGAATTTATTGATATTAGTTATACTACCAAGGTCAATGGTGGAGGTGATCAATGTCAATTAGGCTACTAAGGTCGGTAGGGGAAATAATTGTCTAGGATCTTGCAGAAGGATTTTTTGAGTCTAGAAAATAGTTTTGATCAGGTTTGGGAGGTTGGGGAGAGTTAAATGAGAGATATTATGGTTTAGGTAGATCTGGTCAGAGGTTTGGTGTGTCAAGTTAAGGGGAAATAAGTGAGGAAGCTTTGTAACTCCCTCATAAGGGTTTGGTCAGAAGTGTGTAAAGTAATGCATAGTAGATATAAAGTGATAGTAGAATAAATGTTTAAAATATGTATAGAATAAGTGATGTCATTAGCTATGGTTATTGAATGATAAGTGCCAGATTGATGGTCCTTATTAGGGATTTTGAACTTGAATGCCTGAATAGAGAAAACAAGCAAGTGTTGTTGGTCTTTAAGATCTTAATTCCTGATCATGATTGACTTACGTAAGATGACAATAAGTTAGGATGTCAAAAATAGAATTTCAAGATATTGAATGCAATTAAGAATGAATTTTATTGATTTTTAGTAACCTAAAGTTCAACATTGATTTTAGCTTATATTGTTGATGTTGATAATCCCACTGACATCAGTTGTGGGTTGATCGACATCAATGACCCTAGAATATGTAAACCTTACTATTTTTGGCCTATTTTTTATTGTTATTTGTGCCAAGTATGGCACCCATTGAAAAATGGTAAAAATAAGAGGTTAAGAATGAGGTAGTTGATTAGGAATTTAGTTTGTAAGTGAGAATAAGTCTTGGGTAGTTAGGATGAGGGGACCAGGTCTTGAGGTGACTCATCAGGTGGGAATTAGTCATAGGGTGAGGTGACCAGGTAAGATGGAAAAAGGGGTTTTTTAATTAACTTAATTAAGTATTTTAAATTAATTAAATGTGTGAGGGGTAAAATCATGGGTTAGAAAAGCTAATTATTATTATTGAAAAATGGGATAAAAAGTGGTTTTAACACAGGGAGTTATGCATGTGTGTGTGACTTAATTTTGGTGTCTACAAGAACATCATTTTTAAGCTCAAGTATTGTAATGTTATAATTCTAAAATCTCTTCACAACTCATTTGTGTTTTTATTATTATATTATTCATATTTTGATTAGCTTCATTGATAGGAAAATTAGATAGTTTCAATATCATGAGCCTAGGTTTTATGGAGTGTTCTTGAGACATTAGAGGAGTTTTGCCACCATTTTTGATGAAGACAAGAATGCTTGATCAAGGGAAGAACATGTTTTTGAGTCAATTTTGAGAAATGGAGTCACTTGGGAAGGTAATGGTTTAATTTATTTCATTTTTATCCTATTTTTATTAGCAAAACCACACATCAATAGATTAGCTTGATTTAATTAGCTTTCTATGCATTTTTCTTTGATTTTTTGGACTAATGCTTGACTAATCATTTCTTATAGTCCACTCTACACTTTTTCCTTCCTTGTATATTATGCATGTTGTAATATTAGATGAAGAATAATCCCTAAAGGCTCAACTAGATTCTTTACTTTAGTTAGATGAAGTGTGTACTCTTGCACACT
Source organism: Torreya grandis (assembly GCA_037957365.1). Taxonomy (NCBI): domain Eukaryota; kingdom Viridiplantae; phylum Streptophyta; class Pinopsida; order Cupressales; family Taxaceae; genus Torreya; species Torreya grandis. The sequence continues at coordinate 1,191,319 of JARHVA010003484.1, read as the reverse complement.
AGATTCAAGGGGTTGAAAATCAAAAATCAAAAATCTGACATGACCAACATATCAAAACCAAAGTTTTTCATCTTGATATGCATGTCTTGGTATATTATTCAAATTTTTTACACCATCCACATAAACTATATATCCAATGGAGTAGTCATTTTATCATTTATGATATTTGTCCAACAGGTGCCTATAAGTTGAAAATATTAAATGGTGAATTCCTTCCAGGACATTTTAATGGTATTCATCTCTAATCATACCATTCTATGTAACTCTTAAGTTCATTAAATAAGGCATATGCCACTATTTTAGTTTAGGACTTTGTTTCTTTTAAAATAAGCATCGTATTGGTTGTGTGCCTTTTGTAGTTTGTTTTAAACTTTTTTAGTGCTCTTTGATATCCGTTACTCTTGCCATTTATCACTTTCTTAACAACTTAATTTCACTAATTTATGACATAGAGGACTACACACATTTTTTAATATGGGGTAGGAAGGTGGATAATATATTTAAGCTAAAATCACAAAAAGAAAAGGTTTGGAGGAATTGTGTGTGAACAAAGAAAAGCTCAGGATAAAGAGACATGTAAGTTACGGTTCATGACGAAGGTGCATAAGAGGAGGCACATGGAGGTGTGTATGAGGTAGTGTATGACCCAGGAATGTGGAATGAATATGGTAAATTCAATTTTTATATAAACATGGGTTAAAATATGAAAGACAATTTTTGTAAATTAAAAATATAAATTTGAATTTTTATAGTTGGCATTCACTATGAGAAAGATGCAACAACTCTCAAAGAAAAATGTTGATTTGGGTTTTATGCACACCATAGCATAATGAGGTATCCTCTAAAATTTTAGGATATCAATGGAGGTAAACTCTAATCCAAGGCATAAGTTGTAGGTATGTGGTCTATTACAACCTATTGATGGAATAGCTAGTAGGGCATGCAAGTTGTTGACAAGGTTTTTTGGATGGGGGTGTGGTTCTTAAAAGGTAGTGAATCTCTATGATTTAGATGGATGGTTGGATTCTAACCTCAATTGGTATGTCTCAAAACAAAATTAAAAATTAGGGAAGGGTAAGGTATAAAATAAACCTCTATGGTTTTCTAGAACTACTCCCTTGGTTGGTTTCTAAAAGGACAAGTACTCTCAGAACCTACGCCTGATGCTAGCAAAAATTGCACACACACATCCAGATATGGATAAGAAGTCTAAGGAGATAATTATGAAGGAAATTCACTAGACTAAAATAAATTTTATTCCTTTTATGGTAGCTATTTCACACCCTTATTTAGGATATTATGGCTCAGGCTAATGAAGTATCTGAGGTAGCTTTTGCACACACATAAAAAACTTCATTTAAGAAATCACTCATGCACAATTAGAATTATGAATAAAACAACTTAATCACCTTAATTAATGTAATTTACCAATATTTCAATATCTTTTTCAAATTTATATATCATTAAATCAATCAAAATAATCAATAATCCATATGCAACTATTTCACACTAAAGATTATTGAAACATACAACCAAAGAAAGTAACAACTAATTACATAGAAATTAGAAATAAAATACACAAACACATTCACTGATGATCAAAATTAATTTTACTATTGTATTCAAATTTCTCTAAAAAAAATCTAAGTTGTATTATAATTTTTTAAATGGCTTGGGGAATGGGTCGCCTCATCCTCCAAGTTCATGCAAAGTGTTTACATGTGGTAGTTAGAACATGAGTTCTAGCTATAGTAAAAACCATATAAGAGAAATATTATATTTATCAATTAAATAAGTTGACCTTTTCAAGTTTATGAAATGTGTGCATGTGTTCAAAATATAAATTCAATTTTACAATAAAAATCTCAAACTACAAGGAAACTATGCACCATTATAAATTTATACATGCATAAAATCTTAGCCTATTAGGGCTATGTTGTGTGAAGTGCTACATGTACTTTAGTTGGTGTAAAATTTTTGGTGGAAATAGTTGAAGTTATATATGTTGATGCATCACCAAAATTTATCTTTTTTTTGGCCTTATTTTCTCTATAAACTTTATATGTCACATCATGTTGCTTCTATATAATGTTTAAGTTCATTAGTTGTGGTCGATGCATCTTTTTAACTTAACCAAGGAGTCTTGCATGCTCATTTTTGGTCATCCAAAATTTATTCTTGAAAATTTCCACCTCTGTAACTTTATTTCTAGTTACACTCAACTCAAATTCTATCTCTACTAGTGCTAAGCCTTGAAAACTTTACTTGAATTCATCTTCCACTTCTTGAATGAGTTTATCAAAAGTGATCCTACTAATCAATTTGGTTATGGTTTCTTTGACCTTCAACAGCTTCCAAGCATGTAAAATCTATATTATTTGGGATTTATGTGCTTGATATTTGGGTATTAAGGCTCTAATTAATTTTTTCTACTCCTTTGATACTTCCTATCTTATGACAACTAAGTTCAATGCATTGGATGCCTCTAGTGTTGTCATTAAGTCTAGATGACTTTATAATGAGTTACTTATGTATGAAACTAACATCTTCAACTTAGCACTATCAACTTCCAAGGAATTATATAATTAGTTGTCATTATTTACATGAGGGGCCATTTTAGCCTTCATAAATTCCATTGCCTCCAAAGAGTTATAACATTAGAAAGATACTTTTTGCACTTCCATTTCTATGCTTACAAAGATATACACAGTCTTCATTTGCTCCCTTAATTGCTCCACCTCAGCCTCCAATCCCAAAAATATAGCTTCAAGCTCCTATCATTCCATCTTTTTTCCCTCATGGATGGATACTATAACATCCTTATGAGCTTGGGCTAGGTCTACAAGATTTTCAATGTAAGGAGATTTCCCAAGCTATCTATCCTACCTCTTAGTTAGGGAGAATACTTCATGTCTTTCTTCAAGGATTATTTCTATTCCCTTATCTTCTAGCTTCCTCTTCTTCACCCTTTGTATAAAGCTAGATGGGGGGTAAAATAGAGTGGAGATAGAGGGAAGCTCGATTATCTTGAAGTTAAACATTTGGGAATCCTTGCTTCTCAAGTCTATATCCCATGGAAGAATGTCCAACTATGATAGTATAAGTGCTAGAAGGGACATAGGAGGTTAGCATGGTGAGTGGGATGGAAGTCAAGAGTGGATTGATGGTATTGGTGAAGGGATCAATGAAGGTGGAAGTAAGAACTTCCACCTAGGGTGTCTTCAACATAGAAGAAATGGAAACACATCTAAAAATTAGCATAAAAAAGATAAAGGAACACTTATGAAGGGCTAAGTACCTGGGGAACTAGGTACTACAAGCTCTATTTGAATGCTCATGGCCTTAGTTATTAATATATTTACCTCTTCATTAGAATCCTCCTTAATATCCTTAATTATCATAACCTCTCCTTGTTTTGGTTCTAAGTGTGGAGGTGTAACAGGCAAGCCTTGTGATGCTTCCACTGTGGGATTGCATGTTGGAATCCTGGGCTTCCTTATGTAAACTATAGGGGTCTTCAACTATGTGAAAGAGCCTTACTACGTAGATGTCACTACTTCTTGTGTTATTATCCCAATAGATGTATCATTCTAAACCTAGGAAATAGTAGTAGTCACTTGAATAACACTTATAGTAGGTTATTCTTATGTTTTCTCCTCCTCATCAGAATCTAAACTGATGGGGTCACCTACCTATGATCCCCTACTAGAACTGGGTTCAAGCACCCCAAGTTCTTTCTTGATAGCTTTTAATTTTAAAGGGGGATCTTGAGATGAGGCACCCACCTAGTCCTTCGATTGCTCCTTAAACTATCCTTTCTAGAATTTAGAATGTTCCCATTCTTTTTATAGAGGTTTCTTGATATCTAATTCTCTTACAATGACTGATGGGTCATCTTGGATCATTCTTAGATGATCTTCCTTCAGTCCAATGACACTTTCTCTTTCTAAAATCTCCTTATCTAAATTTACCTTAATAAATAGAAAATCATAATAATAGATAACATTATTATAGGGAATTTTAAATCCCTATAGATTCCTTTAAATAAACTAATGTGGATCCCAATCTCTATGTGGAAGCACAAGGAAAGGATAACTCCACTTGCCTCCCACTTCTCCAAAATACTTCCTCATTATGTATACCATTTTCCTAATTATTATATGGTGTCCAAAGTATAAATATTTCTTCTACCTAGATAGGTCCTCTTCAATACTCCACCATAACTAGAAAGTAATTTCTTGATCTACCATATGTCTGAGACATATTTTGGGAGACACATAAGATTAACCTTATTCCCCAAATCATTATGACTATGAAGTTAGTATAGAGGAAGTAATCCCCTTTACCATCCAAGTTATTTACAATATTTGGTCCAATTTTGGGCATGGGTGAGCCATAAATGACTTTCCAAACCTACAAATATACATCCTCTATTATTCTAACCATATTTTTGGTGTAGGCATATATATGCATAAATTAGTAGTGGTCACAAATTATGTTTTTGATACATTATGTGGCTAGAGTCCAAAATTATTTGAGGTATCTATATCAAGTTCCCACAACATCATCTAGAAAATAAGACATCATATATAAATTTCCCAAAGGCATGGAATGCTTGTCCTTATGAATTATCTACTCTCTCAAATGGAATTTGATTATCTCACTCAGGGCATACTAGCATCATGGGTGACCATCATTTATACCAATGGCACCCAATCTATATTTAAAAAATGAATACTTGGGATACCATAAAGTTATTTTAAGAGAGCCATGTTGATGTGTATCCCCATTCTGAACTTGTTGATAGAAATAGCTCCCTTTGGATTCTTCCCTTTCCATGTGATGGTTTGGTCTGGGAGTAACCATGAAGAGAGTGCCTTTTCTATCAATCACTCTTATTTGAATTAAGGTAATGTATTCTTGTCTAAGTATGCATCAAGTATGTTCAAAGATAGGTATATTTGGAAGTTAGGTCTTGAAATGCACATGATAACTATGTTATTTCTAGAGTAATGAAGGAAAGAATCATATGATATCTTACCTAAGAAAAATAGATCCCATAGGAGGTTGATACATGGCATCACCTATGGCTTGGTGATATCAAAATGTAACCTTTATCATTTGAAAGCTAATAATTCTTGGACAAACATCTTATCAGTGAGTGTAATCTCATCCTCCTCTAAAAACACATCCATAAAATCAACTACATCCCATAATTTTGAATAGTTGGTGTATCTATTTTTTAATATGATAGCATCAAAAACTATATCTATGAACTTTGTAGAATATTTGATTGAGTATGGTGATGGTGGATTTTATCCCCTAAATATCTTGGATGAATATGCCATTACTTTATATGCTCTATGCTACTTACAGTTTCATTTTATGTTTTATGTATGTTGTATGCTCAATTCCACTCTAGATTGATCATTGTTTACTCATAATTCTCTTTTTAGGGAGTAGTTAGGGCTCTTCGATGGATAGGATAGAAAGATACTTTGAATGAAATTTTATTAGAAAGTAATGAAGGCTTCGATGGTTGAACATATAATATATAGGATTTTGCATTGAATAGTAGTTTATGTGATATAAATTCCCAACATTCACTTTGTTTATATTTCTTGAAATTCAAACTTTGTTAGTTCAATTTGGTGGGGGTCTCATATTATTAATGGTAAGTATTTTCACCTTTTATTCAACTAAGTATAGCAAGGGCTAGTAGTGTTCTTAATAATAAGGCATTAGTTGTTAAAAATGTTTCATAAAAATATCCATAGACTAATTATAATAGGGGAATTATTTTAGACAAAATGTCCATAATAATTTCCCTAAAGACATATTTCATCAGGCAAAAGTTTTGAAGCAATTATCCTGAAGGGTCACTTCCAAAAGTCATGAAGGGCTATTTTCATTGGGCAAAAAACTAAAGGGTCTACTTCATATGGAATTTCATCCATGTTCAAATTCCTAAAGGATCTACTTATTAAATCCCAAAGGGATATTTAAAAAGTCCAAATTGAAAGTCTATAGGGAAAAATGCCCATGATAATTATCCTAAAGGGTAAGCTTTGGAGGGTAAAGGGCCCAGAATAAAAATCTTGAAGGGTAGGTGCAATACAATAAAGGGGCCATGAAAAATTCCTGAAGGATAAGTCTAAAAGGGATAAGGGGATAGGACAAAGTCTTGAAGGGTAGGTGGTCATTTCAAAAAGGGTTGAAGGGTCACTCAAAATGTTTAAAGGGTCATTTTAATAAATTTAAAGGGTAGGTGCAAAAGGTTCAAAGGATATACTTCATGGAAAAAATGCTCGAAGGGTCTACTTTATAAGGTAAAAATATGAAGGGTCTACTTTGTAAGGTAAAAATTTAAAGGGTCTATTTCATAAGGTAAATTTTTGATGGGGAAAGGGTCTAGAAAATAAATCCCAAAGGGTAGGTTGCACAAAGATCGAAGGGTATGTGCCTTTAGGGTCATTATTTTGGCAAAATTATATTGGTAATATTGCTATGAAAGGTTTGAATGGTAGGTTCAAATGGATAAATTAAATATTTGGAGGATTTGTTTTAGACAAAATGTCTATAGACCCAATTCATTTAGGGGAATTATTTTGGATAAAAATTTTGCAATAATTTCCCGATGGAATAAGTCTATGGGAAAAAGTCCACAAAGAATTAGCCAACAAAGGAAATGGGCAAAACACCTGAGACATAAAACATAAAAATACAAATTTCATAAGTCCCAAAAGAATAAGTTTTGAAAAGAATAAGTCCCCAAATTAAGACCCTGGTAAAGAGACTAGACAAAACATAAGCCTAATAGAATAACCTCGATAAACATAGACTCGATAGAATGAACCTGATAGAATAAAAGAGTTTAGCCTATGAAAACACAATACCAATAAATATTTTTCCCAAAATTCATATAAACACATAGCAGAGGGGCTCAAAATCAATACCATAATCTAAAAAAAGTGGGTCCCTATTTATCTTTAAAGAAAAGGGGAGGTTGGGTACAACAAATGGTGACTTACAAGGGGAATATTCCTGAGTATTCAAGAACCTAGAACTCAGTTTGGAAATCCTAAATCAATGATGAAATGTGTTATAGAAGAAAAATTAAATCAAAAATATGAAATAAAACTCCTAATTTAATTTACATAATATACTTGCCTTCTAACTTTTTGGATCTATGTGTGTCAAATGTGTAGTTTATTTAATCCTTATTGTGATGAGTTTTATAAAAGGTTTTGATGAAGTTGTAGGTTTCATTCTATTATCTCTTAAAGCTCGTCAAATCAAGGGAAGCATAACTTTTTTCTATCTAGGCATCGATAGCCCTGACAGAGATACCTTGGGATCCTTTTCTTATCCTTCCATTATTTTGTTTTAATCATGATGCATGGTACATTGACCTTATGTCATCATGTGAGCCTTTTGATTTTCTTTACATTTTCTTTTTCTCTTTTGATTTTATTGGTTTTTTTCTTATTTTATTTTTATTTTGATTTGGAATGGAAAATAAAAGAGATATAACCCCAATGAGCTCATATAATTATAAAACAAATCGTTATTAGAACGTCCTTGCCAGTCACATCTATTCCTAGAATTATCATTTCCAATAGGTATTTAATGTGATAAGTGCATTTGATCCAATAAAATTAAAAAACTTTCTAAATCTATATGAAGTACTCTGAGAGCAACTTCTACTTGTTTAGTAAAATTATTCAATTGTGACACCATCCTAAATAATCTATGATCACCTACATTTGTCCTAAATACTTAAAAAACATAGAAATACACCTAATCTATAAACTAGTCCCAAAGTGTCAAGATTCTAATTTCCCCTCTTTCATATAAGTCATAAGCTCAATTGGTTTGGATTTTAACTTGGTTATAGTTAGATCAAACACAATTTGGATTGTCAGATATATCAAAGAACAATTAATCTAAGAAAACTTTGAAATATAATCTAGAAAACATGAAATCTAATCTATGAAGGCAAAATACTGAAAGAAGGAAAGATTAATCTATAAATTAGGGAAAAAATCTATAAAAGCAAGAAATTTAATATAAGAAAGTGGGAACTATAATCTATGAAAGAAAGAAATTAATCTAAGAAAGTGGGAAATCTAATCTAATCCTACATCTATGTTCATATGTCCTTCGTTACTCAATAACATCAGTAGATGGCACAGCCCTAAAGTAATGCTTTAGGAATTATTCATTGACTGGAGATGTAATATCATTACCTTGAAGGTATTTTAAATGAAATTCATTATTACCTATGATATTCAAAATTTGGTATGGTCCAATCTATAGTGGGATAAACTTATCATGTTATCCTTTCATTTCATGGGATTTATCCCAAAGTAGCACTAGATCTGAAATCTTGAATGCTTTGACTTTTTCTCTCTTATCAAACCACCTCTTGACCACATCCTAGTTTTTTCTAAATGTTTTTAAGGCTTCAATCCTTAAATCTTCCATTTTTATTATATCCAGTAGTCTTGATTATATTTTATCATTTGGTTCCATGCAGTCTTGCATAAATTGATAAGTGGGTAGCTTTAACATGATAGGGAAAATTGGTCTGCATCCATACACTAATAAATAAGGTGAATCTTTAAGGGCTTGATTGTATCTAGTCCTATCTTCTCAAAGAGCATACTTCAAAAAATTGTGTCAGTCCTTAGGCTTGTCACTTGTTGATTTCTTGATTGCATCAATCAAATTCTTGTTTATTGATTATGCTAATCCATTTTCCTAGGGGTAATAGTTAGAATCTAGCCTGATAATGATCTGTTTATTATGTTCCCACTCATTAAATTTTGTTGATATGAAATTTGGGCCATTATCATAAAATAAATAAATGGGCATGTTAAATCTAGTGGTTATGTGTTCCTCCAAAAAGAGAATCACATCTTGTGCTCTATTGTTCTTTGTGGCTATGGCCTTTGTCCATCTATTACAATAATCAGCATTAGTAAGCATGAATTTTTGTCCTAATGAGGAATTTGGGTTGATGACACCAATGAAGTCTAAATCCCACTAGGCAAATGGCCATCCTTCAACAAGTGGTTTTAAAGGCATTGTTATGTGTACTTCTCTCTTGGATAAAGATTGGCATTCATGGAATGTTCTCATGTGAACATGAGAATATTTAAAGATGGTTGTTCAATAGTAACCCATTCTTAAAATCTTATGGGCTATGGTATTTCTAGATAGGTGACCATTGCCTATCTTCTAATGCAAGTTCTCTAGGATTTATTTAGCTTCCTCTATAGATACACAACTGAGATAGATACCTTCATAATTTATTCTATAGAGGACTCCCTTCTTTATCATGTAGTGATAAAATTTGTGCTTTAAAGCTCTTTTTCTCTCTCTATTGAGATCTAGGGAATAATTTATTATAAGTAAATATTGTATTATATTAGTATACCAATCTCCTTTACATAATTGAGCTTCACATACCTTTTCAACTATTATGTATGGATCTGGTTCAGTCATAAGCTACATAATGCCTTAGCCCTAAACAATCTTTATAGGATTTATCTCTATGTCAAATTCTTATATCTTGGATATCTATTTGCCTCGACATTCCCCTATCTCATTTTATGACAGGGTGAGTTTGATCATGGGATCAAGCATTATGAAAATGGTTTTATTCCTCAAAATGCAATGCCAAAACTTTCTCATTGATTTAACAAGGATAAAAGTATGTTTATCAATCATAGAATATCTTAGTTTCACATATTTTATGTTCATACTCATGAACATAATTAGATACTCAGTATCATCTTTCTTATGCATGATGATAGCCACAATTGTATACTCTGAATCAAATGAATATATATAGAAATATTTATTAAAATCTAGATTAATCAATATTTGAGCCTATGATATTATGTCTTTAATGTCATGGAAGGAATTTTTAGCTTTAGTTGTCCACTCTATTTTGGCATCCTACTTGATCATGGTGTTTAGAGGTCTAACAATTTTTTCAAATCCTAAGATGAACTTCCTTATGAATTTAATCTTTTTAAAAAATGATTTAAGCTCCTTCTTGCTATTTGGTGGCTGAATTTTTGAAATCACCCAAATTTTATCTGTATCAATGTTGATACCATCTTTGGTGATGATGTGCCCCAAAATATTTCCTTTAATCACTCTAAATATGCTCTTATTTGGGTTTAATTAAACACCAAACCTTCTACATCTTTCGAATATGGACTGTAGGTGACTTATGTGGTTTTTCCTATTCTTTGAAAATACCATATGATCATCCATGTAGATGGTTATGCATTTTCCTATTAATCCCTTGAAAGCATGGTCTATGGCAATTTGAAAGGTTACTCTTTCATTTATCAATCTAAAAGGCATCCTCTTATATTCATAATTTCCTCACTTCATGGTAAATGTCATCTTCATTATGTCCTTAGATTACACCAATACTTGATTGTAACCTAAAAATCCATCCAAGAAGGACATCATTTTAAAACCACTTACTATTTGTATCACCTCATCTAGTGAATGTAGAGGATAATTATCCTTTTTAGAATCCTTATTTATATTTTTTAAGTCCACACATAATATGATCTCACCATTCTTCTTTCTTACTGGGACCAAATTGGCCACCTAGGTAGAATGTCAGACTAGGAAGATGATTTTTGCATTTAAAAGCTTCTCCATTTCTCTCTGATTGAGAGGCTCTAGAATAAGATTGACTGGTCTTTACTTCTATCTAAATTATTTATGATCTAGATTCAAAAGAATCATATGAGTAATAACCTATGGGTCATATACTTTTAAACCTTTATATGTCTAGGCATTAACATCCCTATATCGAGCGATTGAATATTTCACTCATTTTCTTTCATCTAGGGTATAGCTGAGGCTGATATCACATAATGTGGGTTATGCTCATCTCCTAAATTTTCTCTTTCAAATTCAGATTCATTGACCTTGGGCTACTTGAGTTGCTAAGCTTGAGGGTCTATGTTGAATGGCCTTTCTAAAGAGAACAACCTAGTTGGAATTCGATTCTTTATGAGCTAAAGAATGCCCTCTTTGTCTGATGTCTCTTGACATAGGTGATTAATGTCCTTGTCATCAATGATTTAGGATTTTAATTACCTTTAATTGGTTAAAATTGAATAATCTATTGATCATCATCAAAGACCTAAAAAAATTATACATTATTTGGAATAAAGGGGCAAGGTACCAATTCAATTAAGAACTTTTTTACCGTAGATTCTTTTAGAATCTTCAGATTAACAATATTAGTATCCAATGAATCAATGGTTTGATTTTGCTCTTTGGTAAGTGATACTATGTTGAAAGATTCAAATATTTCAACTAAGTCCCACACTCTATGCTTGTATCTTCTCAAATAAGACAACTTGCATTAGTATTTATTTCTAACTTGATTGACCACAAACTCTGAGTTACCAAATACTGATATTTGCTTCACATTATTCTTGAGTACAAACTATAGTCTCAGAACTAAATCATCATGCTCATATCTATTATTCATGCCTATAAATTGTAATTTGTATGCTACCAAAAACTTTTTACCTTTTGGATCAATTAGCTCAATTCTTATGCTTGATCCTTGCTTGGATCTAGCACCACCAAAGTGTAAAGTCCACAACTGATTAGAACCTTTAGGTTCTAGATTATGTACTTCATTTTGAGTAGTAAAAGTATAAATTCCAAGACTAGGTGACTCATACTTTACCTCTTCATTCTTGACATTATACTCTATAATGGGATACTTCATTCTTAACTCTTATCATTTTTTATTTGATTCATAATTCCTCTCCATAATAGTTAGATATGAGAGGAGTTTGTAGAGATATATTCATTTAGTGTTTTAGACCAATCCCTACTTAGTAGTAAACCATAGCCTTAGGGTATGTCTACCACTAAAATATCAATGGTCATCTAGACTCTTCGCTCAAATGATACTTGAATGCGGCACATTGGTCAATTCTCCAACTATTGGTACTACTATTTTATCTAGTTGAGAAATTATTCTCTTTAAGGGGCTTGGAATGAGACCAGGCTTCTAACATATGGATGTAGTCATGAAAATTTCAAATGTTCCATAGTCAACTAAATATTTATGAATTTTCTTACCAAATGCCCTGTTATTTAGCAAAAAGGGTAGAAATTCTAGCTTGTTCTTATATATGACATTGGCATCAGCCACTTTCACTTTGTTTGTAGATGCTTTAGTTCTTTCCATAGGGGCCTTTCTAGTAATGGACTTCCATAGTAGCTCCTTATGTTCAATTATCTTTGATAACTCATGAAGATTTATATTTGCCTTGATCCTCTTCATATCTTCCACAATGTTGTATCCTCTTTTACTTGGTGCTTCCTTGCTTTGTGGTTGAGCATTCCCCTTAGGAGGGGGTGGATTGTTGTCTACCTTAGGATTAGGAGGAATCACTATGGTATTTTAAGGATTTGATGTTGTAAGTGATTGCTTATTATTTAGATTGTATGCACCTATTTGGAATTAATAGAAAGCATGAACTTCATCCATATTGTGTTTTGGTTCATTATTGTCTTCACCTAGGAAAGAAAACTCATGAGTTTCAATGAAAATAGTGGTACTTAAAGATCTAATATCCTAGTGGGATTTTATTGGATTATAAAGCTGGTCTTCTCTGACTAATTCTCTTTGAAACATTTCAAACATTGCACAAAACTCAATTTAATTAAGCTCACCGTATTCAAAAGTATTATGAATTATGCACTAACTAGGAAAAACCATTTCTATTATGTTGATCTCTAGAATCTTGTTAGGTTGCTCAAGCCTATTGAATGGTCTATTTTATCTATGGAATCTAGTGTTTTGATTACTAATTAGGGTATTTGAATTACCCATATTGATTTGCATATTTAAGAAATCATTGCTTAGCTTTTAAACCATCTTCTAAATATAATACAAATATGCCTTTGTGAAATCCATACCTTATAAAATGGTAGTGGGAAGTGTAGCTTCTTGTTGGTTTTTCTGATAACCATTACCCATTGCATGATTGTTCAAATAGCCAAATTTTTGCTATGTTGTCTACATTAGTGGAGGTAGTGTGTATAATTTTTTTGATTGAATGTGAGAACATTTTAATTCACATGTGGTACTATATTTAGTGCTAGAAACCATTTTTAACATTAGACACTCTATGTATCTAAGGATTTAGCTACCTATATATGTTGATATCCTCTTTGAATGCTAATGCCAAAGTGTTAGAATTAATTTCTCTTCTTAATAACATGGTAGTGATAGGGTCTAAGGCATTCTTGTATATTTCCAATGATAATGTCACCTCTGGTTTGTATCTTGGGGTCAAATGATTATATATATGCTATCATCTTACATTGAAACCATGGTTAGGCCCATTAGGTTCCCTCTTCATGTTGTTGAACTAATGGTATACCAAACCAGGATTGATGACATATCCAAACTATATAAGAAAAGTTTCTTCACATTCATCTTAAGAAGTGATGGAATTTTTGGTTAGATTTAAATACCAATTATAAGTAGAGTTCATTAAATTAAAAATAAATAATCTACATGAAACATCCTCATCTATGACATTCATTAGTCTTAAAGTAGCTTTAACTAATTTGATGTGTTCCTCTATTGTCCTTGCCCCTGAAAGAAAAAAGGATGGCAAGTATTTTTTAGGATTCTAAGGTAAGTCATGCATGTCTCCTAGGATGGTAATAGTAGATAAAACTAATCAGGGTTGAGCCATTAGTTGATTAATAGGTAAAGGATTCCTTACTAGAGGAGTCTTTAGAGGTGGATTGTTCTGAACTAGGGTTGTTAGCATAGTTCTAAGTCTCTTATGATTTATCAGGGGTGAGACTAGAAAACCAACCTGAGAATTATATCTGGTCACTCTCTTGGGTGACTTCAGTGTAACTCTATGTAAGAATAACTATTATTATTAGAGGTGTTGCCCTCCTTCTAGTGCTAGTGAATTGTTTATATGAGTTTTATTCACACCATAGTGTAATGAGGCAGCCTTTAACATTTTAGGATCTCAATGGAGGTAAACTCCACTCTAGGGCTTGATTTTTAAGTGTGAATTCTATTACAACCTATTGATGTAATAGCTAGTAGGGCATGCAGGTTGTTGATAAGGTTTTTTAGACAAAGGTGTGGTTCCTAAAAGGTAGTGAAGATCTATGTGAGTTATATGGATGGTTGGCTTCTAACATAAATTGGTTAGGTATAAAAACAAACTCAAAAAGGAGGGAAGGGTAAGGCAAAAAATAAATCTCTGTGGTTTCCAATAACTACTCCCTTAGTTGGTTTTTAAAAGGACAAGTGCTCTAAAAACCTATGCTTGTTACTAGTAGCAATTGCACACATATAGCCAGATGTGGCTAAGAAGTCTAAGGAGATAATGATGTAATAAATTCACAAGCCTCAAACAAAGGTTTCTATTTTTAGGGTAGTTTACACACCCTTGATTAGGAGATTATGACTCAAACTAGTGAAGTATCTGAGGTAACTTTTGCACACACATAAAAAACTACATTCAAGAAAGCACTCATGCACAATTAAAATTATGAATAAAATAATTTAATCACATTTATGAATGTAATTTAACAATATTTAAATATTTTTTCACATATATAGATCATTACATCAATTAAAATAATCACTAATCCATTCATAACTATTAAACACTAAAGATTATTGAAACATACAACCAAATAAATTAACAACTAATTACACAAAAATTGGAAAGACAATACACACGCATTCACTGATGATCAAAATTGATGTTTCTCTTGTATTCAAAATTATCTAAAAAAATTCCAAGTTGGATTATAATTGTTTAAATAGGCTTGTGGAAGTGGTCACCTTATCCTCCAAGTTCATGCAAAGTGTTTACATGTGATAGTTAAAACATGAGTTCTAGTTGTAGTCAAAACTATATAAGATAAATCTTATGGTTATCAATTAAATAATTTGACCTTTTTAAATCCATACAACATGTGCATGTGTACAAAATATAAATTCAATTTTATAATAAAAACTCAAACTATAAGGAAACTATGCACCATTATAAAATTATATATGAACAAAATCTTAGCCTATCAAGGCTATGTCATGTGAAGTGTTGCATATACTCTAGTTAGTGTAATAGTTTTGGTGACATTAGTTGAAGTTTTAGATGTTGACACAATGCCAAAATATTTATTTTTCTTGGCCTCATTCTCTTGATAAACTTTATATGGTGTATCATGTTATTATTGTATAATGTTTAAGTTTAGTAGCGGTGGTTGATGTATCTTTTTAACTTGACCAAGGAGTCTTGCATGCTCATCTTTGGTCATCTATAATTTATTATTGAAAATTTACAACTTTATAACTTTTTTTATAGTTGCACTCAACTTGGACTCTATCTCTTTTAGTGCTAAGCCTTGAAAACTCTACTTGAAATCATCTGTGTAATGAAATTACTTATATTTTTACATAAAATGATTATATATCACACATAATAAGAAAATATGAGAGATCACACAACAATAATTGATAGAAAAGCATTGGATAATATAACAAAGCCACTTCAAGGGGGAAATTTCCACAATAATGCACTAAGAGTAGAATACTTAACATGATGATCAAATACTAACCACTACCTCCTATATATAGTCTACTTAGCCATGGTTATTTCATAGGATAACCTAATTAAGAACATAGATAAATGTAACAAGCATATAAAAGAGGTATGTAAGCCACAATTTAGCCACACATATCCCTAGACATGCCAAAGGTTAAGGATGTAGCATGCCCTTCCCCCTTCAAAAAAACATTGTTCTCAATGTTGAGTCAACTTTGGATGTTTCTTTACAAAGGATTTATCCTCTAAAGTGGCATCTTCATAAGTCAAATTCTTCCATTTGATTAGGTACTCTTTAATCATTCTAGACCATAGTTGCTTAATGCACATTTGAAGGATCACCTCAAGATTAAGAATAAATCTTCCTTCTTCATCTAATTCTGGTAACTCAGTTTAAGTAGTAACTCTATGTCTAATGACTTTCTTTAGGCATGATACATGAAATAATAGATGTATGTGAGTGGAGGAAGGAAATTCTAACTTGAAGACCACACTACCAATTTTTTGCAAGATTTTAAAAGGCCCATAATACTTAAGGGATAACTTATTATCCTTTTTCTATTGCTTTAAGGATATCTACTCATATGGTTACAAGTGAACAAAGACCCAATTACCAATGTCAAAATGCCTCTCACTCCTATGTTGATCTGCCTACTACTTCATGCAATTCTGGGCCATGGCTAAATTTTCACACAAACTTGCAAGGACCTCTTGTTAATGGTGAATATGTTCTTCAACTACACAAACCCTAGGATGGACCTTCAATTTTGAAGTGATGGATGTAGGGTGGTATCCATATAGTTATAGAAAAGAAGACATTTTGGAAGAACTATGAACAAAATTATTAGACCACCATTTAGCAAGTGACAATCAATGAACCAATTTATCTTATTTATCAAAAATAAAACAATGGAGATATCCTTCCAGACATTTTTTGACTACCTCAATTTTTCCATCTAATTAAGGATGATAGGATGAACTATGAGCCAACTAGGTATCCAAACATGCAAATAACTTAGTCTAAAAATCACTAGTGAAAATGGGATCTCTATCACTAACAATGATCTTAGGGGAACCATGCAATTTATGAACTATATTGAGAAAAGTAGAATCTATTGTACTAGTAACAAATGGTTGTGATAAAGAACAAAAATGAGCATACTTACTAAGATGATCTAACACAACCATGATAAAATTTTGACCATCATATCTTGGTAACCCTGTAATGAAATCCATAGACACATCTTCCCAATATTGGCTAGGGATGGATAAAGGCTGAAAAAGACCTGGAGTTTTGATGGTTTCTCCTTTATTTTGTTGATAGATCATACATACATTCAGCCATATATTTATGGACATCCCTCTTGAGTCCTTCCCAAAAAAAATCCTTCTTGATTCTATGATAAGTTTTCAAAAATCTTGAATGACTCCCAATTATATTTTCATGAAGTTCCTAAAGGATCTTTTGTTTAAGAAAAGAATTCTTACATAGGTATAATCTATCTTTATACCATAATGCATCACCCTTCCATGTGAATTTTTCAAATCCACCCAAACCTTGATGGATATTTTGAATCAAATCATGGGTGGCACTATCATTATCCCATTTGTATCATGCTTCTTCTATCCAATCTACCTCTAGAATGGTCATAGTACATAATAGTGTCTTAATTGATTCATCTTTCCTAGTTAGTGCATCTACCACTACATTCTCCTTGCCTTTCTTGTAAACTATGTCAAAATCATAGCCTAAAATCTTAGTTACCCATTTATGTTGTTATTTAGATGAAAATATTTGTTCCAAAAAATATTTTAGACTATCATTATCAGTCTTTACCTAAAATTGATGACCCATCAAATAAGGCCTCCATTATTTGACTACATGCAAAATGACCATCATTTCCTTCTCATAAATGGGATTGTGCTGATTTTTACCCTTCAATTGATGAATTTAAAATGTAATTGGTTTTCCTTCTTACATGAGTAAAACATCCATACCATAACTGGATGCATCGCATTCAACCACAAAATTATTGGAAAAAATAGGAGTGGCTAATACTAGAGTGGTGCACATAGCCAATTTTAATTTTTCAAATACCCTAGTAGCTATATCAGTCCACTAAAAGGAGTCTTTCTTCAATAAAGAGGTGAGTGGGGCTGCAATGCTACCATAATTTTTGACAAACATGTTATATAACTAGTTAGCCCCAAAAATCCCTTTAGTTGCTTGAGTGTCTTAGAAATTGGCTAGTCCACCATTACCTGAATTTTTTTAGGATCCACTTTCACTCCTACATGTGAAAATAGATGACCCAAATACTCAACCTCATAAGATCCAAAAGTAGAGTTGGAAGGTTTGGCATACATTTGATGTTGTTCCAAATTAAGAGTACCTATTTCACATGGTGCAAATGGTCTTCCCAATTTTTATTGTAAATGAGGATATCATCAAAAAATACCAAAATAAATTTCCTCAAAAATGGTCTAAAAATAGTATTCATTAAATTATGAAAGATGGATGGTGTATTTTTTAGCCCAAAAGTCATAACCAAAAACTCATAATGGCCCTCATGAGTCCTAAAAGTAGTTTTGGGTATGCCTTCATTACAGATCTAGATTTGATGATACCTAGAACATAGATCTAACTTGGTAAAATAAAGAGCACCATTTAATTCATCTAGAAAATCATCAATGAAAGGAATAGGAAACTTATATTTGATAGTGTACTTTCTAACTTCTCTATAGTCAAGTCACATCCTCCAAGTGTCATCTTTCTTTCTCACCATGACAACTAGTGAAGAATATTCATTTTATCTATGGTAAATGATTTCAGCATCCAACATCTCTTGTACCATCTTTTCAATTTAAATTTTTAGGGCATAGGGATACCTGTATGGCTTGATGTTGGGTGGTGTACTATTAGGAATAAGATTGATAGCATGATAATGTGTGTGGTTAGGTGGAAGTCCTTTCATAATGTCACCAAAAACAATCAAATAGGCATCAATCACTTGTTGTAGATCAGGAGGTGTAGATGGCTAAGTTGGTTGAACTTTAATGGAAAATAAGTGAGCTACAAATCCTTCAACACCCTTTCAAATAATTTTTTTCATTTGATGAAAGCTAACCAGTTGTGGATATTTAGACCTTAATCCCCTTAGCTCAAATGTCTTTCCCTCATAATGAAAGCACATTAATAATTCCTAGAAATTCATCTCAATAGTGTTCAAAGTGGTGAGCCACTATACTCCTAAAACAATATCATCTCCCCCCATGGAAATAGTAAACATAGGAGAATCCAACAAGTAGTCCCCCATGGCTAGCTTAATACTATGGCATTTTCCTAAGTAGCTAATAGTACCACCATCTACAATCATGACCTAAAATGATAAATTAAATAGTTTAATCAAGTAACCAACTTATTTTTGATGAAGTTATGTGTGCTCCTAAAATCAGTCAATATCATCACCTTTTGTTTCTTTAGAAAACCCACCACCTTAATAATTTGGAGAGTATTAATACCTAAAATAACATGATAGGAAATAGTAGGTTGAGAGTCTTCATATTCCTCTTTAAGACCTTCTTCATCCTTGAAAATTACCTCATCATCATCATCACCATCATCATCATCATCATCCTCATGGTACCTTCAATGTAAAACAACTTCTTTTCAACACAACTATGGTCTTTACTCCATTTGTTGTCACAACCCTTTAGCTCACTTCTCCTCAATTTTTCAAGGTGTTAATCTGGTGGGTTGAGGATATGATGGTGCTGGAAAGGTGTAATCATGACTAGTAGTGAAGGTTTTCCATTTGACCATATTTTTTTCCTCTATCATTCATACCCTTGGAATAGATTATGATACAAATTTTGGGTTAAACAATTAAACCTCCAATTACATGTTATCTTTGAGGCCACCTAAAAATAGATCAATCAAATTTTCCTCATTGATGTCTTTCACCCATAAGGATAGATGCTAAAATTGATGAATATAATCTCTCACAGATCTTGTTTACCATAATTGGGCTAACTAGTTAAAGCGGTTCTCAGAGACATTATTTTTATAATGAGCCAACAACTCATTAGTTGAAATAGACCATGTAATAGGAGTACCATTATTTTTATTTTGAGCACACAACTAGTGATACCAAATGAACTGCTCAGGTTCCAGATACAAATATGCCACTATCACCTTTTGAGAACTAGGAGTTTGATGCAGATCAAATAAATTCTCAATTTGGGTAAGAGGATCCTTACCATAAAACTTACACATTTCCACTTTTGGAAACATCAATTTCACACCAAAATTAGAGTTGTTAGGTATTGAAAGCAGGACCTAAATGATGAAGTGGAGGGTTATTTTACTATAACTAAGATGAAAGGGTAGATAATTGAGTAGTGATCTAATTCAATTAATTATGAACCCCATTAATCTATCTCTATATCCCTGAAACATTAGTTTGAAATGCAATAAAGTCATCATTCCACGCAAAGCCCTCTATGTTAGCCTGAAGTTGAGAAATCAATGGATATAAAGTTTTAGATACCATATCATTAGTAGGAGTCTTAAGAGTTTCTTGCCCACCTTTTCTTCCCCATATATAAGGACTTGCCATATGCAAACCCTAGGAGGGTTTTTTTTCAAAAAACATGTATTAGGAGATGATACCATTATGATCACCTCACAAAGATGAACCTGACTACCTTTGCATACTAGGGTAAAACATTTTGGCACCAAAAAAGTATACTATTAGAATATACCATTGTGATCCTCTCATCGAGATGAATCCAATGACTGCAATTGTGCAAAGCAAAAAAAAATCCATTTTTTTTCAAAAAAGTCTTTCAAACCATGTTGTGCTAATAGAAAAAATAATTCTTCCTAGATTTCAAGTTATGTTTTTTTTCTCCTTCCTATCTCAGAAGTCATGCCTCGCTAGATCCAAAAAATAATGCCATAGGAAACTTTCCCAAATTGAATCTCTGATACCACTTGTAATGAAATTACTTATATGTTTGCATAAATGATTATATATCACATAGAATAATAAAATATGAGATATCACACAACAATAATTGATAGTAGAGTAAAATACTAGATAATATAACAAATCCACTTCAAGTGGGAAACCTCCATAACAATTCGCTAAGATAATAATACTAAACATGATGATTAAAGACTAACCACTACCTCTTATATATAGTCTACTTAGCCATGGTTATTCCATAGGCTAACCTAACTAAGAACATAGAGAAATGTAAAAAGAATATAAAAGAGGTATGTAAGCCAAAATTCAACCACACATATCCCTATACATGCCAAAGGTTAAGGGTGTAGCAATACACCACTTCTTGAATGATTTTATCAAAATTGATCCTAATGATCAATTTACCTATAGCATCTTTCACCTTTGATAGCTTCAAATCATGTAAAATCTAGAGGATTTGGGCCTCATGTGCTTGATATCTAGGTATTAAATCCCCAACTAATTATATCCACTCCTTTGCTTCTTCTTGCCTTATGACAACTAAATTCAAGGCATAGGATGCCTCTAGTATTGCCATTAAGTCTAGATGATTGTATAACGAGTTTCCTATATATGCAAATAACATCTTCAACTTAGCACTATCATCTTTCAAAGAATTATATAATTGGTTGGAATTATTTACATGAGGGGACATTTCAACCTTCATAAATTTCATTGCCTCCAAAGAGTTATAACATCAAGAAGCTGCTTCTTACACCTTAATTTCTATGCATGTAAGGATATGAATAGTCTTTGCTTACTCCCTTAATATTTCCACCTCATCCTCCATTCCATGAACTTTAGCTTCAAGCTCCTATCAAGCCATATCTATTCCCTCATGGATGGCTATTATAGCATCCTTATGAGCTTGGGGCAGGTCTGTAAGATTTTCAATGTAAGGAGATTGACTAAGTTATCTATTTTACCTCTTAGTGAGGGAGAATACTTCATGTCTTTCTTCAAATATTATTTCTATATCCTTATCATCTTCTAGCTTCTTCTTCTTCACCCTATGTATACTACTAGATGGGGGGTCAAAAAGAGTGGAGATAGAGGGAAGCTTAGTGATCTTGAAGCTAGGCATTTGGGAAGCCTTGATTCTCATGTCTATAGCCCATAGAGTAATGTCCAACTATGAATCATCTGAGGTTGTAAAAATAACCTCTTCCTTAGCCTCCTCTACTTCTAGTTGTTATTTTTTTACTTTGACTAGTACATGAAGTAAGGAATCCCATATTATCTTGGACCAATCCACTCCTTCAAATTGAGGAGTGGATGAACTATGATCAATTTTGGTTTAGCCTTCCTTCCCCTATTAGAACTTGTCATAATAGTTTCTTATATATATATATATATGGTGTATGAAATTGGAAGGGTTTTCTCGGTAGACTAGACATGGAGTTGTGGAGTGGCCAATATAGTTTTTACCTTCCTAGACACCTTCTTTCTTAAGGGTCTAATAATAGAAGTGCCAGAAGGGACATAGGAGGTTGGCATGGTGAGTGGGATGAAAGTGGAGAGTGGATCAATTGTATTAGTGTTAAAGGGATCAATGGAGGTGGAAGTACACACTTATACCTAAGGTGTTCTTAACATATAACAAATGGAAACACATCCAAAAATTGGCATAAAAGATAAAGGAACACTTATAAAGAATTGAGTACTTGGGGAACTGAGTACTACAAGATCTAAATGAAGGCTCATGGCCTTAGTTATTCCTGGCTCTACCTCTTCATTAGAATCATCCTCAATATCCTTAATTATCACAACCTTTCCTTGTGATATTTTTTAGTGTGGAGGTATAGGAAGAAATCATTTTGATGATTCCATTATGGGACTACCTATTGGATTCTTAAGCTTCCTTGTGTAAACTAGAGGGGTATTCAATTGTGTGGGAGAGCCTTATTGGGTAGACATTACTACTTCTTGTTTTTTATCCCAATATATGTATAAATATAAACCTGAGGCATAATTTTAGTCACTTGAATGGTACTTGCAATAGGTTTTCTAGTGTTTTTTCCTCGCCATTAGAATCTAAACTGATGGGATCACCTACCTATGCTCCCTTACTATAATTGGGTTCAAGTACCCCAAGTTATTTCTTAACAACCTTTAATTTTAAAGGGGGATATTGAGATGAGGGACCCACTTGGTTCATGGATTTCTCCTTAGACTATCCTTTCTAGAACTCATAATTCTCCCATCCTTTATATAGATCCGTCTTGCTATCCAATTCTCTTATAGTGACTAAGGGGTCATCTTGGATCATTATTAAATGATCTTAATTTTGTCTAATAACCCTGGCTCTTTATAAAACATCCTCATCTAACTTTTCATTAAGAAATAGAAAATTATAAGAATAGGGAACATGGTTATAGGGGATGTTAAATCTTTTTAGATTCCTTTGAATAAACCTATGTAGATCCTAGTCTCTATGTGTAAGCATGGGGAAAGGATAACTCCACCACTTGCTTCTCACTTCTCCAAAATACTTCCTTATTATGTAGAACATTCTCTCAATTATTATATGATGGCTAAATTGCAAAGCTTTCTTCTACCTAGATAGGTCCTCTTTGACACTCCACCATAATTAGAAAGTAATTTCTTGCTCTACCAACTTGTTTGAGATGTATTTTGGGAGACACAGAGGATTAACCTTATTCCACCAAATCATTATGACTATGAATTTTATATAGAGTAAGTAATCCCCTTTACCATCCAAGTTTTTTACAATATTTTTTCCAATTTTGAGCATGGGCTAGCCATTAATGTATTTCCAAACTTGTGGATATACATCCTCTGCTATTCTGACCATATTCTTAGTTTAGGCATATATGTACATAAATTAGTAGTGGTCACAAATTATATTTTTGATATAGTCTATGGTTGGATTCCACTATTCCCTAAGGTCTCTATAATAAGTTCCCATAATGGAATCTAGAAAATAAGACATCATATAAAAATTTATCAAAGGCTTGGGATGCTTATACTTGTGAATTATCTAATCTCTTAGATAGAATTTATTTATCTCTCCCTAGGGCATACACATCATCATGGGTGTGCATAATATATAAAAATTTTACCTAGTCTAGATTAATAAAATGAATACTTAGCATACCATAAAGTTAGTTCAAGATATCCATGCCGATGCATATCCCCGTTCTAAAATTGTCGATATAAATAGTTCCCTTTGGCTTCTTCCCTTTCCATGTGATGGTCTAGTCTAGGAGTAACCATGAAGAGAGTACCTTTTCTATTGAGTTGTCTTTGTTTAACTGAAGCAATGTATGTTTGTTAAAGTATACATCAATTATGTTCAAATATAGGTATCTTTAGAATTTGGGTCCTAAAATTCACATGATAATTGTGTTATTTCTAGGTTAATGAAGGAAAGAATCATGTGATATCCTACTTGAGAAAAATAGATCCTGTAGGAGGTCAATGCATGGCATCACCTCTAGCTTGGTGGCAATAAAATGTAACCTTTGGTATTTTAAATCCAATAATTCTTGGAAAAATAGCCTATCAATTATTTTCATCTCATCCTCCTTTAAAAATGCATCCACATAATTGACTACATCCCATAACTTTGAATAGTTGGTGTATTTATTTTTGAATATGGTAGTGTCAAACACTATATCCATAAACTCTATAGAATCTTTGATTGAGTATGGTGATGGTGGATTTGCTCCCCTAAATGTCTTGGATGAATATTCTATTGATATATACATTCTATGCTACTTAAAATTTATTTTTAGGTGTTATGTATGTTTTATGCTCAATTCCACTCTAGCTTGATCACTATTTACTCATAATTCTCTTTGTAAGGAGTAGCTAGGGCTCTTTAATGCATATGATAGTAGAAGACTTCAAATGCAAGTTTGTTAGAAAGTAATGAAGGCTTTGATGGTTATGCATCAAATATATAATTTTGCATTCAATAGAAATTCTTGTGACATAAAAGCCTAATGTTCACTTTGATTATAATTCTTGTATAATTTAGACTTATTTAGGTTAAATTAGTAGGGGTCTCATACTATTAATGGGAAGTATTTTCTCCTTTTATTAAACTAAGTATAGTAAGGGATAGTAGTGTTCTTGGTAGTAAGGTATTCATTGGGGAAAATGTTTTGGAAAAATGTCCACAAACTAATTTTGTCAAGGGAATTATTTTGGATAAAAATTTTGCAACAATTTCCCCAAAGACCTATTTCATCAAGAAAAAATTTTGAAGCAATTACCTTGAAGGGTCACTTCCAAAATTCCAAAAGGTCTATTTTCATCGAGAAAAAATCCAAAGGGTCTACTTCATAGGGTATTTCATTCATGACAAAAGTCCTAAAATATGTACTTTGTAAATCCCAAAGGGCTATTCAAAAAGGCTAAAGTGCAAGTTTGTAGGGAAAAATGCCTATGACAATTATCTTGAAGGGTAAGTTTCATAGGGCAAAGGGCCCAGGACAAAAGTCCCAAAGGATAGGTGTAATATGGAAAAGGAGTTGGGATAAATTCTTGAAGGAAAAGTCTGAAAGGGATAAGGGGCTAGGATAAAGTCTTGAAGGGTAGGTGGTCATTTCCAAAAGGGACAAAAGGTCACTCAAAATGTCCAAAGGGGCATTTCAAGAAATTTGAAGGGTAGGTGCAAAAGATCTAAATGATCTACTTCATGAAAAAAATGCTTGAAGAATCTACTTCGTAAGGTAAAAATATGAAGGGTCTACTTTATAAGATATAGTTATAGTAGGGAAAGGGTATAGGACAAAATTATTTAAGGGTAGGTTGCATAAATCTTGAAGGGTATGTGCCCTTAGGGTCATTATTTTTGAAAATTTATATTGGCAAGATTGTTTTGAGAGTTATAAAGGGTAGGTCTAGTGGGATAAAGGAAATCTATCAGAGAATTTGTTTCGTACAAAAAAATCTACAAACCCAATTCATTTAGGGGAATTATTTCAGATAAAATGTCCATAATAATTTCCCTAACAAAATAAGTCCATGAGAAAAACTCCAAAAATAATTCTTTGATAAAGGCAATGGATAAAATACTCGAGACATAAAACCTAAAAAGACAAATTGCATAAGTCCTAAAATGACAAGTTCTAAAAAGAATAGGTCCCCAAATAAACACCCTGGCAAAGAGACTAGACAAAACATAAGTCTGATAGAATAAGATCGATAAATAGACTTGATAGAATAAACCTAATAGAATAAAAGAGATTAGCCTATTAAAACAAAATATCAATTAGTATTTTTTATAGAAGTCATATAAACACATAGCAGAGGGGCTCAAAATTAAGACCATAATCTAAAAAAGGTGGGTCCCCATTTCTCCTTAAATAAAAGGGGAGGTTGGGTATAACATAAGGATGGGACATGCATTCATTAATGACATAATGGCATAAATCACAAGTACTTAAAATGGGAATGAAGGCATGTCATTTGAGGTATTAATGTTTAAGGTGATGGATGATGGTGTGGAAGGTAGTTAATGTAAAAGCTTGTTCTGACCATAAAAGACCTAGAGGCCTTTCATTTTTATACGATTGAAAAATTAATGATTACATAGCTCAAACAAGTATGAATAAGTGATATAAAAGGCATTTTCATAGTATTTTTAGTGAAAAAAAGTGAAGCAAATATTGTAGCAAAGAACATTCAACAAAAGGAGTGGAAAAGTGATCATGAGAGTGTGTGTGGCTGAGTTACAGGTTACAAAAGGTATGTCTACCATTAGAGGAGATTAAAGTAGGAAGCTAAAATATTTTAGGTATATAAAAAGGAATAAAAATGTATTCATTTGGGAGAATTGGTTGGCCATGCATTAACCTTTAGGGATCCCAATTGGTGATGTAGCCAAAGTAGAAAGGAAGAAGAGATCCACTACCAGTCTTTCTTAAAGTAGAGGAGCATGAGGGTGCAAAATAAGGAAGTCATATTTTAATCCAAAAATAAGGTTCTAGTGTATGCAACATACAAGATGAACACTTGGAAAAAATGGTGGAGGAAATATCTAATAAGTAGGCACCAGATATTTCACGTGTAGAAATTAAGGTAGCCACCACATCACCTCCATCATTGATTCTAATTAAATAAATGTAGTACCCTAACATAGTTTTGCATGTAGAAAACTAGGAATTCAAAGTTTCCACTTATCAAGTCCTAGACTACAATCATCACCAATCTAGTAATGAAGATGACTTGAAGTGCATTTATCAGGTTGAGTGTTATAATTTAATTAATGAGTTCACTTATGATCTCAAATTTTACAAATTATTAGAAGATTCAAGGGTACTCCAACTTTTCAAACTTACTTTAGAAAACCCCATGAGGTAGTTTGATTCTTGATTTCATGCATCCACAAAGATTATATCTACTTTTCAAGGTGAATAATTAGGATTACCTCTCAATGGATCAACAAGGTAATAGGTTTACTCTAGTCTATAACTAATGTCAATGTGGATCTCAATGATTAGGATGTGATTTAAAAAATGGAAATGATGTTGAAGTATAAGAGGGAAGGCCATACCATGTATATTACAATTCTTATAGATCCTTCCATTCAAGTTATTACATGTTTGGCCATGACCAAGTTGGGGGCATGTATAGGTAGAAGAAGGTGGATACAAATGGCCAAGGGGACTAAGTATAATTATTCATAATTATTTGTTGGGAAATTTGAAGATGTTTTGAAGGCACATCTCCTGCCCAACCATAAGTTTCCTTGGGGTAGAATTTTACTTTTATTTTTTCTTATGAGATTGGCATCCCAGAGTATTTTGATAAATAATTAAAGTGGATTTACCCATCATAACATAAGTCCCCCAGTGAAAAATTCAAATAGTTCACATGTTTTGGTACCATCACACCCTCCTACAAGTCAAAGATGAAGGATTGGTATGAGGGTATGAAGGAAGATTTTGGGAATGAATGGTGTGTGCCTAAGGATGTTCCCACATAAATGGGAAGCTACACTGAGTTTTATGTTAATCAACACTATTCACTCATGTGGACCTAGTTGGAGACCACTGATAACTTGTCAAGTTGGCTCAAGTTACCTTATTCCTTCACTACCAAATATTTCATGGATTATATTAATCACATTTAGGATGTGTGTTCGATGAATATTAATGATGAAAATATTTACATTGAGATTTACACTCTTCACCATATCTATGTCTATTTAGGAAAGGAAGCATATACAAAATAACATGAATTAGTTAAAATTGATATCAATCCCTAAAAAATAATCATGCAAGGTAGAATCTAGTTGGTATACTATATGCTTAGGTCATGGAGGAAAACAACAAGATTCCTAGAGGAGGAGAAGGAACCACTCCCCCCTCAACTAGAAACATGCATAAAAGAAAAGGTGCAAAAGAAGGATAAAGGTCCACTAATTGAAGTTATAGTAGGGCATAATAATATCCTAGGGCCACTCCAAAATGGGAATGATAGGCCTCATCACCAATAAGAGCCCAAGTGTTTCTAATAGAATAAAAGGATTACATTTCTATATCTAACTAGCTACCCAACTAGAGCTAGATCTTACATCACCCTGAGTGGTGATTCCTAAAATAGGTGAAGCATCTCCTAAATTTTAACCTATAAAAGATCCCACTCCAAAGCCTAATGAATAATAGCCTATTACTAATCAAAAATGGACATTTAAAGTCCAAAAATTTAGGAATAAATAAGAAGAGTGGAATCCTCCAACATAGAGGACCTTAGTGTCATTTCTAGTACACAATGGGAAAAGAGCCCTAAAGTTATACATCTAGAGCACAAACCCTAAAATAGAAAGGGACATATGAAATAAGTAGAGCAACATTAGTAGTAGACAAATGTGGGTAATGATGACATTCTCACTCACACCATATTCCAACAAGATATACCAATCAGGCAACTATATTTGTGGGATTATTTCCCTGAACATGATTCTATTGAACAAACTTGATGTGAGTTATATTTTACAATGGAGTTATATCATGAAGAAGGAAACTCTGAGCTTCTAAAAGATAACACCGATATAAGTCTAGAGGTGATAGATGTTCTAAATGTTCTTTGATTAGATCCCCTTAAATTCTCTCTAGTTCAAGTAGGTGTAGCCCCATTAAATATTTCCCTAGAGGGTTTTAAGCAAAACATTCTCTATAGCCATGATGTTGGCCAACTTTTCCATAAGCATCAGGAGGTTGTCTGAATGTATAAGGAAGAGCATGAGAAATGGTAAAATCTTAAATAATAAATTGAATCACTCAAATGATAATAGGATGCAGTTGAGGCATCTTGACTAAGGACATTAAACCATCAATAAGTTGGAGACTTTCATGGACTTATTGCTCAAAAAATTCAAAAACTAGGTGAATACTCAATAGGATAACTTATGGGAAATGTAGTTTATAAAGGCCATGGATGTCTACTGAGCCTTTTTTGATAAACTAGGCACCACTATTCCCATCGTTAATGGGTTTTTCATAAACTTGGCATAGTCAATTAAAATTTTAGAAGTGGGACTACAACTTGAGGAACTATAACATTAATAATTGGATAAGAATACACTAAACATTAGGGATAAGTCCCATTACATGAAATTATTCTAGGACAAGGAAGAAATGTAAAACAAATAAGCACCCATCGATAGGATCTTAATGCTAGATTCTCAATGTTTCAAGGGTAAGTTTTGGTAGAGGTCATTTTGCTTGAGGACAATCATAAATTTATAGCTAATCAGCTTGTTATTTTCATGACTCGAGGAAATAATTTTCTAGAGAAACCTAAAGAGATGAAATAGCTATGAGGTGAAGTGAAATTCATTTCTTATAATCTTTAGATAGCATTTAACCAATGGGAGGAGCTCAAGCACCAAGTGTAGTAGGTAGGTCCTAAGTTTTTGTCATCTAAGTAAATTATAGCATAGTCTAGGATAGACTATCAGTTGAGTAAGGGGTAATGTTGGACAACAACTTTTTTTATAAATTATTCTAAGTTTTTTAGAGTCATAGCATGAAAAATCAAGGGTGTGACAATAGTGCAAAAGTCCTTGGCATGGGAGAGAACAATGTAAAATAAAATGATATGGGAAGAGAGAGACATGGAAAAATAACATGAAATACCTTGGTGTATAACATCAAGTTGTGTAAGACCTTGGAGTGGAAGAAAAAGTTAAAAAAAAAGGAAATGGAGAATAATAAATATAAGATAAAAGACTCAAAAAATCACAATATTAGGATAAGGATGCGGGAAGCAAAGATTGTTATAAAGAAGTTCATAAAAGCATCAGTTATTAATCAAGCATGAATCTAACACCAGTTTGTGAAAGAGGAGGAGCACAAGCATGAATATCTAACATAGAGAGAATATATAGGAATTGTTAAGCCTGAATCAAAAGGTTTTATTTGTAATGGCTTGCCATGACTTCTTTTTCTCAAATAGTTATTGGCTAGTCATCTTTATTTGTATTAATGATGTAACTTGAGAGGGGTTGGTTTATGTATAAATACTCCTTAGCTTTACTTATGAAATATTTTCAAGGATATAGAGATATAGAGAGATAGAGTGTTTTTGAAATATGTTTATAATCTTTTCAAATGAAATCACTACTTTATTTGTGAATCTTGATGTGTTAATTTTTTTGTGTTAAATTTGTTTTTATGGTAATAGAAAACAAGTATGTGGAATATGTGAATGAATCAAATGGTTAACTCTAAAGTTATGTATGTATTAATAATGATTAAATTTACTAACCCAAGTACCTAAGTATAGATAGAGTTGTCTATCCACCATCATGTGATAGAATTAATTAGAACCAATCTAGGCTATGTGACTCGGGTGAGCACACGAGGTCACTACTCATGTGATGTGTTGACATGATAGCTTGTTGGTTTATTAATTATTATAGGTGCATAACTAATTATTATTTAATAGAAACTAAGGATTAAATACCCCAACAATAGTTATGGAAAAATTATATACATTGGTACAATTGATGTGGGTTTTCTACACACCTCAGAGAGTTTTAAACAAGGTAACCTCTAACATTTTGGGATCTCTATGGAAA
The DNA here is from genome assembly GCA_037957365.1 of Torreya grandis. Taxonomy (NCBI): domain Eukaryota; kingdom Viridiplantae; phylum Streptophyta; class Pinopsida; order Cupressales; family Taxaceae; genus Torreya; species Torreya grandis. Next base: position 1,160,576 of record JARHVA010003484.1, on the reverse strand, counting down.
TAGTTTCCAATTTACAGCACAAGTTTTAAGTATGTGGTTAAATGAATGGGTGCTATAATATAAGGTTAACCATGTGGATCATTTAACTAATGTTTTTGGGTAGATACATGGATTCTAATAGAAGCATAAATTACTAGGTGAATTGGATGGGTGGAAGACTAATCTATGATGGGTAGATCTCATAGAAAATTAAAATAAGAGTAAGGATAAGGAATAAAATCAGGTTATATGTCTTTGAAATGGAATTTTTTATTCTATCTCTTTGGTGTACAAGTATCTCAAGAATCAATGTTTGTTGTTTGCAGATTTAGCACACTCACGAACAAACATGGCTAGAGTTTGGGATAATTATATATAGGATGCTTTTTGGTCTCAACTTAAGGTTGCTCTTCTTAAGGCTATTGTTTCATACCTTTATATATTAAGTTATAACTTGGATCAAGAAGTTATCTAAGATATTTATGGAACACACCTAGAATATTATATCAAATGAGATACTTCTATACACCTTGGATTATCGATTCAACTTATGCTAACTTTTAAATCAATGAAACATATAAATATTCAATATTTATTGCAAAAATAAATCTTTCATTAACAAAAAAGTCAAATTAATCTATATCATTGGCACCATTAGAGTTATTGAATCAATTACATACAAAGAAACTTAAAATTCATTAACATAGAAAGGTAAGAAGAAAGAACAATCATAGTTGTATGACAATCAATTCCTTGATTTCTTCTTGTATATTCATTTAAAACTCTAACCCTTTTGAAAAGAGGGTTCTAAATGTATATAAAGATCTTAGGGAATGGGTCACCTCATCTTCCAAGTTTATAACACTTTTTTTACATATAAAGGCTATAATATAAGTCTCAGTTGCATATCGATGTCTTAAATATATCTCAGTCATACAACATGTGCATGTTGCCAAAATAATTTAGTTAATTACAATATATATTCAACTGGGACTTAACTATTTGGTTATGACTATTACATTAAAAAATGTAAAAAAATATCCTTTATCTAAATTATATCCTACTTAACTTATCTTAAACTGTCATTAGAACTGTAGTAGTACTCATGTTTGACAATGCAGTGACTAGAGTAGTACTTAGAGATGCACTGGATGATTGAACTATTATTACCATGGGAATAGTAACATGAGGTAATGTTGACATGCCTATAGTTTTTGGTGTTGTATGTGGATTTAGTGTAGTGGAACTAGTAGGTGGTATTTTTGGGGTTACTTTCTTTTATGCATTTAAGTCCTGGTAGTGTTTTTATGCTTTAGCATGTTGTGTTTGGATTAAGTTTATATCCAAGAGTTGCAGCCTAGTCACAATACTTATCTAATCCATTATTTTTTTATATTTTATCTTAGTTGCTTTGAATCCAAACTTGAATACTTCCACCTCTATCATCTTCTTCCTTGCTACACTTAATTTTACCTCAATGTCTTCTAAGCTCAAACCTTGTAGACTCTACTTGAAGCTCTTAGAGGCTTGTTTAATCATTTGATCAAATGTAGCTAAGGTAATAATCTTGCCTTTGATATCTTGAATTTTATTCAATTTTAAATTTGTCAAAATTTATTCAGCCTATTTTCCTTGCTTGGCCAACTTATTCACTAATGCCTCAGAGGATAATACCCAATCTTGGGCCTCATGTGTTCTTATTAATGCTATATTCAAAGTATTTGATGCCTCTAATGGGGTCATCAAATCCAAATGTATAAATTTATTATTAAGGGAATATATCACTAATAAATTCAAATTACTATCATCTTCTTTATAGCTTCTAAATAATTTGGTTATATTATTGACATGAGGAACTATACTAACTCTCAAAAAATGAATAGAATCTAGAATATCATATAACCTAAGAGTTTCATCTTTCACATCCTACTAAATGCCTTAGGGAACCTAAATTACTTATTTCTCTCTAATATTATCTAACTCTTATTCAAGATCTTGTCTATCCATTTTAGTCCCTTCATTTATATCAAAGATTATTTTTGTATGGGTCTCCATATAAGACTTGAGGTCCTCAATATAAGGGGACTAACCCTTTTGTCTACTACGCCTCTTTCTAAGGGAATAAATTTCTTATCTCTATTTCATGATTAATTTCATGCCTAATATATCCTAAATTTTCCTCTTCTTTTCCCTCTATACTGATGTTGTAGATTTATCGAACAGAGAGTTCACTATGTGCAATTTTGTTATCTTCAGATTGGGCCTCTTAGAGGCTGAGGCTCCTAATTCCTTAGCCCAATTTGGAAGAGTGAGATTTGAGGGATCTAAGGGATGATCTTCGACTTTTTCATTTTATTTAAGTTATGGCTCAATTTGTGTGAAAGTATTGGGCATTGGTGGCCAAATGATTTTTGACCAGTCTATGTTTCCATACTATGGCATTGGATGGACAACAAAGATCAGATACCTCTTAGGTTCCATTTTAGTGGTAATTATTATGGTTATGGTGGTTAAATTGGAATAATTCAATGGTGAACCCAATTGGGTGGAGGGAGATATAGTTGGATTGATGGATTGGGTAATGGTAGGAATGGACAAAGCTAGTGTTTATGGGATGGACACTAGTGGAATGGAAACTAAAGGGATGGAGGGTAGAGAAAGTCTAGTAGTTATGGGCAGGTTCATGGATGGGTGCATGAAAATTAAACATAAATTAATTAATTTTTAGGGAATTAATGTATAAACTACTAGCCTAGGTGTGATAGAAACTACAAGTACTGGCATTAAATGGAAAAGACCTAAAAGGGTTATGAGAAAAGTGCCCTTATCAGATGGTTCACCTATGATAGGTGCCTTGGACTTGATTAATTATAGTCTTAATATCTTTACCTACTTCATCTCCTCTTCATCCACCTATTTTTTTGGAGGGGTCTATGATATATCTCCCTTAGGCTTCCTTTGATAGGTCTTTGTGGCTCTTCCTACTTATGGGACTATTGCCTAGAGGGGAAGAGAGGGAAGAATAATGTTGGGTGTTAGGGATAAGGAAGACAATGTTTCCTCTTCATCAAAAGAATCCAAGAATATAATCCCAGCTTGTACCCTTTGTACACTACCTCCTACTTGATTTAGTTCTTTAGTTAGCTCTTATTTAACATGTATCAGTTCAACTATGGAAGCTTGAACTGGGATCATTAGTTCCTCTTTTACTTGTGCAGAGGTAGGTAGTTGTTCTTCCTCAACTTATTCATCTTATTCTCCAATGAGTGGCACCTTAGCTACCAACTATTATTAGTATTAAGGTTGGCCTTGAGTTATTTGGGGATCTAATCCAAATTATTCTAGTATTTTTTATTGCCTACCACTCTAAAAATCTAAATATCTCCATCCTCTAGGAGGTGTAATTATGAACTTTGATTTATCAAGTCCAAGAGATGGTTTTGCCTATATCATTCTCAGTAAGTCCTAACTAAATCCATTAGTTGTGTCCCTTTCCTTGACCTCCTCATCATCCTTGGAATTCAAGAAGATAAAATGATGATCCATTGCCTCATGTTTGTAGGTGAGGCCAAGGGTATGAATTTTCTTTTGGAACTTGTCATGAGGATCCCAATCTCTATGAGGAAGGGTAGGTAATGTATATGCCTTATTATCATTCCTATACTCCTTGAATTTCTTATGAACTATATATTACATTCTCCTAATGGTGATGTGGGATCCATGGAATGTGGCCTTTTTATTCTTTGTTAATTATTCATTGGTGCCATTCTATATCTGGTATGTTATTTTTACTCAGCTACCTCATCTAGAATTAACTTCAAGAGATGAAGAGGATATCCCTTGTGGTTTTCTACCATGATAATTGTGTAGTGTGGATAAATCTAGTAGTCTCCTACATTGTTGACAAGTGTCTGAGCTATGCTAGGGGAAATTTTTGGCAAAGGTTGGCCATATATGGCCATCCAAACTTGAGGGTAAAGGTCCTTAGTGATCTTGGATATGATCAACACATATTAATATATGTTTTCAAATTTGTAATAGTCACAAATCATATTCTTGATGAATTTTGTGTTTGGATCCCATAGGACTCTATTGTATCTATACATTGTGCCTATGACCACATCTAATAGATAAGACATCATGTGGAAATTTCCACCCAGTTGCCTTTTATCCTTATGCAAAAAAATTTATTAGAGGCATGTAATGAGGAATTTCCCTAGTATGTAGGTTTACTCTAAGGTGCTTAATAGGTCTAATAAGGGAACCCACTCAGGTGTATGAATAGATGTTCACATGGCTTAAGATTTTATTTATCAGTCCCACATAGATTCCTATTCTGAATCGAGTGATAGGGATGGGGCTCTTGACATGTTATTTCAAAATGAAACTTTCCCCAAGGAGAAGTCACCTCAATAATGTCTACTATACATTTCTAGATTTATTTCATGTAATAATATTATGTAGATCAAAAGTAACATCTATAATGGGTAGTCTCAAATACATGTTAAATGCATTGCTTATTACATATGTGATAACTATGTTATTATCAACATAATAAAGGTATATTCTATCCATTATTATCCCTTAGAAGAATATGCTTTAAAGTAGACTAATGGAAGGTATAACCTCCATCTTCATAATTACATAGTGTAGGGATTGACATTTAAAAGGGATCAAGTCCTTCACTAGTTGTTTATATTAAACTATAATGTCTTTCTCAAGTGTAAAGGAGTCTATGGTTTCCACCACTTCCCATAATGTTGAGTAGTTTGGATATCATCCATTATATGTAGTAGCTTCAAACATAGTCCAAGTACTTTTTAAAATCCTTGATTGAAAACTTGGATGGTGTTGGGGCTCCTTTATAAGACCTAGATAATCATGCCATAGTGGTTATATCAAGTACTGGTATGCTCCAAGATTTTAATAATGGTGTATATAATTGAACTAAATTTTGTAGACTACCAAATTACTATGATATCTATTAGGAATTTTGGGATCTCTTGAGTCTAAATTTTACTTGAGCTCAAAAATGGAATGACATGAATTTAGATGGGGCTCAATGTAAATAGATTCCCTACATTGATTTCCAGTTCATACACCATTAATCATTAAAATTTATGAGCCTCTCACCTTCATTAAATTCAAATTTGACCACCTTATACTAGTGTACATTCCATGTAGGATGATTTGTCATTTGAAGTTCCCTAGTCTAACCCTTCATCATTTGCCATGTATTATTATGTAATCTAGTTAAAAGAAGTCAAACTTTTCTTTTGGGCCTAAAGACTCCAAAGCATAGAATGTCTTTCAGAAATATTTGTTCCAAAAAATTTTGAAAAAAAGTTTCCAAAATAATACCGTTGATGAGTAAATTTTTTTAAGGAATCCTTCTAATGAAAAGTCTCTAAAGCAAAATTTCTAAAGTAAAGTTTACAAAATGGAAATTGCTGACACAAAGCCTCTGGCATGAAAGTTTCTAAAGATAATATTTCTAAAACAAACCTTCCAATAAAATCCTTTCAAAATGAAATTTATCAATGACAAATTTTTTGAAGACTAAGTCTTTGATGAATAAGCTTTCTAAGAGAAAAGACTATGAATAAAGTTGTTAATGAAAACCTATCAAAGTAATTGTTGCCAAAGTGAAACTTCCTAAAACAAAGCTACCGATAAGAAAGCTTCCATAGAGAATATTTTTGAAGAGAATGTTTTTGAAGCAAAGTTGCCAATGAGAAAGTTTCCATAGAGAATATTTCCAATGAAAAATTTTGGAATGAAATATTATGAAGACCAAACTTGTTAAAGGCTATATACTCTGAAATAAAACAATCTATATTCTTGTCACTCAAATCCATTCTTTTCATATTTTTCATTAAATAGGTTAGTCTGAACAAGTAATTCCAAATGAAAAAATTATACCACAACATAATTAAATGTTAAAATCATCAAATTTATACATATAATACATGTATCATAACCCTCAAAACTCATAAGTACCCCTCCAAGATATTTATTATTTTCAAAAAAAGGGGGGAGTCCCCACTTTTCAAATAAAAATATAGGGTGGGGCGTTTTGAATACAATAAATGATGACTCACAGGGGTGAATAATTTAGAGTTTTCAAGAACCTAGAATCCATGGTTTCATAATCCCAATATCAACAATAAGTTTATCTTGAAATAAATGACTAAACCAGAAATGGAAAGAGACTCTTAATAATCATGTGAAACATATTAGCTTTACTTACACCTTGAATTTATGTGTGAAAAGTGTTGTTATTTACCTCTTATTTTAGGTTTTTAGGCAAATATATAAGGGTGAACTGTACGTTTCACTTTTATTGGTAATTAGGTGTATAGATGGGGAGCTTAGGCATTACTTTAATGCCAACTAGGCATCTATAGCCCCAATAGAGATATCTTTAATAACATATTCCTCCTTCTTTCATATTTTTCATGATGCATGATGCATTTATCTTATTTCATCATGTAGGCTTTGAATTCTCTTTTATTTTCTTTTATATTTTTGGATTATGCCTTTTTTTACCCTTTTTCTTTGTTGTCTTTTGTGAAGAGGGAAAAGGTGACCATAATGAGCTGATCTTAGTTAAAATTTTGATTTAATCAGAATGTCCCTATAAAATCTTGTTCATGTCCATGATTATTACCTTAGATAAGTATTAATGTTTTATATGCATTTGACCCAAGTGAATAAGGAGAGTTTTCATAATTTACACAAAATTATGGAAGAAAATTTTACATACCTAATTAAATCATTAGCTTCAAGACATATTGATGGCTAAATATCTCATTGCTTACCTAGGTTAAAAGTTTTTCATATAATTATGGGAGAAACTTTCACATACCTAATTAAATAATTAGATTTAGGACATATTGATGTCTAAATATCTCATTGTTTACCTAGGTTAAAAGTTTTGAACTATAGTATGCATTACGCCTTGATTTGGATTAGATTAGAAACACCTCAAACTATGTTTGATTATACCAAGATTGACCAAAATTTGACTATCATGAAAGGAAAATAAAACTACTTTAGAAAGTAAAAAATATTATTGAAAGCAAAAAGGCTACTCTAGAAAATGCAAACTAATCTAATAAAAACAAATGATTGAAAGTAGAAAACTAACTAATAAAGTAAATTTAATCTATTCCTACCTCTACTAGAACATTTATTATTACTCATAAACCTTTCTAGAAGGGATATCCATGAATTAATTATTAGAGAGTTGTCAGTGATATCATGGTGATGTCATGGAGGTGTCCTAGTGAGTGGATGAAGTGCTTTGATAGCCTAAGTAACAATGATAAAGCGTGCAATATGCTTGTCCTAGTGTGCTTAAAGGAGGCTTCATTGATATTTAATTTTAGCTTGATTATAAATGTTTAAGGATGAGTATGGTGATTTAACCATGTGCAATGGGTCCTATCAATGGTTAAGGATGATTGGAGAGCTTGTGTTCATGAATGTATTTCATTTGGTAGTCCATAGTTTTCATCTAGATAGTTTGGGTTTAGTGGAAAAAAATCTAAGTAGGTAGTTTGTTGACATCACCATTGCCATGTGTAGATGAGTCAAGGAGATTTGGTCATATGGTTTTGATCACATTAGTCCCTAATTTTTATGTGCTAAATTTTAGGTGATGCACCTAAGCACAGTTAAAGATATGTAGGTTCAAAGTTGGGCTCCCAATCATTTTGATAGTGTTTTATCATACTTAGCCAAATTTGTAATGTGGTAAGAAGAGATGAATAATCATTTTAATGATGGAATATCTCACATTTTTGGATATTTTAGAATAATATGATCATATGTGTTTGTTTAGTTTTGATCTTAGTTAATTTTCACTAAATTTTAGGTCATGAACTGAAGTGCAACAAAAGTTATGCAAGTGTAAAGTTGGCCTCCTAAGAAATTTTTGACATAGTTGGCTCTATGGCAAAAAAAATTGAGAATAATTTTGATGGTGATATATCTCACTCATGTGAAGGTTTCAAGATTAGTTTTATATATGGTTGGATTCTCTTTTGAAAGGTGATTATATGGTCCAAATTTTAGATTATGTGTCTAAGCATAGAATAAGTTATTTAGGTTTAAAGTTGGCTAATAAAATAGATTGAAATTATCCCCATAGTCAATTTTTCACAAGGTAATGTTTGAGCAGCTCTCAAAGAGATCAATGATGTGAATTTTCTCTAAGATGTTAGGAAGCAATGAGATGGTGACAAGTGTTCTATGTTTAATTCTGAGTAGAGATAAAGATCAAGCTTCTTTCAAGGATCAACAGTGAGTAGATGATCATATATATAGATATAAATGGTTTTTATTAAATTCAAGAGGTCAAAGTGATATTTGTTTAACTTTATTAAATACTGAACTATGTATAGGAGATCGACAAAGTGCATGAGGTCAAAGTTTCCAAAGTACATGAGATGAGGTCAATTGTCAGATGTTTAATGTTTGAGCATTGACACATATATATTAAAGTTTAAAGAATATTGATGGTGTGAGATTTATCTAAAGATGAGAGGACACGAGATGTGAGCATAGTGTTTGAAGATTAACTATGACCGTTTGCTTTTGAATATTTGAATTTAACAAAGGGAAAAAATAGTTTTTGGTTTTTGGACCATATCTTTTGATCAAGGATGAATTTGCTCTTGGTGTAAAAATGAAAGTGGTAGAAGACTCCAAGGCACATCTATAAATATGAATTTTAAGGTATAATTATATATAAAATTAAATATATTTATATTTAAAGTTGATGATGTGTTTGTTCATGTCCTAAAAGTAATCCAAGAAGGGTAATTAAGCTTGTTTTGATGTTGTTTCGATATCTCTTGATGAATTAGTTATTAGGGAGTGTTTTAGACTCCATAAGGATGCTATATGTGATTTATAAAGGTTTTATCAATCATATAGAATATGAATAAAGGTTTTGAAGTTGACTATGTTTTCATTAAAAATGACTATGTGTATAGAGAAGTGTTTGAGTTATGTGTGCTTAAGCTAAAGGGTATTGTGATGATTGTTAGAACTTAAGGGGGACCTATAGATATTTTATAATGGGTTCATGTTGTTGTAAAATGTCCTTATGTTCTTTGTATGCTCTAAGAAGTGTCAAATAACTAAATAGGTCTCCATATGACCTAAAAGTGACTTAGGCATATTTTGGAAGTGGATTGTACTTAAGTGTGACCTATATAAGATGACTTAAGGGTAAAGGCATGTATGGTGGCTGACCAAGATATTTATCATTTATGATAGCTCTATATATAGTTAAATCAAAGATGGTGATTTATAGAGGTGTGGAAATATATGTGAGTGAGACTTGTGCAAGGTATTTATGAGAGATGTTGAGTGAAGGAGATTAGAGTGCCTAATTGATGAGTAGATAAGTAAATAAGATTGAGGAATGTGTGTATGATGTATAGGTTATATTTTTTATGTCCAACTAGTTCTCTTATAGTTTTAGGATATGTGAATAGGTCTGAGTGTGCATATGAGGATAGTTTGAGTGAAGGAGAGAGATTGTGGCATTCCTATGTGAGAATCATGTTTGAGATAGAGAGAATGTTTGTATAGAGGTTAGAAAATAGAGATCCATCATCAGGTGTTGAAGATATTATTTATAATGTGAAGGTGTTCAAAGGAGGGTCTAAAGGACTTGATCTTCCTTACGGGTAGTTATTCTTTGTAAAACATGTGTTTCACTTAATACCTATGGTCAGGAGGATCAAGGTTTGATATTCTAAAGGGGTTGATCAATCTCTTGTTTGTAATTTCTTATAGGGAAATAGTCCATGTGTTACAAGCTTGAGAGTGGGTTTTATTCCTCATGAAGGTTTCCCATAGGAACTATGTGTTGTGTTTGATATTGTGTATGCTTTGAATGAATGATCTCTTTTGTTAATGTTGCTTTATCAATTTGATATACGTTGATTGTTAATATTTTGAAATGGCTACAATTTTAACTATAATATCTAGGTTCATTGATTTACCCCCCTCTCAGTGATTGTACCTCTAACAGTAATGCTTTAAAAACTATCTATTGATTGGATATGTCAGATCATTACCTTGAATATATTTCAAATGGAATGCATTATTACCCAAATTTATAAAATTTAATACAATCCTATCCATAATGGGGTAAACTTATCATGCACTCCTTTTTTCTCATGGGCTTTGTCTTATAGCAACACCAAGTTCGAGATCCTGAATGCTTTGAATTTTACTCTTTTATCGAACCATCTCTTGTACTGTTTATTGAAGCTTTACAATGATTCATCCCTTGAGTCTTCCATTTTGATGATGTCTAGGAATATAGACTCTATTTTTTCATTTGGATCCATGTATTCTCATAAATTGATATGTTGGTAATTTTAGCATGATTGGGAACACTAGTTGTTTCCCATATATCAAAAAATATAGTAAAGATTTAAGGGCCTACTTGTACCTCATCTAATCTACTCAGAGTGAATATTTTAGTAAGACATGTCACTCCCTTAGTTTATCCATAGCTAAATTATTAATAGAATATATGACGTTCTTATTGGTTGACTCAGCTAATCATTCCCTTGGGGGTAGTGATTAGAGGATGACCTAATTATAATATGATTATCATGATCCCACTCAGTGAACTTAGTTGATTTAATTGCTGACCCATCATCACAAAACAAAGAGATGGGAGTTATAAACCTGGTTTTGGTATGTTATTCAAGAAAACTTATCACATCTTGGGCTATATATTTATTTATAGCTACTATCTCAGTCCATCTAGTGCAGTAATCCATAGCAATGAGAACAAACTTGTGTCCAGCTAAGGAATTTAGATTTATAATCCCAATGTCTAAGCCCCATTGGGAAAATGACCTAAATTTAATTATAGGTTTTAATTGCATGGTTACATGTACCTTTATTTTGGCCAAAACTTGGTAAGCACATCCTCACATGGAAGTAAGCATCCGTGAAAACCATCGACCAGTAATAACCTATTCTAAGTATTTTATGAGTTGTAGTATTGTTAGATGAATGGTCATTACCTATCTTTTGATGTATATTTTATAATATTTCTTGAGCTTATTCATGTGACACACATATTAGATAAATTCCTCCATAATTATTTATATAGAGGACTCCTTTCCTAATCATGTAATGAGTATCCTTGAGCCTTAAAGATCTCTTTTTTTCTCGTTTAAGTTCCTATGAGCATGTTTCAGTGAGAAGTAACTGAATAGTACCTAAATACCAATATTCTTGGGATACCTTTGTCTATTATACCTCTTTAATAGTGATGTATGGGTCTAGTTTAGTCATTAATTTAACTATGCCTTATCCCCTATTGATCCTGTCAGGTTTGATTTCAATATCAAATTCTTGTAATTTCACCATACATTTACATCTATGCTCCCCTAATTTATTCTATCCAAGTGTGATATTGATATTAGGGTTAGGTATTATGTTAATGGCATTATTCTAGAGGATGTAGTGTCTAAAATTTTTGATTGCCTTAAAAAGGGTGAAGATTTGCTTGTCAATCATGTTGTATCTAACACACCCCCATTTCTAAAAATAAGGACCCTTTTTCAAATTCTACAAATGTGTGTTATAAATTGAACATTCAAGTTGATCAAGAACAAATATTAAATATGTTTTGATGATCTATTCTATTAGTACATAATCTTTATTTGACTTTATCTAATGTTTGATTCTTATGTTTCTATGTTACAGGTTTAATGGGGTCTCATTTATGAGAACACTACCTAAGGTCTTTGTACTTTAATGATTAAATTAAATCTTTATTTTAAGTAACCCTTGGTATTTAATTGTATAATTATATCTATGCTTAAATAATGTTAAAAATACTTAATTTAAGTATGTTAGCTTAGGTCTTTTTTATATAAGATTCAAAATTTACGAAGGGTCAAAATTACTAGGGAGCACTTTATTATATTAAGAGTCTAGCCCAGGTCCTAATCATATTTATTAATACAACTCAAAACTTAGGCTAAAATATTTATTCTAGGTACTTATATGGTTCATGAGGTATAATTAATGTAGGGATCTCTTTTATTAAAAGCTTAGCTTAAGCCTTACTAAGTTTTGAATCATATTTTATTAAATACAAACAAAAATTTAGACTATGCTTTATATATTTCCCAATTATTAACTTGTGTCTTTAAATTTATGACCATATCTCCTAAGACATGCATTTACTTAGGATTGATTCATCCAACAATGTGAGATTGGGTTGAAAATTTAGCAGGTTTCAAGAGATCTGTGAGAGTGATAAGTGTCATCATCGTGGGATCCTAATACAATTAATCAAATGAAGTGAGGGCATGGTTGAAATTTCAAATAGTCTAAAAAGCTCCATGAGAGTGATAAGTGTCACCATTTTGGGATCCCAATACACAAATCTAACAAACTATGAGAAGAAGTAGGGTCAACAAGTCAATAGTACAGAAACCCCACGAAGCTACCAAGTGGCACAGCATGAGCTTTTTTAATTGTTAACTTTGAAAAGGGATTTATCCTAAGGTTTTTTTCCATGTTTATTAACACAAATAAAAAATTTAGGTTAGATTTATGTTATAATTTATTTTTTTTAAATACCTTAGTCTAAGTTTATTAACAGTAAGTCTATTTTATGTTTACAAGAGCAAAGAGTCTTGAGGAGGTGTTCAAAGATAGATAGTCATATGAATGTCAAATATGTTCATGTAAATGTCAAATGATAGGTACGTAGATGTCAAAGTTAATCTCAAAAAATATTCTAGGGGGTGTTTAAATATTTACAATCACCTTGATGTCAAATATGTTGACATGGACATCAAATGATGGGTGCATAGAGATCAAAATTAAGCTCATCAAAGAGTCTCAGGGGGTGTTAAAATATTGATGATCATGTAGACATCAAATATGTTTATACAAACATCAAATTATGGGCATGTAGATGTCAAAATTAATCTCAGTAAATATTCTTGAGGGGTGTTCAAAGATTGACAGTCATGTGGATGCCAAATGATAGGTGTGTAGATGTTAATTTTAAGCCATGGTAGATAATACAAAGATCAATGCACCACATTTATTTAGATAAATAGATCCAATATTATGAGTCTTAGGTGGAATTTTCAAATATTTAGACTCAATAAAGTGTTGACACCTATCACATTTTGAAAGCTAGTAAATAGAATGACATGGCATTGTTGCATGGATAGAATATATAGAGATATATATTTATCAATATCCATTAGGTCTCACAGTTAAGTTATATTCCTTTGGTAACTAAGATTTTTTGACATTTTGAAAAGGATTATTTTTCTATAAATTTAGGGGTAGAATGCAATGCATAGTTTAGTTAAGATTGATCATAGTTAAATAGTGTCATTTGTTTTGAGGTGTTGGTAAAGGGATACTTATCATTTATATGTGTTTGAATTCCATTTAAAAGTAGCCAACTTAAAATATCTTATACGTTTTTATCACAACCTATAATATAAGGTATTGTCATGCATATATTTAGTTTTCATGTAATTTGATCTATAATTGTAAAAATTGCCCTTCTTTACATATGCATATGTTGCATATCTTTTGCAAAGGCTAATTTAAATTGATGACTATATGAGGACTCTTATACAGTTTCAACCATAGTAAGAACTTAAGTTATGACCATCACATGTAATGACTTTGCATAGACTTGGAGGATGAGGTGACCCCTTCCCCAAGCCTATTTAAATAATTATAATCCACTAGTTAGAAAGGTGTGGGAAATTTTTCAATATATAGGAGTGGAAGTAATTTCAATTATCAACAAATGTGTTTATGTATTCTCTCCCAATTTTTGTGTAATTAGGCTTATCTTCTTTTATTTGTATGATTCAATAATTCTTATTGTGAAAAAGCTACAATGAATTATTTCTTGTCTTGATTGATATGCTAGTCTTAGATGTGCAAAAGATATTGAAGGATTAGAAAATTACATTGATTATTGGAAATTAAGTTGATTGATTCATAATTTTGAATGTGTATGAGTGTTTTCTTTCTATATAATTTTTATGTGTGTGCAAAAGCTGCCTCAAATACCTCATTAACCTAATCCATAATCTCTTGATTAATGGTGTGTAATGTCTACCCTAAAAGGGGAAATGTTTGACTAAGGCTTGTGATTTTCCTATATTAGTATCTCCTTACACTTCTAAACTATGCTTGACTATGTGTGTGCAATAGGCTCTTGCAACAAGTATAGGTTTTGAAATCACTTGTCCATTTAGAAACTAGCTAGAGAGGTGATTCTTGAAAACCATAGAGTCTTATTTTTTACGTTACCCTTCCCTCCTTTTTTTGAGTTTTTTGAGATCTACCCACTTTATATTAGAAACCAACCACCCATAAAACTCGTGTAGAAATTCACTACCCTTTAAGAACCACACCTTCATCCAAAAACCTTGTCAATAACATATATGCCCTACCAATTATTCCATTAATAGGTTATTTAAACTACACACCTAAAACTCATGCCCTAGAGTGGAGTTTACCTCCATTGAGATCCTAAAATTTTATAGGCTACCTTGTTGATTGTGGTGTGATTAAAACTGCATCAACAGTTTCACTAGTGTTAGAAGGAGGGCCTACCCATAAGCCTCTAAATGTAGTTAACACAAGATATCTCCCTTGTGAAAACCCAAAAAATCCAAAAAAACATAAAACTTTAAAAAATAAAAAAAATGAGAATGGATTGGCTCGATAAATCACCCATAGATATCCTAGGTATTCAACATGATCTCCTAGATAACCCATTCCCATACCTTCCTAGGTTCCATAATAATCACCCAAGATTTTTCAAAGAGCATCTTGTTACTTACACATATGTTAGGTATGTTATGAATATCAAATTTGAAGATGTAATCTACAAGTTGTTCACTTTCACACTAGGAGAAGAAATACATGATTGGTTTGTAGAGTTGGCACCTAGTTCTATCACTAGTTGGAGTGATTTTGAGGAAACTTTTTTTATTTGATTTGGTCCAAATATTTATGCTCATTCTTTAAAAAATAATTTAACATCTTCTATGAGGTTCTCTGCAATAGGTATGTTGGATATGAATTATATAGAAGTTGTCCAAAGACAAAGCTGGTTATTATGCCCAAACAAGAGCATAGTGGAAGGGTTTCCTTTTAATCCAAGCAGTGTGTATAATAAGAATACTCTGGATCCCATCATTATTGGAAAAAGTAATCATAAGTATATACATGTTAAACCTAAAAATTTTGACACCCAAATTTGTGATGTGGTCAAAGAGGAAAAAGAGATCCCAAATGGAGAGGATGATTTGATCATAAAAGAGGTAGAAGAACATATTTCAACCATCAAAGAAGAAATTGTAATGTTATATGATAAATTTAGATACCAGATAAAAGAAGAGGAATCAATCAAGATAGTATAATTGGATCATGTTGATTCCATACTTGTATTTGATGAGATAATTGAAGAAGGAAATGATGACAGTGAGGAAAGTGTCAATTTAGAATAGCATTTTCAACCTTTACAGTAGCTCTATGAGATAGAATATGCCCAGGTAGAGGATCAATTAATTTGATTTGAAAAGGAATATATTGTCTTTAAAGATGGTGTTGATGATTGGTTTGTATTTAAATCTATATCATAAGACTTGTTTGATGATTATATTCCTGACTTGTTCTCCTCTAATCATGCAAGCTTTAATGTTGAGGTTTTAGATTATGTTATGCCTAAGGTAGGTATGTATTTTTATCATGTGGTAAATTAAAAAGGTATGTTATCTACCCCCAATAATTTTTATCTAATTTTTTATCTCCCTTTCAATGGAATTAATTCACAAGGATGCCCATGCCTTGATTTAATGGATGTTGATTTCAATTTAGTGCCAAACTCTAATGTGCAAGCCACTGTGGTTGATTATGTGATTGACCAGGAACCCCAATGTTTGTGGACATCAACATAATTTGTAATTGAATAAAATACTTTTGATTACACATAATATTCCCATGAAGTTTCATATCTTATAGAGCATAACTATTCAAAAGAAGAAGATTACTCGAATGGCAAGAATCAGAGTTTCAATTCAAAAAAACAATAGTAAAAGGAACAAAAACATGTAGCAAATAGGATGATCCCTCTAGAATTAAATATTAATGAGTTTAATACTCCTAAAATTAGGAATATTGATCCTTAATTAAATAAAAAATATATTCATAATTTGGAAATTCAAGAGCTGAGTCATTCAAATATTGAAGGTCACACTCAAAATGAGAGTTTAGATGAAGTTTTGGAGGAAAATGTTGTTCATGATTATACTTATGAATATGATTCTATATTTATGGACCTTTCCCATAATGAGTTCATATAGGATGATGACTTTCAAGGTTATAGTTTAAATTTAATATCCATCTCCAGAGATACCTTAGAGGATTGTTTGTCTGAATTAAGTTCTCCTAATGATGTTAGTATAAATGATAAGTTATACAACTTGTCAAATCCCAAGATATCGACCCATTTTTAAGCTTGGATGAATCTAACCAATATTGGGTGTGCTTCATGCCTTCATCTTAGATAAACCCAACTATTATAACTTAGGTTATGTATTTTAAATTTTAGAACTCTTGTAATTCTAGTGATTATTAATCTGATTTTGCCTCTCAGCTAGGTAATATATTTTTTTATTACATGTCTTTGGTATTTTATCTTAAATACATAAGTAAAAATGGTGAGTTTTCAAAACATATGTATCATAAGGAGGATTTTTTTTGTTTTTTGTGCTTGGGATGTCCTAATGAGTAACCCTACTTTTTTATTTTACAATATGAGGGAAAGGTTCAAAATTATATTTAATGAATACAAGGATGTCCCTACCTATCTCATAACTTTAATGGGGAAAACCTTGTTATTAAAAAAGAGTGAGAAGTATACCAAACAAAGTTTCCAAATCTATCCCCCATCTCGTTTGGGTTTTCTTTAGAGTAGGAGTAGGTTCGGTTTCTTGTTTTATGTGATTTTCTTTCATTAGAGTTGTTTCTAGGTTTTTAAATTAATCTTTCCTACTTTTAGTATTTTGCTTTTTTAGATTAGTTGCATGATTTATAGATTAGTTGTTTTATTTATTTTTGTGGAAATATGAATTGTTTCTATTCTGGTGTAACCGAGCTAAACATCCCAACCAATTGAGCTTATGACTTGTAGAAAGGGGAAAAATTAAAATTTGGCAATTTAGGACTCATTTACAAATTGAGCATATTTCTATGTTTAGAGTCTTCAAGATAAAGGTATGTAATTATGAACCATTCTAGATATTATCACAATTAAATACATTTACCAGGTATGTGGAAGTTGCTCTCAGAGTTCTTCATGCAAATTTAGAATTTTTTCTTATTTTTTTGATCAAATACACTTATCACATTAAGTACCTATTGGAAATGATAATTATGGGTATAGATGTGGCTAATAGGAACATTCTGGTAATGATTTGTTTTATAATTATACTATGTCACTGAGGTTCCAGCTCTTCTCTTTTCATTCAAGAATAAAAGAAGAAAAGAATTGATGAGTTCAAAAGAGAAAAATAGAACATAAAGAAAATCAAAAGTCTCACATGATGAAATAAGATAAATGTACCATGCATCATGATTAAAAGAAAATAATGGAAAGAGAATAAAAGGATCCTAAGGTATCTCTATCAGAGTTATGGATGTATGGCTAGCAATAGAGCAATGCTTGAGCTTCCCTTGATTTGTAATGCTTTAAGAGAAACTAGAATGAAACCTAAAGCTTTATCAAGCCTTTGAAAAACTCATCACAATAAGGTTTAAATGAATTACATGCTTGACACACATAGATCCAAAAAAATTGGAAGGCAAGTATGTTGTGTGAATCCACTTAAGAGTCTCTTTCATGTTTTTGATTTAAGTATTTTTTGGTGGCACACTTCATGACTGATTTAAAGATTGCTAACCAAAGTTTTTGGTTCTTGAATACTCAGGAGTATTCCCCCTGTGAGTCATCATTTTTTGTACCTAGCACACCCCCATTTCTAAAAATAGGGACCCTTGTTAAATTCTTCAAATTTGTGCTATAAAATGAACATTCAACTTGATCAAGAACTAGTATTAAATATCTTATGATGATCTAGTTTGTTAGCACATAATATTTATTTGAATTCATCTAATATTTGATTCTTATGTTTCCATGTTACAAGTTTAATGGGGTCTCATTTATGAGAACACTGCCTAAGTGATTTGTACTTTAATGATTAAGTTGAATATTTATTATGAGTAACCCTTGGTCTTTAATCATCTAATTCAATCTATGATTAAATCATTTTAAAAATCCTTAGTCTAAGTATGTTAGCTTACGTCTTTTTTTATATAATATTCAAAATTTATGCAAGGTCAAAATTACTAGAGAGTACTTTATTATATTAAGATTCTATCCCAAATCCTAATCGTATTTATTAATACAACTCAAACCTTAGGATAAAACCTTTATTATATGTCTTTTTATGGTTCATGAGGTCTAATTAATGTGGGGAGATCTTTTATTATAAGCTTAGTTTAAGCCTTACTAAATTTTGAATCATATTTTATTAAATACAAATAAAACTTTAGACTATGATTTATATAAATTCCCAACTATTAACTTATGTCTTTAAATTTATGATCGTATATCCTATGACATGTGTTTTCTTGTGCTCTATTCATCCATGGTGTGATATCGAGCTGAAAAGTCAACTGGTTCTGAGAGCTCCATGAGAGTGACAAGTGTCACCATCATGGGAGCCTGATCTAATTAATCAAAAGCAATGAGGGCATGTTTTAAATGTCAAACAATCCATGAAACTCTATGATAGTGATAAGTGTCACCATTTTGTGATCCTAGTACAAAAATATAATGACCTATGGGAAGATGTAGGGTCAACAAGTCAATAGCACAAAAGCCCCATAGAGCTACCAAGTGGCACAACACAAGATTTTTTATTTTTTAACTTAGCTAAGGGATTTATCCTAATGTTTTTCCCATGTTTATTAACATGAATAAAACCTTAGGTTATATTTATATTCTAAATTATTTTTTCAAAAGACCTTAGTCTAAGTTTATTAATGTTGAGTCTATTTTATGTTTGTAAAAGGAAAGAGTCTTAAGGAGGTGTTCAAAAATTATCAGTCACACAGACATCCAATATGTTCACATGGATGTCAAATTATGGGCACATAGACATCAAAATTAAGCTTAGTAAAGATTTTTATGGGTTATTCAAATATTTATGATTGATTAGACATCAAATATGTTCACATAGATGTCAAATGATGGGCACTTAGACATCAAAATTAAGCTCACAAAAGAGTCCTAGGGGGTGTTCAAAGATTGATGATCATGTGGACATCAAAGACATTCATGTCAAAATAAACTTATGGGCACATACATGTAAAAATGAAGCTCAACAAAGAATCTTAGGGGGTGTTCAAATTAATAGTCATACAGACGTTAAAAACATTCACACATATGTTAAATGATGGGCATGTAAATGTCAATTTTAATCCATGGTAGATAATCCAAAGATAAACACACCATGTTGATTAATACAAATATATCCAATGGTACAAGTCTTAGGTGGACTTTTCAAATATCTAGACTTAATAAGGTGTTGACACCTATCACATTTCAAAATCTAGTAAACAAAATGACATGGCATTATCGCATGGACAGAATATGTAGAGCTATATTTATCAAAAGCCATTGGGTCTCACAGTTTAGTTATATACCTTTGGTAACTAAGCTCATTTGACATTTTTAAAAGGAATGTTTTTCTATAAAGGTAGGGATAGCATGCAACACATAGTTCAGTTAATATTAATCACATTTAAATAGTGTCATTGGTTTTAAGGTGTTGGTAAAGGGATACTTGTCCTTCATACGTGTCTAAATTCCATTTAAAAGTGGCTAACTTAAAATATTTAATAGGTTTTTCTCAAAACCTATAAAATAAGGTATTATTGTGCATATATTTATTTTTCATGTAGTTTGATCTATAATTGTAAAAGTTTATTTTCTTTACACATGCACATGTTGAATAGATTTTGCAAAGGCTAACTTAAACTGATGACTGTAAGAAGACTCTTATATGGTTTTGACCACAATTAGAACTCAAGTTCTGACTATCACATGTAATTACTTTTCATGGAATTTGAGGATGAGGTGACCCCTTCCCCAATCTTATTTAAACAATTGTAATCCATTGGTTCTAAAGGTGTGAGAAAATTTTCAATATATAAGAGCAAAAGCAATTTTGATTGTCATCAAATGTATTTGTGTATTCTCTCCCAATTTATATGTAATTAGGCTTATCTTATTTTTTTTGTTTGATTCAAAAATTCTTAGTATGTAATAGATTCAATGAATTATTTATTTCCTTGATTGATATGCTAGTCTTAGATGTGCAAAAGTAATTTTAGGATTACTAAATTACATTGATTATTAGCAATTAAGTTGATTGATTCATAGTAATGAATGTGTATGAGTGATTTATTTTTATATAATTTTGTGTGTGTGAAAAATATACCTTATATACCTCATTATCTTAAGCCATAATCTCTTGATTAAGGGTGTGTAATAGCTACCCTAAAAGGGGTAACCTTTAACTAAAGCTTGTGAGTTTCCTATATCAGTATCTCCTTAAACTTATAAAATATGTTTGACTATATGTGTGTAATAGCTACTTGTAATAATAATAGGTTTTGAAATAATTCACCCATTTAGAAACCATCTAGAGAGGTGATTCCTAAAAATCATAGTCTTCTTTTATGCCTTACCCTTCCCTCTTTTTTTGAATTTTTTGAGATCTACCCACTTTAGATTACCAAGCATCCACTCATCCAAATCATGTATGAATTCACTACCCTTTAGGAACCACACCTCCATCCAAAAACCTTATCAATTGCCCACATTCTCTACCATCTATTCCATAAATAGGTTAATCAAATTGCATACCTATAACTTGTGCCCTAGAATGAAGTTTACCTCTATTGAGATCCTAAAATGTTAGAGGCTACCTTTTTTACTATGGTGTACATAAAAATTGTATTAGCAAATCTGATAATATTTAAGCACTATAAATTTCAAGTTAGTACTCATAAATACAATAGGTTATTCATTTTCTTCCCTTTTTTATGTGAGTATGATAGCAATAGTATGTTTTAAGGTGAATGAATTATAAGTAAAAATCTTTGGGGAAATCAAGGCTTACTAGCACTAGGGCTTGTGAAATAGCCTTATTTATATCTTAGAATAATTTCTTTGCTTTAATAATCCACTCCACTTTGGAATTTTGTTTGAGCATTATGTTTAGGGGTCTAACAATCTCTACAAACCTTGATATGAATTTTCTTATGAAATTTATTTTTCCAAAGAATGATTTGATATCCTTTCTACTATTTGGAAACATTATTTTTGATATCCCCTTATTCTTATCTACATTAATGGTGATACCATCCTTGGCATTTATGTGTCCTAGCAGCTTGCCTTCAATAATACAAAATATACACTTCTTTGGGTTAAGTGATACCCCAAACTTATTTCATCTTTCAAAAATAGACTAAAAATGGTTGATATGATCAGCTCTATTTTTTGAAAAAATAATGAGATCCTCCATGTATATAATTATGCACTTCCCTATTAGTTATTTAATTACATGATCCATTTCTCTTTGAAAATTCATTTTAGCATTGATTAACCTAAATGTCATTCACTTATATGCATAGGTTCCCCACTTCATAGTAAATATTATTTTCATCTTATCTTTTGATTCAATCGGTACTTGATTGAAACCTAAAAATCCATCCAAGAAAGACATCATTTTAGAGCCATTTATAATTTTTATTACCTCATCTAAAGAGGTAAAAGTATAATTATCCTTCTCTAATGCTTTATTTAAATTCTTGAAGTCAACACAAAGTCTGGTCTTACCACTCTTTTTATTGATTAGAACTAGATTGGCCACCCAAGTTGAATGTCTAATAGGAAATAAAATCCTAGCACTTAGCAATTTTTCCACTTCTTTTTGAATTATTGGTTCCAAGATAGGATTAATCATATTTTTCCTTTACCTAAATTATTTATGATCAGGCTTGAGTGGAATTGTATGGGTGATGAATCTAGGATTGAAAATACTTAAGTCATCATAGGTCTATGTAATTATATCTTTATACTTAATTGGTTCCTTGACTCTACCTTTTTTCAAGTGTATAGCTTAAGCCAATATTGATGAAGTGTGCATTATTTTCATCACCAACATTTTTTGAGCTAAATTTAGACTCATTAAGCTTTTGATTTAACTTATTTGGGAATAATGGAGTTTTATTCATATTTTAGTTACAGGTTTGGATTAATAAATCATTATAAAATATAGTAATAAATATTCACTGCGGCTCTGTTGGTCACGAGTTCTAGTCCCCCCCAACCCATGGTACCGAAGGGCATGTCGTGCCAGCGCCACCGGTCATGTTAAAAAGTTTACCAGGCATACTACAGGTTATAGGGGGACCATGTTGTATAGATTCCTGCAGCCCAAATATATATATATATATATATATATATATATATATATATATATATAGTCTTGATTTGTGCAATTATTTCTCTTTTTTACCTTTCTAAAAATAGAAATAAATAATAAGAAATATAACTTAGCTATAAAATATACTGAGATGACTAATATAGAGGTTAAAAATGGATATGCAAGACTGGGAAGGTGTCATAAACTTGAATCTAGATTTTATTGGGTGAAAGGATAGGAGCACCAAAAAGGGGACACTTTAGTGCCTGGTGTTATTATCCATTCCTATCATTATTTTCCATATTGATCATAGAGACTTGAAACTTTTTGGGTAGTTGTGATGTGCCTGTATAAGTGTACTTATGAAAACTCAAGTGTTGGTCATTAACAAAACTTGTTGTGGAGTTGATTTTGTATTCAAACCCTAACCCTCTATCATGCTTGATAAAATGACATTTGAGTCACTCTAGAAAGAGGGGGGTTAATGTTAAATATGTACTAAACATGCAATCCACACCCCTTATGTGGGTACATTACCTACCTACTAATACTTCAAAGAGGGATCAAGTCATATGTAGTTTTCCCACCTAGTGTGATTTGTGCAATAATGTGATATAGATGCAAATGTCAAATTGATAGTGTTTTAGGTGGTTAGGGACTAGTATGAGTATTTTAGTAGGTTTGTAGTTATATTGGGTGACTATGTACAAAGAATAGGGAAGTTTTCCTTAGTGCTTTGTTTGTATTCTTGTTTTCTTTAAAGTTTGGTCACCTTCCTTTGTAAATGAGTTTTGAGTGGGATTTTATAGGGAATAATTGGTCATGGGTCAGATGTATTCATGATAAGATGACCTAATTAAGGATAAGGACAAAATAAAATGACCATTGGGGCTCAAAGTGCAAATGGATAGGACCACCAAAAATGGGAAACTTCTTTATGAAGCACTATAGTCCAAATAGGGTGCTCCTATCCTATAAGCTCAAGACTTGGGGGAATAAGATTAGCATAGGCGATACTATTTAGATGAGATAGAATGACTATTTAGAATGTTTTGGATGATTGGAAATGAGAAAAAAGGTGTCTAGAAGGGTCGTAAGGGTATGTAAAAAGGACCTATGGATGGGGTGTCATAAGCCACACTCAAAATATCAATTGGACATTTTATATGATTATATTTTCCCACCTTTATTATAGTAATGCAACAAAGTAAAATACTAGGATAAAAGAAAAATAGATAGCATACCTTAACTTACCTATAAGGGTGAATGCCATGAAGATGTGTGATGTTGAGTATGCATAGAGAGATCACATCATGAAGCGTAAATTTACAAGAGAAAACAAGGAGTAGATCAATTATTACTATACATGTTATGTCTAAAATAAGAATTTACAAATTCTAGGTAAAAGAGAGAGGAAAAGAAAGGAATGAATACACCTTATCGAGTACATGAACCAATACAAAACCTATTGTGATGTTGAGTGATTTTGAGTGATGTTGGGTATGTGTTGTACCAAGAGTAATATCATGAATAGATCTAAGTGCTAAATTCTTCAAGGATGGTTCAAGAATACAAAGGCTAGCCCTTTGGTTCCATTACCACCCACTATGTAGTGAAGTTATTTGATTATGGTTGTGTTAATTGATGTTTAGACTGTGTGTCCAATTCTTTTGAGTAGGTGGCTCAAGAATACAAAGGTTAGCTATTCCATTGGCTCCATCATTACCCACTAAGTATGAATTATTAATTGATATCAGTATGAATGTATGTTGTATGATATGTCTCATGAATCTCATGAATGCCCTATAATCTGACATTGTGGCATGAATAGTTGAATGTATACTGATAACTAGCCCAATCTTGGCCGCTTTAAAAGGTGGAGATTAAGCTTGTATGAAATCCATTTTGAAACTAAGAACTAGGCTTATCTGAAAGCCACTCCAAAATGATGCCAACCACCTACAGATGGAATAAAGCACATAACTACTAAGATTGCCTGGGTAATACAATGAACTAGAAAGAAAAGAAGGCAAATGTATCATGCACGTTACCCCTAATCATTGGTGTTTATAAAATGGATTCTAATCTAGAAGTTATATCAACTATCAAATCTAAAATTAAAAGTAAGAGACATCATGCCATGCATGATGCCCCTATATCTAGATAATCTAAGTAAAATTATACTAAAACTACCCAATCTAAACTAAATTGTAGTTGATAAAACTATAATTAACCTTACGATCTATCTGTTTCTAAAAATCTAGGTTTTTGGCTATTTGGATAGAATCATCAAAAAGTGGACACTTTATTGTAGGGCATTGTAGTCTGAATGGGGTACTCTTGTCCTTTATTATTTTTTATGATTATTCTATGTTCATACCTATTTTTTTGGTCTATTCTATGTGTTTTGAATTTTTATTGTTGTTCTGAGTGTTCTAAAAACTAATTTTGATCAATAGAGGGATTCAATCTCTATGATAAAACCCTTGTTTATTATCCCCCCTTCTAAGGGTAGGAGTGAAGAGCCTACAATTACTACCATCAAAATAAAGAGAACTACAAGTGTGTTATGCTATGAACTGCATTATATAGCAATGATAATCCAAAATATATCTCAAGATGTAGCATAGTTTGTATTGTAGATTGTTATATCAACAGGGGTATACCTAGATAGATGCAACAATGTAAAAGCATGTGCAGGATACTACAATGAAATGAAAAATCTAGTTAGTTGTCAAGGATGGATACTTAAAGCAATAAAGGAAGGCATGTAAATTTTATAAATACTATCACATCTAACTGATCAAATCAAGAAGTGAAAGTATGTAAAACATGTAGTATAAGACTAGGTAGATTCTAAGAAATGCATAAGTGTTATATACTAGTGAGTGTCAATAAAAAAATCTATGTAAGATAGAAATTAATATGCATCAACATGATAATTAGAGTGTGTGGTGTAGGAATAACATAACTTGGATGATATAGTCATGTAGAATATGCCCCTAGTGGGTAGATATGTTTATGTATGTCTTGAATATAAAAGTAGGATGCCCCCTCAATGGGTAGAGTGAAGTAATCAGGGATTTGGGTGTCACTACACACATTCAAATAAGATCAAGTGAATCATGGTAATGTAGATAAATTGATAAGCAATAGCATAGAATATCAAAATGTAAGTCTAGCATGGTAGTAGAAATATAAAGCATAGATAATGCATACAGTTGAAAATTTTTAGGTGTTTGAGTTATTTAAATGATTTTATATTTTGACATGTTTTATTGTTTTTGGTAATTTGAAATATTATATTATTTTTGGTATTTTTAAATAAGTTATGTACAAGTAAACAAAAAGGCACTATGTACAGGTAAGTTGAGAAATTATGTATAGAAGAAATAATACTAACAAATGAGTCTCATTAGAGAATCCCTATCATGGTGTCCTAAATCAAGGAGAGGGATCATACATGATCATGAAACATGATGGAAGGGCTGATATTTTGAATCTAAAATTAGTGTATGTTTTAAGTGCTCTAAAATATTTGAAGTGGAAACCAACTTTGGGGTCCCCCTATAACTCTGAGAATTGGATGCAACTATGGGGCTCTTAGGGACCCATCTGATAGTAAAATCTCTCTAAAAATATGCTCTATCTATAGAGGCATGAGACCTCAATGATACTACCCTAGGTGTGAATACTATAGATGGAAACTGTCTAGAGTTCTAAAACTATTGTTGATGTAGTGGCCACTCTAATAAAGGGCTCCATGAAAGTATATGAAATCTCTATGCTAATGAGGGAGGCCTAAAATATGTTTGAATCTCACCTAGAGGAAGAACTATAACTGGTGGATGAGTTAAAATTGGGGACTACAAAGTAGGAGATAGCTTTGAAATGGGGAGTGGTAACTCACACAAAATTCCACCAACTATAACAACCTAATTAGCATGAATGTATTTCATGAATCTATGAACTATAGAAGGTAATGCATAAATTTTATAGATCCATGGTCAACCAAGAAACATCTCAAAGACACTTACACTAGGAACAATAGTAAATGATGTGGCCACATGTGTTGACCAACCTATAGATAAAGTATAATCTCACCAAATAAACTATGTATGTGTCTGCTAAATCCATTGATACTATGTCTATTGGGGTGATATCTTGCTTTAAATATCCCAAATGTTGAATAATGTCATAATGCACATGTTCACATTGGATCCATTGTCCATGAGAACACTATGACTAGGATGGTGATTAATGTAGGCTTTGATAAAGAGTGCATAGTGATCTGAATCATCTTAAACTATATCCTACTCTGAGAAGGAGATCAAAAGTCTAGCTATAACTCTAGAATTATACACACCAATCATGTTGCTCAAAGGATGTGACTCAATTGAAATTACCTGGTATGTAGCTAGTGGAGGGTGTGCATGATATGCATGGTGAACACCTAATGTGCCCCTGTCTTCTATTTAGAATATTGTGGGAAAGGATCTGAGAAAATTTTAAAACCTTCTTCTATGTTTTCTTTGCCTAAAGAAGGTCAAATAGAGTGCCAATATAAATAAGGTTTCCATATATCAATTCATGTATCTTGTGTTACAAACTGATGCATATGTTCATTGTGTGTCTTGGTGCCTTGTGAAAATCATAGAATACATTCTTATCATATCCATGTGGAAGAGGATTTATCGTATCAACTTCCTAAATATGAGGGAAAGATAGGACATTGCCTTATAATAGCTATTCTAAGACTCTATTTGGAGATATTGGTAGATTGGTAAAGGATCATCGAGGATGTGCTAATAAAACCACTCATTCAAGTGGCTCTAAAACTACAATAACTATATGTTGATTTTGACTTTTACTATCATTAACCTTTACTTTGTATGGTGCTTTACTATTACTCTTGTTTGTTATTTTTGATATGCTTATGTACTTGATTTTTCCCATTGAAAGTAATTTGACATCCCTTTCCTTTAGTGTATGACATAACTCAGTGAATGAAGAAAACTTTTTGAATAGTATTGACTCATGCAAAGCTATTAGAAGACTCTATTTGAAGAGATCTTGTAATTCTTGATTGGCCATGAGGTTAATCATTTTAGCCAATATAGTCTTATATCTAAGAACATAATCTATGAGATGCTCATTTTACCTTTATTTTTATTGTAAAACTTGGGTATAAGAAACATTATCATGTATGTTAACGTTGAAATGAGCTAGGAACATGTTATTTAAAGGATTAAATGCTTTGAGTGATTGATTTGATAGACTATAAAACCAATGTAGAACATAATCCTTTAAACTTCATGGAAATAGATTGGTTAGTAACCAATAATTTGGCACATAGTCCAAGCATGCTACATGAAAAGCTCTCAAATGTTTCTCTAGATCACACTTTCCATCATATAGAGTAAGCTTGGGTTTAACAAAACCTGGTGGCAAGTGTGTAGAAGTAATATGGCATGATAATGGTGTATGTAGTAGAGAAAAAGATTCCAAATCTTGTGTTGGTCTAGAGGCACCTTGATCAATATGTAGCACCTTGGATTGAAGAGATTTAATCTCTTTCACAAGGGCAACCACATCAGGAGGCAAAGATGTACTAGCTGTAATTGGTGGTGCCACATATAAAAGTTGGGCTGATATAGGGGGTTGTTGAGACATAGTTACCCCTGTAGTGTCATTTAAAATTGGTTGTTTTGTGTTTTGAGAGGATTCACCATTATTTGCTTTTTTTGTCTTGCATATCAATATTTTTAGTTAAAAGGTCTTAAAGTTCCCTCTTATCAGTTTCATCAAAGCTGATAAATTGGGCCATTATTAAAATAGGAAAAAAAAGTGAAAGTGGATTGAATTTCTTGTAATAAGTTGTAATAATAAAAATGTGATATAAGGAAAGTACTAAATAAAGGAAATGTAAAGTTGTAAAAATAGCAAACTGGAACATGCATAAAAAGATACAAAGCTCACTAACATGTAAGGTGATACCTCCAAAAACATAGGGACCTAGTATATTCTACTAAGATTTAAAAGAAATGATTTTTAAAATTACTATGGTGAATTTTAAAAATTAAATGTGAAATTTTGATTTATATATGCAGGAAAAATTAGAAAAGTACTACTAAAATCAGCAAAGAATTTTCCCTAAGGTTTTTAGGGTTTTTTGTTTGCAATCAAAGTAAGTTAGGTTCACCAAATGATTTTACTTATTTGGGAATAATGGATTTTTATTCCTATTTTAGTTAAAGGTCTAGATTAATAAATTATTATAGAATATAGAAATAAATGTAGTCTTGATTTATGCAATTATTTGTCTTTTTCACCTTTCTAAAAATAGTAATAAATAAGAAGATATATAACTTAGCTAGAAAATAGATTGAGATGGTTAATACAGAGGATGAAAATGGTTATGCAAGACTAATAAGGTGTGGTAAACCTAAATCTATACTTTATTAGGCAAAAGGATAGAATCACTAAAAAGAAGATGCTTTGGTGTCTAGTGTTGTTGTTCATTCCTATGGTTGTATTCCAAACTGATCATAGAGACTTGAAAATTTTATGGTAATTACATTGTTTATGTGTGAGCATGCCTATGAAAAATCAAGTTTTGTTTATCAATATAACTCACTATATAACCAATTTTGTCTTCAAACCCTAACCCTCCATCATGTTTGATAAAATGACATTTGAGTCACTTGAGAAAAAGTGGGGTTAGTGTGAAATATTAACTAAGTGTGCAATACACACCCCTTGTGTTGATACACTACCTACATACTAATACTTTGAAGAGGGATCAAGTCATGTTTAGTTATCCTACATAGTGTGTTTTGTGCAATAGTGTGATGTGGATGCAAATGCCAAATTGATTATGTTTGAGGTAGCTAAAGATTGGTATGAGGATTTGAGTAGGTTTACAATTGTGTTGGGTGACTATGTGCAAATAATAGGGAATTTTTCCTTAGTGCTTTATTTGTATTCTTTCTTGATTTATAAGTTTGGTCACCTCTCTTTGTAGAAGAGCTTTGAGTGGGATTTTATAGGGAAAAAATGGTCATGGGTTAGATGTATTCATGTAGGCTGGCCTAATTAAGGATAAGGACTAGATGAAAATGATTGTTGGGGCTCAAAGTGCAAATGGATAGGACCACCAAAAATGGGACACTTATTTATGGGGCACTATAGTCCAAATGGGGTGCTCTTGTCCTATAAGCTCGGGACCTAGGGGAACAAGATTAGCGTAGGGATTATTGTTTGGCTAAGGTGGAGTGACCATTTAGAAGGTTATATATGATTGAAAATGAGTAAAAAGGTGTCTATAAGGGTCATAAGAGCATGTAAAAATGACCTATGGATGGGGTGTCACAATCCAACTAAAACTACCAATTTGGACTTGATATGACTACATTTACCCCCCTTTATGCTAGTGATGTAGAAAAGTGAAATACTAGGATAAAGGAAAAATAGACAACATACCTGAACTTACCTACAAGGGTGAATCCCATGAAGATGTGTGATACTAAGTGTGTATAGAGAGAGCACAGTGTGAATAATAAATTTACAAGAGAAAACAAGGAGTAGATCATTTCTTACTATAGGTATAAAATAAGAACATACAAAGATTGGGTAAAAGAGAGAGGAAGATAAAAGAATTAATACACCTCACTAGGTACATGAACCAATAAAAAACCTATTTGTGATTTTGAGTGGTGTTAAGTGATACTAG
Source organism: Torreya grandis (assembly GCA_037957365.1). Lineage (NCBI taxonomy): Eukaryota > Viridiplantae > Streptophyta > Pinopsida > Cupressales > Taxaceae > Torreya > Torreya grandis. Next base: position 1,130,261 of record JARHVA010003484.1, on the reverse strand, counting down.
GTATGTGATGTACCAAGAGTAATATCACAAACAAATTTGATTGCTCAATTCCTCGAATGTGGTTCAAGAATATAAATTCTAGCCTTTTGGCTCCATCATCACCCACTATGTAGTGAATCTAAGTGATCATGCATGTGTTAATTGATTTTTAGACTATGTGTCTAATCCCTCTAAGTAGGTGGGTCAAGAATGCAAAGGCTATCTAGTCCCTTGGCTCTATCATTACCCACTAAGTGTGAACTATCAATTGATATTGGTATGAATGTGTGTCATATGAGATGGCTCATGAATCTCATGAATTCTCTATAATCTAAAAGTATTGCATTTATAGTTTAATGTGTATTGAGAACTAGGCTAATCTTGGCCACTTTGAAAGGTGGAGATTAGAATTATATGAAAGCCACTCCAAAACTAAGAACTAGGCTTATATGAAAGCCACTCTGAAATGATGTCAACCACATGTAGATGAAATAAGGCATGAAACTATTGAGAATACTTGGGTAATATAATGAACTAGAAATAAAATAAAGAAAATGTGTTGTACACATTGCCTCTAATCATTGGTGTCTATAACATGGATTCTTATTTGGAAGTTTTACTAACTACCCAATCTAGAACTAGAAGCAAGAGCCATCATGTCATGCATGATGCCTCCTATATCTAGAAAATGTAAGTAAAATTGTATTAAAACTACCTAATATAAATTGGACTATAGATGATAAAACTATAATTGACCTTACCTTTCTACCTATTTTTAAAAAAATTAGGTTTTTGACTATTTAGATAGGAGTGTCAAAAAGTGGACACTTTATTGTAGGGTGTTGTAGTCTGAATGGGGCATTCTTGTCCTATACTATTTTTTATCTATGTTTATCCCTATTTGTATAGTTTATTATACATGTTTTAAATTCTAATTATTGTTCTGATTGTTCTAAAAACTAATTTTGACTAGTATAGGGCTCTAATCTCTATGACAAAACTCATGTTTGTTTCCCCCTCTTTTGAGGGTAGGAATGAAGACCCTACAATGACTAAAAGATCCCTAAAAGTGTGTTATGAAATGAAATACATTATATAACAATGATAATATAAAATGTCTCAAAATATAGCATAGTTTATATTAGAGATTGTTAGATCAACAAGGGTATGTCTGGATAAATGTAACAATATAATAGCTTGTGTAGTATACTAAACTAAAACTAGAAATCTAGTTAGTTATCAAGGAAGGATGGAGCATGATGTCCATTAAGGCATCAAAGAAGGAAAGATAATGCATGATTTGGATCATGGCATTGCAAAAAACTAAGAAGTAAACAAACATACACACAAGGAAAGAAGAAAGAAGCATATAAAAGAGACCAAGGGGGAAAGAAAATAAGGTACATAGGCACATGTCACTCAAACTAATAAATCAAACATATAAGGCATATTCAAATGCCCACATACACATATAATTACAAACAAGCAAGATTACCACAAGGGCCATATGCACATATAAGAGTACAAGCAAAGGATATTGGTAAATATCATAAGGTACACACAAGTAGCAAAATAGGAACTAAGAAATGCAATCACATATATCTACTCAAAGTGATAAAGTAAGGCATGTAAATATTGGAAATACTATCACATCTAACTGATCAAATCAAGAAGTGAAAGTATGCAAAACATGTAGTACAAGACTAGGTAGATGCTAAGAAATACACAAGTGTTATACACTAATGAGTGTCGATAGAATAATCTATGTAAGCTAGTAAGTAATGTACATCAACATGATAACTAGAGTGTGTGGTGTATGAATGACATAACCTATATGGTGTAGTCATGTATAAGATGCCCCAAATGGGTAGATATGTCAATGTATGTCTCAAATGTAAAATTAGGATGCCCCTCAATGGGTAGAGTGAATCAATCAAGGATCTGGGTGCCACTGCACACACTCAAAGAAGATCAAGTGAAGTATGGTAATGTAGCTAAATTGATAAACAATAGCATAAAATAGCAAAATGTAAGTCTAGAATGGTAGTATAAATATAAAACATGGATAATGTATACAATTGAAAAGTTTTGGGTGTTTGAGTTATTTGAATGATATTGTATTTGACATGTTATATTATTTTTGGTATTTTGAAATATTTTATTGTTTTTAGTATTTTGAAATAAGATATGTACAAGTAAGAAATAAGACACCATGTACAAGTAATATGGGAAATTATGTACAAGAAAGATTGAGAATAAATGATACTAGTCAATGAGTCTCATAAGAGACTCCCTATCATGGTGTTTTATATCAAGAAGAGGGATCATGTGTGATCATGAAGCATGATGGAAGGGCTGAGACTGTGACACTAAAAATAGTGTATGTTGTAAGTGCTCTAAAATATCTATAGTGGAAACCAACTTTGGGGTCCCCTTGTAACTCTGAAACATGGATGCAACTATGGGGCTCTTAAGGACCCATCTGGTAGTATAATAATCTCTTTGAAAATGTGTTCTATGTGTAGAGGCATGAGACCTCAATGATACTAGCCTAGGTGTGAATATTGTAGCTAGAAATTATCTAGAGTCCTAAAATTGTCATTGATTTAGTGGTCACTCTAAGAGAGGCATTTGTGTAAGTGTATGAACTCTTTATGCTAGTAAGGGAGGACTTGACTGTGTCAATCTCAACTAGAGGAAAAACTATAATTGGTGTAGGAACTGAAACTAGTGACTATAGAATAGGAGATGGCTCTGAAGTGGGGAGTGGTAACTCATATAGAATTCCACCAATTATAACAACCTAATTAGTGTGAATGTATTTCATGCATTTGTGAACTATATAAGTTACTACATGAATTTTATGGATCCATGGTCAACCAAGCAACATGTCAAAGAATCTTGCACTAGGAACAATAGTAAATGGTGTGGCCACATGTGTTAGACCAACCTGTAGAGGAATTACAATCTCACCCAATAAATTTTGTATGTGTCCATTGAACCACTAATAATTATGTTTGTCAAGGTGATATCTTGCTTTGAATATCCCAAATGGTAAATTAATGGCATAGTGCACATGGTCACATTGGATCCATTGTCTATAAGAACACTATGAATGAGATGGTGATCAGTGTAGGCTCTAATAAAGAAAGCATAGTAATTCAAAACATTCTCAACTATCCTCTGCTCTGAGAAGGAGATCGAAGGTCTATATGGAACTCTATAATTATACACATCAATCATGTTCCTCAAAGGATGTGACTCAATTGAAGGTTCCTAGTATATAGATGGTGGAGCGTCCGCATGATATGTATGGTAAACACCTAATGTGCCTCCTATCTCTTGTTTAGAATGTTGTGGGAAAGGATCTAAGAAAAAATTTAGAGCCTTGTCCTATGTTTTCTTTACTTGAGGAGGCTCAATTGGAATGCCAAGATCAATAAAGTTGCCATCTATCAAGTCTTGTATCTTATGTCACAAACTGATGTATCTATTCATTGTGTGTCTTGGTGCCCTATGAAAATTATAGAATGCATTTTGATCATATCCATGTGGAATAGGATTTGTCATATCAACTTCCATAATAAGGAGAGATAGGACATTGCATTCTAATAGCTATTATAACACTTTGGTTTGAGATATTTATAGATTGGTAAAGGCTCACCAAGGAAGCACTGATAAAACCACTCATTGAGGGGGATATAAAGTTGCATTAACTATAGGTTGATTTTTATTTTGCTATCATAAACCTTTACTTTATATGGGACTTTACTATTACTCTTGTTTGTTATTTTATATGCTTATGTACTTGATTTTGCCCATTGAAATTAATTTGACTTCCCTTTCCTTTAGTGTATTACATAACTCAATGAACAAAGTAAACTTTTTTAACATTATTGACTCATGTAAAGATGGTAGAAGACTCTACTTAAAGAGATCTTGTAATTCTTGATCGGCCATAGGGCTAGTCATTTTAGCTAAGATAGTCTTATATCTAAGAACATAATCTATGATATGCTCATTTTACCTTTGTTTTTGTTGTGTAACTTGGGCATAAGAAACCTTATCACATATGTTAATGCTAAAATGAGATAGGAACATGTTAGCTAAAGGATTGAATACTTTGATTGATTGATTTGATAGACTATAGAACCACTATAGAAAATAATCCTTTAAACTCCATAGAAATAGCTTGGTTAGTAACCAATCATTTGGCACATAGTCCAAGCATACTACATGAAAATATCTTAAGTGTGTCTCTGGATCACCCTTGCCATCATATAGAATGAGCTTGGGTTGAATAGAACTTGGTGGAAATGGTGTATAAGTAATATGGTGTGTCAATGATGTATGAAGTAGAGAAAAAGAGTCCAAAGCTTGTGTTGGTCTAGAGGCACCATTCTCAATATGTATCACCTTAGATTGAAGAGATTTAATCTCTTTCACAATGGTAGTCACATCAGGAGGCAAAGATGTACTAGCTATAATTTGTGGTGTTACATATGAAGGTTGGGCTACTATAGGGGGTTATTGACACATAGTTACCCCTATAGTGTCATTTTCAATTGGTTATTCTATGGTTTAAGAGGATTCACCATTTTTTGTTTTTTGTTTTTCTTCTTGTAGTATTTTAAGCATATCATCTTACATATCAATATTTTTAGTTAAAAGACCTTGAAGTTCCCTATTATTAGTTTCATCAAAGCTGGTATATTGGGCCATTATCAAATTAGGAAAATAAAGTGAAAGTGGATTGAATTTCTTTCAATAAGTTGTAATAAGAAAAATGTGATGGAAGGAAAGTACTAAATAAAGGAAATGTAAAGTCCTAAAAATAGTAAACTAGAATATGCATAAAAAGGATATAAATCTCACTAACATGTAAGGTGATACCTCTAAAAACATAGAGACCTAGTATATTCTACTAGGGTTTGAAAGACATGATTTTTTAAATTACTATGGTGAATTTTAAAAATTAAATGTGAAATCTTGATTTATATATGCAGGAAAAATCAGAAAAGTACTACTAAAATCAGCAAAGAATTTTCCCTAGGGTTTATAGGGTTTTTGTACACAAATGAAGTAAGTCAGGTTCACCAAATGATTTAACTTATTTGGTAATAATGGAGTTTTATTCTTATTTTAGTTAAAGGTCTAGATTAATAAATTAGTATATAGTATAGAAATAAATACATTCCTGATTTGTGTAACTATTTATGTTTTTCACCTTTCTAAAAATAGCAATAAATAAGAAGAAATCTAACTTAGCTAGAAAATAGACTAAGACAGTTGATACAGAGGTTGAAAATGGATGTGTAGGACTAGGAAGGGGTCATAAACTTGAATCTGGATTTCATTGAGTGAAAGGATAGGAGTGAAAAAAAGTGGATGATTTGGTGTCTAGTGTTATTATCCATTCCTACCATTATTGTCCAAACTGATCATAGAAACCTAAAACTTTTTGGGTAGTTGTTTTGTACCTATGTGAGAATGCCTATAAAAATCAAGCACCGATCATCAAATAAAATCATTATGGATCCAATTTTGTCTTGAAACCCTAACCTTCCATCATGATTGATAAAATGACATTTGAGTCACTTGAGAAAGAGGGGGGTTAGTGTCAAAGATGTACTGAACATACAATCCACACCCCTTGTGTGGGCATGCTTCCTACATACCAATACTTTGAAGAGGGATCAAGTCATATGTAGTTATCCCACCTAGTTTTCTTTGTGTAATAGTTTGATACAGATGCAAATGCCAAATTGATAGTGTTTGAGGTGTCTAGGGACTGGTATGAGGATTTGAGTAGATTTGTAGCTATGTTGGGTGATTGTGTGCAAAGAATAGGGAAGTTTACCTTAGTTATTTGTTTGTATTCTTGCTTGATTTGTAAGTTTGATTACCTCCCTTTTTAAATGAGCTTTGAGTGGGATTTTATAGGGAAAAATTGGTCATGGGTCAGATGTACTCACACTACACTGACCTAATTAAAGATAAGGACCAGATGAAAATGATTGTTGGGGCTCAAAGTGAAAATGGATAAGACTACCAAAAATGGGACACTTCTCTATGATGTGCTATATTCCAAGTAGGTCACTCTTGTCCTATAGGCTCAGGACCTAGGAGAATAGGATTGGTATAGGGAATACCATTTGGCTAAGGTGGAATGATTGTTTAGAAGCTTCTAGAAGACTAGTAATGAGCAAAAAAGTGTCTAGAAGGGTCATAAGAGCATGAAAAAAGTACCTATAGGTGGGGTGTCATAAGCCACACTCAAAATACCAATTTTGACATTTTCTATGACTACAACTTTAGTTTTATTTTTGATTGGGCTTGAGGATCTATATTGAATGTCCTTTCCAGGGTGACCATTTCTAATGGGAGGTGATTCTCTTTCAACTAGATAATGCTTATTCATCTAATTCTTCATGGTACTTGTGGATTTTGTGTTTTCCATATATTATTTAAGACTCAAATTATCCTAAATTTCTTAAATATTAGACAATTTGATGGTCATCATCGAATACTTGAAAATTTTCAACATTTTCTGGTACTAAAGAACACAACACCAATTTAATGGAGAATTTATAGATTTTTGACTCTTGTAAGGGTGCCAAATTTGTTGTTAAAGTGGCCAGTGAATTAATGGTTCCATTTTGTTCTCTCGAGATAGATACTATGTTGAAAACTTGTAATGATTCAATTAAATCCCAAGCTATATGCTTGTACTTCTTTAGATATGATAATTTACATTGATATTTATTTTTGACTTGGTTAACAACGAGTTTAGAACCCCCATATACTAGTAATTCTTTGACATTATTTTTGAGGGAGAACTATAATCCTAAATTTTTATTCTTTAGTCAGACTATTTTTATTCTTTAGTTAGACTATTTTTATTAAGGATTCATATTCTACTATGATGTTAGTGTAAGGGAATTGGAGCCTATAATTTGCCAATATATTATCTCCTTGTGGATTGATCAACTCAATACCAACACCTAATCTTTTCTTTGATCTGGTTACATCCAAATGGAGGGTCCATAATTGGGAAGGACTCAAAATTTCTTCTAGGGATTTATGCTTCATGGAAAATGTGTAAATTTTAAGACTAGGAGATTTATAATGTACCTCTTCTTTGGTAGTATTGTAATCCATAATGGGATGTTTCATTATTGGCTCTCGATCGATCCTTATCTGGTTGGCTATGCCTTTCCAAGGTAGCCAAATATGTGAAAATTCCATCAATAGATATCCATTTAGCATTTTTGACCAATCTCTACTCAATAACAACCCATACCCTTCAGGAATATCTACTACCAAGATATCAATAGTCATTTGTACTCTAGGTTTTGAGGTAGCTTGAATTATCACATCATTAAACTCTCCCAATATAGGAACTATCGTTCTATCTAAGTGCAATGCAGTCTTCTTAGATGGCTTTGGTGTTAAACCAAGCTTCTAACAAATGGAATTTGGCATTACCTTTTGTTGAAGCTCTTAAATCTACTAATAAATTATGTATATTCTTTCCAAACACTTGAATGGTTAGTAAGAACATAGCAACTTTAGGCTTGATTTTGTAGATAACATTTGTGTTGGTTATCTTAGACTTTTCTATAATAGACTTACTTAAGATGGACTTCCATAAGAGCTCTTTCTACTCTATGATTTGTCTTAGTTCATGAAGAGTAATTTTGGCCTTAATTTTATTCATATCCTCAATAATATTGTATCCTCCTTTATTTTTTTCCTCACTATGTTGAGGCTAATAATTCCCTTTAGGGGGAGGAGGATTGTTGTCAACCTTGAGATTTGAAGGGATAATCATATTATTAGGAGGATTAGAAGTAATGAATGACTATTTTTTACTCAAATTATAATTGTTCTTGTTGAACTACTGAAACACCTACACCTCATTAGAGTTATCCTCTAGGATATTTCCATATTCATTAGGGAAAGAAGACTTAAAAGTCTCAAAGAGCATAATTAAATTAGAAAGACCAAATTTATTAGGCAGATCTAGAGGATTCATCATTTGATCTTATCTGATCATCTCTTTTTAGAATATTTTAAAGGCTGCATAGAACTCTATATAGTCTATCTCTCCATGTTGAGATGTATTATGGACCCTACAATAGTTGGGCAAATCCATTTCCATGATATTGATCTCTAGAAGCTTATTCAATTGTTGTTGGTCTTCATTGTTATTGGGCCTATTAAAAGGCCTTTTATATCTTTAAAAGGCATAATTTTGATTATAATTCTAATTATTTGTATTCCCTATCTTCTTTCACATATTCATAAAATTATTTCTCAACTTTTGAACCATTCTTTTTATAGAATCTAATTTAGCTTTGTTAGAGGTAGAACCCTGAGTGACTGTTTCATTGGTATGAGCCTGATGTTGATTCTCCTAGTTATTTCTTTGTGTATGATTATTCAATAAATCATATTTTTTATTCATTTTTTATTGTGTCATGGGATGTAGAGTGTAAAACTAATTCTAATTAAATATAGGAGCATTCTAATTCACCTATATAATTATATTTAAGGATGGAAGCCCATTTTTGAATGCTTACCTCCTAGATTGTGAGGGCTAAGTTGTCGATTGAGCTACTTATCAATGTTGATAGCTTATTAGAATGTCAAATCTAGCGTATTGGTAATAGTATCTCTTCACAAGAACATGATAGTAATAAGATCTAAGGCATTCTTGTATATTTTGAGTGATATATTCTCATTTGGCTTATACATGGCATTTAATCAAGTGTGAATTTTATATAATCTTGCATTAAAGGCTTAGATGGACTTGTTAAGATCCCTTTTCATGCTAGTAAAGAGATGATATACCAAAATTTAATTAATTGCCTATTTAAATTATGTGAGGAATGTACTTTGACACTCATCCTATGAAGTGATGGAATTTTCTTGTAAATTGAGATACCAATCATAAGAAGAATCTTGTAGAGTAAATGGAAAAATCCTAAATGCAACATCCTCATGGATAACATTTATTAATCTCAAAGTGTCCTTAAAATATTTGATATGTTCTTCAGTCATCCTCCCACTTGATGAGGAGAAAGTAGGCAGATACTTCTCTACATTTCTTGGTAGGTCATGTTGGTCCCTAGGGATGGTAATGGTGGATTTGATTAACCAGGGTTGAGCCATGGGAGTATTGATAAATAGGGAATTCCTTAAAAAGGTAGGTGTTTGGGCTTGGCATACCTCAAGGATGATAGGTATGGGTTTAGGCCTCCTAGAGTTTAACAATGGTAAAACCAAAATTCTAGATCAGGCCCCAGACCTTGTTAATCTCTTGGGTATTTTTTTAATGATAGGGCCCTTATTTATTAGGAAAACACACAAGTGTTCCCTCTTTCTAGTGCCAGCTTTTTCTTTCTATTGATGTGGGTTTTATGCACACTTTAAAGAGTTTTAAATGAGGTAACCTCTAACATTTTGGGATCTTTGTTGAGCTAGGTTCCACTCTATGGCACGAGTTGTAGGTATGTGGTTAGAACAACTAGGTGGTGGAATAATAGGTTAATCATGTGGGTTGTTCAACCAATGTTTGTGGATAGATGTATGGATTTTAATAGAAAGAGAACTCACTAGGTGAGTTGGATGGGTGGAAGACTTATCTATGGTGGGTAGGTCTCATAGAAACCTCAAATGGGAGGAAGGGTGAGGTAGAAAAGAGGGTTTTATATCTCTGAAATAAAATTTCTTAGTCTACCTCTTTGGTGGACAAGTATCGCAGAAACCAATGTTTATTGTTTGAAGCTTGGCACAGTTGTAAATAAACATGGATAGAGTCTGGGATTATTAGATATAAGATGCTTATTGGTCTCAACTAAAGGTTTATATTCTTCAAGATATTATTTCATACCTTTATATAATAGGTTATAGCTTGAACCAAGAAATTATCAAAGGCAATTATGGCTCACACCTAGAATACTATATCAGATGAGATATTTCTACACATCTTGGATTATTGATTCAACTTATGTTAACTTCTAAATCAATAAAATATATCAATCTTAAATAGCTATTACACATCTAAGACTAACATTCATTAAAAAAATAGTCAGATTCATTCATAACATTTTCACACATCATAATTATTGGATCAATTACATACAAAGAAACTTCAAATTCATTAACATAGAAAGGGAAGAAGAAATAACAAACATAATTGCATGACAATCAATTCCTTGATTTCTTCCTGTATATTCATTCAAAACTTTGACCCTTTTGAAAATAGGGTTATACATGTATATAAAGATCTTTGGGAAGGGTTATCCTCATCTTCCAAGTTTATAACACTTTTTTCACATATAAAAGACTATAAGATAAGTCTTGGTTACATATCGATATCTTGTAGATATCTCAGTCATGGAACATGTGCATTTTTCCAAAATAATTTAGTTAATTAAAACATATGTGCAACTAGGAATTAACTATTAATTTATGACCATTACATGCAAAATGTATAAAATTAGCCTTTATCTAAATTGTCTCTGGCTTAACTTCTCTTAAAAATATCTATAATAGTACTTCCCATGACCCTACTCCTCACTATGATTACACATCAGCTCACGTGTAATCTACCAACCATGGTTATCCCACTTTGAGGAATCTACCACTTGATTGGAATTTAACCACATCATACTCTCATCCCCTATACATCCTCATCACATCTCAGACCTTTTACACACTAGATAGGCCTTCTAGGCACCTCTCAGGGCTTTTTTGGAGGCCTATTGACCACCTAGAGTGTCCATTTGACCCAAGCCATGGGTTAGGGAGGAAACCTATGGCCTAGGATGCATGTTTCCTTCATAAAATCTATAGCCTAGGCCTTGTCCCAGGTATAAAGTGCAAAAAAGGCCCCTATTTATGCCCAAATGGCTATTTTTTTACTATTTGGCATATTAGGGTTGAGATATATGCCACTTTCTCATTAATTTGAGCCTCTCTCTTCTTTCTCTCTTGGATTTATTTCTATGATCTTCCCATTTGATAATCACACTCAAAGCTTAGTTTGCCTCTTGAATCTCTCTTAGTTCTTACTTGGCACACTTAGCTTTCAATGTGATAGGGGATGCCCTACCATACTATAACTTACCTTGGTAATTAACATTGCTCTCTACAATGTTCCTAAAGCTTGTGGGTTGCTCCTAGCTCCCTCAAGACTATATTTCACCTATTCTTGTGTTCCTTGCATTGGATCTCTCTCATTTGGTAGATTATGATTCACCTCTTCCATAGCTTTTGGCTCTTAGTCTCAACTTAGCTCACACACATCCTGATCTTCTTCCTCTCTTACTTCCTATCTTGGATAATCGGTTGGTAGAAAGTTTGTACACTTCCTTTGAGTTTGATATGAGGAAACTTTGTTATGTAAAGTGAAAATCCTATTTTTTTGCAATAGTATACATGTTAGGGTTTGATTTTTTTAGTGGTTTAGCTTATTTAGGGTATTATCTAGGATAGTTTATAAATTTTTTTACATTTGTATGTGTTTAAGAATATCTTTATTGATTTAAATATCTTTCATTATATGCCATGCTTGTATTGGAAACATTTCTCATTACATATTAGAATTCTAAATTCTCAAAATAGTCTATACAATTTGCATTAATAATCCACTCTCTTGTTAAACTAGAAAATTTCATTATTAGGAAATAATAGTGTTAAAAATAAAGAGTTAGCTCAAACTTAGATTATGCATGATCTTGAACCCTTGCTTGAAAATTTATTTATTTCTTAAAACATATTTCATTTGGCCTAAAAGTGCCTTTGCTTCCAAGTTTCCATATTAATTGTTAGCTCTCTTTATTTAGTATTGTTATTTCCATAATTTGTATGTAAATAGTTTTCTAGTCTTAGCTACACTATTTAATATTGTTAGATCCACTAGAGATACCTACATACTTTATGTTCTTAATCATATTATCCCTAACCTAGTTTACAAGTCTATATATAACTTGGTGTAAGCCGGTAAATTAGATAGCCACTATAATTCTCCTATAGCCCATAGAAGCCTTGAGCTTTTTAGCCTTCTAGTTGTTTTTTTAAGTATCCTATGTACACCCCTACCAAACACTAGTGGATTTATTTAGATTCTTGGAGTTAAATTTTTTCAAACCTGGTGGGATGTCACATATAGTCTCACACTATTTCTATCCCATTTATAGATCTCTTAGCCAACTCCCCTTTGTTAGTTATTAGGCTTTACTTTTAGTTGTATTTTGTCTCTAGCCTTGGTTTTTTCTCTTAATTTGGTTTTGTGTCATTATCTTTATTGGTTATTTTTTAGTTTGCCTTTTCTAATCTTCTATATTTCTCTTATTTCATTGCATCCATGTCCAACCTCCCACCCTTGGGATGACAAACTCATTAGATTTAGGGCCTTATCCCTAAGCTCACTCATGAGCAAGTCATGGCTATAATGGAATGCCATAAACACTATAGGATCTAAGAGGTTCCCTTGACCTATAATGGTGACTTAGACCCTCTTGAGTTATAAAGGGAATAATATTGGTAGTTTTATAACCAATGGACTTGGTCCCCTTTTCACTAGTCTGATCTTCATTCATCTGAGGATGTTTCCTCTCAGCCTCATACCATGACTAATTCACCCATTAATGGTGATTAGGATCCCATTGCGTGAGTAAGACCTAATGAGCTATGTGTGATCATTAATGATTATTTTATAAATCTTCAAGTGAATTAAGTGCACCCTTCTCCCCCTAGTAGTAGGTGGCATGTTTCCTTTAGAGACAGAGCTCACACTTATTCAATTTTGAGTGCCTCAACTAGTTATCACATGAATTCCCCACCTCTTTCTTGGAATGAGACTCTATAGTAATAACCCTCTCATATCCATGTTATGGTTCATAGGTATTCTAACTTGGCATGGAATACTCATCATGAGGGGACCTCCCATCCTCCTAGTCCTTCCTATAGAGTTTTAGATGAGCATGTTGATTTAAATTTCCACCTATGAACTAGAGATATTAAGCATCAATGCCCTCAGGTTGACCCTAATTTAATGGCACATGACCAACCTCATGGAGACTTAGGTCACCATGACCATTTCTATGAGTATGATAGTCATCCCATCATCCTCGTGTGGAATGGCATCCTTTTTTGGCCATTCCCCCCCCATGGTAGAGATGATTTTCAGCATGAGTATCTCCCATATCAAGATTGGCCTTAGCATCATCCTCTTTATGATCTGGTTTATGATGATGTCTATTAGCATAGGAAACATCACCACCATCATGATCCCACCTGGAGTTTGTCACTATCCCTCTATAAATCATGCATATGAAGATATATATAAGAATCCTCTAATCCCTTGGGTGCATGTTATTCCCCTTCCTACTCATATCCCTTAACTACCTAAGTTCAATGGGACTCGAGACTATAGTCCCATGGAGCATATTATGGCATTTATGATGGCATGTATGGATTGGGAATAAGATGAAGGCATGATGTTTAATCTCTTCACTCATTTTTTCATGAGATAAAAAAAATTCTTGTTTGGTTTCAAAATCTTCCTAAAAATCCTCTCTCTAGTTTATGACTCCTTCTACATGACTTCCTCCAATACTTTGATATCTCTAGACCTTTCAACCTCAACATCTAATCATTTACTTCTATGGCATAGTCTAAGGGTGAGTCAAACTCTGATTTTGTGCATAGATGGTATTCAATCATCCATACATGCAAAATAAGGTTCTTAGATGATCAAATTTATGACATGTTCATGCAAGCATTGAGGTAGGAGGTTCACTTTAAGGTCCTAAAGGATGAGCCCACCTTGTATGATGAATCTATTAACAAGTTCTTGAATATTAAAGTCTTTGAGGTGCATGAAATCATGTGGCTCATACTAACCCAAAAGTCATCCTCTTCATGTGATCATAATTAAAATGTGATCAATAATGGTGTCACAAATTCTCCTCTTGAGAAGAAAGACAAGAAGGATAGCCATGAGATGAATTCTTTGAGAAATAATCTAATTAAAAAGAAGGCTTCCAACTCAATCACAATAAAACAATGGATGGTGTTCCCTTATGAGCCCACCAAGTTTTGTAATTTCTATCGAATGAAGGGGCATGATGATGCTAATTATACTACCCAAAAGTATAATGTGAAAGCCTCACATCCATCTTAGATTTCTCAACTTACAGAACCTAATCACAAATTAAATGTGTTCAAATAGCCTCTAACTAACCATGATAAAGAGAAGAAGAATAATAAAAATAATAAATCAAAGGATAAGGTCTCTCATTCCCCTTCTTTCTCTTATACCTCTTTTGACTCCTCTTCTTAGGCTGACCGAAAAGGGAAAGCTAAGAGTGAGAGTAATAAGGTCATTTCTAATATTAACATAGCCTCTACTAGGTATGAGTGCTTTGTCAACACATGCTCAGGTTATGATGTCGGGCCTCCTATCTAGCCCATGGAGGTAGGGAATCCTAAATTCATAATTTGACTTTAAGCATAGCATCACTCCCCAGGTTTAACAGTATCCTTACTCCATCATAAATGATTTATAGGGCCTCTCAATTGGGATCTCCATTTGGTACCTTCTTCACATTTTCCCTAAGTAAAGGGGCCTCATCTTTGATGAGCTTGGTTTCTCTCATGAGGGTTCACTATGGGATGATGTCTAAATATTGTTCAACTCTAACACATCTGAGTACCCTCATCCTCTCATCATATCTTTCAACCCTACCTCTTTACCATATGCTTTGATTCTTATAAAAAGGGATCAATTCCCTCTCTATATTGAGACCTTTGTTGATGACTATCATTTTAAGAGATGCATCATTGATGAAGGAGATACATTGAGTATCATGCCCCTACATGTGTTCAATGAGGTTGAGATCAGTCAAAAGAAGCTCATTGATTCTCACCATAATTGTGTTGGTTTAAATAATGACATAGTTGCACTAGTGGGAAACATAAAGGTCTATGTCAAGTTTAACCCCAAGATAGCTAGGATTGATTTTTGTGTGTTAGACTTGGATCTTCATACAACATGATTCTTGTCCATCCTTGGACCACTTTGATGCAGGCCATCATGTCATCCATGTTTTATTGGTTTAATTTATGCATGAAGGTGAGGTTCATACCATGAAGGCTAACCCAAATCCATGGGCATTTCTCTATGCAAATATAAATACCTCAAGAGAGGCTTTGTCTATCTCCTCATGGGGCTCTATGGATTCTTACATAACCCTTACTTCTAAATCTCATTTTATCAAGGATGAATGTTCTGATCCAGCTGAGTATCGATCAATGTTCATTCCTTTAGAGTCCATCATGTAGCATCTGACTCCATCTTTTGATTTGTAATGTCATGCCATATCTTGTCTTCTAGGATACCTCTTTCAATATGTCTTCTAAGATGTTGATATTTCCCTCACATCATGCTTTTCCCATTAGAGTATAGGCTCTCTCAATGTGTCTCCTTTTGAGACCACTAGATTAGTTGAGTTTGATCTCAAGTGTTAGTTCATTCATGTTATGGTATGCAACCTGTTCAAGTAGAAAAATCCATATGTCAAACTCATGCATGCTTTCCATAAGTACCATTATCCCCTTGATCATTTAGGTTTGGATATTTCTCTCACTGATGACCCAACCCTTAGCATCCCTGTAGTAAATGTCTTAATGATTGAACCTAAGGTTTTATACCAATTGTTCCCTCTTGTGCTTGAGTGTTTCAAGGAAGAAAGTGTTATGGATGTTGAAGGATTCATAGATGTCAACCTTGGTACCTTAGCAAGGATAAGTATTATCAAGATTAGTGCTAACATTATTTTAAAGGAATGGGATGTCTTGGTCACCTTCTTACATGAACTTTTTTATGTATTCACTTTGAAATACACTGATATGAAGGGAATGGATCTTGACATCATTGTTCATAACCTTGTTATGGATGATAAGACCCAACCCATTCACTAAAATCAATTATTAATGGTGGTTAAAGTCTCTAAATTAGTTAAGGTTGAGATTTAAAATCTCATCCAAGTTGGTTTCATCAAAGCCATTGACTACCCCCAATGGGTTTCCAACTTCATCCCTATTCTCAAAAATAATGGAGTGGTTTAGATCTACATTGACTTTTGAGATCTCAATATGCCTTATCTACAGGATAATTTTCCCACTCCTTTGATCAACCAGATTGTAGATTCCACTATTGGATTTGAGACCATGTCCCTCATAAATGGGTTCTCTAGGTATAACCAAAGCTAGATTGCACATGAAGATGATCACAAGATGATATTCACTATCTCATGGGGTACCTTTTGTTATGTCATCATGCCTTTCAGTCTAAAAAATACTGGGGCCATGTATTAGTGTGCCATAATCCACATTTTTCATGACCTCATCCACAAGATTATTGAGTGTTATGTTGATGAATTCCTTATCAAATCTTGTAAATTGGATGAGTATGTGACATACCTCAAGATCATATTTGAGCATCTCAAAGAGTATCACATCAACCTCAACCCTAAAAAGTGTATTTTTAGTGTTTCCATTGGAAAGCTTCTTAGCTTTTTCATTTCACAAAGGGGCATTGAAGTGGATCCCAAGAAGATCAAGGTGATCCTTTTGATGCCTCCCATACACAATATCATTCAATTACAGTCCTTCCTTGGAAGGGTCAACTTCATTAGACATTTCCTTAAGGAGTATGCTCATAAAGCCATACCCTTCACATGTCTCTTAAAAAAGAAGACTCCATTCTTATGGTCTACTAAAGTCCAAGTGGATTTTGAGGAATTAAAGTGCATGCTTCATAATCCTTCCATTCGGATGGCACCCATTAAGGATCATGAGTTCATCTTGTACACCTTTTTCATTGATATTTCCATTGGGGGTATGTTGTGTCAAAAAGATGACACTGGCAGAGATAGTGTTGTTTACTACATCTCTTGCATGCTAGTTAGCCCTGAGCTCAACTACTCTCTTTTTAAGAGACAGTGCCTCTCCCTCATCTTCACTAAAAATAAGTTAAGACATTACATGTTGGGCTAAACCACCAACATGATTTTCCAATACAATCCACTCCACTACTTGATTAGCAAGACACACTTTGTTGGCAAGATTGTAAGGTGGATCATGTTTCTTCAAGAGTTTGACCTCCACATTATTAACTAAAATTCCACCAAGGTTTTGGTTGTAAAAGATTAACTCATTGAGTGCCTACTACCCAATCCTAGTATAGAATTGGTTAATGATGCCTTTCCTAATGAGATGGTCTACTTTATTGACTAGATTGAGGTATTCAAGTGTGATTGGTATCAAGATATTATTTATTACTTTGAGACTAAATATTATCTCATTGATTCTCCTTCACAAGAATGCTATCAGATCTATAAGCTTGCTACTCACTATGTCATAATAGGTGGTATCTTGTTTAATAGGGGTCTATATAGTGTGTTCATGAAGTACCTCACCCTTGAGGATAATCCTCTCACATTATAGGAGTCTCATGGGAGTTTTTGTGGTGGCCACCCAAAAAGGCAAGACACCACTCAACATATTATTAGGATGGGCTACTACTAGCCCATTCTTGTTAAGGATGCCATCCAATACGTGAAGAAGTGTAAGATGTTCCAAGTCATCAAGGATGTTATCAATACCCTTGTAGGCCTCTTGAATTTTGTTTTAACCCCTTTTCCCTTTTTAGTTTAGGTGCTCAACTTTATTAGTGAGTTCAAACCCACCTCTTCTAATGACCATCATTGGTTTATCACTGTCATCGACTATTTCATGAAGTGGGTTGAGGCCATGCCTCTTAGTGGCATGTGAGGGAATAATGTCACCAAGTTTTTATTGAACCAAATCATTTGTAGGTTTGGGGTCCCCACTATGATTATGGTTGATAATGGCCCAAGCTTCCAAATCCCCAAGATGCATGAGCTTGTTTAATGCTTCAGGTTCAAGCTCCACTTCTCCTCCACTCATTACCCCTAAGGAAATGGGTAAGCTAAATCTTTAAAAAAGATTTTGAAAAATATGATTCTCTATACCATTACCTAATCTAAGTAGGGCTGGTATCTCATGCTCTACCCTACCCTTTGGGCCTATCGAACTAGCTTCTAGATGGCCACAAGAGCAACCCCAACTCACTTGTGTATGGCTCTAAGGTTGTTCTTCCCTTAGAGGTCTTAATCCCTTCATTATGGGTTAATAAATTTGGTTCTCTCTCTAATTAATAATAATGCATCACTTGCATCACCAAGATTAAGCAACTTAATGAATGACACATTGATGCTCTTGAGTATAACCATGCTTACTAGCACCATCAATGCCACCAATTAGAGAAATTGGTGTACCTATGTCCATTCAAGGTAGGTGATTCCATCCTAATTTTTTATAAGGATAAATATAAGAAGTTAAAACTTATGCACAAGTGGTTTGGCCCCTTCATTATCATGGTCACTCTAGAGAATGGGGCGTATCATCTCTAAACCCTCAAAGGTAATCCCATGTGGTACCTAATCAATGGGTTTTGCCTCAAGACATTTCATGTCTAGGGATCGCATGGACCTTTAGGAAATTTTCCTATGGTGGTAAGTCAAACATTTCCTCTCTTTTTGCACCACTAACCTCCATGTTTCTTGTATATGTGTGTGCATGTGAGTTATTTATTAGCAGCTCCTACTATCTAATCACATATATCTAGTAGTCTATATCAGATGAAGCATATACATCACACACAAAATCATATACACACATATGATAATAATGAGAAATAGTTGTATATATATTTTCAAAATACATGTTTTTTATCTACATACATCACATTGCTTCTTCTGAGTTTGTGCTTGCATTCCTAAAAACTGCCAGGTACATGGCTATACATATGATAATATCCCAGTCATCCTTTATATGGGCTCTATTTATGGTATCCCTACTCTAGGTGGAGATCTCTATCTTTACCTCTTGACTAATTGATCCATAGTGTCCTCTAGGGTAGCTTATCAGTCTACCCTCTCCCTAGGTGCCTCATCTCCTTTGGTCTACTATTGGGCTAGCTCAACCCATAGCTAATCAATCTCAGCCTTTGATCTAGCCAGTCATGCCTTAGATCATGTTGTGTTTGTCTCATTATGTACTATATTTGTCTTATTTCATGTTGTAGCTACCTCGTTCCATGTTGACTCTACCTCTAGCCATGGTTTTTGGTATCGTGCCCTTGACAACTTGACTGAGGCACATGCACCCACCCACTATAAGTGAGTATGTGGTTATACCCATACTAGTAAATATGGCACCTAATTTTTGATTGGTGTCACAACTACATCAAGGAATATCTCCCTAAGTATTAGGTCCACCTAGGGTCTAATCTAGCTAGGTTGGTCTCTTGCACACATATACATAGGGCACATATGTTAGTCACATATCAGTTCTCATTAAGGATGAGTATAAAGATAAAGTGATATCTAAAAAATAAATTTGTCTTGCTTGGTCTTGTTAAAGGCATATATGGCCCTTTAATAGGTCTTGATCCTCTTGGTGGTGGTGTTAATCATTGTGGCTACCTCTCTCTATCGCTTCCCCCCTTACTCTATCTTGGTTACCCTCTGTGCTCAGCCCCAACTAGTATGGGTTATGCCCATCTTTCCCATATCACTATAACTTATATCTTTGGATGATGGTATAGGCCCTGTAGACTTATAAACTCCTCATATCCCACATGGATCTCTAACCCTACATCCTCCAGCCACACCATGGATCTATATAGATCCCAAATGTAGCTACTCACTACATCTAGATCTAAGGTGGTCTACATAGACCTAGCCCTATATGTAAACCATGTAACCCATGCCATGCCCTCCTTTATTTTAGGTTATGAATCACTACTCCATGGTGTCCTCGATCATGTTAATTAGAGCCTCTTATAATCCCAAGACATGAGTAGGTTGGGTTGTGTCAGTCCTCTAGCCCCAGTGCACTAGATGTGATCCAGCTACTGGTATAGTCCACCTAAGATATATTGGTCCCATGCATATCTATATCTTCCCTCTGCTCATTAGACAATTCTTGTCTAAGATATTGGTAGTCTCCCCATAATCTAGCTAGTATAGAGCCTCCCAACCAAAGTTCTTATTATCACTATCCATAGTGGCAGTACCCTTGGTGATAGTTATGTGATCTATATTCCATGGTTATTTTATTTTTGATGGGGCCCCACTAGCTAGATCTTGACTATAGTTATATTCTACACCTATAGTATCTATATCTCTCTCATTTTGGGCTCCACCCTACAAATCTGGTATACTTCCTCAATGCTCAAGATAGCCTCTAGCTTAGGCTCCAGTTAGAATACATGTCTTTCAAGTACCCATGTGGTCACCAACACATTCACCAAATCCATGGAGTAATGTAATAAAGGCACATGTATCAATATTTAATGCCCTACACTTGCATGTGATCTTGGTCCTCCACAAGTAAATAATCTACCTCCTCATCCAACCATGATGGGACTCTCTCTTAGTTGGTCACCTTGCATGGTTTATCTATCTATGTTGGTTATTCCCTCACCTATGAAGGCTCTCCCTTTTCTAGTATGATAACTCCTCTATGTGTTTGCATAATCAAGAAATAAGTAAATGGATTAGTTTACTATCCCTAAAATGAGAAAAATTAAGTAAAAACTAATTATTTTATCTATTTTACTTGTTCTCCCTCTCTCTTTCTTGTTCCATCCCCTTTTGGGCCTTTGTAGACTCATTGGGGCCTCTCTACCATAAGATATGAATTTATAGGTCAATCTATGACCTATCAATGGGCTAGGACATAGCCCCCATGACTTGGTAGTGCCCCAGGCCATAGCTTTGCCTAGCAAGGCTATGACCTAGGGTGTGTCCCCTTGGGGAGCCCTAGGGCTCCTCATTTCTCTCTTCCAAGGCCACGATTTGATTTGTCATTTGTCACAATTTGTTTCTCTTGTATTCCCCATAATTTTGACTACTTATTTTGTTTAATTCATCCACAAAATCATTTATAATCAATCAAAATGGGTTTAGGGCCTGCTAAACCTCAAAAATGAATAAAATTCATTAAAAATTTTAGACTTACATGAACCATCTTGTGCATTTGTGACATGCTCCCGTGTCCTTGTTTGCTCTGCTTGGGCTTTGGTGGATCATTATCTCTCCTTTGGCTCTCTTAGAGTGAAAATGATTTACTTTTCTCCCTTTTTTCCTCTTTATGGCCCTTTTTCTTAATTTTTATGTGCCCTTTTTGGGTGATTTTCCGTTTTGTGTTCTAGACCATAAAACCTCCATCTTAAGGATTTTGGCATGTTTCAATTTCATTAAATGTATCCATTTTTTAATTTGAGGCTTCTTTGGTCCTAATCTAGCCCTAGTTTGGTCCTTGGGACCCCTTCTAGGTCCCCATTAACCTCTTAGGCTTGTGCCCCATCTAATGGGCACCCATGGATAGAAGTTAATTTCCATACTTATCTTAGTTATCCATTTCTCTAATTTTTTGTAGTCAATCCATTCTAACTCCTTTCTCTTTTTTCATCATGGTTGTAGGTAGGGTTGTTAGCTGGCTATGATGGTTTGAGACTTGCTCTGGTCTTACCGACTAGTCTTCATCTTCTCTGAATCTCCCCCCACTTTCCCTTGTTACCTCTTACCATGGTTGGTGTTGGTCAACCACTTTGGTTGTGACTAGTTCTCATTATTTGTTTCCCTCATACAACTCACTTATCCTACCTTGCTTTGAGATTGTCTTTCCATAGTTGTTAGTCTTACATCTTTGACCCCCATCATGGTAGAACCTCTCAATGGTTATTCACAAAGATGGTGGTAGTTGAGGTGACCCACGACTTACTATTGTGGCTTGGGTTATCAATGATCCATGGGGCCATGAGCTTGTTGCAGTTGTTTTCTTCCTTACTAGTGAAATGAATAATGTGGTTAAGTATCATGTAATCATTAGTGCCTTGATCAATGCCCATGAGTTAGGATCATGCTATGTGAATTTATTCTCTGACTCACTCTTATTCGTGTCTCAACTCACCAATGCCTTGGCCATCCTTAGCTATAAGTTAATCCCCCTCTTCAAGGTAGCACATGATTAGCTCTCTTTCTTCAAGGACATCCAATTCACACATATCCCTTATAGGGAAAACACTATGTTTGATGCCTTAGTGAATGTCATTATATATTGTGTGAGTTGATTTGATATCACTTGTGTCCCTTCTTTGTATGAGCTAGAGCTAGAGTTAGATTTTGGATTACACATCATTTACACTTTCACCTATGGATCATGTCATCAACTTCTTCTACCACCATCCTTATTTAGTAAGTGGAGGTAATGTGCTCTTTTATCTCTTTAATTCTTGGTTTTTTTATTGTGTGGATTTTAGGTATTGTATATCACTCCTTGTTCATTCTAACACTGACTGCTTGTATTTCAGGGGCATATGTAATCATACTTATCATGGTCCTAATCTTCCCTATGATTACACATTAGCTCATGTGTAGACTATTGACCCTATTTATCCCACTTTAAGGCATATTCCACTCACTTGGACTTTTTTTTCATCATACTCTTAGCCCTTATACATACTCATCACATCTCAGACCTTTTACATGCCAGACAAGCCCTCTAGGTACCTCCTAAGGCCCTTTTAGAGTGTCTATTTAACCTAGGATATGACTTATGGAGGAAATATATGGATTTGGCCACATGTTTTATTCACAAAATTCATGGCCTAGGTTGAAACCCAAGTAGAAAGAACAAAAAGGCCCCTGTTTGGACCCAAAAAGCTAGAAATGACTAGTTTTCAATTATTTGGTAGATTAGGGTTGAGATATATGCCACTTTCTTATTCATTTGAGCCTCTCTCTTCTCTCTCTCCTATATTTTCTCACTTTGATCTTCCCACTTGATCATCACACTCAAATCTTTGTTGCCCTCTTGAATCGCTCTTAGTTCTTTCTTGGCACACTTAGCTTTCATTATGATAGGGGATGCCTTACCATGCTACAACTTAACTTGGTGATTCACATTGCTCTTTACAGTGTTTTTAATATTTTGGGTTGCTATTAACTCCCTCAAGACTCCATTTCACCTATTATTGTGCTCCTTATATTTGCTCTCTCTTAGTTGGTAAATTCTCATTCACCTATTCCATAGCTTTTGACTCTTGGTCTGGCTCACACACAGTGTAATCCACTTCCTCTCTTGTTTCTTATCTTGGATAATTGTTTTTTAGAAAGTATTCACATTTCCTTTGAGTTTGATATGAGGTAGTTTTGATATAAAAAGTGAAATTCTTATTTGTTTGCAATGGTAGACATGTTAGGGTTTGATTTTTCTAGTGATTTAGCTTGTTTAGGGCATTATCTATGATAGTTTCTAAAGTTTCTTACATTTGTATGTGGTTTAGAATATATTCATTGCTTGAAATATCTTCCATTATATGTCATGATTATATTGGAAACATTTCTCATTACATAATAGAATTATAAATGCTCAAAATAGTCTATATAATTTTCATAAACAATCCACTGTCTTGTTAAACCATAAAATTGCATTATTAGCAAACAATAGTGTTGAAAATAAAGAGTTAGCTCAAACTTAGATTAGGCATGCTCTTGAACCCTTACTTGAAAATGTCTTTATTCCTTAAAACATCTTTCATTTTTCCTAAAAGTGCCTTTGCTTCTAAGTTTGCATATTGCTTGTTATCTCTCTTTATTTAGTATTGTTATTTTTTTAATTTATATGAAAATAGTTTTCTAGTCTTAACTAATTTATTTAATGTGGTTAGATTTGATAGAGATACCTACATATTTTGTGCACTTAATGATGATATCCCTAACCTAGTTTGCAATTCTATCAATAGCTTGGTGTAATCCAACAAATTAGATAGCCACTATAGATCTCACATAGCCCATATAATCATTAAGCCTTTTAGCCTTCTAGTTGTTCATTTAAGTACCCTATGTACCCCCTACCAAACACTAGTGGCTCTATTCAAATTCTTGGAGCTACACTATTGTCATAACTATAGTAGTACTCATGCTTGATGATGTAGTGACTAGAGTAATACTTGGAGATGCACTAGATGATTTAATTATTATTACCATGATAATAGAAGCATGAGATAGTGTTGACATGGTTGTAGTTACTGGTGTTGTAGGTGGAATTGGTGTAGTGGAACTAGAAGGTGGCATTTTTTGGGTTGTTTTTTTCTTTGCATCTAAATATTGATAGTGTTTATATGCCTTAGCATATTTTGTTTAGATTAAGTTTATATCCAAGAAGTGCTTCCTAGTCACCCTGCTTGTTTGCTCTATTAGCTTGTTATGTTATGTCTTATTGGCTCTGAATCCAACCCTAAATACTTCCACCTTTATCACCTTCTTCCTTGCTATAATTAATTTAGCCTCTTCTAAGATCAAATCTTGTAGACTCTATTTTAAACTATCAGAGGCTTGTTTAATCATTTGATATAATTTATCTTAGGTAACCAACTTACCTATATTATCTCAAATTGTATTCAAATCTAACTCTATCAAAAAAAAATTGGCCTATTTCCCTTGTTCAACCAACTTATTTGCTAATGCCTCAAAGGATAATATCTAATCTCAGGCCTCATATATTCTTATTAATGTTAAATTCAAAGTATTTGATGCCTCTAATGGGGTCATCAAATCCAAATAGTTAAATGCCTTATTAGGGGTATATAGTACTAAAAATTTTAGGTTATTATCATTATCTTTATGGCTTATGAATAATTTGGTTATATTATTGACATGAGAATCTAGACTGACTCTCAAAGAATGAGTAGAATCAAGAATCTCATATAACCTAAGAGCTATATCCTGCATATCTTGCTCAATGCCTTGGGTGACATGAATTACTTATTATTTATCTCTAAGAGTCTCTAACTCTACTTCAAGATCTTATCTATCCATTTCAGTCCCTCCATGTATAGCAAGGATTAATTCTATGTGAGTCTCCATATAGGACTTGAGGTCCTTAATATAAGGGTACTAACCCTTTTGTCTATTCTACCTCTTTTTGAGGGACTAAACTTCTTCCCTCTCTTCCATTATTAATTTCCTACTTGATCTATCCTCAATTTTCCTCTTCCTTGACCTTTGTACTAATGTTTTAGCTTTATCAAATAAAGAGGTCACCATTGGTAGTTCAATTATATTTAAATTGGGAATCTTAGAGGCTAAAGCTCCTAATTCCTTAGCCCAATTTGTAAAAGTGAGCTTTGAGGGATATAAATGCTAATCTTCCAGTTTTGCATGTTCTTTAGGTTCTAGCTCAATTTATGTGGAAGCATTGGGCATTATTGGCCAAATGAATTTTTACCAGTCTATGTTTCCATACTATGGCATTGCATGGACAACAAAGACTAGCTACCTCTTGGGTGCCCTTTTAGTGGTAACTATTATGGTTATGGTGGTTGAAGTGGAAAAATTTAAGGGTGAACCCAATTGGGTAGAGGAAGATATGGTTGGAGTGATGGATTAGGTAATGGTAGGAATATAAAAAGCTAGTATTGATGAGATGGACATTGGTGGAATGGAAACTAAATGGATAGAGGGTAGAGCAGTTGTAGTGGTTGTAGGAAGATTCATGATTAGGTGCATGAAAATTAAACCTATATAAATTTATTTTTTGGGAATGAATGTAGAAACTACTATCCTAGGGCTAATAAAAACTATAGGTAAGGACATTAAAAGGAAAAGACATAAAGGGATTGTGAGCAAAGGGCCCTTACAAGATGGTTCACTTATGATAGGTTCATTGGCCTTGAGTGTTTGTAAGATTAATACCTTTACCTAATATAACTCTTCTTCATCCACCTCTTGTGTTGGAGGGGTTTATGGTCTATCTCCCTTAGGCATTTTTTGATAGGTCTTTGTGCTTCTACCTACTTGTGGGACTATTTCCTATTAGGGAAGAGAGGGAGGAACAATGTTAGTTTTTAGGGATTAGGAAGCCACTATTTCCTATTCATTAAAGGAATCCAATCATATAATCCTAGATTCTACTCTTTGTACACTACCTCCTACTTGAGTTAGCTCCTCAACTAACTCTTCCTTGACCTGTATCAATTCAACTATGAAAGCTTGAACTGGGAGCACTAGTTCCTCTTTTTCTTGTGTAGAGGCAAGCAATTTTTCTTCCTCATCTTATTAATTTTATTTTCTAATGATTGGTGCCTTAGATAAAAAAATTTATTGGTCTTGAGGTTTGCCTTGAGCTATTTGGGGATCTAGTCCCTCTCCTTTTGGTATCTGTGATTTCCTACCACTCTAAAAATTTGAAGATCTCTAACCTCTAAGAGGTAGAATTGTGAAATTTGTTTCATAAAGTGTAAGATATATTTATACCTATATCACTCTCATCAATTCCTCACTCAATTTGGTAGTTGTGGCCCTTTCCTTGACCTCCTCATCATTTTTGGCATTCCAAAAGAGAAAATCATGATCTATTGGCTCATGTTTTTAGGTGAGGCAAAAGGTATGAATTTTCTTTTGGACCTTGCCATGAGGATCCAAATATTTGTGAGGAAGGTTAGGTAATACATATGCCTTCCTAGAATTCCCAACCTCCTTGTATTACCTATGAATTTTATACTGCATTCGCCCAATGGTGATGTGGGATTCATGGAAAGTGACCTTTTATTCTTCAATAATTCTTCATTGATGCCATTCCATATTTCATATGTTATTTCCTACTCAATTACCTTTTATTTAATGAAATTTGAGAGATAAAGAGGATCTATCTTTTATCCCACCACCATGACAACTATGTAGTCTATATAAAGCCAGTAGTCTACTATATTATTGGCAAACATATAGGTTATGATGGGGGAAATTCTTGGCAAGGGATAGCCATGGATGGCCATCTAGACTTGAGGGTAAATGTCCTCAATGATCTTGAATATGTTTATCACATATGAATATATGTGCACAAATCTGTAATATTCACAAATCTTATTCTTGATGACTTATATGTTTGGATCCCATAGGACTCCATTATGTCTATGCACTATGCCCATGACTATGTCTAATAAATAATATATCATGTATAAATTTATATCCAATGGACTCTTATCTTTATGCCAAATATTTTCTTAGAGTCATGCACTTATGACTTCCCCCAGTGTGTATGTGCACTTGATGTGCTTAGCAAGTCCATTAAGGGAACCCACTCCAAGTATATGAAATAGATACTCATATGGATGAAGAGTCTATTTAATAGTGTTATTACCATACACATTCCCATTTTGAATCTAGTTATGGGGATGGTACTCTTGACATGTTATTTAAAATTAAAACTTTCCCCAGAGAGAAGCCACCTCGATAATGCCCATTTTACATTGTTGTATTTATTTCATGTAATAACAATATGTAGATCAAAAGTAACATCTATAATGGGTAGGCTCAAATACGTGTTAAATTCTTGGATCAATATGTACATGACAATTGTGTTATTATTGACACAATGAATGTATCCTCCATATATTTTTATCCCTTCAAAGAAGAGGCATCATAGTAGATTGATGCAAGGCATAACCTTTGGCTTCATAGCTATATAGTGTAGGGATTGATGTTTTAATTGGATTAGGTCCTTCACTTAATGTTTATCTTAAGTTTCATGTAGATATTATAGTTTTATACCCTATGGATGATTGATTAGGTGTCGTAGGTCCTTACTTTTATTTAATCTCCTAAATAATTTGTATCCTAAGGTTTAGTATATTTACCATTTCTAACTTGGTAAGTGACCTTTATTATTACCTTTATACCCCCCTAACCTCCTAAGTCCATTTATAACCCTATGAATTTATCCCCTAACCACTTTACCCCTGAATAATTTCATTACCAACAACTCCATGTATATCAAAGCCAATTTTACCCATAGTTGAAATAAAGGTGCCAAAATAGGTGAATCAGCATCGATTCACCCATGATTGACATCGATTGTCTAGATTGACATCGATCCATAAATACCTAGCTAGCCTTTTTATTTGGGACTAGAAACTCAAAACCTTGAATTGTTGATAGATTTCTTAGAGAATTAGTGACATTTTTAATGACACTCTGCCATAATTTTGTTGTGTTTAATCAATATCCTCTATTTATCCTAAGAAATAGCTTGTGTTTTTGGAGAAGTTTTTATTCTACTTGTAAATGGATCAAAGGTAATTCATTGTATTTTATTCTTTCATTTTTTGTCAATTATTCTATTATTATCTATTTATCTAGTTTTCAGAATATCATTTGTATCCCTCTATATCCTTTTATCAGTATTTATCATCCAATCTATCTCATTTGTTCTTTATTTTTATTAAACTTAGGTACAGAGATAATCAACTCTGATTCATTCTAAATTGGCACTAATTCTATGGATCAGCACTAATATTATGAAGATCAGCATTAATCCATTATGTTTAGTTTATAAAACTAGAAACCTTAATCCTATATCCTTGTATACAATCCATTACTAATTTACTATCGCTTTTATATGGCCCTTGTTTATAGATGACTTTACCAGCCTTATTACATGATGTAATTAGTATCACCTATCTTCCTATCATTTCCCAACCCTTATTTGTTGATCAGAGTGACATAGCTTTTGAGCTAGCTCTCTATGTAATTTTTTATTTGCCCTCTCTCCAAACCACTAAATACCAACTAGATTTCATATAGGATGATATAGATTTTTCTTTAGCTTACTAGGAGTAATTTTACATTTGCATTGATAGCTTAATTGAGGACTAAATCTTAATTAGTTTTATTATCATATCTTTTATCTATTATAATTGCATATGTTGTTTATCCATTTGATTATGTAAACAAGTGAACTGACATCCATTAGATGAAGCTCACAACTTCTCAAGACTATTTTCTAACCAAGAAGTTCACCCAATTATCTATTAATTCATTTTTTTCAAGAGTTTACATGTGTGTAATCTATTCTTCCCAACCAAAAATAAGCTCTCACAATCATTAGATTCAAAGTGGTACACAACATCTTCTAATCCATAGGTATTCACCATAAAACCTATTTTAATTTAAGTTTTTAGTAAGTATTGTTTAAATTAAATAAAACTAAAAACTACTTAAACATTCTGGCATGCCCATAACAAATTCATCAAACATTGACATAAGGGAATCAACTGGGATTTCATCACCTAACAGTAACTTTATTCTTGGATATCCCACTTGGATTTATCCACCAAGGGGAGAACCAACTCAATATTCTAATTGAGTATAAACCCTAGTCTTTTAATATATACTAGCTAAGCACCTAACACCCTTATGTTGTGGTGTGTGAAGTGAGGGGGTAGGCCCAAATACCAAGACAAGTATCAATCCCAGTATAGAAATCTCTTTGTGCCTAAAACAAACCTAAGACCATCCTTAGATTGCCACTTCTTAGGACCTTTGATAACCTTTTATTTTCTCTTATCACACTTTAAAGTTAAAAATTAAAAACTTTTTAGGTACATCTTTAGCGTGTGTATCTTTTCATCTTTACTAAATATGAGATAATCAAAAAGAGCTTTTGCATGCTTTTTGTTTTTATTTCTTGCTTTTTCCTTTATCACTACATGATTTTGAAATGAAATCAATCACAAAATAAAATTGAATCCCCAACTTCATCCTCATCTATGGATAATTATCCTAGCCCTCCTACTTCCCTTGAGTCCATGGGAGAAGGCATTCCTTAGTATTATACCTAGGGTGATCCTGAATTTTCCACTATATTAGATAGCAGCCCCATTATACGTAACCATTATCTCAACTCTTGAGCCATACACATCCCTCTTTTCCCCATACATAGTTCTCTAAGAATACATATGGCATGCCTTTAAAGGAAGGTGAAGGTCTTACCACCACTAGGGTGCCTTCCTATAATAATCTACCTTCGACTAGTTATGAAAAACTACTATGCAACCCTTAGGCAACCCACCTCTAATGATTTCTAATACTCCATCCCCAATAATTACAAAAAATTATAATATTACCACACCTTATCCTATATCTACTCAACCTAT
This sequence comes from Torreya grandis, assembly GCA_037957365.1. NCBI lineage: Eukaryota > Viridiplantae > Streptophyta > Pinopsida > Cupressales > Taxaceae > Torreya > Torreya grandis. Next base: position 1,100,179 of record JARHVA010003484.1, on the reverse strand, counting down.
TACCACATTGCTTCAAATTTTAGTTGTCTCAATCCCAACAATCCTTCCACCTATCCAAGCTAGTGTACCCTTAAGTACCCAAACTTAGCCATTACAACAAGCCCCTGTAAGTTAATTGCTTCAATAATATGTCCCTTTGACCACCCAATAAATAGCACTGATGCAATCTATTAGGTCTACTTATATCCCTTTACAAGCCCCATAGTATGTGGTGGCTTCTTAACCAATCATAATAACATCAATTGGTTATCCCTTATCTTAATATTTTTCCACCTAGATTCATATATATCAACTCCCACAAAGATTTTTAGGAGGAATCCCTCAATACAATTCCTAACCAGACTTCATGAGCATCCTCAGGAACAACATGGATAATTTTTAAGCCTCTACCTTTAGGTAGAAAAACATGCTCACCTACGAGCAAATTTATAATGAGCCTATTAACTCAGTAGTTCTTATTAGGCCTTATCCTCCACAATGGGAACTTCCAATGTTTAAAAAGTTTCAAAATAAGGAGGATCCTTAATAGCACCTTCAAGCATTTATACATGAATGATACCTTATAGCACATGATGATGTGCTTCTTATTGTAAATTTTCCTATGTCATTATCCAAACCTGCTCTAGATTGGTATAGCTCAATCCCATATCATTCCATGTTATCTTTTGGGAAACTAGCTCAAATATTCTTAGAGCACTTTTCTATCAATATTTTAAGAAAAGACACTATTACTAACCTCTATTCCATCTGACAATTTGATGATGAATCTATTGTTGAATTTATGGCTAGATGAAGAAGTCTCATTAATAAACTCTCCTTCTCCCTTTCATAACTTGAGTTAATCAATTTATTCTCAATAGCATGTGCTAAACACATTGACATTATGGGTAAAATCTTTTAAAACCTTTGATGAGGCCTTTTTGATGGCCCACAAACTAGAAATTAGATCCCTAGAAGAAGGAAAAGTTAAGTTGTATAATAAAAAATTTAAACCTAATCCATTTAAATGGACAAAAAACCACAACAATAAAACCAAAGGAGATATTAATTCCATAGTTATAAAGTCAACACCACCACAAATTAAAAACCAATCTAATCCCTCCACCTTGCAGGAATAATTTCAAAAGTCATTGACACATTTTTGTCTATGACAATATATACCTTTAGGAGAATCATGTGCATCTATCTTAGATAAACTCTTAAATTCATATCCCATATAGATTCATCCCATAATACCTCTTGATTATTCTCTCCCTAAACCTAGTTAGTTTAGGAAAAATGACTTTTGTAATTTTTGCCATGTAATAGGCCATGACATCAGTAGATGTCTTTATTTCAAGGGCCTAGTATAAAATCTTATCAATCAAGGGGAGTTACAACTAGATAATCATAATAAACCCACTAATAAGTATATATATATATAACCATTCCCTAATCATGCTTCCACATCAAATTACATACAAGCTAATTTGGGATCCACATCAGAACATGAAACCCATCTAATTAACATAATCCATGACCAGCTTCTGCCTAAAGAAGTTGATAGTAATCCTATCCTTGATCTCTTTATAGGAGAAGACACTTTTTAACCATCTAAACTAAGTGAAGATATTTTGAAGACTTTTTATAGCTTGATGGATCTCATTGTTTGGGATCTACTAGATGAAGCCATATCTGAAATCACTTAATAAATAAAAGAGAAAAAGACTATTGAATAAAATGTTTACTTAGACATTCCATAAGATACCCTTCCTCACATCATTTCAATACTTACATATAGCATACTCATTCCCTCTATCTTATTACTTTCTGATGAAATTATCATGTTACCCCAAACTAGCTCAAGACTAATTCCCCCCATTACTAGAGAGGCACTAAATCCTAGAGAAATCAAGGGAAAATCCAAAGATATCAAAAACAAAAATCTCATATCCATAAGAGGAATATCTCTACAACATCATCCTATTAGTATTTAACTCCCTAAAGAGGACATCCTTACTACCCCTAAGTAAATTTGAAAAGGGGAAACACCACTGCCATTGATTCAAACAAGAGCATTTATACTATGACCCCATCCTTTAGTGAAACTAAAAGCTACCATTATAAAATCCTCCACTAAAGTGCATGTACCATCATAAAGGAACTTTCTTCCATGATCATTCTAATCCATAACCCATTAAACCCCTATTATCTACAAGGTTTAGGTGTAAGGACTTCACAAAATACTTGTCGTATGGACCATTCAAACAACTAGTTCAAAAGGCCAAGTTTTGAGGTCACATACCTCTTCCCTACTAGTGCTTCAGAGGATTGAAAAGCCTATTCAAGATCTATTAAAGGGGTATTATTCTAAGATCCTCAATCATCTTATTTAGACCTCCCTTATCATGCTACCACTTGTAAACCTTATCAACCCTCATATTTAAAAACTAGCATGGTATATAGAAAACAAAAAATGTGCATACCATCGAATAGCAAGTCATGACATAGAAAGTTATAATGCATTAAAGGTCATGGTCCAAAACTTATTAGAAGAAGATGATCTCTTAATGGAACCATCAGATCATGATCATCCCCATAGTCAAACTACTAGGGTTACATCCACTTCAGGAAGTAACATACAACCCACAATATCAAAATGAGTTGTAAAAGAGGATAAAACATCTGATATAGCCATATATCAATATCTCCCTCTAAATGTGGACAATTCTAAGAACACAACCAATCCCCTTTTGTTTTAGATATATGTAATTCACATAGCTATGTTATCTCAATCCCATAGTCATAACACCCACAATCATGAAAAATCCAAAGTGACTATAGCCAAAGCACTAGCTCTTACCACGTATATTCCAAAAATGCCTACTCCTAAACTTAAAGTTTATATTTTAGGAAAGGTGAAAAATAACAATGCTTTAGAACTCATACAGATATTTGTTCTAAATTAGATTCATCAGCTTCTAGTCAAGATGTCCCTATATAAACTTGTCTAGAATTATCCACATCACTGTGAGGCCATGATAGAAACCTTATTGGCCACTGAGATACAAGTTGATGAACCCCCAACCTTTATAAGATTTCATTGAATCACTTTAGAAACCATTATCCATAACCTTTCATGATTTGGAAATACCACCCTTACAGTCTGATAACCAAGATCTTACACTATTTATCACTACCCAGATTAATCAAACTCAAATCAAATGAATCATGATTGATAATGGTACCAGTATAAACATCATCTCCTCTCATGTATTTAAATAATTGTAACTACCTGAGATATTTTTAGCCCAATCTCCCACCATTCTACAAGCCTTTAATGATACTATTGCCCCTACATTAGAAACAGTATTCTTTCACATCTAAGTAGTCACATGTGTTTTCCTTGAATTATTTTATGTAATTGAAGGGGAATTTCAATACAACATTCTCTTAAGACTTCCATAGATATATGTTCTACATTAAGTCCCCTCTACCTTCCATTAATGTATTAAATTCAAACATGAAGTTAAAATACATAATGTCCCTATCCCCATCCATTCAAATCTTACAACCTCACCTTTCATCTCAAAAATGTCTTAATACCATTAAAAAGTGCTACCCCATCCTCATCTAATGAGGCATCCACTAGTATGATGATCCCTACATCAATAATTCATAAGGATTCCATTGATTCCATATTTCAAAAGCTTTTAATTAGAGAGTACTAGTTATTAACACATAATACTCTCGCTACTCCACAAGAATATGGATATACAAACAAAAATTAGGCTTATTTCCCCAATTTGGAGGAAATTATTATCTTTGTCCCATCTTTCCTCTGCACCCAATTTATTTATGGGGGAATTGATTAGCCTTCATTAGGCCTTTCTAACCAAATCCATGATAAACCATTTACATCAAACTTTTCATTCCTATATAAATCCCACTTCATGAATACATACCTACATCAAGGTGCTTGGAAGGGTTTTGATATAGGATGTTATGAATAGGTCCCACACGAGGTTGTGTCGGGATATTTTAGAAAACCCCATGAAAATCATAAACTTGATTTCAAAAAAAATCTCAAATCCACCTCAGAGGTTACTCTCCTTCCCATCCTTGAAGAGGATACCCCATCCTTACCATACAACACTCCTTCCTCGACTAAAGATGTCATATCCATTCCTCTAAACATTCTTTTTCTAGTCAATGCCATTATTATATAACTTCTCATCTATCATCATGATGGATATATCTAGACCATTCCTCTATCCTACCTAGACATGATCAAGCAAGATTCTCCTACCATCCCTATTCTTTAGTTCCAAGATTATGAGTTTATCTTAACTCATTTAGGCAAAAATAACTCCCATCTCCTTAAATCCCTTCCAATATAAAACCTCTAGTCTATTAAATGAGGCCACCATTGACATTAACATAGGATCCCATGAGACTCCACAAATAGTTAAGGTTAGTAAATCCTTAGATTCCTAGAAGTACCAAGATTTCACTATATTTCTAATAGATCACATTGAATCATTCACTTTATCCTATAGTGATATGTCTGGTATCGATCCTACTATCATCATCCATAATATTATCACATTCCCTGATGCCAAACCTATCAAGTAAAGGCTCTAAAAGATGCATCCTCACATTGTACTCTTAGTCAAAGAAGAGTTACAATGCCTCTTATCTGTTAACTTTATCTAGCCTATTGAATACCCTCAATGGGTATCTAACATCATTCTTATCACCAATACTATATGAGGACTTTAACTTTGTACTGACTTTCGATACCTTAATCTCAATTGTCTGAATGATGAATTCCTTCTCCCTAATATTAACCAGTTAGTATATTTAACTGATGGGCATGAGATGTTTTCTATTGTGTATGGTTTCTTTAGATATGATCAAATCCTCATCACACCAAAATATCAACATAAGACTTCATTTATTACTCGTTAGGGGACCTTCTGCTATCATGCTATGCCTTTCAACCTAAAGAATGTAGGAGCCACTTATCAAAGAGTTATGACTTAAATTTTCCTTAATATTATCCATGAAATTGTTAAGGATTATGTGGATAACCTCCTCAATAAATTGAATCTATGAAAAGACCACCTTTTCATCCTAAAGGTTATCTTCACTCACTTAATCCAATTTTTCATTTATATAAATTCCAATAAATACATTATTGGAGTATTGATGGGTAAGCTCCTAGGTTTTGTTATCTCCATCCATGGGATAGAATTCAACCCTACCAAAATCAAAGCCACCTTATAAATTCCACCCCCATCCTATCTTAAGCAGCTCCATAGTTTACAAGGTAAATTTTAATCTATCCAATATTTTATCTCCCAACTATCTGATCAATGTCAACCATTCCATCACATCCTAAGGAAAGATATCCATTTTAAATAGGACTCTAGTTGTTAGGAGGCTTTTTAAGCTCTTAAGATATACCTTCTCTCACCACCAATTCTTACTCCTCTAAAATAAGGACAATTGTTCTTCTTATTTATTTCCACTACTGGCCATGCTTACCCATCATGATGAGCAACACAAAGAGTAAAAAATTTACTATATCATTCACATACTTGTTGAATATGAGATGTGTTATTATCATGTAGAAAATTTTTCCTAGTTTTAGTCTTTGTAGTTACTAAGCTATAACATTATCTGCTTAATCATAAAACTTGTCATCATGAAAACCACTCCCCTAAAGTTTATGCACTCCAAACATTATCATTATCAGAGAATGGCCAAATGGCTTATGCTTTTGGTAGAATTGGATCTAGAGTTTATCCATCAAAAATGATTTAAAGTTGAAATCATTTTTGATCATCTTGTTTAGGTGCCTCTTACTGATAATCAACCACTTAATTATGAATTCTCATATGAATCTATATCTTCTACATCTCAAATAGATCCACAATATCAAATGACTCTCGTCTTTGATAGATCCAAATGTGAGCATGGTATGGGGTATAAAATTATCCTAATCCCTCCTAGGGGGACATCTTTCCTTTATCCCTTAAGATTTATTTTGACTACACTAATATATGGAAAAGTATGATGTTTTAATCATAGGTATCCAAACCACCTTAGCCTTGGGTATTAAGATACTTAATATCTATCATGATTCCTAATTTGTGGTTAATCAAATTAAGGGCATGTATCAATGTAAGAATGATAACGTTCAAAATTATAATACGTTGGTTGATCAGTTGTTGGCCACATTCAAGTACTATGTTATCCAAGTAACTCTTTGATCAAATAACAAATTTGTGGATATTATGGCTTCCTTGACCTCCTTTATCCCATCTTTTTCTTAGGAATATAAGTTGCTTGTCCTTTTTCATAGGATTACTCAACCTTCATTTACCAAAACTAACCTTAATTCCATCCACAATGTGGAGGAAAATCCATCAAATCTTTGGTACACATAGATATTTGATTACCTATCCAAGGAGATTAATCCTTTGGATCTATCTATAAATAGAAAACAAGCTATCCAGCATCATGTCACATGTTTTGTCATAATAGGGGGTGTTATTTATAAGCATGGTTTGGATGGTATCCTTATTCATTATCTCTAGAATCATAAATCTACCCTCATTATCATAGAAGTTCATGATGGGTCATGTGATGGACATTTTAATGGTCATACCATCGCTAAGAGAATCTTATGATTGGGTTATTATTGGCCCACCTTAAATTAGGACTATTAGGAGTACGTTAAGAGATGCATATATTGATAAGGAGATGAATAATGGAATTCTCCTCTATAGGCTACCATAGCCTAGAAAATCATGAAGATAATTGACATTATGAACATAAATATGATTTTTACCTTGAGATAAGACCATAATAGTACTTGAAATTGGCTCTAAAGATGAATATGTTGTAAAATTGTACTCTAATGGTTGAATTTTTGTCCCACTAGGCATGCCAAAACTATTAGTAATCCAAATAGCACCCTACTTGAAGGCTGATAGATTTGGCCCTAAAACTCCTTCACACCTGAACTAACATTAGAATAATCTAAGGTGTGGGACACCTAAACTCAAACCAGACCTATAGATTTTGATGAGGCTATCTCCTTCAATTTATCACTTTACTCTAGTTACTAAACTACTAAATTTTGGGATAAAAAGGTTTAGAAGGAAACTGAAAGGTAAATCATATTCTACTATTGGTGATACACAGATATCCTAGTTCATCCATTCTAATTGAAATCACAAAACACTAATAAGATAAAATAATAATTGAATATACAACTCTAAAGTCTCCTATGCATTAGTATTTCACATAGAGGTTTCATCAATTGACCAAAGAATGAGGGAAATTATGGAATAGGCCCAATTGAAGGCACTAACCAAACAATTTATATCTACTATTATCTTCAATCAATCAACATCAAACACTAAATATGACTTGCATAAAATGACAAACTAGTAACTAGGTAAGATCAAGACCTGCCAAGGGAGAAAAATCTACCACATGTGCAAATCAAACTAATATTACAGATAATGATCAATGGAGAAAAATATGATGCCTCCTATGCACACGCTCCCAAAAAATTTGAAATCAGGTGTCGATAGTCTGGAGGTCGACGCGGCAACAGCTTCTGAAATGAGTGGGGTGTTGTCTGCTCACAAGGGGAGGGATCTAAATGCCCCTAAAGTGACTTCTTTTATGGGGGGAGGAATTATTTTGGTCGGGCGCTCTGCCTACATTTTTGGTTTAGGGTTTGAAACAAGGGGAAGAACTTTTGTAGATATGGCAGCCTTTAAAGTGGATCTACATGAAGTTGTGCCTCATGCATCATTTGGACCATCCTGCATACAGCCAGTAAGTGCTCTAAAACCCACTAGGGTAACTCTAGATCCTAAAAATATTGACAAAATCTTTGAATGGGTAGAAGATTTTTCCTCTCATGCTGTTATTTTTCATTTCCATGGCTTTTGGCCTTCTCTTGCTGATCTACATGGCTGGATCTCCAAGACCTGGTTTCCACTTATTGAAGACAATGTTGAAATCTTCCCATGTGTTAAAGGTTTCTTTATAGCTTTCTTCCAAAGAACTAAGGATAGAAGGATAATCTTGAGCAATAGAAACTTCTTTTGGTAGGGCAAATATCCTCTCATGGCCAAACAGTGGCATATGGATTTTAATCCTCTTACGAAAACCTTTAACAAGTTTCCTATCTAGGTTCAGCTCCCGAATCTACCAATACATCTTTGGCATGAATCAGTTTTTAAAACCATCAAAAATGCTATAGGAGATTTTTTATTTGTGGATTAAAATACTTTGGATTGTTACCACTTAACCTATGCACACTTGATGGTTGAGGTGGATATTTCTAAGGGCCTACCAGAGGCAATTTGTCTGGACTCCCCAAGGGGTACTTGGACACAAATGTTGGATTTTGAGGGTTTACCTTTTCAGTGCAGAAAGTGCCACCTGATGGGTCATATTGCTACTCGTTGTATGGTTGGGAAATCAAAGTCTAGATGACTACCTTCTTGGTGGTCTGAGGTTTCTATCAAACATTACATGGCAAAACAACCCATGGAAGATTTGGCTGATTTTGAGAATGAAGATAGTATCCAATCTGAGCTGATGGTTGAGGAGGATTCATTGGTGAAAGATTCCATTGAAGGTCCTATGGAGACTGGGGTTAGTGATCATTCTAAACTAGTTGTTGAGGAGGTTCTAGTCTATCCCCCTATTTTGGAGGAAGTGCCTAGAAGCCAGATGGTGGTTGGTTTTCATAAGGATTCTACTGAGTCATCTGTGTCCCCTGGGCTTCATGGATTACTATCTTCTGATGCATGGATGACTGAGGCAGCTAAGGTAGAGGATGGATGGACAGCAGTTAAGAGGAAGAAGTCTAAGCCTTCGGTCGCCCCTCTAGATATGAATCTTCATTCGTGTAAAAAAAATTAAAACCTCTTTTGTATGGGAGGTTTGTAGGGAGTTGTTCCTGTCTACTGATGGTCCGTTCAGTGTAGTGTCAGCTGTTACATCTAGTCTTTTCTGTTGTTTTCAGGTTCTTGTGTAACCTAGTTTCGCTTTTGCTGGTTTCGGGTTTCTTTTTAGAAATTCGGTTGTGCTTTAAGGTTTATCTCTTTTTTTGATGTTAAGGGTTTCGGGGTCCCTTCAAAACCTGTTTTTACCTTAATCTAAAACTAATATTACATACTATACTAGCATATAGGAATCTAAAAATAATCATTTTATTTCTCTCAAAATATTACAAAGCTCAATCTTTATAGAGTATAGTCATACCCAAGAGAGGGATCCTTAAAAATCTTTCAAGACTTGAAATTTAGTACATAGCATCATCAGGACTTGAAGAATCTTCCATATTATTTTCAAGACCATTGCACAAGTAGAAGTATTCACTATTTTGACATAGTCCCCTACTAGTCTCAAAATAGTCTTAATGAAACAAGTGCAATAGATCAAGAACTTCCATGACTCTACCAAAAGGTTATAAATATGTGATCAACATGTTTCAAATGGTAAGGATGTAAATTAATTTCATTTCCTTTCAATTGATCATGATGAAATGGCCTTTTGGAAAGACTTGGAGGGGTTTTGTATAAAGTTTGGTAGTCCATCTCCACTCCATATAGATATTGAGGAATGTTTTCTAAAAATTATTCTTATAGTTGATCATCAAAAATAAATTAATGACATATTGCATCCATTTTTGAACATTTACCTATAAGTTGAAGATCTTAGCAAGCCATTACCTCAAATAAATCACAGTGAAGACATTAATTTAAGCACATCAGTTGATTTTTTAATACAATCATTAAATGAGAATGTGACAAATTAAGATCAACCTATGAATGAGGTAAACTTAACATTATTGATGTAAGAAAGAAGAATTTATCAAGAGGATGATTGGGTCTTGGATCCATATCTTCAATCCATGTACCTGAGAATGAAGATAGAAAGCCCAGCTACATCATCAAAAATACATGAACATACAAGTGTTCATATTTACAAGAAGAAGCCATCAAAAAGAAGCAATCATGTTTCAAACTTTCATGGTGCATAAAATAGCTTCCCATTTAACCTGAAGGAAATCTTGTTTCTTCAAGTTAGTTGTTTTAGGTTTTTTTTCATTCAATAAGTGAATAGCATAAGTAGTAGTATGTTTCCCTTCTATTATGTTTGTCTTGTTTTTTATTTTCCTTAGAATAGATGTTTTTTCTTCCTATTTTAGTGTTGTTTCCCTTCAGTCTTGTTGTTTCATAGTTATAAGAGGTGTTATAATACCCAAAAGAGTCTATTTTCCAGTCAAAAGAGTCATTATGCTTTAGTTTGTCATTGTCATGTGAAATCCAATGAGTTATTTTGATCAGCAGGTTGGTCAACCCTTGTGAGTTACCATAAATGTTGGTAATTTGGCTTGTTAAGTCCAAATACCAACCCCCATAATTCAAAACTTTCCAAAAATATGTCAATAACCCTCTATAAAGTGGTCAAATAGGTGAAGTTAAAAGGTCAAAATTTTGGTCATTTAATGACTAATATGAATGTCAAACTTCATAAAAACATCCTTAAGATAATTAAATCCTTTCATATTGATGATATGATCCTAAAAGTCCAAAATTTCATGCCATAAAAAGGTGTTTAAATGCAAATTCAAGTTAAAAAGGGGTCTATTTTCACCTCCCACATGCCAAATATGGCTTCCAAAAGTGTGGAAAGGATTCATTTCATTATTTTTACATGTTAAATACCCATGGTCTCACTTTCATGCATCAAAATTAGTGGTAGAGGTCTTAAACTTCAATAAAAGGCCAAAAAGAAGTTATTTTCATCCACTTTACAAGGAATGGTATCGATCCATATGGAATTCCATACAACTAAGTCTTGATATAGGAGCAACAAGTCATGAAAAATATTCATGAAGAATTTCAAGATAATTAGATGTAATACATGTCCTAAACCGGTCTATTATAGGCACTTGTTAATTTTTAAAAAAGAGACCTACCGTCAAGTTTGTTATTGGTATGGATAGGAGAGTGTAGACACATGTCTAAATTTTGGGGCATGTTGACCATTTTTACCTCAATCCAAAATGGATCAACTCCCTATAGTCAAAATATTATATAAGGACTTTAAATAATGTCATAGTGTATGTTGTAGTTCAATTGATGACATTTTGCATGCCATTCTAGCTTTGGTCAGAGTCTAGCTTGGTCCTTGTGTCATCTAGTGTCTTAGGGGTCATTTTAAGGTCATATATGTAAGTGACAGGTCTTCAAGGTGATTAATGCAATCTAAGATCATGGGAAATGTCTACACATGCCTCAAGTATTCCATTTAGAGTTTCTAAAGTTCATGAGCAAGCTTTGTGAAATCAGACCATCATCAAGACTTCACATGCAAACTGGAATATAACAGATTTCTTGTGCATTTTTTCATTATTCCAAAAAATCATTTTATGACCATTATACCACATAAAATCCATGTCCTTAGTCTCAAGATCATTCTCTATAAGTTTCATATCTTGATGAGCATTTTATCTCGAGATCTAATCCTTCAAAGTTTAGTTTGTTGAGTCTAAGGAGCCAGGCTGTCTAGGACATCATCTAAAAATAAATGAACTAGATATTTTTTGCATTTTTTATCTTCACTCAGGAATCCCTTGTGATCTAAAATATTATAGCACTAGGTAGTTATTCAAGCTAAGAACATGCTCTAAAATTTTCAAGTCTACACAAGCTTTTTGGCTCAAGTTATAAGCTTCTAAAGATGAGCCTACAACATAATACATTCATGATAACTTCAAGTTTAATCTTGAGAAAAACAAATCCTTTTTATCTTAAATTTGATGTTCACATAAACATCAATGATGGTCATGAAAATGTCATTTGATAGGAGCATGGATGTCAAATTTAAGGTGAAATAGCATTGGTTTTCAAATATTGGGTCCTAGTAGATCTAATGGTCTGCATTAATTACATCATACATTTTGATCCAATGATGTGAGATGAGTCAAACAATCAAAAAGATTAAGAGATTGACATGTGGTATAAACATGTGAGGCTGGTAGACTGCCATTAGATCCTAAAATCAAACATGGGGTTACCATGTGGCATAAGCTTGGATAAAGTTGATAAGTCAAGGGCAAGATCAATAACTCACAGTCATTTATATCAAGCAAGATCAATAGTGTGAGCAAAGGTAAATATGTCAACAAGCTAAGTTAGATATCGATATCCAATTAAAATAAATGTGAATCAAGGAATTTTGATGAAATTCAAGAAATCATTTTAAACTAAGCAAAATTGGTATTGTAGGGTCATCAATCTACCATTGAAGTTTGATCCAACACCATGCAAAGAAAACAATGATGTATTCTAGTGATTAAAAACATATAAGAACACCATTGAACATCAATACAGACCTTTGGTTTATATATTTATCACATACAGGGTCCATCATTTAAAGGTTTTAGCATTATCTTATGACTGTGTTTTCTATTCTCAAAGGGACCTATGAACATGGCAAACCCTCAGTTCTTGTAGTCATATAAGTAATCTATGTGGACCTGATAAGAACCAAGCATTGAGAAAAATGTCATAATATAACTATTATATGAAAACTAATAGGTTGAGATTGGTTTTTCATCTATAGTGGACCCATCATCATGGGGGTAAGTTCAATAATGATCTAGCTAAAATAAGAGATAGCATTGTAAAGGATCTCATGAAGGTATACATGTAGACCCCAATAGTCTCATCTCCAAGACCAACTACATGAAATGGACCCCTTCTCTCCATTGTACATGACATGACAAACTTATTTGGAGTAGTTAGCACCAAGAAAAAAATTTAACAGATTGATCTATTTGTTTTAACTACAGTAATGCCCAAACTTAGCTCAAAACCACTTATTCCTATCATTGTCACTATCAAGGAGCATCAATGAGGGGATAAGGTAACTGCACAAGAACTTGAAGTGACCTAGATCAATCAAATGTATAAATAATCATAATTATATAAGTGGTTATAACTATGGTTCAAATGTTTTGAACTGATTGATTTCCCTTTTTAGCACCAAGGCTCCCTTTTTCTTGTTTCTTTTCTTCTATAAGTATAGCTTTTGAGTTATTGTAAAAGAGACCACACCAAGTATGGTGAATCACTACTATATAGATGTCATATTTTTCCTTTTAACATTAATTCAAGTCTATTTTTGAGTTTTGAACAATTGTCTAAGTCTACAAGTGATGTATGGTGATGAGAACTGATAAGTATCTATCCTTCCTTCCCTTATCCTTTCATGTTTAAGCAAGATTTCCTAGTCTAACAGGTCATATAAAGTGTAATCTAGTGTGTAAATATTTTTTAAGTGTAGAATTATCCTTGGAGTGTTAAATCTACCCTCTGGTTTATTTGCCCTGTGTTTCTACTCACATCTCACCTCTATATTGAAATATTCATGTTAAAACCCATTAAGACTTAGAGACTAGTTTGTATGCCTTATTTATTCATGGTAGAAATATGATGGTCACATGGAAGACATTTTGGTGCATCAACTCCTTTATATTAGGTTCAATTTATGCATTCTCTAACTCTTTTCCCCATAATTAAGTAGTAGTTTAAGTGATAAGCATTACATGATATATTCAAGGAGCTACCCCTTAAATATAGAGTCTAATTTCTAATATAGGTACACCCACATACTTGTAAATGTTCCAATGTTTCCCAAATATGTAATAAGCTTGAATAACTTATTTTAGGGTGAAATATTTGGTGACATTAGTTATGGCATGCCTAATAGGACACATTATCTTCAAGACAACTTGTCAAGGTGAATGTTGGTCTTGACAAACACTAGCTGTAAATTGATGTGCTACTCAGCATTTTAAGACTCCTTCAAGGTAAATCTAGTTCAAAACCATTATTTTATTATAAAATTTCCCCCATAATTTATGGTCCTTACTAGGTCATCCTCTGCTAGAACATCCAATCCTATTAACCCACCCATTCATCCTAAAAACCCTCTTGTAATTCAGTATCCATAGCCTAATCTACCCTTTGAAGAATGAGTAGATTTTTCTAAGGAGGAAGAGGTTGAAGAGGCTGAAGAAGTTGAAGATCTTAAAGAAGAATACATGGATAGACCTCATGCATTCTTACCTTTAATAATAATAATCCAATTCAACTTCACGCATATGATGTCATTCCTCCTAATACCACAAAAGGTGTGCCCACATTCAATGGTGAGAGTTATATCACACATAGTGATCACATTAGAGATGTTTCTAACTTTTTAAATTTCCATAATATTGTTCAAGAGAACATTTCCATTAGACTCCTTTCCATGCCCCTTAAATATAAGGCTCTTGATTGGTATAGTAATCTATAATGTGGATGCATCACAACATGGGATGAGTTTAGAGTGTTGTTGACTTCCAAATTTGGAAATAAAAGTGACCATGCTTCTCTCATACATCAGCTCAACATGATAAAAAGAGGACCCAAAGAAATAGTGCATGACTTCAATGAAAGGTTTCAAAAGACTTAGCATATATTACCTCCTCCCATGAGACCACCTTCTAGTTTTGTGTTCCCCAATTACTTGAAAGCCATTAGGATTGAAATTATTGTCATGTTTCAATCTATGGAAGATTCTACCCTCTCTGAGGCATATGAACTAGATATCAAAGCTAAAAATAATCTCATCCAAGCTATAATATTTCCACTTAAGGTGTTAATTCCTTCTTTTTCTTATACTTTTACTAGTACTCCAAATGTAGCCCAAGTTCTTAATGCCAATACCAAAACTAAGGTGGCTCCTACGCAAGCAAAAAATAATGTTGATTGAAAAGCAAAGTTATTGACCTTAGAGGCTAAAAATAAGGAAGCTAATATGCAATAAGGTTCATATCATAATTGTTACCCCTATCATCAATATTATGGTCAAAAATATGGAAGAGGAAGAGGCTAATGGCAAACTAATCCTAATAGGCCTATTAATGCATATAATCCTAACTCTGCCACCAATGCAAGGGAGATGATACCAATTTATAGCAATTTTGTGTAGGGAGAATATTAGTAGAAAGACTAATTCATGGATGTCAATGAGAATGGAGAGCAAACTCTGGTGGCTTGAGGAGTAGTTACTCCCCTCCTATCAAATGAGGAAGAGGTAATGATATAAGTTGATGAGGATTGGTAACCTAAAGGAGAGATCTTCCCTAATTTTATAGTTGAAGACACTTTTGTGTTAAATCAAGGAGCCTCTATTATAGACAATACATGGACCAAGAGGAAATCTCTAGGAGGTGGTATTATCATTCCCATAGGCTCATCCAATCCTCCTACAAGGTAACAAGACATAGTTGTAAGTGTGACAGTTTTAGAAATGTCTACATCTCTATCAAGCCAAAATATGGTAAGGTTTGCCCATATTCCTCAAGTTTCAAGTAAATATCTACCTACAAGGTCCCAAGAGAAAGTAGGTATGACTTATTTAAATAGTATATATTCTCTTAAAAACACTAAAACATCCATTTCTCTTAGGGATGTTCTTCATATGCCTAGTCAAAAGGAACTCCTACAAAAGTAGTTATCTATTATCATATTAGTGTCTCACCCTCAAATTAAAGTCATGTCCATGTTTCTCTTTAAAATAATCCTAGTAACATTATAGAACCATTCACTAGGGCTGATAAACCTCCACCATTTTACCTCACCCTCATTATAGGTGACAAGTTGGTACACAATTACATAGTTAATAGTGGAGCTTCTGCTTTTATCATGCCCAAAGTTGTAGTTGACAAGTTGGGCCTAAAATATGAGCCATAAAGAAAAGGGGTCCTTCAGTTATATATTACACATGCCAAGATAGTAGGGATAATAAAAGTCTTGAAGGTTTTCTTGCATGGTTGTCCTAGTTTTCCATCTTACAAGACATAGTTGTGGTTGATATCCCAACCCACTTTGCAATCTACCTATCAAGGGACTTCATAGCCAAGATAGGTAGTTATCTCTTAGCTAACTAGTATTTCTTGGATTTTAGAACAAGATACAGGTACAAGGTGATAATTAGGACACAACCTCTTGCAAGGTTTTATATTAAACCTTACATTGAGATAAGTTCTAATTTGAATTATGTTATTCATGAAGAAAAGGATTCTATTCTATATGATGGCACTTCCTCCAATCTTTAGGGCATTACAAATTTGTTTCTTGATGAATATGGTACTAATACTTATGAGTAGGATCCTTATTCTCTCATGGAAGAAATTGATCTAGGAGAATATTGTATACATGGAGTACCAACACCTCTACTTGCCAAGGAAGAGGGGGGAAATGATGAGTTGTGGAAGATGTTTTTTTATAGTTCAAGAATTAAAGTTGGTGCAGGGGCTGGTGTTATGTTGGTCTCTCCATCCAAACAATATTATTATTCCTCATACAAGTTTCATTTCAGTTGTACTTTTAATGTGGTTGAGTATGAAGGTTTGATTCATTACCTTCAATGGACAAGGAGAAAAGGAATCAAGAACTTACAAGTATATGGAGATAGTGAATTGGTTGTGCATTGGGTGAGAAATGTGATTGTTGTTAAGAACCCTTTTCTTAATTCATATAGTCATAGGGTATGGTATTTTCTTAAATACTTCAATGTATTCAATATGTAATCAGTCCCAAGGGAGTAGAATAGTCATGTTGATAGACTAGTTATTATAGGAGCTCAATTTGACACTCCAACTACCAATAAAGGAGGAGGGGAAATAGTCTCATATTGAGGTCATTATCAGACCTTCTATACCTAATAATTAAGTGTCTTGTCAAGTGTTTTATATTTACAAATGCATTGCATGCTTCTTTCAAAATGAGGCTAAATTTTCTTCAAGGAATCAAAGGAGGCTCTGAGAATAATTGGGTGATCAAATTGTACAACTAAGAACCAATAAGATACCTAAGTGTTTGGTGAGATTAGAAATTACATTCAATGATAATGGTGAGAAGAAGGAGAAAGTGAGTATGTCCATAAAAGATAAGAATAATGAAAGGGTCTTTATCTTCAAGGACAAACTCCTCCAACTAGGCAAGGTATGTTCTACATTAGAGAAGAAAGCAGTCATTGATCTATGTAGAGAGTTGTATGATATCTTTTCTTGAGAATATAAGGACCTCAAATGATTTTATCCTATCCTCACACACCATACCATTGATTTGGAACCTAGAGTTAAATTGGTTAGATAGAAGAAAAGACCCATCAACCTAAATTTTGAGCAACTCATGAGGTTAGAGCTTACCCAAATCATTGAATCTAAGATAATATTTACCATCAAGCATTCAACAGGGGTAGCTAACCTTGTGCCTATTAGAAATAAGAATGGGGAGATAGGACTTTATGTGGACTTTAGAGATCTTAATAGAGTGTCACTCAAATGTCACTATCCTCTACCCTCCATGGGTAGATTTTGTAAATGGTTTTAGGTTCTCAATGTTTTTATCTTTTAGATGGATATTCAAGCTATAATTATATTTTAGTCAATGAATATGATCAATTTAAGATAGCCTTCACTACTAAATGGGTTATTTTTTCTTACAAGAAGATTCCCTTTGGTGTATCTAATGTCGATGACACATTTCAAATAGCAATGGACATGGCTTCAAAGGTCTGATCAATGAGATGTTATTGGTTTATCTAGATGATATAATAGTATTTTATAAAGATACAAATGAACACATGCAACACTTGAGGCAAGTGTTTGAAATATGCATGCATTATGGAGCATTTATTAACCCAAAGAAGTGCATCTTTATTGTTCATGAATGTAAGCTCTTGGGACATATTGTTTCCAAGGATGGTTTAACTATTGATCCTTGCATAAGAAAGGTCTTCAAATTTTCTTAGGAAAGATAAAAATTTTAAGTAGATTCATACATGGTTTTGCATCTTTGGTAAAACCTATCACAGCTACGCTCAGGAAGAACCAAGTCTTTTCTTAGACCAAATAGAGTAAGAGAAATTTTGAAGCCATAAATAAAGCAATTTCAGAAGCTCATACTCTTTTTAGTCTTGATTTTCTAAATACTTCATGTTTTATTTATTTTATAACCTTGATACTATCTTAGCCATGTTGATGCAAAATAATGATGAGGGTGTGGAGTAGCCAATTGCATTCTTTAGTCAAGGTTTAGAAGATTATGAAGTCAAGTACTCCTTTGTGGAGAAACAAGTCATTATTGTAAAAGGACTAAATAAGTTTAGACATATGGTTTCAATAATAAGATTCAAGTTATGATCTCTCATCCCATCACTAAAGAGTTTATTTTGAGCAAAGATCTTAGTGAAAAGAGGGTAGGGTGGATCACTAAGGTAATAGAGTATGATGTCGATATCAAAGTTTCAAAATTGGTAAGGGGTAAAGGCCTTTATGAACATCTAGCTTCAGATCTACATGAGTTAAAATAAGAGGCTCTAGTCAATCATGATTTTCCCCAACCAACTAGTTCATTGCCTCCATAAAGTTGGACACAGGAAGTGATCAGATTTTTTCAAAATGGTGAGTATCCAAATATTATGAGTAGATCACAAAGGAGATATTTTATATTGAAATCTATTCACTTTTGTCTTGTGGATGGTGTGATTTTTAGGAGGTAAATCAATGGTGTGTTATTGAGATGTATTGATAGTAATCAGTTTAGAGTATTGTTAGATAAGTTCCATGATGGGATAGCAGGAGGTCATTTCTCTCCAAGAACCACAACTACCAAGATCAAAAGGGCAAGCTATTATTAACCCAGCCTTTTCAAAGACTACCATGTTTGGGTGAGAAGGTGTGGACAATGTGCCTTATTTGAAGGAAAATATAATCTTTCATCTCTTATATTGAATCTTATCCAATTTGATCAACCTTTCATGAAATGGGATCTTGATTTCTTTAGCATGATAAATCCCCCATCAAGTGTTGGTCACAAATGGATACTCACAGTAACTGACTAATTTACAAGATGGTTTGAGGTAGTAGCATTAAAAGAAGCTAATTAGAGTGATATATTGGAGTTATATGAAAGCATCATAATAAGGTTTGGCACTCCTACTATTATTTAAGATAACGATCTTACTTTTAAAGGTGCTAAGATAGTTTATTAGGCAAATAGCAATGGAATATTCTTGAGCACTTCACCCAACTATTAACTTTAAGGTAATGGGTCAACTAAATCTACTAATAAGAACCTAATCAAAATCATAAATGTAACCTTGGATCATAACCAAAGATCTTGGCACACCAAATTAAAGATAACCTTATGGGTTGATAAGATAACTCCTGAGAGGCAACACAGAATTCTCCTTTTGTGCTTGTCTATGGAAGGGAAGCTAGGTTGTTTATCTCTAAATATTTATGTGCCTTAGAGTTATCACATCAATTTGAGTTCCTTGAGAACACTCCAATGGAGGTGATATTGAAAAAATTAATAAAATTTCAAGAGACTAGGGATAAAGCTCATCAAGCTATGGAGCATCACCAAGTACTAATGAAGAGGTCTTTTGATAAGAAATCAACTCCAAGATCATTTCAAGAAGGTGATATAGTATTGAAATGGGATGAAGACAGAGCAAAATTAGTGAGGCATACCAAATTTGATAACTTATGGAGTGGACCATATGTCATCATCAAGCGAAATCAAAGAAACTCTTTTTAGTTAGCAAGGATGAATGGAGAAGAGTTGCCTATCCTTGTGAATGGGATAAATTTGAAACCCTAAAATTGATAACTAAGGGTCTTTTTTTATAAATATTAGAATATGTGTGTGTTTCCTTTATTATGTGTGTTGCATTCAAATAAGTGCTCTCTAGAACATGTGTATTCCTAGCTTTGTGTTTTGTTCCTATTGTTTTTTGTGTTTTGTGTGTTGTTCAAGGTAATTTGTATATCAAACCTAATATATACTTGTGACTCCATAGCCCAATGGACAATATTAGGAAATTGGTCATGGCATAGCAGGCATGCCACCCTTGGGAAATCATCAAAGATGTTGACCATTTTTACCTCAAGCCAAAATTAGTTAACCCCCTATAATCAAAATATTGTATAGGGGTTTTTCATAATGCCATAATGCATGTTGTAGTTTAATTGATGACATTTCACATGCCATTCTATCTTTGGTCATAGTCTAGCTTGGTCCTTAGGTCATTTGGTGTCTTAGGGATCATTTTAGGGTCATATATGTAAGTGGAAGGTCTTCATGGTAATCAATGCAAGTCAAGATCATGGAAAGGGTTTGTATACACCTCAAGGAGTCCATTCAAAACTGCTAAAGTTCATGATCAAGTTTTGTGAAGCTATACCATCATCAAGACTTCACAAGTAAACCAAAATGTAATAGCTTTCTTGTGTATTTTTTAAATATACCTAGAAATCCTCACATGACCATTAGACCATGCATGATCCATGTCCTTAGTGCTAAAATCATGCTTTGAAAGTTTAATATCTTGATGAGATTTCTATTTTGAGATCTAAGCCTTCAAATTTTAGGTTGTCAAGTCTAAGGAGCCAGGCCATCCAGGATGTCATCTAGAAATAAATGAACTAGCTCTCTTATGCATTTTTTATCTTCACTCAGGAAGCCCTCAAAAGTCAAAGTATTTTAGTGCCAGGTAGTTCTTCATGTGGTAACATGATCTAAAATTTTCAAATATGTGTGACCTTTTAGGCTCAAGTTATAAGCTTATAAAGATGGACCTGCAACATAAGATGTTCATGCTAATGTCAATTTTAAGATTGAGAAAAACAAATCCTTTTGAGCTTAAATTTGATGGTCTCATGAACATCAATGATGGTTGTATGAACATAATTTGATAAGATCATGGATGTCAAATTTAAGGTCATAAAATAGCCATTAGTTTTCAAACAATGGGTCCTAGCATATCTAACAGTCTATGTTGCATCATAAATTTTGATCCAATGGTATGAGATGAGTCAAACAATCAAGGAGATCAAGAGATTGACGTGTGGAATAAATGCATGAGGCTAGTAGATTGATAGTGGATCCTAAAATCAAATGTACGGTTGCCACATGGTGTAAGCTTGGACAGAGTTGATAAGTCAAGGGCAAGATCAATGACTCATGATCATTTATACTGAGCAGGATCGATAGTGCGAGAAAAGGCTAATATGTCAACAAGCTAAGTCAGATATCAATAGCCAATTAAAATAAAGGTGAGCTCAGGACTTATAATGGAAGTTGAGAAACTATTTTTGACCAAGGAAAATGGGTATTGCAAGGTCATCGATCTACCATTGATGCTCAATCTAATGCCATGAAAATAACATGATGATGTAGTCAGGTGATCAAAAACATATAGGGACACCTTTGAATATCAATACGGACCTCTAGTTTATAGATGTATAACATATAGGGTTCATATTTTAAATATTATAGCATTGTCTTATGACTATGTTCACCATTCTCAAAGGGACCTATGAACATGGTGAACCCTCAGTTCTTGTAGTGACATAATGGATCTATGTGGAACTAATAGGAACCAAGAATCAAGTAGTGTCATAATATAATGATTATAGGAAAACCAATAGGCTGAGATTGGTTTTTCATCTATAGTGGACCTATGAACATGGGGGCAAGTTTGAGCATGATCCAACTGGAACAAGAGCTAGCATTAAAAATGATGCCATGAAGGTATACATGTAGACCCAAATGATCTCATCTCTAGGACTAACTGCATGAAAGGGACCCCTTTTCTACACTATGTATGCCATGACAAACTTCTTTGGAGCAGTTATCACCAAGACAAAATTCTAATGGATGGATCCATTTATTTTAACAAAATTAATCCTTGAATTTAGCTCATAACCACGTATTCCCATTATTACAACCATTAGGGAGCATCAATGAGGGAATAAGGTAACTATACAACCACTTGAAGTGACCTAGATCAATCAAAAGTTCTAAATGAGCTTAATTACAAAAGCAATTGCAATAGTAGTTCAAATTTTTTGACTTGATTAATTCCCTTTTTCAATGCCAAGGCTCCCTTTCTCTTGTTGCCTTTATTCTATAAGTATAGATTTTGAGCTATTGTAAAAGAGACCACATCATGTATAGTGAAGCCCTACTAGACTAATGTCATATTTTTCTTTTGAACATTAATGCAAGTCTATTTTTGAGTTTTGAATAATTGTCTAAGTTTGCAAACAATGTATGGCATTGAGAAGTGATAATTCTCTATCCTTCTTTCCCTTATCCTTTCATGTTTAAGCAAGAATTCTTAGTCTAATAGGCCATATAGAGCATAGTCTAGTGTGTAAAGATTTTTTAAGTGTAGAATTTATTAGTGTAGGTTTTTATTTTTCCCTATTTTCTAATTAGGGAAATTGTATTTTTGTGCATACATGGAGTTTTCCTACATTTGTGGGATAGGCTAGCTTACGTGGAGATGTGTGTCATAGATGTGTCATAGGTGTCATAATAATGTCATAATTAACTCTTTTGATGGGAGTTACTTATCTATTCTTAGCACCTTGTCACCACCTTTCATGGAGGAGTTACAGTCTATTCTTGGGGTGCCTTGACCACCTTTTGTGGAGGAGTTACTTACGTGCTCTCCTATATGTATTCTTCACTTTGGCCATCTCATGTTAATCATATTTTGGTTTTCTCCATTTTGTCTTGTGCAATTTATCTTCTTATATAATTTCAAATTGCTTTATCATCTATGTGGTGTGCACTTGCTTCATCTCGTGTGATCACGTCTCCATTGCATTCGCATTCTCCAGATTCTAGCAACAACTTCGATATGTTATCAGAGCCACTCTGGTAATCGTGTGTCTAGTTATGCTATTAGTTTATTCTAAAATTCTTACTTTGCTTCCTTAGTAGTTTTTTTGTTTAACTCCATTGCATTTGAGAGTTTTGCTAGAGTTTTTTGAAAACTCATGCAAATCCATACATAAACTTGTTTAAAAAATTACCTCTGAGTTAAAATTTTCCAAGACATCTTGTATAGATTTGTTGTGGCTACAGCAAGGCAATTTGTGGAAATATCAGCAGCTTGGCATCCATTTCTAGAAACTTGGCATCCATTTCCAGCAGCCTAGCATCTATTTCCAGCAACTTGGCGTCCATTTCCATTTCCTACGCCTTATTCTAGTGAGAAAATTCTAGTGAAAAAAATTTGGTATTATTCTGGTGAGAAAATTCTACCAGACCTGCTGTGCATTGAAATTAAAACCTTGTCACTCACTGCTATGCGTTGAGGTCTAGAATTTTAATTTCTTTCTGACCAGCAAAATCAGAACTGCACCTTTTTTTTGTAAGAGAAAACTACCATGACTGTCTTTTTTTGAAAATGGCGCTTTATTTTCTGGTTTGGCGTCCCATGTGGACCCTTAGTCACTTGGCATCCTTTTTTTTACACTTGGCATTTTTTTTGCATTTGATTTGTCTTTTCTGTGATAAAGTCTGCGCTGGAAGTGTTAAGTCTACAGTCTGTGTTGGAAGTGCTAAAATCTGCATTGCGTTGGAAGTGTTGGAAGGGTGCATGTTCATTGGAGAAGCCCTGATCTCATCTTCTTGGCAGTGCCTATCAAGGCCTAAGACATCACAACAACAGCTATCCACCTTTCTTTCCTATTATAAAAAAAAGTAAAAAAAAAAACTAGCTGGAAATTCATTTTTTTGCCTTACTAGTTGTATTTTTTTACTAAAAGAGGAAGGTAAACTTGCTTTCACGCATACCGAAACAATTAGTTAAACTTGTTTTTACAAAGACCTTTTTTTTTATTCCTTGCTCTCTGCCGAATCCAACGAGTGGTTGGAAGGCCACTTTCTCTCTCAAAACAGGCATTTTTTTAATGTTTTAGTGTTTTTTTTGCAAAAATACTAGTTTACGAGAAAATTGAACATTTAATATCTTGCAAACGGTAGCCCAGATTTGGGTGCCATTTTTTTCAAAAGTGTTTTTAATTCAATTATCCACAGTGTAGGCTTATTATTTGTCAAAAATACACTAGTTTATTAAGTTCCTAAAATTTGGGTCTCTCGAGACACATTTTTGGGTGAGTCCAACGTCTTGTTTGCTTAGAGTCTTGCACTGATTGCTCTAAGACGCATTCTCAGCTGAGCCTGACGTCTTTTGAGTGTGCACTTTCATATTTGAGGGGGCTCAACATTTCAGGGGGGTGTGTTTGCTTTTCACAACTTGCATATCTTTGCTTTCATTCTCCTTTCTGCATAATTTTACAACTTGCAATCAACACAACTTCACCTAAATTCAGCTTAAAATGGATTATTTTCAACTTAAAACCCTAACACCCTTCAACTATCATGAATGGAAGGTTAAAATGGCAATCATTCTTTGAAGCAAAGGATTGTATAGGATCACCATGTGTACTAAAGTGGAACCTCGCACTGATGCTGAAAAGGTCAAGTGGTACAACCGTAGTGATGAAGCCTATGGATTACTGAGCTTGTCTGTGTCTCCAGAACTTCTCTTCCATTTAGAAACCTCCAAGACTCCCAAAGACATATGGGACACCTTATAACTCTTATTTGGGAAGCTTGATGATGAGAGGCCATGAGCTCAAAAATGAACTCATAAGTCTAAGTCCTAGAAACTTTGACACCCTACAGGACTTCTTCACTAAGTTTAAGGCCCTTAGATTACAATTGAAATAATTTGGGATAGAGAAGAAATATGATCAACTCATCCTTTCTATTCTCGCAAAGTTAGGTCCAAGCTATTCAGTCTTTGTCTCCACTTTCCATGCCACCAAAAGTGCCCTTGGCACTACATGGAAAATGCCTTCTTTGGATTCATTCAATGTCGACTTGACTAGGGAGCAAGATAAGCTAATTCAAATGGGCACAATGAATTCTACTCAACCCCAAGCCTTAATAGCTTGAAATGGTAAGGATAAGACTTCAACAAAGGAGAAGAAGAAAAAGAACAAGGACGAGGAGAAGAAGAAAAAAAACACCAATCCTGCCAAAAACAACACTGAGTCTTCCTCTTCCAATGCTAAACCTAAGAAGGAGAAGGTTAAGTGTGCCTATTGTAAAAATACAAGGCATTATGAACAAAAATGCATGAAGAAACAAATAGATCACCTAACTCATCTTCTAGAGAAGCACAACATAGGTGTTCCTAAGTCCATCAAGCAGAATTCATCTACCCAAGATTCTACCAAGGCAAAAGGCAAGGGTAAGGAGAAAGAAAAGGGCAAGGCCTTTGTAGCAACTACAACTTCTACAACATCATGGGTCATTGATTCGAGTGCTTCTCACCACATGGGCTCTTCACTAGTTGAGTTTTCATCTTTAGAGCCTTGTAGCATGACTTTAATTAGTTTGGGTGATGGCACATTAGTTTACGTTGCAGGGAGAGGGTTAGTTGAAATGGAAGGAGGAACATTCAATAATGTTCTAAGTGTTCCTTCTCTTTCAACCAATCTCTTATCAGTGTACCAAATCACTCACATTGGTCAGGGCATGAGAGTTGAGTTTTCACTAGATTTAGTGGCTATCAGGGATTTGCATAGTGATACTACAGTGGCAGTAGGTAGGGTAGATCACCAAGCAAGGTTATACACCTTCTCACATTTTGCATTAGATTCTTCTCCAACAACATTGTTGACTCATTCAGATGGAGTTAGAAAATTATGGCATGAGTGGTTTGGCCACCTTAACTACCGCTACCTTGAACAACTTTGCAAAAATAACATGGTCATTGGCTTGCCTCGTGTCCAATTCTCAAAAGGACTTTGCGAGGGGTGCTCCCTTGGGAAGCATCCCGAAGAAAAATTTGACAAAGGCAAAGCTTGGAAGGCTTCACAACCTTTGGAGTTAGTCCACAGTGATGTATCGGGACCCTTTCCCAAACCATCTTTCACAAGGGCCAAGTACATCCTCACTTTCATTGATGATTTCTCTAGATACACTTGGATATATTTTCTCAAACAAAAGTCTGAAGTGTTTGAAAATTTTCTAGACTTCAAGGCTCTTGTTGAGAAATAAAGTGAGAAATCCATCAAGGTTCTTCGAATTGACAATGGAGGGGAGTATGTCAGCAATAGGTTTGATTAGTTTTGCACCATAGAGGGGATTGATTTGTAGTGCATAGTCACTTACAGTTCTTCACAAAATGGGGTTGCAAAATGCAAAAATAGGTTATTCAAAGAGATGGGTAGCTGTATGATTCACTCCAAATCCTTAGCACCATAGTATTGGGTTGAAGCCATCAATTATGCTTGCTACATTCAAAATAGGGTTGCTCACAAATATTTGAAAGGGATAACACCCTTTGAAGCTTGGCATAAAAGGAAACCTGATGTTGAGTACCTTAGGGTTTTCAGATCCCCAACCATGGCCCACATTCCAAAGAAGAAATGTAAAGCTATGGAACATCATTCCAAGCCTTACATCTTTGTAGGATATCCGAATAGTATTAAGGGGTATCATCTTCTAGATCCAGTCACTCATGAGTTGTTCATCAAGAGAAGTGTCCATTTTTAGGAGAGTCCTAGAGACTCAACACTTGACACTTTTTCTCCCTCATCGGATCTACTTCTTCATGATGATTCCTCATCAAATTCAAATCAGCCACAATAGGTTCTTGAGCCAAAGACATCTTCTTCTTCAAGTTCAGACAGCGAGGATAGTGATGCAGAGTCATCCACCTCTATTCAATCAAAGGATTAGGAGTTAGCACCTGACTCACCCACTTTTGGGCCACTTTGGGCTAGACAGACACTTGAGAGTGTTGGCACTTGGGCAGGAGATCCTACAGATGACAGACATACTAGGGGGGATTTTCAAAGAGATCCACATGCCTTCTTTGCTTCAATTTCAGATCCATAGACTTGTTGAGAGGCATCAGGGGTACCTGAGTGGGATAGTGCTATGGAGGAATAATATTCTTCATTAATCAAAAATCACACTTGGTATTTGACTTCACTTCCTAAGGGAAGAAAGATGGTTCAATGTAGGTGGATATATAGGACCAAGTTTGCATAAGATGGGTCGGTTGATAAGTACAAGGCATGATTGGTCACCAAGGGTTTCTCATAGGTAGTAGGCATTGACTACTCAGAGACCTTTGCACCCGTTGCAAAGATGACTTCTATCTGACTCACCTTGGCTATTGCCATAGCACATGGTTGGGATGTGCACCAGATGGATGTGAAGAGTGCCTTTCTTCATGGAGACCTAGAGGAGGAGATCTACATGGAGTAGCTACCAAGATTTGTTCAGGATTCTTTCTTAGTATGCAGACTTAGGAAATCTATCTATGGCCTCAAATAGGCCCCTTAGGCTTGGTATGCCAAGATGGATTCCTTCCTTCTCACAGTGGGTTTCACTAGGTGTCATTCTGACCCCAATGTCTACTTCTTGTGGCATGATGATTCGCTCCTAATTTTGGTTCTATATGTTGATGACCTTTTGATCACCGGGGGTTCTTCATTGGCTATTGCAACAGTGAAGGCATCTCTTCAAGATAGATTTGACATGATAGACTTGGGTTTGTTTCACTACTTCCTTGGCATCGAGATCTCACAGTCAGATTCAAGGATTTCTCTTGCACAGCCTAAGTATGCTCTTGACTTACTGGCTTGATTTCACATGGTTGATTGAAAGCCATCTTTGACTCCCTTTCTATCAAGAGTCAAGCTTGAGGCTGATTGTTCTTCACCATTGGTTGATGCCACTCGGTATCGACAACTTGTTGTTAGTCTCATCAACTTAACTCACACCAGGCCTAACATATCATATACAGTGGGACTTGTCCCCAGATTCATGTAGGAACCTCATGAGATACATTGGAAAGCAGTTAAGAGGATCTTGCATTACATATAGGGTTCACAGAGATATGAGATTCATTAAAAATTTGGCATAAAGGTTGACTTTCTTAGATATATAGATTCAGACTGGGCTGGTGATTCACAAACTCATAAGTCCACTTTTGGTTACTGTTTCTCTCTAAGTTCTAGTCCTATTAGTTGGTCTAGCAAAAAGCAGAATGCTATTGCTATATCATCCACAGAGGTAGAGTACAAGGGAGCTATTAATGCAACTACTGAGGCTATTTAGCTTTAGGGGATTATTTCTGAGTTTGGCATTCTTATCAAGCAGCCCACCATCATTTATTGTGAAAACTAGAGTACCTGTAGACACTGAAATCATGTCTACTCCCTTGGTCGTCCTCTCCTTCTCTCCCCCTTGGTCCTCTTAACCACTCCTAACCTATGTCTTATTAATTTGAATAATTATCTTATTTTAAGTTAATAATTCTCTCCCTTGCCACCTCACCACCCTAGGATGCCCTTCTTTGGATTCCCTTCATCCCCCCATAACCCATTTATGACCTATTCCTCATCCTCGCACCCATTTAACCCCTCTCGACCATTTCTTACCCCGCCACTTAAACCCAGTAGTTGGGAAAAAGGATGAAAGGCTATTTTTAGCCTTTTTCCTGCCTTCCATCAGCCGATGTCAGTCAACTGTCAACCGACGTCAGCGGTATTGCCGGCATCGGTTTCCTTCATAACAGTTTTCTACATCCGTTATCCTCCCTTCACCCCTGCTCTTCATCTAACTCTTGAATCTTATAATTTGATCAATCAATCAGCCAATCTTTCCATCAGACCTCTCACTCTCTCTCTTAGGTACACACAGTAGGCTTCTACACCAGCAAGCACAACAGGTATCAGAAGCCCCACCTTGCAACAGTCTTCTGCATCAACAACAGGTACATCAATAGCCTGACCTCCTACACTTCTTCTTCAATAGGCAAGAGGTACGTACTCTTCTGTTATGTCATTTTCAATAGCTTAAAAGGTCTCTGTAATCAGTTTTCTATTTATTGCTTCTAAGCCATACTATCACCAGACCAGACCCAAATCCTTATTTCCCCGTCTCCCCATTGCCTCTATCTTTTGTCTGGACCCTTTTTAGACCATACACTCTGTCCATTGTCCCTGAAACTCTGCCCAGACCCTTGCACAGACCATTAAAAAGGCCCAAACTCTGTCTTAGACCCGTCCACAGACCAAAAACTCAACCAGACCTCGTCCAAAGACTACTGCCCCAACCGACACCGGCCGCAGAGACCACTACCCCCACTGACGTCGGCATACTAACCGACGTCGGCAGACCTTGACCAACCGACGCCGGTAGGACCACCGACGCCTGTGACTATGACCAGGCCAACAGCAGCATTCAGGTAAGCATTTGCTTCCATTTTTGTTTCAGTCTTTAATCATTTCAGTCTTTCTATCATTTTGCTCTTTATCAGACATTATTTTTATCAATCAGTGGGTTGACATCCCTCAAGGAAGTCATTGTACTTCTGGGATCAAGCTTTCTCTTGGTAGCCCACCATCTCCTCATCTAACGTCTTTTCATGTTTTAGTCTCTTTCTTTTTCAGGTGTCATCCTCCACAACCAAAGAGGAGTTCTCACAACGTCTGGATTATGGTGCGCACAACTTCATCCAGGTACATACAAGCCTTAGACCATTTCTTTTAGTTTCTTATTCTTTCTTTGAATGTGAAAGCAAAAATCATATAGAAACATTCTGGCACGCCCGGTGGGACCCTAGGGTCTTCCTTGGGTTCTTTTCTTTTTGTTCATATAGGTGCACTAGGTTTCTCCTTTTCACCTCTTTCTTCTCTATCTTCCAAAAGACATCATAAGCAGGATTAAAAAGAACTCTTCTTTCTTTTCTTGCATCATAGACTAGTCAAAAGTCATACTCTTCAAACCTTTCTCCATTTGTCTTCATACGAACTAACATTTCGACCTGGGCTTAAAACACATTGCATTTCATTTCTGCTTGCTTGCATTTCTTAGTCCACATCTAGTAATTAGACCGCATCATGAATTAATCACACTTATGTTACATAACCAAATCACTTGCACAAATCAAACATAAAACTTACCTGAGACAAGGCCCGACTAGGATTTCATCACCCAGCGGATACCTTACCCCTCCCTGGCAATCTCACTTGGATTTCACCACAAAGGGGAAAGCCCACTCCATTCTCTGGCAGAGGATAATCTCTAGCGAAAGTATATTTTGGCTAAGCGAGACCAGCTTATCACTGGACTCGTGAAGTGAGGGGAGCTTGCTCCTTAGCACCAAGCCATGTACGGAACCTAATACAGACTCTTGAGCACCTAAACAAACCTGAAACCATCTTTAGACTACCTCTTCTAGGACCCATTCTTCAAGCCAACCTTCCCAAACATCACTTTAAGGCATAAGCCACAAGATTCTAAAAGTTGATTCTTAGGATTTAACGCTTAGGGTCTGCCTGTCTCCATCTCTATTTTTATGTTCTTATCTGCTTGTTTGAGCTAATGAGGATGTTCTTCTTCCTTTTTTCCAAAAACTCTCAAATCTTTTGGGTTTTTGGAAAACACAGTCACTGGCATCAGTTTTACCACCGACGTCAGCAACCTTTCCTTGCTGGCATCGGTTATCTTCTCACCGACATCGGTTTTTCAACCGACGTCGGTCACTGTCACTATCCTTTTTTTTTAAACAGTAGCCTTAAAACCCGCCCCTTTTTCTGCCAAAAACCACATTCTGAGTTTTTGAAACTGATAAAAACATAGTTTCTGAAACCTGACCCTTCTTGCCTTGAATGGTTTTGACACACAGTCAAACCAAGGCTCTTCTTGACCAAGCGAGGCATCAACTACTTCAGCCTTCCCCATCCATAACCAGTCATATAATAGAGTTCCACTCAGAGACTGAAAGAACTCCTACTCGACCGACCCCAACTCAGACCCCCATTGTCCCTGAAGGGGACCAAGATTTCAAATGATTCTTGGACCTCAATGTCAAAGCCCTCCAAAACTATCTCGCAAGAAACCAAATGCAGGACCTTTCAGGCGCAGCAGCAATGACATCGACGTCATCCGCTATCCAACACATCATGACTCAGCCTATTGTCTCGACTAGTCACTCAACCATGGCCAATACGCAAAGTTTGGCCTCCTCATCTATTTTCGAACCTACCTCCATCGGGGTTTCATTACCCCCTCAATCACACACAATTCAACCAAGTTCTACACCATACCAGAACTTGATTGTCTCGACCTCACCCACTCTTGCACCTATACACGCGGGAGTGACAGCCTATCCTTTTACCAGTGCCACCACTAAACCACCTATGGTGGTATCTAGTCAACTTGTGTCCTCCAATTTCATGGCACAATCCCCTTTGACCACGACATCTATCCCTATGACGCACTACCCATATGTTGTGCCTACACAAGCGCAACCAAGTACGTCATATGCCTCTTCGACCACCTTCTAGGTACCCTACAACCTAGGGGGTGCCCCACTTGCCAATCCGTCAGCTGACATAATCAAGATGTTGATGGACAAGATGTCCAGTCTCAAGACCTCTATTTCTGGTTCACACAATGCCATCTCATATGAGCAAATTTGCAACGAACCCATTCAATCTTCTGTGCCCATTTGACCTTATCCCAACCAGTGGGAACTCCCTAAATTTACTCACTTTCAGAGTAAGGAGGACCCATAATAACACCTATGAGCATTTAGACATAATTATTATCTCATAGCCCATGACGATGTGTTACTTCTACGCACGTTCCCCATGTCACTTTTTGGCCCTGCTCTTGGATGGTATAGCTCTCTTACCAGACATTCTATCTTTTCATTCACTCAAATCGCCCAATTATTTCTTGACCATTTTTCTATCAACATCACCAAACAAGTCTCAATCATTGACCTCTACTCCATCAGGCAATTTGACATCAAATCCATAGTCAATTTTGTCACCCGTTGGAGAGGCTTGATTAACCAGCTCTCCTTCTCCTTGCCTCAACCCGAGCTCATCGAGCTCTTTTCTCAAGCATGTGCTAGGCACATCTCTTCTACCTTGTAGATTCAGACATTCCACACTTTTGACGAAGCTTTAACCATGGCCCGAAAGCTTGAACTCTGCGCCATTGAAGAAGACAAGGTCAAATTGTGTAATACTAACGCAAAAACCAATGACCCTTCTTCTTCTAGACCTTATTCTTCCCACTCCAAATCCAAAGGAGTGGCCAACACTGTGGTCATTAGATCACCATCTTCAACAACACCCGACCAATCTCAACCTTCTACCTCTCCAAGCATCACCAAACAATTCCAACAATGGTACATCCAGCGTTCATACACTCCACTTGGAGAATCATACGCTTCCATTTTGGAAAAACTTGTCAAGCAGGGGGTCCTCAATCTCCCTCCAATCTGACCACCTCAATTCAACCCTTCAAAAGCTATCCCTACCTGGTATAAGGAGGCTGACTTTTGTCATTATCATCGCGTCCATGGCCATGACATTGACAATTATCGAACCTTCAAAAACATTGTCCAAGACATGCTAGACAGGGGTGATCTCATCTTGGACAACCTGAATGCCCTGCCCAACCAACACCTCAACATCTTTAAGCAACCATTTCCCAACCATCCTCCTAATCAAAACAATGTCTAGACCATGACCAATGACCCTCAAGACCATAATATACGCACGGTCAACACTGTCTCTTCTCTGATCCTTGACCAACCTCCTGCACAGGAGGAAGACCCTTCTTCCCCTATTCCTCTCCCACAGGCAGAAGAATCCTTTTCTCTTGTTAGTCCTCCATCGACCTCTCTCATATTGGAGGATTCTTTGATGGCACCCACACTGGCTACCTCACCCTCATCCTTCTTGTCATCAATGGGGGATCATACATTCCCCATGCCTAGACCACACATATTCCTATGCTCTATCCGACTGCAGAACCACACTCTCATATTTCTTCTCCACTAAGAAAAAAACTAGTCTCTTCACCCATTTTGACCGAGGAAGACCCAGTCACGATTTCCTCTTGCCTTTTGCCTGAGATTGCTACATCTCACTCACCTCCATCCACATCCGAACCCAAACCTGTATCTAACCTTGCCTCACACAATGGTGGCCCTCAACCCAAACCAAAGAAGGCCACTAAACCACACCGAAGGATTCCTCCCCCACCTTCATCATTACCTTCAATTTTGGGTCCACATCCATCCACTTTAATAGGGGTGCTTCCTACTCCCATACCTCACAGAGGCAAGTCACCTCCATTATCCTCTCAATGCATCAAACATATATTTCCTCCAAAACATCCAACACATATCACCACAAAAGTGCCATCTCCATGTGTGGTTACACCACCCACAAAAATGATGGTACGACCAATGCCTCTTACACCTCTCAAACCAAAGTCATCAACCCCCACTGCAACAAAATATGCAGACCCATTAGCAGGTTCTTATGCCCTACTGTTACGGTAATTATTGCAGTCTTCTCACGTCAATCTCCCACCTCTTAAACCATATCAATCTCTCAGACCAAAACTGCCCTGGTTAGATGACACTCAGATTTGTGTGTATCATCGCATGCCTGGGCACGACACTGAGCATTGTTGTGCCCTCAAGGTTGTCATTCACCAATACTTGGAGAAAGACACCCTTCTTCTTGACCACATCGTCAACAAACCTTCAACCTCCTCACCATCCAACTCATCAACTCTCGGACCAAGACCATCTTGGTTCGACAACTCTAAATTTTTCCATTATCATCACACTCCAGGACATGACACTGATCATTGTTGCACTCTTAAAGCAGTCATTCGTCAACACCAGAAAAAGGATTCCCTTCTCATCAAGGATCCTCTTGACCACCCCTTCAACAAATCATCAACATCGACCCATGCTTCTCAAACCTCATCACCTAAATCTGGATCTCCACGCCAGACTATGGTCCCTTTGCCACCTTTAACCCCCTTATTCGACATCAACATAGTCAATCTAACCACCAAGCCTCAACCGACCTTGACCAATCTATCAAACATTCTCCCTAGCCGCTGGGGAAATTTAACCTTCATTCACGCCTCAACCAACCTTTTAACCCTGTCGCGACCAAATATCAATCACTCTTTTAATCCTAAACTTCGACTAGGCCTCAACCAAGCCTTGACCATGCCTAGAACAAACAAGCATCGACCCAACCTCGACCAAACATTCAACCTATATTCGACCAAACATTCAACCTGACCTCAACCAGACCATCGACCCCAAACTTCAACCAAGCATCGACTTCAACCAAACATTGACCAAATATCAACCGACCTCAACCAAACATTAACCAACTCCTTCAACATAAATCAACATGTGACCAATTTGGAACGAAGCAAATGGTGCAAGTTTGCTCCTAATCGACTCGAACCTTGCATCATAACACAAGCATGGGTTAGGACTTTGTCAGAACCTGAGCCCCTTTATGCCTTGCATCTTTGACCAGTCTACTGTTAGTCAAGTAATTATTCACTTGACGTTTAACTTGAGCTCAATTCCTTGAGCAATCGCCATCATCGTCATTCTTATTCCTTTTCAACCCTCAACCCTGCAAGCATCCATCAACCCTTTTGTCAAGCATGAATACTTTTTCCTAATAAAAGGGAAACCCTCTAAACCTCTATAGTCAAGTCCATGACCAAAAGTCCAGTCAAATAAAATCAAAAAAATCAAAAAAATGTATATAAAAATGGGATGCATATTCCAAGGTCATAAAACTATAAATGTAGACTGCTCCCTCGAAGGACAGCTACATCATCATTGTTGTATTTACTAGACTGCTCCCTTAAAGGACAGTTAGGCCAAAGTCCTATCAAAAAATATATAAAGCAAAATATAGACCACTCCCTCGAAGGATGGCTATGCATAAAATTTTGTTACATACATAGCACTATCTCTGAAGCTTCCCACATCGATCAGCTTCATGACATGACCACAAAGCAAAATGACATCCCCTCGCAGACTTCTCATATCAATCAGTCTGCACCAAAAAAAAAATTTGACTGACAAAACTTTAGAGTCATGGACTTGTCTATAGTCGTTCTTGGGGTCACCTATAAAAGGGGCAAAGTTGTTCCTGCCAGAAAGGGTTCCCCATTCCTTACATATCATATCAAACCTATCACCCCTGCATACTCAAGGGATTTCTAGCTCACTTAACATCAAGTGATTCAATTGCTTCTCTAACACAACCCACTGGTCAATGACGTAATTCATGAACGGGGCTTTTGTTCTAACAACCTCTATCCATGCCATCATTTTGGTCCTTGTTAATGAAAGAGCAATATGCCTTTCGCTCCTTTTTACACTTTGGTCACATCCAAACCAAACCCATCGTCCATTTTACATAGTTTCTGTGGACAACAATACACATGGAAACTATCGACCACTCAATTTATGTTAAGCATAAACCATTACTTGTTGAAGCATAAATAGACTCAATTCATTTTTAGCATACTCCCATCACGAATATGGATAGTTTTTAGGGATGAAAATCCCCGACCAATGTTACAGAATACACCATTTGGAAAAGGTTGTAACATCTTCTTCCCCTCATCATTCATCATGACCAAAACTAATCATCAACCATTTTAACTTTTAGTCTGAACTACATTGGTATGAGCCCCTAAAACCGGGGCTATGTAGGCAGCACTCAATTGACACAATGTCCTATGGGGTTAGCTCGACCACCCTCATTTGTTCGTCTCCTTGATGGACAAACCATTCTTTCCTTTGACCAATCCTTTGAAATTTGACCATGACCTTGACCTCGACCAAGACCAATCCATACCTTTGACCCTCTTCCTCCCCTTTAGGGAGAACTATATTGGCCTGAGGCCCTAACAATAGGGGCTATGTAGGTAGCACTCAGATCAGCACTTAGTGTTCTGAGGTTAGCTCGGCCACATTCTTTCATCCATCCATCCACATCAACCAATGACCATGGAGATCATGACTATCTCCTCTGACCCTGACCACTTCCAAGACAACATTGCCTTGGTTGTTTTTGCATGTATGCTACCCCATGAATGGTTAGAAAAATTATGCACATACTATTTTTGACCTTCACAAGTATAGGATCACAAGTCGGTTTATCCCCACTACTTGTGACATTTTTCATGTTTCCAAGAGCACTTCCTGAGCCCGAGATACCTGGAACACGATGACCATTAGAGCTATAGCTTAGATTGAATAACCCAATCAGCTATGACTAATGTCGGGGCCCAGTTACTTCAATTTTGGCACTCCTCGACCCTTGACCTATGATAATTTGACCTGACCATCCTGTGAAGTGGTATACGTGCAATCACAACTATTGCAGCATTCACACTCACCATTTTTCATCCACTTTCTGTCAAATCAGCACCCGATTCCAAGTTCCCTTCCTCGACTCCTGCTTTGAGGGGGAACATCTTATCCCACACCTGGGGCAACCAACTCCTATTTTTGTCTTGTAGTTCATCCAGAATAACCAACAAGACAAAAAGGGGCAAATGTAGACACCGAAATCATGTCTACTCCCTTGGTCGTCCTCCCCTTCTCTCCCCCTTGGTCCTCTTAACCACTCCTAACCTATGTCTTATTAATTTGAAATAATTATCTTATTTTAAGTTAATAATTCTCTCTCCCTTGCCACCTCACCACCCTAGGATGCCCTTCTTTGGATTCCCTTCATTCCCCCCATGACCCATTTATGACCTATTCCTCATCCTCGCACCCATTTAACCCCTCTCGACCATTTCTTACCCCGCCACTTAAACCTGACAGTTGGGAAAATGGATGAAAGGCTATTTTTAGCCTTTTTCCTGCCTTCCAGCAGCTGACGTCGGTCAACTATCGACTGACGTTGGTGGTATTACCGGCGTCAATTTCCTTCATAACAATTTTTTGTGTTTGTTATCCTCCCTTCACCCCTGCTCTTCATCTGACTCTTGAATCTTATAATCTTATCAATCAATCAGCCAATCTTTTTGTCAGACCTCTCACTCTCTCTCTCAGGTACACACAGCAGGCTTCTACACTAGCAATCATAACAGGTATCAGAAGCCCCACCTTGTAATAGTCTTCTACATCAATAATAGGTACATCAGTAGCCTGACCTCCTACACTTCTTCTTCAACAGGTAAGAGGTATGTACTCTTCTGTTATGTCATTTTCAATATCTTAGAATGTATCTGTAATTAGTTTTCTATTTATTACTTCTAAGCCATACTATCACCAGACCAGACCCGAATCCTTATTTCCCCGTCTCCCCATCACCTCTGTCTTCTGTCTAGCCCCTTTTCAGACCATACACTCTGTCCATTATCCCTGAAACTCTGCCCAGACCCTTGCACAGACCATTAACAAGGCCCAAACTCCATCTCAGACCCATCCACAGACCAAAAACTCGACCAGACCTCATCCAAAGACTACTGCCCCAACCGATGCCGGCCGCAGAGAACCACTGCCCCCACCCAACGTCGGCATACTAACCGACGTCAACAGACCTTGACCAACTGATGCCGGTAGGACCACCGACGCTGGTGACTGTGACCAGGCCAACAGTAGCATTTAGGTAAGCATTTGCTTCCATTTTTGTTTCAGTCTTTAATCATTTCAGTCTTTCTATCATTCTGCTCTTTATCAGACATTATTTTTATCAATCAGTGGGTTGACATCCCTCAAGGAAGTCATTGTACTTATGGGATCAAGCTTTCACTTGGTAGCCCACCATCTCCTCATCTAATGCCTTTTCGTGTTTTAGTCTCTTTCTTTTTCAAGTGTCATCCTCCACAACCAAAGAGGAGTTCTCACAATGTCTGGATTACGATGCGCACAACTTCATCCAGGTACATACAAGCCTTAGACCATTTCTTTTAGTTTCTTATTCTCTCTTTGAATGTGAAAGCAAAAATCATATAGAAATAGTACCATTTAGATTTGTAAGAATTTAGTTCAGCACTAGCAGACCAAGCACATAGAGATTCACATGCATTTCATTCGGGAGCTTATTCATAGTCAGGTCATTGACTTGATATTTTGCCAGTCTTTGGAGTAGGTTGCATACATCTTCACCAAAAATTTCACTGAGAGCAAGTTCATTCATCTATGATCTCTTCTTGGGGTGAAGTCCACATATGCAATAGCATCATCTTCGGGGGGGACCCACTAGCCTCTTCTTTCTTTTATGTCTCTCTTTTGGGGGGAGTTTTTTCCTATGGGTTTTCTCGTTTTCTCTATCTTATGGGAGATTGCATTTATACATGGGTACCTTATCAGGCCTAGTTGTCGGGACCCATTTTATATTTTCACACTGCCCACCTAAGCTGTGCTTATGGGGGGTATTAGTGTAGGTTTTTATTTTTCCCTATTTTTTAATTAGGGAAATTGTATTTTTGTGCATACATGGAGTTTTCCTACATTTGTGGGATAGGCTAGCTTACGTGGAGATGTGTGTCATAGATGTGTCATAGGTGTCATAAGAATGTCATAATTAACTCTTTTGATGGGAGTTACTTCTCTATTCTTAGCACCTTGTCACCACCTTTCATGGAGGAGTTACAGTCTATTCTTGGGGTGCCTTGACCACCTTTTGTGGAGGAGTTACTTATGTGCTCTCCTATATGTATTCTTCACTTTGGCCATCTCATGTTAATCATATTTTGGTTTTCTCCATTTTGTCTTGTGCAATTTATCTTCTTATATAATTTCAAATTGCTTTATCATCTATGTGGTGTGCACTTGCTTCATCTCGTGTGATCACGTCTCCATTGCATTCGCATTATTTGGATTCTGGAAATAACTTCGATAGAATTATCATTGGAGTATGCAATCTACCCTCTAGTTCATTTGCTTTGTGTTTCTGCTCACATCTCACCTCTATATTTAAATAATCATGTTATAACCCATTAAGAATTAGAGAATAGCTTGTATGCCTTTTTTATCATGGTATAAATATGATGGTCACATGGAAGACATTTTGGTGCATCATCTCCTTTAGATTAAGTTCAATTTATGCATTATATAACTCTTTTACCCATAAGTAATCAATAGTTTAAGTGATAATCATTACATGATACATTCAAGGAGCTAGCCCGTAGATCTAGAGGCTCATTTTTAATATAGGTACACCCACATACCTTTAAATGTTCCTATGTTGCCCAAATCTAGAAGAAGCCTAAACAGCTTCTTCTAGGGTAAAATATTTGGTAACAATAAGGAAAATAAAGTAGACTCAGATGGTTTCCTCTAGATCAAGTGGTTCTGAAATTGGCTTATCCTCCCTCATGAATCATTCATTTGAAGTCAGGATAATTTATGCAGTTCTACATCTATGAAAGCAATCAATTTTCCTCAAGTTCTCCTTACCAGTGCAACATTTTTATAAAATTCAAGTTTTTAGAGATTATTGGGAACCTAATCCATCCTTACATGTCCTCTTTTAGTCTTTATTCACATATATCAAGGTCAAAAAAATCTCACAAAGATAGCAAGTTCAATCTATAGTTTGGCATGCTCTTGAAGAGAGATTGTACGGTTTTGGAGAGAGTATGTTTTCAAGTTTTCTTATTTTGATCCTTGACGTGGATTTTCTTCATGATTATCTAGTTTTTTAAGCAATTTTCCTAAATAAGTCTCTAAATATCCATGTCTTAGCCCATCTTGGTGCTCTCAAAGTGTCTCAGTAGGGAGGGTTTAGCATACTTTAAAGAAAATTTGCATATTTTAAGGTTTTTATAGAAACCTATGTTTTACTTTTAGCCTTTTGTATTTGTTCAAAGGCATCCAAATTGGTATGGTGAGAACATGGTGTGTTCATGTTTGCATACAACTCCTCATCTTGACCTTGTCATGATCCTTCGTGTTCTTTCCCACCTCCATCTCACACACTCCCATACCACTGTCATGGCGCTATCTTTCAACTATGTTTTGTGTTTTTTCACCCTCCTTTCATTAGTATCCATCATCTTTCATCCTTACCACCCCTTAACCCATCTCCATTCCATGGTATCATCATAAAGAAATAAAAGGGTTGATTGAGACCATCAAAATCATGATCAAGAGGATATATGTATCAATGAAGCATCAAGATACAGTCAAGATGAGACCTAAAGCAAGTACTAATACAACCAAGGTATGGTCATGAAGGTTAAATGAGGAATAAATGTGAAAGAGACATTATTCAAGGTCTAAGGAGATCAATCAATCCATATTATGAGGACAAATCCATCATGAAAGTAAGAGATAGTGTGTATACCATAAAAGTTGGCACTATTTCAATATGACTACCTATAGCAAGAGAAGAACATGATCATGAAAAGTTTATGAAGAACATCAATCTCAGAAGAACATGACTATGTAAGAGATCTCTCTATAATGGTCTATGAAAATGAATTCATCAAGCATAGTTGAGGAGCTAAACAAAGATCAATTCAGACTTTGGACCTTTCTTGAGGGCATATACAATCATAATTTGTATAAATGGTAAATTTAGCAGTCATCTATGGTGATCAAGGTTATAGTTCTTAACTTATTTTGATAGGAAATAGAAATATGAGTGAAGGTAGGCCTTTAGCCAATTAGAGATTCTTGATTCAATATGACCTTATTTATGTCATTTATCCAATAAGAGGTAGTCATTAAAAGTACACCTATAGTGCCTAAAAATATGCCTACAAGCTTTTCTATAGTTTGGCTGATAGGATAGAGGCTAATGGTCTACAAGGAAGGTTTCATGTTCAAGATAGTGGTTTGAAGGAACCACAGAGATAAATTTTATCTTAATCTCATCAAAACATATGGATGGTGGACCTTAAAATAAATGTTACAATCAAAAGTCACCTCATAAGAACCTACACCTACAGCTAGCATAGTGAAGGAACTACAGTCAAGTGGATAAAGGGTGGTTGAGGTATTCATTGAGAGATTTGTCTTTAAAGAGGAGGGTATTATTTTCAAAGAATATTTATCATTCTTAAGACTTAAGTAGACTTAATATCATGTTTACACTCTCCAATCCCTAAAGGACCCTATTCTCAGTCCATACAAGGGCTAATAAGCAATTAACACAGTCATATCCATGGAGTATGATAGTAAGGTTTGTGTTCAGAGACTAGTTCATCAGAGTAACAATGTTGAGATGGATTATAAGCCATGAATAAGGATTTTAACACCTATGCTCTAGTCATAAAAGGACACCTATAGCTATAAATGTAACCTATAGGCCTGTATCTTATAGTGGGTAAGGGTTTTTGGTCATCAAGGGACTAATCAAGATGTTTAAAGGACTTAAAGAACTACTAAGAGCCTAAATAATATAAGGAATAGTTAACCTAAATCAAAATCTCTAAGTACATATAAGTATATTTCAAAGACATACAAGAATGAACTAAAATTAGATATATAGCCATCTTAAGGGTAACCCATAGCTAAGGATGAAAATTACTGAGATGGAGAGGTTTTCTAGGTTTTAAAACCTTCAAGATAGGTTATTATGATTTAAAAGATATTTTGGTGAGTGAAATACTTTATGATTTTGTTACATGAATGTTTGGACTCCAAATAGCCTCAAGCCTATCATGACAATCCATACAATCCTATAAAGATGACCTAAAATTAGACAAAAGAAAAGAAGGTCTTTTTCATGATGAAAGGGTATGGTGTAAATGAAGATATGGTATACTAAAAGCAAATGCATACAAGTGGTATACTAGTGATATGTTTCATAGAGAGCCTTGTAGATTTTCATGTCAAAACCTAGATAATGAACACCTATAGCCATCATAGGGCTTAAGGTATGTTTATAGTCTAGTAAACAAGCTAAGGGTTAATGCCTTCTAAAGGAAATCTCATATTGAGGTCCATGATCAAGAAGGTAAATCAAGGAATAATAATGTATAAGATATAAATTATTAAAAGAGGGTTTCCAATCACCTATCCCTACAGCCATATATCAAAAAAAGAGGCACCTACAGGTGGCTTGTAGAGCCTATGATTGTGTTAACCCATCACCCATACAGTGATCAAGATTATTGAATGTTTCAAGGAGAAATTGAGGTCAATGTCTATTTAAAATACATATAAATTAATCAAAGGGTATATTTATGGTTTCAAAATTTAGGTAAGTTCATACACCTTTTGAACCTGCATCCTATAGCCATACAAGGGTTTTAGTACAAACAAGTCATTTTCAAGCATGAAGAAGATAGGAATATAGTGATGTGGAGATCTCTTGGTCATGAATATATATTGAGTAATATATGAAATAATGATATAATATACATCATGATGGCTCTAAAACATATATTTATATAGTGATTGAGTTGCAAAGTATACTTACAACTATGCTTGAACACAGTCATGTATTCAAATTGACAAGAAGTTGTAAATAGAGTGATTTAGGGTAGTTCATGATTAAGAGAATGTTAAAATGAGATAAAACTGATATTAAATCATATATATAATATTTATAAGGCCTATAAAACACCTAACTCCATAGTCATACACCCTGAAATGTACAACTACAACATTACTTGAGGATACACCTAGCTAATCACTCAAGTTGATAATACAATGCAATAAGGAGGCTCATGTTCAAAGGATGTAGTAATGAGATAAAGAGATATGAATAATCAAATATCAGTTGAGGAGGGATTAAAAACACTAAATGGCACATTTCAGGTCAATTATAGCATCAAGTCTCTCTCTCATAGTCGACTATTGACAAAAGGCAACTCAAAGACCTTATACAAATCAAATGAGATTTTGAATGACTTATGCAAGTTTAAATGGAAATGATATCCTAAAATAATTTTTTAAAGTCACAAATACATCAATAAATATGAATTAAGGATGATAGTGCACAACCAAGTGTATAGAATATGAGTGTGTAAGGTCAAGAAAGCATTGTTTGAGGAGTCAAAACATGTTAATAGAAGGTAAAATATGATTTAAAGTGATATTTGAGGAATTTAGGTAATAATTAATGTGAAATTTATATTATTAACCTTAATTACTCATGAAAACACCTTAAAATGTATCTACACAATCAAGTATGCACTCAGTCAATGCATAAGAGGTAATTTTGAAGGAATTTTAAATATTTTTGGCATCTACAGGTTGAAGTAAGACTTGAAATTTGGTAAACATGATCATCACGACTTAGGAAATATTATATATCATTATAAATACCTTTTCACAAGTGGAATTACCCACTATTTTTACACAGTCATCAGCATGTCCTTTGACTATCACTTTTGGTGCAGGCAAGCTTCTTGAGGAGTTTCAAGGTGTAATGGAGGATTAAAAGATCATAAAAGTGTTTGAAAAGCATTAATATATGTTATTAAATCTTTATAAGACCTTAATATATTTCTCAAACTCTAATTCATATTCAAACCATGCCCTTGAGGGCTAAATCAAGCAAGTAGGCCCATAGGCCAAAAGGCAAATTTTTGACCTATCAAGAAAGATGACACCTACAGAATATTTTTGTGACATGGTATAGGCCCAATGATGATTATTTAATTCAAGGAGAACAAATGGAGGAGTCAGTTTCATCCCAAGAAAGCAATATGAATTTTGCAATTCTAAACACCCTTTTAAGCCACCTGATCAGATGCTCATATCTTTCACCATGTGAAGAGTTTGGCCAAAATATCTTATCATGATTTGAGGAAACCTATGAAATTACAATCCATGAATGATTTATGTTGGTTTAAGGGATTTGATTTATGAACAATTGCTAAGAGCGTAAGTAGTCCAAAATGCAAGCAAAACCCTACAAGCAAATTTCCTTCACGTGATATCTTTTCATAACTTTGGATGGGAACCCAATATTTTAAAGGATTTTTAGGGGTTATATGTACTACACATTCATGGAAATAAGTTTGTATTTGTATTTATTTTCTTCATGAATCATCAGTAAGAATATTCATCTCTAAAACCCTCCCAAACCCTCATAGCGACTAGTTTTGAGAAAAATTGATTTTATTTCCATCAAAACATCATAGATCAACCTAAAACCTCTTTAAAAATAAATTAAAATCATAGAGTATTCCATAAATGCCAATTTTTTGTATAGATTTATATGGATCAAGGAAAAAATCAAGATTTTTGGAGAAAAAGCATGAAAAATGAGGTACAAGGTAGTTTACATGAAAACCAATTCATGGAGATTGAATATTGAGACTTGTTGTTCATCCTAAAATCATAAATTGGTCAGATATCTTCCTGTAAGTGCCCCTACTAGCTCCTTCAAAATAGCCACTGTATAGGAAATTCAAGTAAAATTGACCTAGTCAACAAGTTTAACTGAGTTGCAAGTGTTTATTCATCAAGAAGAGTTATTTCATAATAATGTAAGGTTGATTCAGGTATAATATCAAAAAAAATTCAATTTTTCATGGTTTTATGTAGGTTTTAAGAGCCATCAAATGCATGAAGATAGGCTATTAGGCCTAATTGGTCAAGCTTTTGAGTTGATAAATGGAATTGAAAGGCTATATTTGAGTTCTTTTGGAGTTACCACATTGC
Organism: Torreya grandis; assembly: GCA_037957365.1. NCBI lineage: Eukaryota > Viridiplantae > Streptophyta > Pinopsida > Cupressales > Taxaceae > Torreya > Torreya grandis. The sequence goes on along the minus strand of JARHVA010003484.1, from coordinate 1,055,755 downwards.
ATAAATTCTCGTCAAGTGGATATTATCATTCACATTTAGCCATAAAATTCCTTTTCATGCAAGGGAGAGATCAAGAGGTAGTTAACTGGTTTCGAAGTGCCATTATTCTAGTTGACTATTTAATTAATTATCATGCATATTCCTTAATTTTCATGCAAAACTAGGGCTTTAAATCAACTTAAAATCGGTTAAATTGGAGTTATCCACCAAAATATGGCATAAATATCATGTAAAAGGAGCCAAATCAACTCAAAGGTCCCACCACTCCTTTCCAATGCCAAAAGAAGTTTCATACAAGACAAGGACACTAAAGAGATATCTTAAGGATAATTGTTATCAAATTAAACTCAAAAATTGACTTGATTTAAAGTGAAATTGACCTCCTCTTCTCACCTCTATGCTACATTGGATATATTTTCTTCTCACTTCTTCTATTTTCTATATAATTAGGCTTTGAAGCCATTTTATAGGATCCCTCTCATGGGCATGACTAGACCCTACCAAGATTGAGCTTTGTAACCTTTTGAGAGAAATAAAATGATTGTTTTCAGAGTCCTATATGTTGGTATAGTGTGTAATATTGGTTTTATTTACACATGTGGTATATTTTTCTCCCTTGGCAAGTCCTAATCTCACCTAGTTACTAGTTTGTCATATTATGTAGGTCATATTTATTGTTTGATTTTGATTGATTGAAGATAACAGTGGATATAAATTGATTAGTCAGTGCCTTGAATAAGGCCTATTCCATAATTTCCCTCATGCTTTAGTAAATTTATGAAACCTATATGTGAAATGCTAATGAATACAAGACTTTGGAGTTGTAGATTAAGTCATTGTTTTGTCTTATCAGTGTTTTATGAGTTCAAGTAGAGTGGATGAACCAGCATATAGGTGTATCATCAACAATATAATAGGATTTACCTTTTAGTTTCCTTATAACCCTTTTCATCCCAAAATTTAGTAGTTTAGTAACCAAAGTAAAGTGAGACATCAGAGGAGATAGCCTCATCAAAATCTAGAGGTCTAGTCTGAGTTGAGGTGTCCCACACCTCAAATCATTCCAATGTTAGTCCAAGTGTGAAGGAGTTTCAAATCCAAATCTATTATCCTTCAAGCAAGGTGCTATCTAAGTTTCTAAAAGTGTCAAGTCTTAGTAGCATGCCAACCTATCCCATGTCCCTATCCAAGCATTGCAGGTATCACATGACTTTTGGCCTTTTTCCCAATGGGGGCTTGATCTTATAGGTCAAATCAATCCTAAATCTTCACAGTATCATGGATTTATCATTACTACCATTGAGTATTTTACTAAGTGGGTAGATTTTATCCCCTTATCTTGACCAAAATAGATAAAATCATTGAATTCATTAGTCAGCATATCATTTTAGTGTCCCTCATAAGATCATCATAGATAATGGAAAATATTTTAGTAACAAAAAGTTCAAGAGCTATGTGATTCCTTTAGCATTAAGCTCAACTTTTCCTTGCCTTACTATCCTCAAGCTAATGGGTAGGCTAAGTCATCCAATAAAACTCTTGTCAAAATCCTAAACAAAGTCATTAATGAAGTAGGCAAGAACTAGCATCTTCATGTTCCCTTTTCCTTATGGGCTTATTGAGATAGTATTTGAACCCCTATAAGTGCTACTCCTTTCTCCCTAGTCTATGGTACTGAAGTTGTACTTCCTCTTGAAGTTTAGATTCTTCCCCTTCACATATCCCTAAAAGATATCATTTCTGAGGATGACTTCCATCAGGAATGATTAGCCTAACTCAAACTCTTGGATAAGCATTGATCATATGCCCTTGACTATTTACATGTATCAAGAACAAATAAAGTGTGCCTATAATAAACATATAAAAGAATGTGAATTTAATATTAGTGACTTAGTCTTAAAGGAAAATCAACATGTAACTAATATGGAAAAAAGAAAAAGGGGAAAATTTGCTCCAAATTGACTCGGACCATATATCATCACCCATAGTACAGATCTGGGGTATATCGCTTGGCCTCTCTTGATGAAAAATCAAAATGTGAGCATCTTAATGCATTGTATCTATGTCCTTTCTATTGTTAATAAATCTTAATCACTTTGGTCGGCCTAGTTTAGTTTCTAGGTTTCATATCCCTCTTATTCTTATATCAAATAATGATATATGGAGACATGTGGTTATCTGGTAACATTGCTCATTTTTAACCTTGAATATGAATAACCCAGCTCTATTCATAGCATGCTCTAATTGGATAAGCTTCACTTATAATGCGAAGTATCTCCAAATAATTATTCCCTGAAACCCCTCCCTATCACTAACTCATTTTGAGAATAAGTGTTTTATCTTGTGTATTAAATCTTTGGGAAATTATTCTAAGATACCTGAGGCTAATCCATAATAATATTGGGATCAAAAATCAAAAACAAAGCATCTACAAAAGACAAAGCAAAATAAATAGACTACTCCCTCGAAGTATAGCTATGTAAATCCACAAAATTTGCAAAAATAAACAAAATATCAAAAGTGCAAACTGCTCCCTTGAAGGATAGTTATGTCAAAAAGCATATCTCAAGTATAGACCACTCCCTCAAAGGATGCCAATCATATATAAAAATATCCCTAGAAAGCTTCCCATATTGATCAGCTTTCTTTAATTTATTATAATTCCCACATTGATCAGTCTACATGGATTGGCACAAAATAATTCTAGGGGTGACCTTAGTTATGGGTATGCAAGATGGAAACATCTTCCTCTTAGACTCCACTTTCTATCAAATCCTAAAAGCAAATCCTTAAATATTGAACTTATTTGACCTAAAATTGTTAGGATTATTGTTATCAGTTGATTAAGGATGGACGTGCATTCTTTTCAAGTGGTTTTATTGGTCTATGGTATGAGCCAATAATGAGCAATAATCCCTTTATGAATTAAATTAATTATAAATTTTTCCACCTATATTTCCTAATCCAGTAATTCACAAATCCATAAACATAAAATCAATAGGTTATAGATTGCATCCATAATAATCATTAATCATAATCCATAATCTAATCCAAAGTCCATAATAATAAACCCAAATCATAATTTAAGACATTTTAAAGTTTTAAATCCATAATCTATAATCACATCGCATAAAATCTATAATCCATAATCAAATAATCAATTATACATCCATAATCCATAACTATTTTTACATAAAAGACAATAATCCATAACCTAATAAAATCATTAAATCCATAATCACATAATCAAAGTCATATCCATATTAATCATAAACATTTTAAGCATTAATCCATATATCGAAAACACATCCAGCATAATATAATCATGATCCATAAAACATTTTATAACATTTAAATCCATAATCAAATACTCTAATTACATCACATAAAAATACATAATCACTTGATCTAACTCAAATCCATAATGTCCATAATCCATAAACATTTTAAATATAAATCCATCACATGTAATAAACCATAATAAATCACATCATCTAAATCCATAATCATATAATCCATAAACACGTAAACTTATACATAAGCATAATCCATGAACATCCATATTCATATAATCCATCAAATGTAAACATAATCCATGAACATCCATAATATATAATAAATCCATAATAACAACATAATCCATAATCACACACACACACACACACACACACACACACACATATAGTGATCAATGTACATCAAAGTATCTGTATACATGTCTATGGCCCTCTGGCCAATATAATGAATATAAATGCATGCATGGTATACTATGTAAACTATAGACTATTTAGGTGAATGCTTAGAAGGGCTCTGTTAGTAATGTGACTTGTCAAGGCCAAATTACTACTCCTATTATATAAAACTTTCCTAAAACCGGTCATAGCCTTTTAAAGTTGGTCAAACCAAGGAATTATGGCCTAAAATCACTAATTTTGGTAAAAAATGTCAAAAATGGATTTTAAATGGGTCACTATCATTTCAAAAGAGCATTTTTAAGTTCAAATGTGTAGACAATCCATGCATAAGGATCAATTTTGAGAGAAAATTGAACATTCAGGGAGCTACAGGTGGTTTCAAGACCTCAAATTTTTTACATAGGTTCATTATGATTTGGATAAATTTTTGAAAAAATTTCATGGCCATTGGAAAATTTTAGATACTCACTCTTTTGTAATAGTCATTAGCATGTCCATTGGAGATCACCATTGAAGTAGGCATCATTCTGGAGTGCCATAGAGGTTTCTAAGTCTAGGTAAAAGTTTAAAAATAATGTAATGATATTTTTACATCATAATTAGACCTTTTAATAGTTTCAAAACAATAAATTTTAAGCAAACCATGCTCATACAGGCTTTTACAAGCAAACAGGCACCAAAGCCAAAAAGGGGTTTTTTGACTTTTCAAGAAAAATGTGATTTTAGAGTGTTTTTATAGCATGGTAAAGACCCCATGATAATTTTTTCAGGAATTTGGAATAATTTGAAGATTTATTTTCATTTTGGTGAAATTTTTATTTTTTCAGTTCTAGACACCCTTCCTAGCCTCCTGTTCATATGCTCATATCTTTCACCATGTGTGGATTTTGGATGAACACTATTATTATGTTTTTATTAATCATATTTAATTATAATTAATTAAAAATTTATACCATTTGAGTAGTTTTTCTTTATTAACAATCATTAAGAGTGTAGGCAACTCAGAATGCAGTCAAAACCCCACAGGTAGATTTCTCCACCTGGTAACTTTTTATATATTTTGAATGGTAAACTAATATTTTCATGGATGTTTGGAGGGTTATTATTATACACATAAATAGAAAAAAAATTATATTTGAAGGTTTTTACTTCATGAACCATCATTTTGAAAATTCAGCTTCAAAGCCCGCCTAAACCCTCAAAAAATAAGTTTTGTAAAAAATTTATTTTATTGACATAAAATCATTTTGGATCAAACTAAAAAAAATTTAAATTTCAATTACACTTATATAGGATTCCATAAATATCAATTTTATGTATGGAGATGTACAGATGAGGGTAAAAGTCATGTTTTTTATAGAAAAAAACATGTAAAATTAAGTACAGGACACTTCATTGAAATATAATTAATGGAGATAAAATAATAGACTTTTTTTTCATCCTAAAATTTTAATTTTTTCATAATTCATCCCAAAAGTGTCCCAACCATCTCAATCAAAATGGCCAGTTTGTAGGAAAATGGAGCAAAATAGGCCTAGTCAACCCTGTTGACTGAATGATGAGTGTTTTCTCATCAAAATAAAATATATTGTGATGAAAAAAGTTTTTCCAAGTATATTTATTTATTTTTTAAATTTTAATGGCATATTTTTTTAGGTTTAATGGAGTCTAAATGCCAGAAGATAGGCTATTAGGCCTAATTGGGCTAATACGCTTAATTGGTCAATCAAGGAAGTAAAGAATGGCATTGAAAATATATCAAATGAATTAATTTTTAAGTTACAACATGTGATATATGTTTTTTAAGTATATATATCATTCTCAATTCAATCCACAAGTTTCAATTCATGCAAGTTGAGCTCAAGTTGAGTTAACTAGTCCTTAAGGGTCAAATCTCTTTGTTTGACTAGTTTCATGCATCTCCCATGCTTTTCATGAAAGATAAATAATTTTAAGAACTTAAAATCACTTTAAATATGGATTTATATTCTAATTTATATCATTATTTTCATGCAAGGAAATTTGACAAGTCAACATGGGCCCACCACTTCTCAATTTTATGCCAAAAATGAAGAACATGCAATTTTTGAAGACTTGGAAGATTTTAAAGCCTTTATTTAATATTTTAAAAGTATTTTACTATTATTTTAACTAAAATAAGACTAATCCCATGCCACTTTGGATTTATTTAAGGTTTTATACTTATATATTGGCTTTTTGAAGCCATTTTTAAAAATTCCTGAAGTAAAGAAGAAATTGTAATGGACACCATTTATCAAATAAAGAAGATTTTTTGCATATGATTTTTTTGGATTAGAATAGAATGTATTTTTTTATTGGGTACCAGCATACAAGTGGCATCTACTTTCCATTTTTTTATGTTTTTTCCACACCTACTATGAAAATCTCATTCTCTACAGGTCATTTGAAGAGCTAGGATTTGAATTTGCTTTACAAACTTATTGTAGGCTTTATTTTGAAATATTGATGCATAGGATTAAATTGGATTTGTAGATTCAATATTTGCTTGTCTAATTAGAGTTTTAAAAGTTTAATTTGAGTGGATAAACTAGCAATACAAGTGTATCACCAATAATAGAGTAGGATTTCCCTTTTAGTTTCCTTCTCTCCCTTTTCATCCCAACATTTAGTAGTTTAGTAAGCAGTGCAGAGTGATACATCAAAGGAGCTAGCCTCACTAAAATATAGAGGTCTTATTTGAGTTTAATTGTCCCACAACTCAAATCATTCCAATGTTAGTCTAGGTGTGAAATTTTCATAGCCAAATCTACCAAGCCTTCAAATAGGGTACTATATGGATTGCTAACAGGCTCCACCCCCATCTCTACCTCCATCTCCATTTATGTCCCAATCCCTATCTCTCCCTCTCCTCTGAGAGATGCTCCTCATTCTCATTGACCCTATGTGCATTTTCCTATAAGACTTACCATGTGTGATTATATGGGTAGCATAGCATGGAGTCTCTATAATCTTATCTAAAATGATCTGCTCATAGTATCTCATCTCTGTGGCCAGCTCCCTATATTGCTTGATACTCACATTCCCCACCTATCAAGTGCTTAACCCACCACCTCTCTAATAATTTATATAAAGTAATCTCTCCCCATCTCTCCTTAGATTATCCCTCTCTACCCTATATCGATCATATTCCTCCACCACCATATCATGACTCAATTGTAATGATTCAAACCCCACCTTTAATGTATTCAATCGAGTCTGAAGGATATCCTACTTAATTTTCACTATGGTCAAAGCCCCCTACATTATGGCTAGTTATTATTGCATGGTGATACATTTATCCCTTAGTGTATTCCTCTCCATGATAAGCTCAACTACATCTATCTCCTTATCTCCCCCATCCTCCTCATCTCTCATCTCTTCCTTAGTCGCCTCTTCAGCCTCCTCCTCCACCTCCCCCATCTCCTCATCCCCTCCCCTTAGTGTGGATGTACCACCCTATCCTACCTCATATCCCATTGTTTATCCCACCATGTTATATATAGTAGTGCATATCACATCCTCCACATCATCTCCTAATAGCACCTGCTCCTCCTCTATCAGGACATCTCGAGTGATTGCTCCTAGCAGTTCCTACTCTATCTCATCTCACCTATATATGTACAGGGTCTATGGAATGCCTTGCACTATCCCAAACTACCTCCACACTCATCCAAAATGGAGATACCCTAGGTACTATGTCCTCTTCCCCATCACCCATCATTCCCTCAATATGTCAGTGAGCTCTACCTCCACCCTAGGCCATGCAAGTCGCCAAATAATGTCTCTCTCTAAGTCCCTCTAGGACCCCTCTATAGTAATTAAGGTCTCGAGTAATGCCATTTATAAATCCCTATGCTAAATCATCCTTATACCAAATTAATTCCATGTTGTACTTTGTGTCGTACCATTGTATCCATAAGGTAAAAATGGGTTTCACTATCCTGATGTGCTCATAAGCCCATCACTATAGAATGAAAATAAAATCTAGTCCATATTGCCTTTAGGTCCTCCAACCCCAAAGATCCCTATAAATTTTTTCTATTAAATTCAACCCCCATGTAAAAATTATGTGATATTCTAACATGTCTACCACTACACTAGTCAGGCTCCATGAAAATCTACCTCCCCTTGAGTCTGGGAGTGCATAACAAGATATCACTAGCATCATCATCATAAGCATGTCTCTCCCTACTATGTCATTCCTATAGAGAGGCTCAAAAGTGAAACCACTAGCAATAAATTTGATATCATCTACATCATCATTATATAGGCATGTTAAGGTTACTCCTTATCCCTACTCATCCATAGGTACTATGGGTGTTCCCTATAATAGAATTCATAGAATCGAGTATATGTCCTCCTCCATGATGGTCATCTCCTTGGTCAATAGTTAGAATGTCTCAATAGTGACATCCTAACACTCCACCAAAGCAACCAACAATCCCATGTCTTGATGGATGTATCTATCGTGATGCACCCCTCTAGGCTTATGGCATCTAGATGGGCCCCATTATCATCACCTAGCTACTCTCATAATCACTTCAATAAGGGCAACACTCGATCCTACATCCATATTAAAAATCATTCATATCACCAGCATCTATTATAAGCCTAAAATCTCCTAAAAACTCTAAATTATTCTAACCCTAGACTCTATTCTAATCCCTTCACATTTTTTGTGTGAATCGGCATTGATCCCTTATAGATCAGCATCGTTCCATCTGGATTAGTTTCATTTAGGTAAAACAATATTGATTCCCTATGAATTATTATTGATTCACTGGGGAATCAACACTGATTCTCCAATGCCATCTTCCCATAATCATATCCCTATCCTAGCTCTAAAAAGCCTAAAAACTTAAAACATTTAAAAAAATCAAAAAATTAATAAAATAATATACCTACCTTGTCCTATGAGCATCGTCATCACCTCAATCCACTATCATTAGCCTCTATCTTATTTTGTATCACTCTCATTATTTGAGCTCTCAAACATCATTTAGGTTTCATAAATAATAAATGAGCCCTTTATCATGTTGGATTTGCTTATATACCTAATCTTGGATTGGTGTTGATTTGTTTTGGATTGGCACTGTTTAGGTGGATCATTATTGATTCATTTCATATCAGTGTTGATTGGCCCCTTTTTGTACTCCTTGTACTTTGATGGACATCCAGTCTTAATCCTTAGCTTTATCCTAGTACCTTACCACATCTACCTTATTATTCAACCTACACCATTTCAAGTTTATGGATTTCAACCCCTTGTTGGTCCCACAACCTGCATAAGGCATGTACTCTTTTGGGTACCTCCCCTTAGTGGGTCCTGAGAGTACATTCTCCCTTGAGAATAGTTGTCTATAGGTAGCACACACACTGTATAGCACACCAGATGCTTCAATCAGCTAGTCTTATCACTTATTCTCTTGTTTATCCTTTATTTAAGCCCAATTATTCATAGTTGTGGAATTTTACTATAGGATTTACCTCAGGGCATCTCTACCTATATTATCTTACATCTTGTCAATGTAAAACTTACACTTCATGTTATGCATCCACTTTATTAGAGCCCATCTATTATCTTCCTGTCCCATCCATTATTCCATTTTTTAAACCTGTCACCCATTCCTTACCCTCTGTTGGCTCCTAATTTGAGGGGGATACCTCCTCACATAAACCTGAGGTAGTGGATCTCTCATAGTTTTTATCTCACAACACATATTCCATACCACTTCACAAAAATGGGTAAATGTAAACAATATAATTTTGTACTCTATGGATGATTACTTGCACATAATATTTTCAAACTTTTATTGATTACTGACACTTTATATCTTATTGGAACTCATCGAGTCTCAATCTCTCTGAGTGTATGCCTTAAAGGGTACACTGGGAAAGGGGTGGGCAGACCATTGGTGCTTCATAATATTATTGTCCCTTTTGTCACTTGCCATCTACACACTCATCTCATAAAAAACATTAACCCTAAGCTTAATCTTCTTAGCCTTACCCATTCTAGTCATTTTCCTCTTTCCATCCTCCTTTTCTTACCTTAATTACATTTTAGACTATCATTTGTACTAGGTTGACCATGGTTGATCTTGTACAGTTTAGGTGTATTTTTCACTTTTGGGGTTTTTTTGCCCTTTGACTGACCTAGTTCAAACCTAGTGAATTATCCGCAAAAACATACAGGGTCGACCACGTTGACCCTGTACAGTTGACATCTTCAAGAGGATTTAGGGAAATATTTTCCTATATATACAAGTTCATTTCCAACCATTTTTAAGAATACAAGTGTAGAATAATAAGTGTGAACAAACATCTACTTATTGACCATTCTAATTGAGGAATAAAGCTTAGGGTTATATACTTTATTTGGAGATATGGATCTTGTCTTGTGAAGAATTATTTTGGATGCATAGATAGGTTATGTAGCCTAGAGTTGATTTATCTTTTTTATCCTTACATACCACAACAATCTCTTATGAATCACCTTGGCCAAGGGAGAGATTGAGGCTTGGCGGGTTCATCTTCAAGGTAAGTATTCCTAACTTTATTTCTCTTTTGTAAGAGTAGATAGATAATGTAGTTGTGATTCTTTCTTCCATGTATTAGGATTTCATATACATTGACATGAGTATATGTCTTCTATGCATGTTTAGTTTAGTTTGTTTTATTTTTAACACCCACTTTTTACCACAAGCTTTGGTGTGCACTAGATTAGATTTACTTTATTATTTGTTAGAATAAATGAATATTAAACCTTATGACTCTTTTAAGGTTGTTATGTGATAATGTTAGACTATAAGCTTTGGAACCCTACCTCATATGGTGTATTTTGACAAGTGATCCCCTATTCGGGTCTAGAAGATCTCCATATTGGTCATGCTCTCACTTAACAAATATATTCTCAATCGGAAGTGTAGGTATACTCTATCATCTCCAAGCCAGGATTGATTTATAAACATGATGCATTTCTAATTGTATACATTTTGGTGAACCTGGTGTGAAATTAATACTTTCAGGATTAATTTCACTTTCTTTCATTCTTTTTATCATTATTTTTATCATATATATATATATATATATATATATATATATATATATATATATATATATTGGATCAACTCTGTTGACCCAGTTCTAATCTCTATGCATAGGTTTTCAATAATAGGTAACTAGATCAACTCATATGACCCAGTACAAGTTTCCATAATTTTAGTTCATAGTACTAGGTCAACCTAGTTGACCTTATACACGTTTAGGTATCCAAATTTAGCTACTAGGTCAACCTAGTTATTAGGTTTTGCAAGCATATTCCAAGGTTCTTAACTAGAAATCTTCATTCTTAGCATCTCTGATCTACCAAGGTTCCTTTATATCTCTCTATCTCTTTATTTTCTATCTTTCCTTTCATAATTTATAGTCTTCAAATTTGCCCCTGCATAATCAATTGGATCGGCCCTATCAACACATTTATGTGTTATGTGTGTTGTTTGAATAATTGGGTCAACCCTGGTCGACCCTATTCATTTTTAGACATTGATTCAGCAGTACAAGTTTGACTATGTCAACCTTATTCTATATTTTGTGCATATAATGTCAACACTATACCTTGTTTCAATTTGGAATTAATCTCTATATGTTATTAATTAGTTCACACCTTTTTTTTCTTATTGCTTACATGCTTAGAATAGTTCACATAGTCTAATTAGAAGGTTTTTAATTAATCATTTAGTTTCACTATTTCTATTTTATGCATACACAGCCATATCACAAAATATAAACAAGCATTTTAAACATTTGTTTACCCAAGGCCAACCTACATGGATTTCATCACCAAGGGGGAAGTCAACTTGATAGTCTAGTTAAGTATAAAGTGTGGTTAATTGTATATTCTGGCTAAGCACCCAATACCCTTATTTCTATGGTATGTGAAGTGAGGGGGTAGGCCCCAATACCCAACCTATATCATTGCCACTATAGTCCCTTTCATCCCAAACTACTTGAAACCATCCTTAGATTGTTATCTAGTTCCTTGCTTATAGCCAACTTCCTATCACATTTAAAATCATATTCTTAATAATCTAATAAAACATCTTAGGTAGACCAATTAGTTAGATATTTACTTTCCAAGTTATTTGCTTGCTTTTTGCTCAATTGTGTGTCAAAAATTTGCATTAGCCAGTGTTAGTACAAGGTTTTTTATTGTGTGCTTTAATTTGATTGGCTAGCGTTGATCCAATTGACTATTTCTTTCCTTTTAATTCTTACTTTCTTAGATTAGATACAAAAATTGTCTTGTTTCTATCCATAACTTGTTATCAACTTTCTTTTCATTCATGTTTATTTTACTAGGTCAACCCAGTCAACCTTGTACCTTTTTCTAGCCTTTGTACACTGTACAAGATCAACCCAGTCAACTTTGTACTATCTATAACCCTTTTGCCTCTTTTTCCAATCCCTATTCACTGTATTGGATTGACCTTTGTACTATTTTATAATCCCTATTTCTATTATAGATTGACCCAATCAACCTTGTACTATTTTAGTCACTTCTTGGTTCTTTGCTTTCTCATCTTTCTTTCTTTCTCTTCATGAAATTTTTGCTTAACAGTGACACTGAGTTGTAGTCAATAGACATGATGAACTTTACCAATCCTCATAGGGTCTCCCATAGATAAAGTAGGACTCCTCTCTTGGATGTTAGTAATGTTCATATTGCTACTTGCACAATGAACTATGGGACCCCTCCTAATACCTCTTTGCATCATAATTCTCCTCTTTTCTTAGAGGACCAACCTGAGTTAGAGTATACTCCTAAAATGCTCTTATTTATCTCTAAATTTTCTCAACATCGAGGAAAGGATCATTATACCATTTTTAATTTTATGATTAGTGGTCAAGTTGAAGAGCCTCATTCACCTACTCTTACATTCTCAACTAGATTTGGGGGTACCACTTTCTTTTATTCTCAACCTCTTCCTTTGCTTTTGACCCTTCTCATACCATGACTTCTTCTCTGACTAGTATATCCACTGACATGGTAGGTTTTACATCTAGTGGGCCTCTTTTAAGATCCACTATCCTTAATCCATTTACTAGTGATTTATTTTCTACCCAAGGCAATCATGCTTCTATTACTTCTTCCCCTCAACCATTCACTAGTCCATATTTTGTTACACAAGCAAATTTTTCCACTAGTGCATCACACTCTCATAATTCTTCTCAAGCTCCTATCAATACCAATAGTGGTACCCAAGCCACGTATACTAACCCTAATGCTTCTACTAATGCTAATCAAACACATAAGCTTTTGTTACAAACTCTAAATCAAAAGATTACATTCTAATCTCATAACACAAATCAAATGATGAGAATGCAAAACCATCTTCTCCACCTTCAATCTCATTTGTAACCAATGGATTGGGGCACACATAACCAAAAATGTCCCCCTTCTCCTCTTTGAGATTATCAAGGCAATCTCATTCCTCAACCTCCTTTGGTCAACAAAACCATCAAGCATCTACAAAATGAGCCTCTCAGTATTCAAATTTCTAACATTGACATAGTAGGTATAACACCTAAAATTTCTTATAATGGATCAACCGATCCTAACCTTCATCTTAAGACATTTGGAAATATTTATAAGGATTGGGTCAAATTAAACACATTTTCTACTACCAAGCTTCTTACCAAAACCCTAACAGGTGATGCCTTGGATTGGTAAAATCAACTTAGACCTCATTTTATTACTATTTTGGAGGATTTAGTGAATCTTTAGTTCAATAATTCCAAACTAGTGATCTTCCCAAAAACACTTTGGCCCATTTCATAGATTGAAACAAAATTAAAATGAAACCGCTCAAGCCTTTGTTAAAAGATGGAAAACTTTATCAAGCAAATGTGAACACAATATGACCAATGACAATCTTTTCCATCTCTTTACCAATGCCCTCTATCCTAAATTATAATATTGAGTCTGCACTCTCTCTCCACATACATTAGAGGAGGCTATTGACCAAGCTAAACATCAAGATTTCTTAATGCGTCAATTCAATCTACCCTAGCCTTTTATGGTTCCTTGTCTATTACTAAGGAAAAAAAACAAAAATATTACCAATGATGGTGTTACAAATTCTTATGACACCATTCATAATGTTCAATCTGTCATTCCTAACCAATCTTTAGAACCAGCTCCCCCTTCTCAAAAATATACTAATCCTCATTTATCTTCACCAAACAATATTAATGTTCATAAACCTCTATCCTCAAATGAATTGTTTAAGCATCTACCTAGGCCTATTTCATGACATCTTCACCCTACCCATCCTATGAAATCTTGGTATGATCCTAACAAGTTTTGTTGGTTTCACACTAGTTGGGGTCATTCTCATGAGACCTATAGACAACTATGTAATTTAGTTATGGATTTTATTCTTGATCCTAATTTTGATCATGATTCTATCATTATAAAGTTTCAACAAGATTATGAAATTACTTTTAAGGATTATAAATCATATAACAAAACTCAAGCCTTGAATCAAGTAAATGCCCATTTAGCTATCTATTAAGACCCTCTCCTTAATCATCAACTGATTGAAGACAACCAAGACAAGCCCACCCCTTCCACCAATAATGTAGAAAATCTTGTTGAACCAACTTCAAAAGAGAATGTGGTTAACATGACTAATATGTGAAGGGTGGTGGCTTTCATCGATTCTTGACCTAGCTACACTCCTCCTTCATATCAAACATATCATGTTATCTAAGATTCTTCTCCAACTCATTTAAATGAGTTGGGGCAAGATGACCTTATTACTTTTGACAATCTGATTTATGATTCTCCCTTGGATAACACTTCCCATTATATTTCTACCACTCTTCCATCATCTTCTAACACTAATGATAACCAAGCTTCTACTAACACTTCTTTCAACTCTCAAAATCAACTTGAAACAACTACTTGATCATCTCAACAGGATTTTAAACCTTTTTCTAAACCTTCTTATTCTTACCAACATAAATTCCAATGCACTTCGGTTCCTCCTTCTGAAAACCTTCTTAACCATAATGCACCTATATATAACAACATTATTATGGGTTATGATGAGTGGGATCCCATTATGGATTTCACTAATATTCCATCCCAAATTCCATTCCTTGAGCTTGTGAGGACTTCTACACATCATATAAACCATATTATGTAACTATTATTCAAGATGAATGTCCCTCGTTCTCCCCTAGTAAGACAGGATGCATCTTTATCTGGATTTGAGGATAGTATGTTACAATAATGTGAAGATATGTCTATCAATGTTGACAAAACTATAGGCACTTCTCTTTCCTTAAAATTTCCCATAGCTTCTATGATTCTCGATGAGATTTTTCTTCGTGTAGATGATCCTCTCTTATTTATTAGCATCCAAATAGGTGATATCCAAGTCAATCATGCATTGATTGATGAGGGTTATGGCATGTGCATTCCTTCTCTCAATTTCATTAAGCCCTTGGATATTATGAATCCAACCTTAAATCTACACAAATCACCTGCCAAGGATATGATAGAAGGCAAATTCCTCCTCTAGGTTACATGTGTCTTCCCATTACTATCCCACCTATTACCATCCATGTGAAGGTGATGATATTTAACTTCCCACTTTCTTATAACATCTTTCTTAGTAGGCCATGGACTCATCGCATAAGAGCTATTACTTCTTCTACTTGCCAATGCATTAAATTCCCTCATAATGGATCCATTTACAGGACTTGAGGTGAAACTAACCCTTATAATTTTGAACAATTCCAAGATTTTGGTGTCTTTAAGATTCCTACTCTTAAGCCTTTGCCAAGCATTCCATTCTGTGAGTCACAACATCTTAACTTTCTAGTTAATTCAACCTGAGGTTATAGTGGGCATCCTGAGCTCATTGGGAACATTCCTCCTAGCCTATTATATTTTGATGATGATGAACTTGATGAGATTAACTTAAATATCAAGACTTTTGATCTCTCACCTCATCTCATCTCATAGCTTCCCACTTCCTTTAAACCTCGCTTTTGCAAGCCTCCTTGTGATGACATTCCTGAGTCTTAACCAAGACTAGGCATTCTATTCACCATACTTCATTGAATGATAAGGTGATCCCTACTTGCATTATTGACCTTCACACCCTGAATTATGATGATGGCTATTCCTTAGATGATTTTTTGTTAGACGATCTTGTACAAGTCTATGATGCTGAGATTGTTTGTTATTATTCTTCTTTACTTGAGTCTTTTCATGCATCTCATCATTTTCCTTCACTTATAATTCCTTATTTTTTTATTTGTCCCCTTTATCATAGGGTAGAGATGGTGTTTATACCTCAAGTTTCTGAGGAGCCATGTAGGACTGTGATCATGGATTGTGTTATGATTGGGCCTTACCATTTTGCTAGGTAACCTGACCCTCATAGGTTTACCCTTGAGGTTAGTTGAATTGTCCTTAGACATTATATAGATCCTGACCCTCCCTCAGTATATCCCTTATCTAAATTCACTCCTACACCCACTATAGTTGAGCCCATTCTTGCTCCTGCTATAGTTGAACCTATTTCTAATCCCACTATTGTTGAGCCTACCCCTATTTCTGATTCCATTACTCTTTTCATTGATCCTAGTTCCATTCCTTCCTCATCATCACCCTCTCTTGGTGATGGTTTATTTCCATTGCCTAATGTGTCTCCTCTACCCACCAAATGGGGTGATGAGTTTTCTCTAGCTTCTTCCACTCCTATTACACCTCATTCTGTGATTACTTCTACTAAAACCACTCATAAGCGTATATGTTACTTCCATGGGATAGATAATCATTATTCTCACAAGTTACAACCATATATTGATACCTTACATCCTTATTCCTCATCATTAGACAAAGTCATACCTCCCCCAAAGGTATTTCCTGAATATCTACCCAAGTATGGTGAGGTATATTATCTATAACATCTATGTGGCACCCATCATACTGATCATTACCGCATCCTTCAACAACATCTTAAATATCACCTTATGGCCATTCCTAAACCTTCTACCACTCCTCCCATAGGTCATCCCTACAATAAGGCTCCTCTTTATTCTCCAATGGATCCACCTTCCATGATTCCATCGCCTCTTGTGGTCCCTTCACCACCTTTTGTGCCTCCACCTGTGGACCTTCCCTCACCCATGCATCCTTCTCCATCGATAATTATTTCATATCTTATAGAGGATTCTCCCATGCATTCTCCTAACCATCCCTTTCCTAATTTCCCTCTTTAGCACAATCCATCGAGCATTCCTACTTTTTCTATGGAGGATATTAGAAGAGAAGTATTTGCCCAGTATTCATTGAAGATTGATGAAACATTAGCAGCAGTTCATCTTCAGCTTCATAAAGATTTATCCGATGTCTTGGATAATGTGTGTGGATATATTTATTAGTATTTATGAACACATGCATGGTGATTTCACATTTTCATTTGGTTTGGACGTGTGCTCCAATCTTATATTTATTTATATATTATATCATTTGACATTGTGTCAAATTTTTCCTTATCATATATGGTGATCTTACTTTTTATACTATATCTTGCTTATTTTATCATTTATATTTCACATATGGTTGTCTTTATTTATCATTTATTTCTATTTCTTGATTGGGTTTTTCTCAAAACTCTTTTATTTTCTCTTCATGATTGTTTGTTATCTTATCTCTATTTTTTACGGTTTATTATGATTGTGACTTAGTTATACAAACCCTGTTCCCTTTGGTCATATCTCCCTTTTACCATGTGATCAGTTAGGAAAATAATCCTACTCATTACTATCTCCTTACACCAGTGCAATTTTTGGATCTCCTTTTTCCCTTCTTCCTTTTCTAAAAACTAAGCATATACATGGTTGAGTCTTGAGATCACATGCTAGTTCATTGTCAAGCATAAGTTTCCTAGTCAGTCTTTGTCTTTGGTTACTTAGATTCCTTTAGCCTTAGCCTACAACAAATTTGTGTGTATCAATACATCTCTCATGATTGGTCATTCCAAATCCATATGGAGGATGAATCTTCAAAAACCATAAAAAGTTAAAAGCCAAATCATTTAAACAAAATGCAATGATACAAAAGGCAAAATTATTCTTAAAAGTCCAATCACACTAAAAGACATGATTCAAATCAAATATCATTCTTATATTTGAAGCTCAAACTCCATATTTGGCCTCAAGGTAGAGACGAGGTCCTTTGGGGTGCGATAGGCCAATAGATTAGAAGAGGAGAATAAAAAAATCTTTTAGTGCTACCTACTTTCTCACACAAGTACCCAATCTTCATAATAAACTGATGGCTCTGTAATGGGTCTTGAAGAATGGGAAACACATCATGGTAAGGTAGGTCCATTTTAATTTTTCTTGTACCAATCTATCCACATGAGTTGATCTTATTAGCATGTTTATTTTCCTAAAAGCTTTGTGTCTATAGTGAACAAGTTTCCTTTGTACATAGATGGTCATTAGTCACTTAGTATCTTCTCATGTCCTTAGTATTCCTCTTGTCTCTTAAGGTCTTCTCATAATATGCCTAAGTCTTTCTTTTTACATTCCCTATATACCTCATATTTCCTCTTGAGAAATATTGTTTTGTCTACTGATCACTCCCCTTGGGATTTCATTTGTGAGTTACTTTATAAGACCGTGGATAGGACCTGGTGTCCCTTACAAATTACCATCTTTTCCTTCCTATTACCCACATCCTTGATTGCCTAATTTTTCTTATTTATTACACCCTAATGGTGTTCTCTTTGTGAGTTGCTTTGTAAGACTGCAGATAGGACCCGATGTTCTTCACAAAATTTTATAATGCCCAAGTCACAATCCAAAATTACATGTGTCAAATATGAGATAAGATTCGATTGATTATGAAGTTGCATGTCATTAACATGCTTCCCAACTTGATTTATTGTGTTTATGCTTACTTCATTTCTCTTTCGCCTTTTTATCTTCTTATTTTCTAAGTGCATGTAAGAATACAACCATTTCTTGAATTTTTCATACTTCCCAATTTGAATTAGTGAGATAAATTTAAGACCAATATTTTCCCAATTTTGTTTTTCTTTTATACTTTCCATTATGATTGATTGACTTAATTGAATTTGTTTTTATACCATTTGTGCCATTTTACATACCTTCCATTTTATTACATTGTTTTCATACTTCCCAATGTGAATTAGTGTGATTTTACTTGTTTTAATTTGGTGCAAAAATCTTTCACTTTGGCTTCAAAACAAATCCCTTTTTACCATCTTGTTTTACCATTTCTTGGTTATTTATACTAAGTCATTTCTTATTATTACACCTTTTCTAGCTTGAAATAGTGTGTAGTACATTTTCTTGATTGATTATATTTTTCCAAGTCCTTTTTCTCTATTTTTTTTAATCCATACATGTGTCCTACATAATGCTAGAAAAAAAACCACATCTCATATATTTCCTATAGCATATACAACATGCTAAATTACATGTGTGAAAAATAAATATTTCCAAAGCATCTATAGCCACAACCATAATAAACTATAATCACAACATACACAACCAACAACAATATGCCAAAATGATACATCATATATATACATCTCATGAATTTTGATACAACAAATACAACCATATATAATGATCCATCTCTATGGCTAGGTCCCATCTTGTCTATCTCATGGCCTAGCCATGCTGCTTGTTGAGGCCTTGATCTGAATCCTTTGAATAGTAAATTATAAAGAGGCCATCCAAGATCTCAGTCCCTCTATTTGTCCCTATAAGTGTGCTACCTACACCTATGACTACATCATCTAGGTCTAGATCTTTGTCATTTACATCATTATGGCTAGATGTGTATCTATCTCCTTAACTATGGCCTACCCTACCCATATTTTTCCTTCACCCATCTCTACTGGTGGTTGCATCCTCTCTCTCTACACCTGTATCTATCTCACTACCTCCCAAGTTAATCTAAACTAGCTCACCTGAGCTAGGGAAAATGGTACGTTGGGATCCTCTAATGCAGTAGGGTCATATGGTGGTAGAGTCTCATCCAAGATGTCATGGATTGCTCCCCTCACCAAGGACCCCCATCTCTCTTCTGCATCCTTAGCTACACCTAAAAAATTACACTAAATGGATATTAGATCACTATTATATCTCAAAACATTTATCTATCTCTACTTCCAAATTAAAAATTAAAGCAATAATTTAACCATCTTTTCTTACCTATATGTATCTTGACTACTATGTTCTCGCCATCCCAGTGACCACCTAACCCAGTCTCATCTATGCAACCTCCTAGTACCTCCTCTATAGTTTACCTCCTCAACTCAAATCCCTCTATCATGGCTCACATCCATCTCATCTTGTGCCTGAGTGGTCTCTCTATCATCCATCTCTCCTCTAGCTTCTCTACTAGCTTGTCAGGGATGACATTGATCTTTGCTATCTCTTGTT
Organism: Torreya grandis; assembly: GCA_037957365.1. Taxonomy (NCBI): domain Eukaryota; kingdom Viridiplantae; phylum Streptophyta; class Pinopsida; order Cupressales; family Taxaceae; genus Torreya; species Torreya grandis. The sequence continues at coordinate 1,035,533 of JARHVA010003484.1, read as the reverse complement.
GCCTCTGTCACTATCATGTCCTCAGTGGTTATATCTCCTCTTGTTATGTAACTAGTAGTGTTACATCTGGTATCTCTACCTTTACCTCCATATACTCCTTATTTACTCTCTGTCATGCTCAACAAGTCTATGGTCATTCACGACATGGTCTGACTGTCGATCTCACTATCAGTGGTCCAAGTCCTCTCCTCCCCTATGGCTCCCTCACATGTTGAGCCCACTACTCGGGCATCAATATCGATGTTATTGGATGAGGCAAGCCCATCTTTCCTAGCACTAGTGCCATCATATGTGGCTCTCTCCACCACATGTAGTGTCTGATGACCTCTATCCTTGTTATTGTTGGTACAACTATGTGCCAGCTCACCTATGTAGTTGTTATGTGCTCATATCATTATCACACTATGTATGTGCATCTCATTAAATGTAGTGTTAGTACATGGGGCATGGTCCATGCTACCTGGTCCTCTCTCCATCTCCACACTTGAGGCAACCTATAATCAACCACATGGGGTAACCTAGCTAGTTGACATATAGGAAACCTCTCATATATCCAAGCTATTAGCAATATGATCAGTCCTATGGTCTTCTATCCTTTTACAAACATCTCATACAAATCATGTATGAGTTGGATCCAGATGATAGATCTCAGATCATATAGAACTCACTCTTCCAACATCATCCTTCTCAAAGCTACCATCAATAGTGGTACCTTGTCATCCAACTTGTGACATAGCACCCATTGTGTCATAAGCCCTATTACATCTTTCTAGATATCCAAAATTTATGATGTATATACATCATCCATACTAACTTTTTTCCTCCCAAAATCATCTCTGAGCCTATATCCCACATGGATAAGGCTCTCCTCTTCTCTATGTTATTTGGTATCCCTGTAATCACTAGTGCCCCTGCTATGGGTAGCCTAAGGATAGCATGGACATCCTTTAGTGTGATGACCATCTCTATCACATTTTCATCCACCTCCCATATAAAGATGTTAGTCAGGCATTCCTAGCAACTAAGGAACATGACTAACAAATTAGCACTCATGGGGATCTTGCACATATCATTTATGCCTCCTAAACCTATGGATACTAGTATAGCCCTATCTTCATCTGAAAATCACTCCAATAATGTTGGTAACCAAGACACATCCACAAATATTTATAACCTTCATCATCTATGTAACCAAGAAATAATAAAGGATATATCAGTTCTTTCATGTCATGTATAGTCACAATACATTTTTTTTACATTTTTAAATCAAAAACAAGCCTACTTGTTTTTAAACTTATTTATTCTTATCCATTTTACCCTATTTCTAGCCTAATCAGTCCCTCTTGCCCTCCTTTGGTCATTTCGAGCCATTCTATCCCTCTTTTAGCCTTTTGCATGCTTTTTCATGTTTATTTTGGCTCTTTAGTCAAACTAGTTTGACCAAAATTTCCTTATTTTTTCCCTAATTGACTCCAAAATCTTAGTCAAACCTCTTTTTTCCCCTGCCGAGTGCTACATTGTCATTCTAGACTTTTCAAATCAGTTGGCAAACTACATTAGGTTGGTAGCCTACAGAATGTATAGGGTTGGCCCATACCTATTGGGTAGGCACTGTGGATTCTACCTAGTTTTAGCCTACTAGGTCGAATGGGTCGACCCAATTCATTTTGCCTACCGATCCCTTGTATTTTTCCCATTTTCTTCCTAATTCCTCTAAACAAATTTCTCATCTTACTATTTTATACTTATATAATCTAATGTTGTCTCATTCTAACATCTAGAAATGCTTAAAATTTAAAATTACTGAAAATATACTTAATTCACTACAAATTTCAAAAACTAGTTTAAGATTCATAATTACCTACCTATAGTGCACCTGTTCTTGCCTCGGGACATCCCTCTCATATATCCTATCATCTCCTCACCATCCTAACTTGTTTTAATCTCCAAATCTCTTTTTTTATCTCCTTCACAAGTCAAAATAACAAATGACTTGTCTTTCCCCTATTTAAAAACACTTTTCAGCAATTCAAATTCTTCAATTATTATCCTGTAGATTCCTTCTTTTACTTACATCTTTGTTTTTACTCATCCATTTTCAAAACCATAAAATTTATTGGATTCATGATGACATAGAGAATCTTTTCCACTATTATATACTTATTTTCCAAAAAAATGATTTTTGGCTATTTTTTGCACTAACGTTTACAAGTTTGCCCAATGTTCTTCACATTGGACACCTTCACTTTCTCTTGCAGTCTACTTCTTTATCTATAGCACTAAGGTGATTTATGTGTCTTTCAAATCTATCCTTTCCTTTATCTTATTTTTTGCTTACTGCACTTTACTTAGCATCATCATTGTGTGTTATCATGTTCTATCTTAAAGCACCATCCATTGTTGCACTTACGTGACACATGATGAGCTTCGAGTGGGGCATATGTATACACAATATTTTTAAAATTTTATTGACTAATAACACTTTTTATCTTATAAGAACCCATCAAGTCTCAATCTCTCTGAGTGCATGCCTTAAGGGGTGCATTTGTAAAGGGGTGGACAGACCATTGGTGCTTCGTAAGATTGATGTTCCTTTTTTCACTTACCATCTACACACTCATCTCCTAGAAACATTAACCCTAAGCTTATTCTTCTCAGCCTTACCCATTCCAATCATTTTCCTCTTTCCATCCTCCTTTTCTTTCCTTAATTCCCTTTTAGATTGTCGGCTATACTAGGTCGACCATGGTCGACCCTATACAATTTAGGGGTATTTTTCACTTTTTGGGTTTGTTAGCCCTTCGGCCAACCTAGCTCAGACCTAGTGAATTGTCCCTAAAAATATACAAGTTCAATCAGGTCAACTGTATATAGTGGATGTTTTTTAGAGGATTTAGGGTAAGATCCACCTATATATACAAGTTCATTTCTAACCATTTGTATGAAGAGAAGTGAAGAAGAATAAGTGTGAATGAACATTTGCTTATTGACCATTCTACTTGAGGAATAAATCTTAGGATTCCATACATGGTAGATACGGGTCTTGTCTTGTGGAGAAGTATTTTGGATGCAAAGATAGGTTGTGTAGCCAAGAGCTGATTTGTATTTGTTATCCTTACATACCACAATAATCTCTTGCAAAGCACCTTGGCCAAGGGAGAGATTGAGGCTCGGCGGGTTCATCTTCAAGGTAAGTATTCCTAACTTTATTTATCCTTTGTAAGATTAGATAAATAATATATTTTTTCTTCTTTCTTCCATGTATTAGGATTTTGTATACATTGATGTGAATATATGTCTTCTATGCATGTTTAGTTTAGTTTTTTTACTTCTAACCCCCACTTTGTGCCACAAGTTTTGGTGTGCACTAAATTAAATTTACTTTCCTTTTTGTTAGAATAAGTGAATATTAAACCTTAGGACTCTTTTAGGATTGTTACATGATTGTGTTAGACTGTAGGCTTTGGAACCCTACCTCACATGGTGTATTGTGACAAGTGATCCCCTAATCGGGTCTAGAAGATCCCCATATTGGTCATGCTCTCACTTAAGAAATGTATTTCCAATCGAAGGTGTAGGTATGCTATATTTTCTCCAAGCCAAGATCAATTTATAGACATGATGCATTTATGATTGCATACACATTCTCCTTTGATAAAAGTTATCTATAGGTAGTGCACACAGTGTATAGCACATCAAATGCTTCGATCAACCAGTCTTATGATTTATTCTCTTATTTAACCTTCATTTAAACCCACTTGTTTGTAGTTATGGCATTATATTACAAGATTTGCCTCGAGGCATCTCTACCTATATTATCCTACATCTTGTCAATGAAAAACATACACTTCATGTTATGCATCTGTGTTTATTAGAGCCCATGTGTTATCTTCCCATCCCATCCATTATTTCATTTTTCAAATCTATCACCCACTCCTTACCCTCTATCAACTCCTGATTTGAGAGGGGATACCTCCTCACATAAACTTAGGGAAATGGACCTCTCATGGCACGTATTCTATATTGTTCTATAAAAAGGGGTAAATATAGACACTATAATTTCATTCCCTATAGATGATTAATTAGGTGTCATAGGTCTTTACTTTTATTTAATCTCCTAAATAATTCCTATCCTAAGGTTTAGTATATTTACCATTTATAACTCGGTAAGTGGCCTTTAATATTACCTTTCTACCCCCCCCCCCAAACCCTCAAAATCCATTTATAACCCTAGGAATTTATCCCCTAACCACTTTATCCTCGTATGAGTTCATTACCAACAATTCCATGCATATCAAATCCAATTTTACCCATGGTTTTAAAAAAGGTTCCAAATTGGGTGAATTAACACTGATTCACCCATGATCGGCATCGATTCTCCAGATCGGTGTCAATCCATAAATACCCAGCCAGCGTTTGCATTTGGGACTAGAAACTTAGAACCTCGAATTACTTGTAGATTTCTTGGAGAATTAATGACATCCTTAATGACACTCTACCAAAATTTTGTTGCATTCAATCGATATCCTTTGTTCAGCCTGAGAAACTGCCTACATTTGTGGAGAATTTTTCATTTTGCTTACAAACGGATCGAAGGTAAGTCATAATATTTTATTCTTTCATTTTTTGTCAATTATTCTATTGTTATCTATTTATCTAGTTTCTATAATATCATTTATATCCCTCTATATCCTTTTATCAGTCTCTATCATCTAATTTATCTCATCTATTCTCTATTTTTATTAAACTCATGCACAAAGAGAAACGACATCGATTTATTCTAAATCGGCACCGATTCTATAGATCAACACTAATCCTATTAGGATCAACATCGATCCACTATGTTTAATTTGTGGAACCTGAGACCTTAATCCTAGATCCCTATCTACAATCCATTATTGATTTACTATCACTTGAATATGACCTTTGTTTGTAGATGACTCTACCAGGTTTAGTACATGATGTAATCATTATCACCAATCTCCTTATAGTTTCTCAACCCTTGTTTGTTGATCAGAGTGACATAGATTTCAATATAGCTATTTACATAATTATTTATTTTCCCTCTCTCCAAATGAATGAAGACCAACTAGCTATCATACAGGATGATATAGACTTTGCTTCAGCTTATTGGGAATAATATTACTTTTACATTGACAGGTTAATCGAGGACTGAATCTTAATTAGCATTGTTATCATATTTTTTATCTATTGTAATTTCATATGTTGTTTATCCACTTGATTGTGTAAAAAAGTGATCCGGGCAACAATTCAGATGACAATTTGGGTGATGGGTCCACCCCAATTGATGGCGGAACTTCCAAGAGCCATAACTTTTGCACCGTAGCTCCAATTGACTCGTCGTTTGAACCGTTGGAAAGCTAATAATGAGGGGAACATCTTGAGATGGCATTAGCTTTTCTAAATGAATTTTCACCTCTGAAAACCCAATGGAAGTTTTCTAAATTTAAATTTTAGTAGTGCAGTCTAAAAATAGTAAGTTTCTAAAAATAGTAATTCCTCAAATTTTGTATTGTTGTAAATCGTGGAAGTTGAACCACTTAATCTCCCTCGAGATTGGTGACCTTCCACATCCTCTTCACACCTTCAAAACATGTATAAATTAATATGTAACCCGAAATAGAAATCAAACATCTCTTCTCAGAGATAAGCATATGTTTGGGTATGCAAATTGGATCAATAAAACATCTCTTCTCAGAGATAGCATTATTTGAATTGCTTTGTTCTTGTTTCTTGAATTATATTTCAACCAAAGCTTTCAAGTTTTGGATCAAAAAGTGAGATGACATCCATTAGAGGAAGCTCACAACTTCTTAAGATTGGTTTCTGACCAGGCAGCTCACCCAATTATCTATTAATCTATTTTTGTCAATTGTTTACATGTGTGGAGGTTATTCTTCCCAGCCAAAAAGAAGCTCTTATAATCGTTGGATTCAAAGTGGTGTGCAACATATTCTAATCTACAGGGATTCACCATAAATCTTATTTTAATTTAAGTTTTTCGTAAGTAATATTTAATTTAAATAAAAATGAAAAACTACTTAAACACTGCAATGTCCTCCTCGAGTACAAAGGAGTTTACGTTTTCCACTGCTTCCCACAACGTTGAGTAGTTTGAATAGCTTCCATCAAATGCATTAGCATCAAACATAGTGTCCAAGTACTCTATAGAATCCTTGATTAAAAAATTAGATGGTGTTGGGTCTCCTTTGTAAGACCTGGACAATGATGCCATGGTGATTCTATCGGGTATTGGTGTGCTCCAAGCTTTTGATAACGGTGTATATCACTAAACTAAATTTTGTGGACTAGAAAATTATTATGATAACAATTAGGGCTTTTGGGATCATTTGAGGCTGAAGTTTACTTGAGATCAAAGATGGAATGATGTGAACTTGGCTGGGGGCTCAATGTAAATAGATTTCCTACATTGATTTCCAGTTCATGCACCATTAATCATTAACGTCTATAAACTCATCACAATAATTCAATTTGAATTTGACCACCTTGTCCTAGGGTACATGCCATGTAGGATGCCTTGTCATTTGGGGTGCCCTAGTGTAACCTTTCATCCTTTGCCATGTGTTATTATGTAGTCCAGTCAATAGAAGTCAAACTTTGCTTTTGGGCCTAAAGACTTTGAAGTGTAGAATGACTTTCAGAAATATTTGCTTCAAAAGACTATCAAAAAGTTTCCAAAACAATGTTGTCAATGAGTAAAGTTGTCTAAGGAATCCTTCTAATGAAAAGTATTTGAAACAAATTTTTTGAAGTAAATTTTATGAAATGGAAATTACTGACATAAAGCCTCTAGCGTGAAAGTTTCTGAAGAGAATCTTTCCAAAACAAACCTTCTAATGAAATCCTTCCGAAATGGAAGTTGTCGACAAGAAAGTTTCTGAAGAGTAAGTCTCCGATGAAGAAGCTTTCAAAGAGAAAAGATTGTGAAGAAATATACCGATAAAAACTTGTCGAAGTAATTGTTGTCGAAGTGGAACTTCCCAAAGTAAAGTTGTTGATAAGAAAGTTTCTGTATAGAATATTTTTGAAGCGAATGTTTCTAAAGTAAAGTTATTGTTGAAAAAGTTTTCATAGAGAATCTTTTTGAATAAAAAAATTAAAATAAAAACTTTCAAAGACCAAACTTGTTGAAGATTGAATACTCTGAAATAAACCAATCTAAATTCTTGTCACTCAAAACCATTATTTCCATTTTTTTCATTAAATAGGTTAGCCTGAACAAGTACTTCCAAATGAAAAAAAGTATACCACAACATGATTCAACGTTAAAAGCACCAAATTCCTACAAACAATACAAGTATCATAACCCTCAAAAGCATAGGTACCCCTCCAAGATATTCATTATTTCTAAAAAATAAAGGGGGTCCACTTTTCAAAGAAAAATACAAAGTGGGATGTGTTGAATACAATAGGTACCATTGTTATACACAATTTTAGCATGAGACATATCTAAGGTGCATATGCTAGTCAATTTGTGCCTAATATTAAAAAAATTAAATTAGTTTTAGACTTCAAATCTCTTTTACATACTAATATCCCAATCAAACTTTTATGGACTTTATTGACCTATCTACTACAGTAGTTAGTTCACTTTTTGGTATGTTTGAGGTGATTAAATCACTCAATCTTACCAAGATTTCAGGTTGGAATTGATTATATCATCCAGCCTCACCAGGTTATAAGTATCATTGGGTTGTAAAATTGAGCTAATTTCAACTGCCAAGTGGAAAATCACTTTTGCTCTAAAGTTGGGGGTCTCTCTCTCTCTCTCTCTCTCTCTCTCTCTCTCTCTCTCTCTCTCTCTCTCCTTTTGGATATATGCACTTTCAATATTTATCTATATTTGTCATTCAGAACCTTACAATGATACATTTTTTTCAAATCAACTTGCCACTAGGCAAGGCAATTACATCGACACACAGGCGTACTCCTAAACCTTATTCTTTCTATTTCAATACATTTCAAATACTTTTAATTCTATATTATATGCACTAATTATATATTGTAACATGCTCTTGGTTGTAGGTCAATCACCAACAAAACACTCAAGTTTGGCACACGCAAAGACAAGGTGTGTTATATACACCCAAGTATGCATTTCTTTCCTTTAAACTATCAATTTCGTTACTAGATTAAAGGGATGCAAATGTAGACGATATTTATGGATTATATAGCACCTCAATCTTGTACACTTGAAAAACTCAGACCTTGATTGTTCCTCTCAGTTTTGGACATTTCCTGCTTCTACATGTCTCACATATGCTCTATCATGTGTCCATTGGCCTATCTCTTAGTCTGACCAGTCTTGTGTTGATGATCCAGGCCTTATATCTTGCCTAGAATGCTTAAAATGTACTTATCTTCCATTTTTGCAAGTTCTAAACCTATATGTACTTTCTTACTCTCTAGACACTAACATCCAGGATAGAGACTAGCGTCAACATTAATATCCTGCCCTCGTGCAAGTGTCAAGTGCCCTAAAGTCATCCAATTTACAAATGAAACATATCCTAATGGTCAGCATAAGTGTTTTAATGTAAGTTACTTATCTAAAAGGATTGATATAAATACAAGATCAACCCTCATTCATTCCTCACCTAGCTTAGAACTAGAAAAAACCAAGAGAGACCAAGGCAACTTATCAGAAACACTCTATCAAGCATTCAATTGAACAAAGTTTCCATATTTCCTATACCAGACATAGGAACAACACATCTATAGGATTGAAGTACTAAAGGAGTAACTTAAGAGCCTAATTTTTCAAGTTACAAGCTAGGTCATTATTGTACTTACTTTGTACATACTATATGATTCATACACAATCCAACACAGCGGAAAACTACATCAGTCTGAATCCCTCTTTGGAGTATTGGCTATGTAAGCAATGATCATTGATAGAGGGATCTTTGGGGTTGGCTCAACATTATGAGCCCACTAACCCATTTTTTCCAAAGTCACTATGAATATAAAAAATTATGATTTTGCAATTTCATGAGGAGCAACAGTCCATGACCTAGATATGAATGCACCAGAGTGAAGGTGAAGACAAACCTAGAAGCATCCAAGTGGTCACATGCTTTTTCATCAGGTATTTTGTACAGGACACCTGCGCCCAATTCAAATAGTAGCTTCGACACAACCATTCTAGGCTAACGCTAGTGTCCGTGACTATAAAGCACTCAATCTAGAATTTGATGATTGTTACAAAATCATCTTCCAGTCTACTTCTTGTGTATTCTAGATCTAGAAGTGTGTTAGAATTAGAACCAGTGAAGTACATTGTTTCTTTGTCATTTCCATATCTAACATAGTTGTACTTTCTACTTTTAGCCTATCTCAGTTTAATAAATTTAACATATGTTATATTTGAGTTTAGAATTTAACTGACCTATTATAGAGATAGTCTACCATCCTTGTGCCCTAGGCTATCTCTATCCCTTTAACCCTATATCCCCCACATCTAAATTTTTAGGGTTAAACGGGACATCAATTTTAGTGAATGAATAATGTCTGGCTAGTTTTTAGACAAGGGCATATAAGGATGATTTTTTATGCAACATCATGCCAATGGACATATACCACATATTGTTGGGTAGGCCTTGGCAATTCACAAGAAATATTTGCATGACAAAAGAGAAAAAACCTATACCTTGTGTAAGGATGGTAAGCATTACACTTTCAATCCGTTTAACGATAAAAGTGTAGAGGTGGAGAGTAGTCAGAGAATATTTTTAGTATCAAGAAAAAAATTCCTGAAAGAAGAAAAAAGGAGCGCACATGTTATTTGCTCATGCCTAAAATTGTGCAAAAAGTGTTGAACCATGCGGGAACAGGAGGATTTTGCTCAACTCTACTCAATAGTTAGCACTTTTTGATACAGTGCACTCATCTTGGTTGGAAAATCCTGTGCACAATTGTTGTTATTTTTCCACACCTACAAAGATGGGGTATGAAGCATCATACACATGTTATGTCTAAGTCAGACCATGATGGAGGGAATGTGATGAGTCACTGTCATACAATTGGATGACAAGGAAGGTGAACCATTTTAACTTTCGTAACAACTTATTGTGTCTATAGATCTAATGGTCGAAGTCCTTGTAGTGTTGGCAGCTAGAGAAAGAATTCAAAGAACTAAGTTTGAGAAGTCTTCGATTTGGTATGACCAGGGAGAGAAGAAGGGACCATTGTTGATTCACACATAGCCTTGCGAGTCTGCAAGTCTAGTATAGGAGCATGCTATTTTCATATCCCATTTGGTATCACTGTAATCTCTACATTTGAAAACTATAATATGAAGATAACGTCCAGTGGCTATATTTTTATTTTCCTCCATTGTAGTTAATTTGGTTAAATATTGTTTTACATTGTAATTAGTTATTTTGCACACCTATTTTGGGTGTTGGTGCACATGTTGTGGGTTGTATGGTATTAGATTGTCCTTCATTTATACCTTATAATTGTGATTGTATCATAGTTTATTTCCCCATAGCTAGTGGTTGAGTAATATTCATGTCGAAGAGAGTTTGCATTAATCGGTTTTGGTTTAAAAGATAGGTACTCGTGAGCTCAAGGAAAAGAATCCGTCTAGGAATATTAGAGAGTTATTCAATGGGATCCCTTTCTTCAAATCAATACTATACTATAACTAATTGTAACTAAGAGACAAAATGTTGGATGATATCAAATTTGGTATCAAGAAGGGGATGAATCCGAGTTTTTTATTTGTGTTTCTACTCGATGTCATTGGCTCAGTCGATGACATAGGAAGACTCAAACAATGTCATCAACATAATAGGTGAATTTGGAGTTAGGCACAAACAATGTCATATTCCTAGCTAATGATGTTGGAGATGCACCACCAAGATTCTAAACGAAATCATATTGACCAATGACATCAAAAAAATTTGAACTGTTTGATTTTGATGTTTTGGGGGTGTATGTTATAGAAGTTTAACCTATAGGATAGGCCTAAACAGTTCTATAAAATATGTAGGTGGTTGTAGGAGTGTGTTGAGTGTTGAGTTTTGAATTAATGCAAGCTATGATGCCTTTTATACCATTCATGTGAGTTAGGCTTTCCTCATGGTTGGCGGAATTAGGGTTAACCATAGTTTTCATGGTATTAGTCGCTAGAATTGAGTTTTGAGAAGGGGCAAGGTTGGTGTTATCTTGGGATGTTTCCTTATCATCTTTAAATTGATCACGTAGAAAGGGTTATAATAGATTTGGAGGTGGGTGTTGGCTTGGTGAATTGATTTATGCATGTTTCAATGATGTTTTGAAACTTTTAGGAAAGCTCGATAGCGTTCTCTTGCCATAACATCATGATCAAAATTGTTTCCAATTAATAAATGTTATGTTAAGTGTGAAGGGAATGGAAATTCTCATGGGAATGAACCCAATTAGCATGAAACCAACAAAATTTCTTTCATAACATTGATGTGTTGGGCATGAAGGATCAAGATTTTTTGGTTGAGGCCTATGAAGTTTCTTTCTAATTTCTTCAATGCTTAAAGGTTGATGAGAGTAATTATCGAAAGAAGGAGGTGGTCGAAAAGGGATTTCCACAAGTGGTTGAGAAAGAGTCGTACTTTGAGGACCACCTGGCATGATGGCATTGAGAGTTCTCTGAGAATCAAAACTATGATCATAGGTATCGATGACACTATCATCAATAGTGTACTTGTTTTTGTTAGGTTACATGAGCATCCTTTTGTTTTGTTTAGGTTGAGAAATCTCAAATTGTCTCATGAGATGATCATGTCTCTTGTCTAGATCAAAGGTTTCTTCTAATGTCTTAGGATAGAAGGGTCGGACTTTATATTGAAACTTTGGTTCTAAGGTGGTTGTAAAAATATTGAAAAGACTTTCTTCGGTCATGTTGTGTTCAACTTTATGGGTCGAATACTTCCGTCGTTTGATGAAATCATGGGTCGTCTCATGATCGGATTTCTTGTGATTAATGAAGTTACCCAATTTGTCTTCAGATAAGTCATGGTATTGGAGTTCTTGCACCAATACACCATCTAAGCAAGGTAACTTTTAGGGGCTATTTTTTGCCAATTGGCTATCTTTTGGGAAAAAACTATAATTTTAGATTCACCAATCAACAATTTTTTTAAAAACTATTTGTTAGATTTTCTTAGAAAGTGTCCCTAAAATTGGTAAATTTGCCAAGATATACATATATTAATATTAAATTTTAATTTTTTCTTTAAAATTTTCCTATTGTACATATTTTTTATAGTTTTCAATATAAAAACATTCGCCTACAAATATTCACTCCTAAAAAACCTCATTCTTTAAAAAATGCCTGCATCTAAGCCTTCTAATTCACTGATGGAGCTAGGCTTGAGTTGGTTGTACCATTCTAAAGCTCATTGGTGAGGGTTTTTTTTTGCTAAAATTTTGGTAGTTGCATAGTTGCATTAAATTTGGGATTAGCATTTTGGTTTATGTTTTGATTTGGGGCACTAAAAGTAGCATCGGCCATACTCATAGCTATGTTTGGAAGTGTGGAAGGAGGATTGGAGCAAGTCATGGATTGACTTTCCATAAACCTTGAAGTGGGACCAAACTTAGTAGGGGCCTTGAGAAAAGATGAAACCATAAGAGCATGGACCTCTTAATATTTTCCTATATGTTCACGGTGATCGTTTAAGAAGAATTGCATTTTGGAGTGTATTCATTGCAATCTTCTTGATCACCCTCATATTTGGATTACTGATGATGTAATAACCTTCTAGCCCTAGATCTTGTGTTTGACCATGGGATTGGTAGGAAAACACTTTTTTAATTACTATTGCTCATGGCCATGTTGCAATCATTGTTGGAAGGATTTAGGGTATTTTCAGTGTTAGTCACACACATAACACTATCGTTGTTACTAGAGAATCCTATGAAAGCAAAAAATCTTTGGTCAACTTCATCTTAAATATTATTAATATACTCTATTGTGGGAATGGGAAGATAACCTTAAGGGCTACTAAAGGAGAGAAATAAATCCATAAAACAAGGTATGTTTGCCAAATTGTGAAAGCTAATACACTAAAGGGAAAAGGAAAACATGCAAATAACCAAACACAAAAATGGAGTAAGATTCGCGTCGGCTTTCCCAAAATGTAAGTTAAAATATAGTCAACAATATAAGGATCCTCTAATATAGGAAAAGATAGAAGACCATACTAGATGCAACAAACACAAGACTTCATTCCTATTGTGATATAGACAAGGGACATGTACAAAGGAGTTTTAAAGGATCTAATAAGGGAGTCTACACATATAAAGGGCATGCATAAGTCTAATTATATCTACAATGTGGCATTAAATGGTAACCAAGAGGTGTAAACTAAAGTAATTTAAAAAAAAGACAATGCCATTAGTTGGTAACCATGAGGTGTAAATAAATGAACAAAACATGCAAATATAATAATATACTAACAAGCATAAATTAATCCAAGCATAGAAGACAATAACATACCGATATAATATATACACAAGCAAAAAAAGAAAAACTATAGGATTAATAATACTTACCTTGAGTTAACTTTTCGGTGCATTGATCTCCCACTTGGCTCAAGTGACATTTTGTGAGAGATGTAGGGGAAGTTCAAGATGGAAAGACGAAGACCTAAGTATCTTTGATTGGGGACTCCAAAAACTAGGGGTACCTCATTGATTCAACTTCTCTTCTTGATGTCTTCAAAGACCTTGTCCAAAAATAGAAAAAATATAGGATTAATAATACTTACCTTGGGTTAACTTGTCGGTGCATCGATCTCCCCCTTGGCTCAAGTGACATTTTGTGAGAGATGTGGGGGAAGTTCAAGATGGAAAGAAGAAGACCTAAGTATTTTTAATTGCAGATTCTAAAAATTAGGGGTACCTCATCGATTCAACTTCTCTTCTTGATGTCTTCAAAGACCTCGTCCAAACAAGTCTTCCTCGAGTGTAAACTCCTTAGCCCTGATTCCTCTTCTTTTTACTATAAGTGGATTTGTGTGCACAAGCAAAGTGGATTGAATGTCTTACTTATGAAAAATGACAAAGGGGAATCATATAAATATGGATCAGACCCTAAAAGGCCATAACTCAAACTTGGTCAACGTCATCGCCCTGACCAATGAAGTAGAAGCAGACAAAGTTACATCGACCAATGAAGGAAAAAAATGTCCAACATAAACAAAACTACATCGGCCAATGATGTTGACCAAGGGAGAGCATTGCAAAACGTCATCAATTAGGCCGATGATGTCGAGGAAAAACACACAAACACGAAGGAGCCTAAAGAGGGAATAGGGACTCTCGGAGGAAAAATAAACATATGACATGGCATGAATGAATGAATGAATGAGACAAAAACAAAAAATAATTAACGATGAATCTCTTTCAAAGCACCATGAATCGGCACACCCCAATCTTGAAGCACTGCGTAGGGCATGCTCTTAGGGAGATTGAGGTACCAAAGAGTCCTGCAAGAGAAATCGATAGTAAGCTAAAGTAAGGTGTATACACCTTCAACAAGAGTATTGCAACAAACTAAGACTCCAAAGAGAATTTATATCCATTTTGATGAAGTAGAAATGATATCCCATAGAGACGATTGAACGTATTACCTCACCTTTTCAATGGATGATCTTTACGGGACCAAAGCCTCTTAAAATGGCAAGGTGTGCTCAATAAAAGATCGACATAGCTCTAGAAATTATTAATGAGCTCAAAATATGAGTCCACTCTAGTTAAATAAGGGATAAAACCACGCAGCATACACCTACTTGACTAGCCTTGGAGAATGGTGATAAAACCTTTGTACCCTGTCCAAATGAGTTGAAACAAGAAACAAGAAGCATGAGGAGGACAGCCATTTCCATCATTCAAACTCAAAACAATCAAGTAAATGTAAATTTTGGTCATATGAAGTTGAACGATTCTTAATTTTAAACTGTATACAGCATTGGTGAAACCCACACATCCCCTTCAAAGGGTAAAAACTTAGGCAAACGAGTTTTAAAAGACTGTAAATTAAAATTGGAGCATGCAAATGCGTGCACAGGCCAACCAAAAATCACCTCAACATTCATCTCTTTGGTATTTCAAAACTTGGTAAAATGTTGGAAGCCCTACCAACGCATCATTTTGAAAAATAAGAAAAAATTACATACGAGTCTGCAAATTGTTTTGATGCAGAAAAAATAGACTTTTCCCAGATTGGATTTCTATCTCTAGGGTAAATCATATGATTGTATTTATTTATTATATTTAGTCTTCCTTCCATTGATGTGACCGACCAATAATACTGGAAGAAAATAAATTAATAATGGAATGAGGCATCTATTTCATCTGATTACATGTTTTTCTAATTTGGTCCCGTGTGCATTATTTCAGCCCAAGAATGTATACAAATCTGATTTCCACTAGTGTAGACTTGCAATTATATTAATATCAAAGAAAACCAACTAACGAAAATCATAGAAAACAAAGTGGCAAAACAATAAGGTATTATAAATCTGACTTGCATTTTTTTTAATAGAGTGTAATTATATTTAGTATCTAATAAAAAGTAATTATATTATGTTGATGTTACATGAAAATGCACCTGAAGGCCTACGTAAAACAGTCATGAGAAACAAAAGCGGTGGATCTACCCACGGTACAAGCCACAAAAATACATCTACAAACCAAGAGTAGACCTGTACTGGAGGCATTATTATGTTGAAATTAGCATAGAATAATTTATAGTTTCAGGCACATCATCCACAGAATCAAAAACATAGGAAACAAGGATTTACGTGAATATTTATATCAGGAATAGCTTGATCAAAATACAAAACACCATCCTAACAGATATTTTCCAGATTAAAGTTCAGATCCAGCTTAAAATTAAGGTAAGTATGGGAATGCAATACAGTTACTGAACCTCGTTCCATGGCTTTTCTGGATACGCAGAAGATAGCAAATAGGAAAAACATAAAAGGTCTTCAATAATGATGACATTGACAGCATCCTCAAATTTTAAAAAAATCTTTAAAATGCCAATGGTATTGTTTCGTTAATTTCCACTCACTATTGATATGTGGTCTAACTACCTTCAAAATATTGAACTTGTGCCAATTTGTATGCAAAGACTGTTTCAACTCTCTTACACTATCATTAAAAATGACTGTAATCATTGCCAAGAATAGTGGTGGCCAAATTGTAGGTAAAGTAGTTTGCTATATAGCCAGTTTAATATTTCTTGATAGTCCAATGCTTCATTACTAGCACTCAAAATCAGATCAAAATCCTGCCTTGATGAGAAACCATTACACAGGAAACACCAGAAGAAAGTAAGGAAGCTGCCAGTGTGCGTTGTGGTCAGCAACTGTTTGAAGGAAACTGGGTGAACAAACACATGCCGGGGCACAAAATTAATGAAGTTGATAAAGTGTTACACAATAGATTAGGAAAGAAATATAAGTAGACAGAATAATATGCAGGCCTTTTAAGACATTAAAGCAAAGAGCTGGGGCTAAGTAAAACAAATGAACAACAAAGAAAGACTGTAATTAGAACTGGCAAAATCTGACTTGAAGCTTCCCAAATAAGGCAGTAATGTAGGATGGGATCTGAATGATAAAAATAACGAGAATTGAAGACATAATTACATGTAATGACAGGACCTAGAAATAGCAATGCTCAATAGCAAATGCAATAACAGAATTTACATCGAGTGACTAACAATGTTTATGGACACGAGCTATTGAATACAGCAATGCATGTCAATGCATGGCATGGCGACTGTTAACTAAAATGTTATCAGCAACTGTAAGTGGATAATTCTTTGACACAATCTCCTACATCACACACAAATAACAAACAGAACTTCCGAACTATTGCAGTGGATTATTTAAGTGATAAGGGAAAACGATGGTGAGCAAATGCGATAGGGTTTCTGAGGACAAGAATCTTGACAGTTTTCTTGGTGGCCACTGCAGCTGTTCAGACAGAGCAGAAGGATCTAAGGGTGTCGGCCACATGGATCTCCGGTTGGAGTAGCAGTTCAGTGGCAACATGCCTAGCTGGGGGCAAATCTTTTCGCAGAGTGGGCATCCATATATCGCAGTTTGGGAATCTTTTCACAGTTGAACGGCCAAATCAAAAAAACTAACCTTCCAGGGCTCCCACAGCTACTGATGGAAACAAGTCACTTGGGGGACTGATTCAGGGGACTGCACAGTCTCCGATCAGAATAGAGCTGAGAGATCCTCATTTTGAACCACATTGTTATCTCAATGGTGGGATAGGTAAGAAACAAATTGTTATAAATTCCTCCAAATTGGGCATTGATTTGAATGCCAAAAGTGGAGATCTGGAAGATGAGCGGCAATTGGTTGACAAAATGCCACAGTGAACAGCATTATCAAGGAGTGTGATTTCCATCCTTGAGGATCTAGAGGATGATCACAAACCATTTGACAAAATGATTGAATGAAAAATGGACTCTGGGACAGATAGAAAGGTGAACAACACAGGACATTTGTTTATTAATGGGATGGCTTGCAATTGGTACAATGAATTCACTGCAGATAAGCTAAATAAAAATAAGAAGAATCCAAAGGCGGAAAAACCAGGGTACCAAATCTTGATGCGATCTCTCTCAAGGAAAACTGTGTGTATTTGGGTGGAAGTGACAGATTTAGTGGTGGATTTAAAATACAATTTAGAGCTTTCCTTAGGTGTCCCAGCTGAGTCACAGTGTTTGGTGTATCAGGGCAAAGAACTCCAGGGCTTCTTTTTGCTGTCAAGCTATAATTTAGGCAAGGATTCAACCATTGTTATGGCTTCAAGATTGCAAAGAGGTGTTGAAGCGCCAAAACAAGTGTCTTCCTCCAAACCAGCAACTTTTAAGGAAGCAGTTAAAAATGCAACTTCCAAATCATATTTTTTAAAGTCTATTCCTCTCTCACGCCTACATAAGGGAGTGGATGAATATCATCTACTTTATCAGAAGATGAAGTAATTTGTAGATTTAATGGTCTATGGCCTTCAACAGAGGCATTATATCAATGGGTTCTCGAGATAGAGACAAAACAAGGCAAGATATCCCTTTGTTCCAGTGTTGCAGGGAGACGCGTCTCCCTACCACTGGGACACGTTTCAGGTACGGAGACATCTCCCATGCCGCCGTGCCTGGAGACGTCTCCCTGTCCGTCCCCGCCTCTCCCACATGTTCCGGATGGCTTGTCGTAGAGCAAATAAGAGGACCCATTACAGTTGTTGGAGGTCTGGATATTCACTTCACCTCCCAACACATTGCACATTTATTCCCTCTTGTGCACTCTTAGACTACAAAATACAGCTATGGATGTCATATGGAAGTTTCTATTTAACTTATTTTGTTTCCTCTATGCATATTATGTGGTTAATTTTGCTTATATGGCTATATTTTTATATTTTATATTTTTTATATATATTTTTCATAGTAAATATTATATCTATAAATTATAAATAATAAATATATGTTGCCGTCTCCCTGTACCCCCGTCTCCTATTTTTCAAAAAAAGGCATACCCATACCCGTACCCATCCCCTGGCAACTATGCTTTGTTCTAAAGGTTTTTTTGTTGTTCATTTCCGTGATCAATCAGATTATCAAAAATGCCTATCAGAACATCCTTGGTTTTGGGGTAATGCAAGATTGTTCATTACTCCTTGGTTATCGGAGTTTGACCCTAACTCTTTCTCAGTTATGACGATGTCAGTGTGGGTTCAGCGCCCAAATTTACCTCTGCATTTTTGGCATACATCCAAGGAGATAGGAAATGCTTTGGGCACATTTATAAAAAATGACAAAAAAGAGTTGTAGTAGGCTTATGCACCTATGCACACATATGTGTGGAGACTGATCTTAGTAAAGGATTACCGGACAAACTTATCCTCAAATACAGTCAATCTCAATACGTTCAAATTCTATATTATAAAAATACCGCTTTCAGATGCCGTAATTGTAAATTAACAGGTCATCTACATGCTCCTTGCCCTCAGGGATGTTCTCAAGTGTCTACGAAAAGGGGGTGAATCAAAAATTCCAGCAGATGGAGCATCCTAGATCCAGTGTCAATGGCTGAAGATATTTTTCAGAATAAAGATTTCAAGGAAAGCACCAAGTTGGAGGGGGGAAGGGGGGGACGGGCAAGCAGGGGAAGAAAAGTGAGCATTCAAAGGGCATGAATCTGAGAATTCCAACTCAGATAAAGAGTTGGTTTTAAACTCGAACTCAGAAATTC
Organism: Torreya grandis; assembly: GCA_037957365.1. Classification (NCBI taxonomy): domain Eukaryota; kingdom Viridiplantae; phylum Streptophyta; class Pinopsida; order Cupressales; family Taxaceae; genus Torreya; species Torreya grandis. The sequence continues at coordinate 1,016,223 of JARHVA010003484.1, read as the reverse complement.
AGAATCTAAACAAGCAGATTATTATGGTGGTCTTTGATCAGTGTTTGTGGCAAGATGTAAAAAAGAAGGGCAAAAAGGGTAGGACGAATAATTTTATGGATTATTTTGCCACAAATTGATGGATGATGCTGTGGCTGTTTTTATTGTTTTTGTTATCTTCTTGGTGGCCGGTTAGTGGCTTTGTTTGTTTGTTTCATTCTTGTTGGTTCCTTCCTGGGACTCTCTGGTGGTTTTGGGGTTGTTTGTTTGCTTCTCGGATGATCCTGCTTTGCCCTGTGCTCATTTGCCTTATGGTTGCAGGTTCATGGTTTGTCCGGCCTTTTCTAGTTTCAATAAAGTTGGGTAAGAATCCCGTCAACCCTAAATTTATCAAAAAAACAAACAAACAGAACTTCCAAAATGAATTACCATCACCAGTCTATGCACATTTGAAACAAACTTGACATCAACTAAGCTGCTATGCCATGTGGCCTTTTGGCAACAACCGTTCAAAATGAATTGAAAGAACCTCTAAATAAATTGCATGTCTCCATGATGTTAGTGGATAATTCTTTGATACTATCTCCTATATCACACACAAATAGAAATCAGAACTTCCACGATGAATTACCATCACCAGTCACCACACATTCAAAACAAACTTGACATCAACTAAGATGCTATGCCATGTGGCCTTTTGGCAACAACTGTTCAAAATGAATAGAAAGAACCTCTAAATAAATTGCACACCTCCATGCTCAAGTCTTAACAGATGATGTCATATACAATTTACCAATATCACAACTAAAAAATTCAGAAACTAATTAAGTAGTGCATAATTTGTTCCAATTTCAAACATTACAAAAAATTGCTACGGACATCAAAGAATCCTTAACCAAGGTCATGTTAGCCCATATGCAATACAGAAAACAAAGCGAACTTGTAAATGAGTACAAATACCTCACTATATTGACAATATGCCATAATTTAAGATTTACTCTGCACAATTAGTCATATTTAAGATAAAGCATAACCAGAAGCTTTGCATAGTTAAACATGAACATTGTGGAAACACCAAATCTTTATTTAAACGCCTGCCTCATTTCAATTATCCAATAACATACAAAAAAAGTGGTAACTGATGATAAGTGGATCCAGATAAGGAATATCACAACCCCAGCTGCCAAGCCTTAATATAAAATTACTCAACTATGATCCTAGCCCTAATGAGGTGTGCTTGACCATATTAAGGTTTTATAAGGTTTGTACTGTACTATTACAGTCACGTCATGCATAAAACATCCAGAATACAGATGGTTTAAAATTTCAATCCTCCAAGGAGCAACATACAAGAGCTACTTGCTAATGACTGCATACAAGGAATTTCACAATCTCCAACACCAGACCTTTATACAAATTAAGCATTTATTGTCATGATTAGTAAGGAGGTGTGGTGAAGCATAGTGAGCCTCTTTAAGCCCAAAGGTCAAATGAATCCATCATATACTTTAAAAGGCAGAACATATCTAACTGCAATGAACTATGGTCTAAATTTTTAGTATATCATTTCCAAATGACCGGGATGTTTCTGCGTGCCTGAATCAAATAACATAAGCATTAGAGAATTGTTTACTAAGTACATCCTGGGCTATAAAGGACATACAGTTTGAAAGCTTAACTCTATGAGAACTGCTAAAAGCTTATTGATTATATCCAGCAAGAGCTTTATCTATTACTTATTATGATCAAACCTTACAAGGCATCTTCAAGATGAAATAGAAATGTTTAATGAAAATAACCCAACTACAGAACAAATTATGTCAAAAGATGCACGGAAAATTACAGATATTAAATTGGCATGTAAGTCACACTCCTAAAATATGCATGTCAAATTTCAAGTTTATATCCAAACAGTAGCATGTAATGATCAACTTCTATGACCGCATTCCTATTAAATCAGGAAATTAATTAAATAATTTTAAACATAACAAACTGCAAGTACAGAATAATGTAAAACAAGCCCATTCTTTCTGTAGTACAAGAAAGTACAACTATTAAAAGACTCTTATTAAATCAGTACCGATCAACAATTTTATGCCAACAAACAGCAAGTACAGAGCAAAGTACAAAAAGTTCATTCTTTTGTAGATCCTTGACTTTTCAGAAAGATTCTGAGTATTCACAAATACAAACAAAAATGTTTATTAAAAAAGAATAATAAAGAAATTCACAAGATGATTAGAAGATACTAAAAACACCAAATCATGATAGCTTTTATTTGCGAAAAAAAAAATCTCATCTCAAATAAGATACAATCCACTTCAACCGTATGGTGCCGTCGGGAAATTGTTTATGGACTTCAGAGCTTAGAACATATAAGAAAATTAAGAAAACAGAATCCCAAAAGATGGCAGCATAGCTAACCACATAAAAATTCTGCATTATCCATAACATAGAAATTACATGTGTATAAGATTACAAGCTGTTTGCATATCCCAAGGGTCCCAAAATAAATAACAAAATGTTTCTTTAAGTGCAAAGATTATGGCCTCTGACAACCATGAAAGTGAATGCATCAGACATGCATACTACTATGAATTCAGCAAACCAAATAGATGTATAAGTACATAAAGATTAGAGGTTTCCTTGACCTGACATTATTTTCATCCGAAATCGACAGAATATTCACCTCATTCAACACTATAGAAGAACCAATCCTAATTCTGATGGTTTCAGGGCATCTTTGATGCGATAATTATAGAGATAATAATGAAGCTGCCCATCACCTGGCCCAAACTTTAACTCCTTCAAAAAGGACTCATTCTGCATGATATCCAGAGCATTGAACACATCATAGTCTTTCTTCTTTGCCACAATAAGAGCATCATTCATCAATTGAAGCAGAGGCGTCTGAGTAGATACATTATAATAGGAGTAAGCAGCCTTCAGCATAGAGTAGTTGGGGTTGCCAAGGATTGAGGATGGAAGAGTATAGAAGCTGCAGAAGTCTGTAATTTCATGACTGTCAGGGTTTTCTACCAAGAAACTATCAACCACATTTTCGGTAGGAAGCAGCCAGTGCTCGATATCGTCTTCGCTAAAGTCTGGGGCAACAGTAAATTGGGACAAGTAATTCCGCAAAAGCCTGGTGACAGCAGGCACATCATGCCTTTCCATTGCTCTGAAACCAGGAGTTACGGTGTTCTCTGGAAGCCGGTACAACTTGATGGTCCTGCTCATTGTCATCCGAGCTCCAAGCCTTGAGAATCCGACATCTATGAGCTTCTTAGGATTCAATGACCTGTGCCAGTACTGGCAAGTGGCAATTGGAGTAGGCAGAACAACGCCCGCAGTATATGCAGCTTGCCATATGTCTTCCAAATGCACTCTCCTTGTAACCTCCTTAATCAGAACAGGAGCAAGCCTCTTGGATCGGAGCTTCTTATGAACACACAGAAAATTGATCTCTGCCATTAGGATGGATCGATCTTGAGCTCTGATCTTGGCAGGGACACCAGTAATGAAAGCCACCAGCTTCCTTGTGCTCTTAACCCTTACACCAATATGCCAGCTCTTGAAGTAGCCAGGGGGCCTGAGAGCCCATCTCAGGAACTCCTTAGAGTAATCAAATCTAAACATGTTCTCATCATCCTCGACATAGTTATTGGTCAATAGATTGTAAATCTCTGTCAGGGTATCCTCGCTGTCAATATCACAGGTGCACCACTCATACTGATTGGGAAGATTGTAAGGCTCCTTCCTAACCTCAGACAAGGGAGTGGGATCCTCTATTGGGCCTTCAGGCAGGTTATGATTTTCCACATCCCTGAATTGCCCAACCGGTTGGGTTTCCCAAAATTTGTGTTTTTTGGCCAGGGCAAGTGCATTCTGTGTCTTCCTGCTTAAACTTTCTATAGACCCCTCAATCTCAGAAGGCACAGCATTATCATCTTGATTATGATCCTGTCCCCCAGGGGAAGAGTTGCTCCCTACCATATTGATTTCTGATCCAATCCCACAACTGCTCGACTGAGTGCAAAGAAAACCAAAACCTCGTCCAATCAGATGAATAATGAAATGGGTAGCTAGAAACCTAAAAAGCTCAATAAGACCCTCTTTCATTCATTCTTTTTTATTGCAGAAAAAGAAAAATCCATCAACAAAATGTATAAAGCATGAGGACCCAACAAGCAAAAGCATAAAAGAAGAGCTAAAATACTTAGAATCCAAAGTATGATGATGAAAGCTTCAACTTACATGCCTTTCCACGATTTGTTTCTGTTTATGTTCCTGCTCTTTTTTCTTCCACACCTCTTTTTCTGATTCAAGTGTGCCCTGCTTAGGCCTGGGCAATCAATCCAATGACCTTAAAGACCTTATTCACCGCTTGAATGATTTGGATGAATCACAAAAACAAAAGAATAGACAACCTTTTTTTTATTGCAAAAGAACAAACAACTTTGTTCTCCGTGGGGCTGCTTTTTTTTTAATTCTCCGCTACATAAACAAAGGGAACCTTGGCATTTAATGCTTTTTTTCTTCACCGTAAACTTGAGGGCGTTCGCATGGGCGGTTGGGAATGAGGACAACAAAGACCGTGTTCGGGTTATAGGTGAGACGGCTTGAGCTTATTATGAAGTCATTTGGCTCACCACAAGTTTCCTACAAATTCATTCTTATATAAAGGAACGGTTTTAGAGAAGGACGAGGTTGAGTGTAAATTGTAAGTTACATTGGCGGGAGAGGCAACTCTTATATGTTGATTTTGATTTTTTAATTGAAGGTGGTTGATCATTCTTGTAACTTGATTATAGTTTTATTTTATTTTTTTGTAAATATTTAAAATTTAATTATATATATTTATAATATTAGTTTTGATTATATTTTATATTTATGATTTGTGTATGTACATTTGACTTTTACTTATATTTTTTTCTATTTATTTATTTATTTATTTACCTATCAATTTAATTTACCATTATTCATACTCATGGTCTCCCTCATTTATGTTATAAGGTTTTAAATCTTAAATAAACTATCGTTTTTATTTTAAATCACTATTGTTTCTCATCTTTGGTAATGTTGGCAATAGTCAGATGCTAGTAGTTACTCACAGTGGCCTAGGATCTGTAATGGGTATTTTTTAAATTCAATTCTTTCCCTTAGGTTGACCTATGCACATTTTGTCATGCCCAAAATTGACAAAACTGAAACACACACACAAACAAGCCATTTTATTGGTTTAGAATGTACAACACACATTCTACACAATTGCATTGCCCAAGCAACAAGAAGGCAATGTGCAATTGGATGCACAGTCGCTATGCAAGCACGCATATCTCACTTATTCTAATTGGCCTACAAGGTCTCACACAAGCCTACAACTCTCTAAGTGGTCTAGATGGGTCCCACAACCTTAAAAACAAAAAAGAACGCATAACTAAATGGAGGTGGGTTCGAACAACCACTTGCTCGAATGAGACATCCTAACTCACAATGGAGTTCAAAGAGAGTTTCAAGTGATTTCGACCAATCACATGGCTCGGTTTGCACTTAAGTCGCAAATCAAGTCTAATTTTGCATTGACTTGGCTTAGAGAAAAGTGCTTTTAAAATATCAATTAGTCCCAACATGACCCAAAAAGGTGCCTAACATATCTCGTTTAAGCCCTTTGAGATAGGAACAACCTATCTCCATTGTCAGATTAAACTGATCTTGACCATCAAATCTGGTCAAAGTAAAAGGTGACTTAAACAACTATTTAACACCAAAATGAAATATGGAGGTTGTTTTCACTTTAAGCTTAGGGTTAAGAATATAGAAATGAAATGGGACAAGGGTGATAATCAGATCTATAGCAGGCCAATTAAGTGATAAAGTCATATATAAGCATACATTAAATTTATTATGCTGAGATAGTCTAAATATGGAAAGTACAACTAGGCTAGATATAGAAATGATAAAGAATAAAAGTACTTAGCTTGTTTTGATGTTAATTCAGTTTTAAATCTAGAACACATTGAAATCAGGAGGGAAGACAGTTCTAGAATAGTTATTAGAAACTAGATCTAGTGCCTCTAGTTATCTAAATAGTTACATCAGCGCTAGATGGTTGCATCGATGCTACTATCTAAGTCAGATGATATTGTCCTATCCAAAATATCTGGTGAAATAGGATGCGACCACCTAGATACTTATGGGTTTTGATTCACCTTCACTCTAGTGTATTCAGATTTGGGTCATGGACAGTGGCTCCTAGTGAAATGGCAAAACCCTAGCTTTTCATCTTTAATGTGACTTTGGGGGAAAATGGGTTAGTGGTAAAATGGTGTTGAGCTAACCCTAATGACCCCACTTTCAAAGGGCATTGCCTACATAGCTAATACTTTGAAGAGGTTTTCAGACTAATCTAGTTTTTCCCTACGTGTTGGCTTGTGTGGGAATTATGTAATGTGTGTAAAATAAGTACAACAATGACCTAGCTTGTAACTTAAAAAATTGAGATATTGAGATACTTCTTTAGTACTTCAGACTTGTAGATGTGCAATCCCTATGACTGGTTTGGAAATAGGAATAAATAGGAAAACTTTGCTCAATTGAATGTTCATTTGGTATGACTGCTAGGTTTTGTAGGTTGGTATATCAATGAGGGTTAATCTTATAATTCTATGAATCCCTTTAGAGTAATAACTCATATTAAATCACTTAGCTTGACCATTGGAATAGATTTCATTTACAAATTGGACGACTTTAGGGTACTGAACACTTGAGTCAGGGCAGGATAGTAACCTCAATGTTACTATTTGTCTCGGACGTTAGTGCCTAAGGAGTAACAAAATATGTACACACTCAAAAATTGTAGAGGTATAAGATAAGTACATTTCAAGCATTTTGGAAAAGATAGAATGTCTATGTCATCAATATAGGACGATCAGACTAAGACATAGGCTAAGAGGCACAATATAGAGTAGATGTGAGGCTTTTAGAAGTTGTTAGGTTGTGGAGCTAAAAGCTTCACAGGTATGCAAACGAAGGAGGTTGCTGAGTTGCAGAGCAACCGACGTCGGCAGGTGCAATCGACGTCGGCAGGTGCAACCGACGTCAGTCACATCTAGTTACAAAGTAGCTAACATCGGTCAGGGATCAGTCGACGTCGGTCATCTCCAGACAGACAGGGACCGACATCGATCGCCTGTGCATTCCAGAACTGGTTGTTGATGAACAGTTAGTTTGTTGAACGGGTTGTTTGCATGCAAAGACTAATTTTAGTCTTGAGCTGCGTGTCTAATTATTATAATTAAGAAAGTCTAATTATTATTTGCATGAGATCTATTTAAGAGACTCATGGGGCTGTATTGTAATCAAGGACAAGGAAGAGATCCTTCCAATTGTAAGATTTAGGTTTGTAGGTTGTGCAAGACCAGGTTGATCTGCAGGTTGTACAAGATTAGGTTAGATCTACATGGTAAGTAAGATCATTTGATTTGCAGGTTGTTGCAAGTTCATGGGAGATCTACTTGGAGTACTTTGAGTACTTGTGTACTGGCAGTAGTGATACTGACTGGTGGAGGTGAACAACAACTCTGTGTTTGAGTTGATTGTTGTGACCGTAATTGAGAGAGAGAACTCTTGATTGAGAATTACTAGGAGCCCTAGAGGTGTGGGAAGCCTCATAGGTGTGAGAAGAGTGTGGCATCTTCTTGTTTGTATTTTCTTTCTGGATGAGTTGAATACAAGATTGTATTGTCTCTCAAATTCTGTGTTGTTTATGATTTCTAGTTACTTGTTACTTCTGGTTAAATTCCGTGTTTAATTGCTTATACAAGGTAATAAATTGTGCTCCTAATCCTGACAAAGTGGTATCAAAGCTGTTTGTTGTTCTAGATTCCTGACAAAGTGGTATTAGAGCTAGGGTTGCAGGTTCACAGAGTCTGGTTGGAGTAGGGTTACTAACACCTTGGTTTTAGAGTGTGTTAAGTGTTTGTTGATTATAGGTCACTCTCAGGGGTTTCTGATTGAGTGGGAGTATAGCAATGGCAGAAGAAAGTAAGCTAAGAATGGAGAAGTTTAACGACAAGAATTATCAATTATGGAGGATGCAGATAGAAGATTATCTGTATCAAAAAGATCTATACTTACCGTTGGGTGAGGTTGCAAGCAAGCCCACGGATATGAAAGATGAAGAATGGAAGGTTCTTGATCAGAAGGCTCTGGGATCTATAAGGTTGAGCCTGGCATCGTCTGTGATTTCCAACTTATCACAGGCTAAGACAACGATAGAGTTAATGGGATCTTTGGCAAATTTATATGAAAAACCCTCAGCTTCGAATAAGGTATTTCTTATGAAGCAATTATTTAATTTGTAAATGTTGGAAGGTGGATCTGTACACAGTCATCTTAGTGATTTCCATGGTTTGGTAAACCAGTTAGTTTCAATCAATATTGTTTTTGATGATGAAATTAAGGCTCTCTTAATCTTATGCTCATTACCTGAAAGTTGGGATAGTTTGGTAATGGCAGTTAGTAATACTGCGTCTGCTTCAAATATCTTGAAAGTGGATGATGTTGTTAGTGTAATCTTGAATAAAACAATTCACAGGAAAAGCACAGGTGAATCATCAGGGAATGCTTTAAGTGTCGAAAGCAGGGGAAGGCAAAGAGAGAAGATCGAGCAAGGGAGATCAAGGTCCAAGATAGGCAGGAGATCCAAGTCCAGGTATGGCAGAGTAATCTACTGGAATTGTGGAAAGGTAGGGCACATAAAGAAAGATTGCAGGTCGGTTGAAGATCAGCATGAAGGAAATGAAGAAGCAGATGTTGCAGATATTGTTGCACAGGATGCTCTTGTATGTTCCTTGGATAAAGTGGAATCTTGGGTGTTAGATTCTAGTGCCTCTTTCCATGCAACCCCAAATAGAGCATCTTTTCATGAATATGTCCAGGGATACTTTGGAGAGATTTATTTAGGGGATGGTAAGCCTTGTCAAATGGTTGGCAAAGGGAAAGTGTAGCTGAAATTGTAGACAGGAAACACATGGGTGTTGAAGGAGGTCATGCATGTCCCAGTCCTGAAGCGGAACTTGATTTTTGTTGGAAATTTGGGTGATGAGGGATGCACAGTAACTCTCACAGTGGACTCTTGGAAAGTTACCAAGGGTGCACTTGTTTTAGCAAGAGGTAAGAAAGTAGGTACTCTTTATCTATCTACTTGTATTATTGATTCTCCTTCTGGTTTATCTACTTCAGCTGTAAATTTGAAGATGTGGCTTCATAGGCTTGGTCACATGAATAAGAAGGGGATGCATGTTCTTGAGTCAAAGGGTAAGAGTTCAAATTCAGGAAGCATAGATCGAGATTTCTGTAAGCAACAGAAGAAAGTGAGGTTTCTTGAAACTCATGCTACAAGAAAGGATTGGGTTTATGGCACAAAAAGAAAATTTGATGGTTTTGACAAGAACAGGAAAGCCTTGGTGTTCAAGGAGAAGATGACGGACAAAAATTAGTCACAGGGGCTGAAAAATTCTGAGCAGGGCAGTTTGAACAAGGGTTTGATTCAAAGTAAGCTTACGGGTAAAAAGTCATCACTCACAGACAAACACAGTTACCGACGTCGGTCAAGTGGAACCGACGTCGAACATGCAGGTACCAACGTCGATCATGTGTAGACCAAAGTTGGTGGTGTCAGGTAGGTTAAGACTGACGTCGGTCAGGGAACCGACATCAGCAGTCAGGTCAGTCGCATGGAACTGACGTCGATCGGATGCAGACTAGGGGGTGACCAACATCGGTCACTGTCAGAATGAATTTTGGGTGGACAACAAGCTGTCAAGGAGTCTCAAACACCCATGAGGAGGACTGAAGGGGTAAGTAAGCCTCAAATTTGTTGTTCCCCTTCTTTAGATTACTTGTTGCTCATTGATGGTCAAGAACCAGGAAGTTTTAAAGAAGCAAAGCAGGTAGAATCCAGGAAATAGTGGGAGCATGGCATGAATGAGGAATTTGATTCCTTGGAAGAGAACCAAATGGGAGATTTGGTAGAGTTTCCCACTGGAGAGAAAGCACTGAAAGACGAACGAATTCCCAGGTCAAAGAAGAGAGAGAATGGACACGTGAGACGGAAGGCCAGGGTATATGGTCTTGAGAAAGCTGCAGGACAATGGAGGTTTAACCATTGTGTTTACTTTACCAAGTTGGATAATATTAGCTACATTATCCTGTTACTGTATGTGGTGTGTATGCTTGTTGTAGGGTCACACATGCAGGGAGTTACTGAGCTAAAGGTAAAGTTAGTTCAAAGGTGTGTCATGAGAGTTCTGGGAGGAGCAAGATTCTTTGACATGAGAATGTCTAGAGACATGGAAGGTCACAGGTTGATTTTGTCTCTAGATGATTGTGTGAATAAGGTAGTGGTGAGGTTCAAGATGCGGGATGCATAACTAGTTTGCACACCTATGGATTGACAGTTCATAGAACAATGTCCCAATTCACATAATGAGGTTAAGTGCATGGTATGTACTAGACCTGAGTTTGCCCAAGCAGTGGGTGTTGTCAGCGAGTTTGGGGTCAATTCGAGAAAGAAGCACTGGAAATTTATTCAGTGGATTCTCAGGTATCTGAGAGGGACCAGCAGCAGGTATACATGAGATGCAGGGTCAAGCACTTCTCTACATGGGAATGTAGAATCGGATGTGGCAGGGGACTTGGATGATAGGGGTTGCACCACAGGTTGTGTGGTGGTTGGTCTTCAAGATTGATCTTGAAGAGGGATACAAGCTAGGAAACAAATTAGATGATGTATAGGTACAGGTACAGGTATAGGTACAGGTGTAGCTATTTATCTCCAAGTGGGAGATTGTTAGGTTGTGGAGCTAAAAGCTTCACAGGTATGCAAACAAAGGAGGTTGTTGAGTTACAAAGCAACTAACGTCGACAGGCGCAATCGATGTCAGTCACATCCAGTTAAAAAGTAGCTGACATTGGTCAGGGATCGGCCAACGTCAGTCATCTCTAGATAGACAGGGACCAACGTCGGTTGCCTGTGCATTTCAGAACTAGTTGTTGACGAACAGTTAGTTTGTTGAATGGGTTGTTTGCATGTAAAGACTAATTTTAGTCTTGAGCTGCGTATCTAATTATTGTAATTAAGAAAGTCTAATTATTGTTTGCATGAGATCTATTTAAGAGACTCATGGGGCTTTATTGTAATCAAGGACAAGGAAGAGATCCTTCCAATTGTAATATCTAGGTTTGTAGGTTGTGCAAGACCAGGTTGATCTGTAGGTTGTACAAGATTAGGTTAGATCTACATGGTAAGTAAGATCATTTGATTTGTAGGTTGTTGCAAGTTCATGGGAGATCTACTTGGAGTACTTTGAGTACTTGTGTACTGGCAGTAGTGATACTGACTGGTGGAGGTGAACAACAACTCTATGTTTGAGTTGATTGTTGTGACCGTAATTGAGAAAGAGAACTCTTGATTGAGAATTAATGGGAGCCCTAGAGGTGTGGGAAGCCTCATAGGTGTGAGAAGAGTGTGGCATCTTCTTGATTGTATTTTCTTTCTGGATGAGTTGAATACAAGATTGTATTGTCTCTCAAATTCTGTGTTGTTTATGATTTCTAGTTACTTGTTACTTTTGGTTAAATTTTGTGTTTAATTGCTTATACAAGGTAATCAATTGTGCTCCTAATCCTGACAAAGTGGTATCAGAGCTGTTTGTTGTTCTAGATTCTTGACATAAGTAAGGAGAGTGTATAACTAAGAAGAACAACCAAGGTCTAAATTTGTTAAGTGTACAAGACTAAGGTGCTACATAAGCACAAAATATCATCTACATTTCCCCGCCTTTAATGTAGTGATGAAATTACTAGTTTAAAGGAAAAGAATAAGTATCTAGGTGTGTATGCACATATTATCTTTACTTGAGTTGAATTTGATTGCTTTGTCGGTGATTGACCTATAACCAAGAACATGTTACAGTGTAAAATCAGTGCATATAATATGGGTTAAAAGTACTTAAAATAGATTGAAATAAAAGAGCAAGGTTTATGATTACACATATGTGTTGATGTAACCACCTTTCATATTGCCAAGTTGTTTTGCAATGGATGTATCATTATAAGGACCTAAAATTTAGATTAAGATAAATATAGATAAATTTTTTAAGTGCATATATCCAAGGAAATAGAAGAGAGGGGGGGAGAGAGAGAGATTGGAAGGCACATGCCCCCAACTTTGGAGCAAAAGTGAGTTACCACCTATCAGTTGAGATTAGCTCAATCATGCAACACAATGATACTTATAACCTGGTAAGGTTGGATGATCAAGTCCAACCTAAAAACTTAGCAAGATTAAGTTATTTGATCACCTCAACCATACCAAAAGGTGAACCAACTACTACATTGGATTGGCTTAATATGGTTCGTAAACGTTTATGGGGTATCAATACGTGCAATAGTTTTTTAATCTAAAATTGATTTGGATTTTATGATATTAGGCACATGTTGCATATCATATGCACCTTAGATATGTCTCATGTTGGAACTGTGTATAATAATGATACCAATGTATAGAATTATTCCACAACTATGAAGCTGAATCATATAACTGTGTGCTTTGGCCGATTCAGATAACTATGTAAGTGTGGACATTCTTCCAAAGCATGTCCCCACTATATATGGAGAAATATGAAAATTGGTATAAGTACCAATGTGGAAGACATGTTTCCAAAACACGCCCCCATTATAAACTAGAGATGTTGAATACTTAATAGGTGTGGAGAACATGCTTCCAAATCATGCCCCCACTAAATCTGTGAACTGATATAAGTACTATATACTAAATTAGTGTGGAGAACATGCTTCCAAAGCTTGCCCCCCCTAAATATAAAAATTATGAATGTGTGGAAACCATGCCCACATGACATGCCCCCACTAAATCTGTAAACTAATATAAGTACCAAATATTGAATGAGTGTGGAGAACATGTTTCCCAAGCATGCCTCCACTAATATACCCCCTATTTGAAGTGAAGGATCAATAGGAATTAGGAGTTACCCCACCTCAAAAGGGTAATATAATTATATAATATGTGAATGTAACCATGTAGTATATAGAAGGAACGTGTATAGGTAAATGTATCGTTGAAGCACATAGAATCAATGTGATCACATGTAGGCCTAAAATGCATGATAAAGATCATGGCAACGTATCAAATAGTAAAAGTACAAGCTCAACAAGCAAATAAACACACATATAAGAGCACTCAAAAGCAAGTCAACAAGAAATGGTCTAAAGAGATAGTAAACAATGGAAATGTTTAAATGTTGTATAATCAAAAGGGACATGACTTAATCAAATGTCCATGAAAGTAATAATTATACATTCAAATGTCCATACCACAAACAATAACATGATGCAAATGACAAATAAAACATACATAGGCATGGAAGCCACAAGCAAAGGAGAATATTCAAATGCTTGAATAAATAAGACAAGACACTCAAGGAAGTGCATAAAAGAAAGCATAAATAACCATAATAAACATGTCATAGTGGCCCATGGATCCAATGTGTTAGAAAATTATGTAAGTGTATAACATTTTAAGTACCATGTGTAAGATATAATCATGGATAATAGGCATGTGTAAGTACATATGAAATCTCAAACATGATAATGTAAAGTGGTCATCAAATCATATAACATTTGTGTATCAAGATTGAAGAAGCATATGCCCCCAATGTCTATATGATACGAGTAGAAGGAAATCCTAACATCTAAAATAGGAGTGTATCATGTATCTGTGTATGTATGTATCATACCTAATGTAGAAGTGTGACATATATGTGTATGTAAGAGTAACTAAGTATGTGGTCTAGCAATATGGAAGTAACATATGGATGCCAAGGAGCTAATATAATAGGTAAGTACCGATAGTGTTTTTGGTTTTTTGAATGTTTTTTTTTTTTTGGTATTTTTGGATTTTTTTGAGAGACTAAGCTATGATCCTATGCAATGGGTGATCGTAGGTATCTCCCCCATTCAGTGCCTTTAACCTTAAGTTAGATATTTTACATTGATGTAGTGATAGCTAAGGTAATCACCGTATGTAATGAAATCTGGATGGGTATAAAAAATATTTATTGTAATGATCAAGTGGTAATTAGGTTTTTACTTTTGGTTCTAATAATGGAATCAATGTATTTGTGGGAGTACCAAGTATCATATTCACATTTTGCATAATCAATATTGTCAGAATCATATAAATCTATAATATCATTAGGATCATAATTATTGATGTAATCATATAACTTACTAGGTTGCTCTTGAACTTTTGATATACCATTTTGAGTGTTTGTATATGAATAAAGAACTGTACCATAGTTTAATTGTAACCTTTTTGGTATGTCATTATTTGTATCCATGTGCACCTCAAATGTTAATACCTTATGAACATCTTGAGCTACATGGTTGGCCTTGATTGTATTTGTATTTGGTTATGTATTTTATGGAGATGGATTTAACTGATATGTACCAGGTCCTATAGGTATAAATAAATCATGTGGTAAGCAATCGAGTGGATCAAGATGAAGTTTACTCAACTATTCATCTACCATATTGGTATTAGCAATAGTATCACCACTGGTATAATCATTTAGAATTGTGTCTTTTTGTTGTTTGATATTGACCAACAAAGGGAACTCACATGGTTTATTTTATAGTGGTTTTGGTAGCATTAGTTCATTTGGTAATTGTATATCATTTGGAATTTTTGAAACCTTTGGTAATGGTATTTGCTCTATTTATTTATTATTTTGACCTTTCTCTTAATTTGAATTATCTTTTGGTACCCATATTTGTTGTTTTGGCACTTGTGTTTTAGGAGAAATATTCATAATGTGATTGGTTTTCTTAATTGATGTATCAATGATAGGATCGCCACTATGTTTGTGACTTTGTATTTAGTTCTTACAAGGTTGACTCAATGCTTTTAACCAAGAGGGATGTATGGAATAACATGTATTTACATGCTCATCAGTTAGTTTTATTTTGCCTTTATCTAGATTTAGTTTTATATTTTATGTAAGTAGGTTTAATTTATATGTACTACAACTCGTAAGCTCGAATACGATATATGGCAGGTGTTCTCATGGGTCAAATTTTAAATTTTGCATTTTCTCATTTGTTATATCATAAGCTGTATCATTATCACTATCATAGTAATATGTAATGTGTCCATGTTTTTTATCAATATTGACCAATAAAGGAAGTTCAAATAATAGAGGCTCTTTTATTAGTATTGGTGCTTTTGGTAATGGTTCTTGCTCTTTATGTGCATCTATGTGTACTTTAGGATGCTGTGCCTTATTTGCATTTTGAGACAAATGAGTCATTGTACTTAACTCACCTATTTAATATGTGTGAATATGCTCAAGAGGGATGGATTTTTGAGGTGGTACCATTGTAGAAATGCCCTTAGTTTCATAATGTATCATTTTACAAAATTTGAAAGGCTCATCATCAACATACATGGATAATAAGGTCCCCTCATGTATGAATTTGACACATTGATGGAGTATAGATGGGATAAATTCCATTAAATGTATCCAAGGTCTACCCAAAGTAAATTATAATGTAAAGATCAAGACATGACCTAAAAAGTAGTTGAAATTATTTTTGGTCCTAATGTCACATCTAATGTAATTTATCCAATTGGAGGGCTATGTGAATTGTCAAACCCTTTTATATGCATGACAGTGATTTGGATAAGAATTGTGTTGATACCCATGGTTTTAGGAATTGCATGCCACAAATGTTTAGGTGTGATCCATTATCAATAAGAACTCTTTTGATACCTTTATTTTGTATTGTTACTTGTATGAACAAAGGCAAATTTTGGTCGACAACATCTTTGGATGGTAAATCTGTTGGCTTAAAGGTGATGATCTTATCATTATTATTAAGATATTGCATAATATTCATAAAATAAGGAGGCTCAATATTACCTGGGACTTGTGTTTTGTGTAATGATTCATATAAGATATCCTTGTAAACATTAGATTGCTTTAAAAGCTCAAGGATTGAATTCTTAGCATGTGTATTATTCAATTGGTTAATAATATCATATCCCTTGGATTTTATTATAAGCCTAGGTTTAGGTGGCACTTGTTGTGTATTAGCAAGTGGTGGGATGGGTTGGGCAACCTTACCTCTTCGAGTAGTAACAACATGGACCATAAAATCCAATATTAGCCATGGGAAAATAATGGGTGAGAGATGGTAGCTACCATTTGAATAATATATAGGTAGGACAAAAGGTTGAGAGCATGCTTGTTAGCATCTAGATATTAGCTTGATAACATTGCAAAATGAATTTTTAAAAGAGATTAATTGTTGTGTTTTCTTTAAACCCTTCTCATTATTGGTATGTGTTTGCTTATAAGATTTGACAAGGTAAGTAATGTAGCAAACTAGAAAAACTATGACGTATTAGAATCCAAAATGGATAATGGATACATCTATGTTGCACATATTTTATGATAATTAGGGGTCAACAAATAATAAAAATAAAAAAACCTTAAGTGACCTAGGGTTTTATGTTGAAAGTTTGTGTTCACCAAATGTTTAACCTTAAAAATGAAATATGGAGGTTGTTTTCAATTTAAGCTTAGGGTTAAGAATATAGCAAGGAAATGGCACAAGGGTGATAGTCAGATCTATAGTAGGCCAATTAAGTGCTAAACTTAGAAATAAACATACACTAAATTTATTACATTGAGATAGTCTAAAGATGGAAAGTACAACTGGGCTAGATATAGAAATGATAAAGAATAGAAGTACTTAGTGATTTAACTTTTAAGGTGTTTACTAGTGTAAATTCTAGGTTGTTAAAGGTATGAGTATAAAGGGTAAATACAAATATATATTAAAAAATAGATAATTAAATTAATTTGCTTGAAATAATGAGTGTAAGGATAAGATTCACTTATCTAGTGTAAAATGAGTGTCCTTGGATGGTGATGATGCTGAAATAGGTTAGGAATATAGTATGGAGCCCTTTTATTTTTGAAATTGGAGCTTTGACTGCCTTAGGATAGTAACGAGGTTAGAGGGACAATAATGCACTACACTAGTGTCTAAAGCACTGTGATAATGTCCTTTTGTGGGCAAAGGCCATGAGACTCTAAGGATGCTACAAAGGGACTTCAGGGTTTTATAGATGTGTTCAAAAACTCCCAATCATTATTCTATGTCATTGCTTGTCTAATTTCCCTTCAAAACCTTAATAAACACCTTCAAACATGAAACAATAATAGAATCAATGTAAATAGAAGGGCAAAAAGTGGGTTGTGGGATATTACAATCACATGATGCAAAACCCCTATTATTCTCACCATTGCTTACATTAACCCCAATGATAGGGGTCTTAGATTGCATGTAGTTCTCCCTTAAGGAACATGCATAATCAAAATGCATGGTATGCTAGAATGACTTTTGCTTAGGCATTTATTTGATCAAGCATGTAGATCTATGTGTGATGCTAAGTAATATGCAGAGTGTTGAGCTATATTATTGACTAATTTTATGGAATTATGTTCCAAAGTAGTAAGTGCTAGATGTAAAATGCCTTGTGAGGCTCTTTATATATGATTAGTTTTGATTTAAATACAAGACACTTGTTCATAGGCTGATAAGGTGTAAAGATAGACAAAATCATAAAAAGAAACCAAAAGGAAGGGTAAGCATCCGAAATGAGCTAAAAATGTCACTATTAGATAATAGTACAGAGATGGACACTAGCATGATGCGCTATTAACCAGGGCCACACTAATGTATTGCATTCAAAAAAATATGTTATGGCTAAAGCAAATAGGCTAGGGGTCCCTATGACTGGGATAAGCATAACATAAGATCGCTGGAGGTGCACAAACATGGGAAGACAAGTCATAATAAGGACCAAATGACCAAAGTGACTATGTAAACAAGACTTTCATTCATTATTAATAACTCCCTTTGAAAGAGCTACAAACGACATAGTACTTGTGTTACTTGACCAAATTAGGGTGTGTACATTTGCCCCCCTTTTATTTTAGTAATGCAATGGAGATTAAAGTACTAGAGTAAAAGTAAGAAAAATGTGTACCTATACTTACATGTGTAGATGTGTTCTAGACTTGGCCCACTTCTTAGCCAGAGAAGTGGACAAGCATTTGAAATGTTGACTATGAAGAGGAAATTCATAATGTGGGTGTCCTCTATATTGAATATGAGTAACCGATTGAATTTTGATAAACAAAGCCCTATTTATCCCCACTCTAATATGTGATTATATCTGAGAAGCAATCTATAACTTTGGAGAAACAATCTTTGTTGTCCCCCACTCTAATATGTAACTAAGTCTGAGAAGTAATCTGTGAATGTGGAGGAATAAGCCCTGATTGCACCCACTCTGACATGTAACTAAGTCTAAAAAGTAATCTATGAATGTGGAGGAATAAGCCCTACTTTATGCCACTTTGACACGTAACTAAGTTTGAGAAGAAATTTATGAATGTGGAGGAACAAGCCCTACTTGCCCCCACTCTAATATATAACTAAGTTTGAGAAGTAGATGTGCTCAAAGGTCAAAGCTATCACTTGACCTGCATCCTACATAAATCATTATAATCTAGGTCTGGTGTAAAACTGTGAATCAACCATTGTAGATGACCATATGACTCAATTTGGTGAAATCTTGGTGACATCTTAGTGAAAATATGAGTGCAATCTAGTAGTCTATGCATAAAGAATGGTACAATTTACCATTCCATTTTTATAACCTGGTGAAATCCTATTGGGTCAAGGACATGTGCCCTGCATGCCCCCAAAACTTGATATTTGAGTAATGTAGCTATGTATCCTATGCATAAAGTTATATGTATATGTAGGGATAGTGTACCATGTATGTGCCCCTATAGTCATAATCTGAGTCTAGAACTGTGTCAAAATCTTATGTAAAATCTGAGAATTTGAATTAGTGTTATATAACCCTAGAAATATGAGTCAACCAATGTATTTGAGCCTAACTATGTGTTTGAGTCATTGAATCAGGAAATTTGAGTCAACTATGTATCTAAATATTTGAGCCAATCTATGTATCTAAGCCTAATTATGTGTTTGAGTTACTGTAGAATTATTTTTTACATGGTTTTATTTTTCTTAAGACTCTCATATTTATTTTTGGTTATGAGCCAACAACGTCCTAAAAATTTTGAGGACGAAAAGCCTAAGTATAGAAAAAACATGTGAGGGGTTTCCACGTGTTGTTTTGACACTAATTTTTCTCAAAGGAATGAAAAGGAGCCTTCATCTTGCGCATGATGAACACATGGTGCAATGACGTTCATTTTATCAAAATAGAAGTCCCAACAATGATTGAATAGTAAGTGCTAAGCCTTATGGGGTCTACTTTTGGTAAAGCTTGGAAAAAGTTTTTGAGACTCAAAGCACATGGATCAAAGCCACTTATCACCTCAGTGCTCCATCAAAAGGAAAAGGAGATTCAACAAACCTCCATTTAGCATGAGACTGACACATGGGTAAATGCCATTTTGAATTGAATCGCAAGGTAGCAGGAGAAGATGCATGCAAATGGTATACACGTGTCACTACCATGCTCCTTAAATCCAAAGAAAATATCAAAGACTTCTCATCTTATGAATGGTTTCCACATGTAGCCCATGGATGGCATGAAAGGGATCAACGACTCAGATTGGGATCTTTGATCCAAAGGTGTTGAACCTTCAAAAACCATTAGCACTAAAGGATAAGAAATGAGCAAAAAAGAGTCTATACATTTCTAAAAGGCCATAGAAGCCCCAACATATCCATTTTTGGAGGCTACATGATTAAAGTGACATGGATAAACATCTAAAATGGAATGAGATGGATAGTTAACAAGAAATAGTAGAAGTAAGCCTTAGGGTGTTCAACTCTAACGACTTGCAATTTCTTAGATTCAAATTTTATGAATAAATGATTAGACCCCAGGCAAATGGTTACAATCATGATGGTTTTCTTTGGGCTATAAGTATTAGATCAAAGGGTATTTTTAAGGAGGACAAATATAGATTTTTAGTATCTAGACTAATACAGAGTTTTAGGAGCTAGTTTTGAAAGCATTTGACTACCTTAACAGTTGCTTATCTTCAAAAATTAAAGATTGTATTCTATGCATTCTACCTTATGTACTTTGTTTATATATGAAGAGAGAGTGATGTTTTATGCAACATAGTCAACTTTTTAGCATTTCTTCTCATTTTTTGTTATACGTATTTTGTCAGTTTCACATAAATATTGAGATTATTAATCATGTTACATACTCTTTAATCTTTTTAGGAAAAATTGTTGAAACTAATATAGTGTTGTTTTGCTAAAAGATGATCTAAGTTACTTATTTCTCATATGAGCCTTTTGTTAGTTTATAAGTCATTACTAGAATTATTGATCATGCTTTGTGCTCTTTAATTCTCTTTTATAAAGTTTATTAGTACTCTTCACTGTGCTCTACTAGTAAAGGATTCCAACCTTGGCGTATCGCCTTAGTAGTTTATATACTTCTCTTATGTGTTATTTTCTTCCCCTTTACACCAAACCCCAAGAGAAGAGCCAACTTATTTAAAATCTAGAGGTTGTTTTGAGGGTTAAGTCCCACATCTTTGAAACTTCCCATGACTTTGGTGATTAGTTGTAAAATTAAACATCAACAATTTTTTTGGCATGCCTAATGGGACCAAATCAAATTTCAATTAGAAGTGTATGAGCATACATCATTCAAGTAGAGAGAATCATGGGCCAATTACAAGATCTCAATCCATGGGAAACCCATGACTCTTAGCACCACCTTTGAAAACTACTTCAAGAAGGAGGCTGACTCAACAAGCTATTTTGCGAGGACAAATGGCTATTTAGGTTCTGCTTAGAAACTTTGTCAATTGGAATGGTGGAAGTCCACTTATCCTACCTACACCTCCCAATAATGGGACCCCATTCCAACCAATGCTCTAAAATCATTACCTAAATTCACTGGAGAGAATTTCAAAACTCTAATAGAGCATCTTCAAGATGTGGCTGATATATGTACTATCCACTTTATTACACAATAAAATGTAGCCTTGAGACTACTCATCACCTCCTTGAAGGAGAGAGCTTTTGACTATTATAGATCTTTAACACTAAATTCTATTGCAAACTAGGACCAATTGGGAACCACCTTATATGATAGATTCAATGAAAAAGGAGATAGATCATCTCTCTTACAATAATTAATCACTATTAAGAGAGCCCCCCAAAAAGCAATGATTAATTTCAACACTAGATTTCAAAAGACATGACAAAGGATCCCAATCTCAGCTTGACTGTCTGTAGGTATGGAATTTTTTTCTATAGCAAAGCTTTTAATTCTGATATTTCTATCATGATTCAATCCCTAGGAGGGTAGACTCTTCCCAATGCTTACGAACTCACTGTAAGATCAAAAAATAATTTGATAGATGCTAGGAAATTACCCCTAAGGCCTCTTATGTTGATGTTCCCTGAATTGTCCCTCCCAGCTCAAGAAGGACCTCCTAGTAGTTCCCAAGCTAGTACTTCTCTATATACCTTTCCTTCATCTCAGGAAGCACCAGTCACAACTACATCATCTGCCTTATCAGTGAAGAATGATGTTAGAAACATCCTTAAAATGTTCTCAAATGAAATTATTAATCTTAAGAGGAACCAAGATTTGCACCAACATCCCCCTTATTAGGGTTTCCAAGGAAATAGACCCCCTTACTAGCTGAATCAGTACCAAGGGACTCAAAGTTTAGCTTCTTCACAATTGCCTAACTATATTGTCCTCGTACCCTCACCGTTTCAGACGACTCTACCAAATTTGAGAAGAGAATTGGTTTTTGGTTAGAATAATGTGGCAATGGAGACAAATGCATGGTGTTTTCCTTGTATTGACTCTCACATGCCAAGATATTGTCCTATGGGAAATCTATAATAAAGAGTGGTAGAATAAAGGAGATCAAGAAGTTATGAAATTAATTTAGCTATACCATATCAATCCTATGGAGTCTAAAATGTGGCTATGATGGCTCAGATGTAGGGTATGCCACTTGAAAAATAAGGAGACATTGCCTCCAAACATTCATTGTTCTTGTGGATTGAGGACAAAGAGTTTATATTCATTAATGAAGCTTCGACTTCCAAGAACCTAGTTGAATCAAATTACTATACACGATCAAAGAGGTAGATGATTGAGCCTACAAACATTGTCCCTATTTCTTATGTAGAATCAAGAATAAGTCCTGTAGCTCCAATCCCTTAGGTTCTTTAAATAAAGTAAGAAATTCCAGGGATTTCCCATAATTAAGGGATCCCTAACATGGTAGCTGAAAGAATAAGGTATCCATAATACTCTAAAGTACAACCATTGGGACCCATTAATGTAGTTAAACAACTAAAGAAAGCTCCTACTAATGCCTCATTATGGGATATGTTAGCCATTCTTGAACAAAAGGAACTATTGTAGGAATCACTAGAAGACCATAGTAACCCAAAATCTGGTACCACAAAGGAAGCTCCATCAAAAAGGGGCAAAGAATAACCAACAATACCTCAACCACAATAATTAGTAGTCTTAATGAATGCTAAAAAATAAGTAAGGAAGCCTAAACCTAACCCCTTCTATATAACTCTTATAGTGGGTAAAAAGTTGCTTCACAACTCTATGATAGACTTGGGTGCAAGCACTACAGTCATGCCCAAGTTAATAGCCAATGCCTTAAAAATCAAATATGAGCCATTGACTAAAGGAGTCATGCAACTTGATAGGAAGTTTGTACAGACTATCAAGATCATCAGGGGACTTTCATTACAACTCTATTCTTACCTAAACATGATTGTTCTATAAGATATAGTGGTTATAGACATCCCTCCTATTTTGGGATTATGCTTATCTAGAGACTTTATGGTAAAAATTGGAGGATATATGTCCCTTGATTAGTCACATCTGATTTTAAGAACCAAGTATGGTTCTAAGATGAAAGTGTTATCATAGCCCTTATGCAAAGAACACATTATGGACCAAATGGGATCAAAGTTCGAAGCCTCCCACATGATGATCTCAAGATAAGAAAGAAATTGTATAGAGGAATCAATAGAAGAGGTTGGTGAACATGAAGGTGAGAATTATTTGTCAGCTTTGACATTAGATGATCCTTTTAGAAACTTTGACTCTACTGGCCTAGGAACCTATGCCATCTATGATGAGAATCCTAAAATACCTGACATAATGGAAGGTGAGACAAAGAAAAAAGAAATCCCCATAGAGAATTATTTAATATGGACTTTAAATTTTAATCGATCAAGAAGTAAAAATGGCTCAGGGGCAAGTATATGCCTTACTTCCCCAAAAGCAAAAAAGATCCTTAGGGTGTTGCATTTCTAGTTTAGCTACACTAATAATGAAGTATAATATGAATCTCTAGTAAATGGCTTAATCCTTACTTAAAAGGAAAGGATAAAGAATTTAAGAGTCTTTAGCGACTCTGAGCTAGTGGTCAAACAGATTAAGGAAACTACTGCAGTAAAAAACCCAAAGATGAGGTCTTACCACCATAGAGTTTGGGACTTGATCAAAAGTTTTGATGCTTTCAACATTGAAGTCATTCCAAGGACTTAAAATGTGGAAGTAGATAGAATGGCCCAAATTGGATCTTAGTTTGATTCGACCAAGGATCTATTAACCAATAAGGAGCTGCCAAAGTTATCATCTGACCTGTTATCCTAGATAATGCAAATAATTGGCAAGTATTTAAGAATGATCAATAGATCATTTTATTTATACAACATTCAAGAGAGTTTGTAGACCAATTACAACCTAAAATTGAAGAGGCATATGGTGATCAAATCATACAATTATGATCCAATAAGCTCCCAAAAAGGTTGATAACACTGTAGAGCTTGTTTGATCTTGATGATACAAAAATCATGGCAAGTAAATAAGACTACTCTAAACTTGAGGTCTCAAGCAGGAGGAAATTGAAAGTTGGGAAGGTGATCACTCAAAAGGAAAAGGAAAGATTGATGGCTTTATGTCAAAAATACAATAAGATAATGGCGTGGACATATAAGGATCTCCATAGTTATAAGAAAGAGATTGTCCAACATACTATTGACCTAATTGAAGGATCAAATCCTATTCACCAAAAAAAAATACTAGTCAATCTAAGGATAGAGTTTCTCATGGCAGAAGAGCTCAAAAAATTACTAGAGTCAAGGATTTTCTCCCCCATCAAAAACTCCACTTGGGTTTCCAACTTGGTCTCAGAGAGGAAAAAAAATGGAGAGATTAGACTCTGTGTGGACTTTAGGGATCTCTATAAAGCCACTCTTAAAGACCACTACCCCTTACCCTCAATGGATTAGATCCTATAGACCATGGTGGGAGAAAAGAAGTTTTTCCTATTAGATGGCTTCTCGGGTTATAATCAAATATGGTTAGCAGAAGAAGATCAACATAAGACCACTTTCACCACAAAGTGGGGAACCTTAACTTATTTTAAAATGCCATTCAAACTCTAAAATGCAAGGGCTACATTCCAAAGAGCTATGGACATCACCTTTGGGGAATTAATAAATAAATCAATTTTGATTTATCTTGATGATCTCACCATCTTTACTAAGTCGGTCGAAGATCATTTTGATCAACTGGAGGATATTTTTAAAAAGTGTCAGGAAAATGGGATCTCTTTAAACCTAAAGAAATGTGTGTTTCGATTACCTTAAGGGAAATTAATCAGACACATTATCTCAAAAGAAGGGATCTTGATAGATCTTAAAAGGATTAAGGTAATACTGGATTTATCCCTACTAGTAAACAAAAAGGTGGTACAATCTTTCCTTGGGAAGATTAAATTTGTAAGTAGATTCATCTCAAACTTTGCTGGAGTGGTTAGAACCATCACCCTAATGCTAAATAAGGCTCTCAATTTTAAATGGATGGCTGAGGGGTGACAGGGTTTTGAGAGTGTAAAAAGGGAAATTGCATCTACTCCAATCCTGTGCAACCCTAATTTCTCAAAATATTTCATCATGTATGTCTATGGAGGAGAACATAGCATAGCATCAGTATTACCCCAAAAGGACATGGAACAAAGAGAACATCCGATTGCCTTCTTCTCTAGGACTCTTTGAGACTATGAATTAAAGTATAATTTTGTTGAGAGGCAAGCTTATGCTATTGTTAAAGGACTTAAAAAATTTAGACACTTAGTTACCAGCAATAAGATTACAATATTCATAACACATTTAAGTGTTAGGGAATACATAATAGAGGGTAAAATCATTGAAAAGAGAGCCAATTAGATAAGTAAGATATTAGAGTATGATATCAAAGTTAAGCCCACTAATTAGTAAGAGGAAGGGGCTTATGTCAATACCTTGTGCAAGATTTTAAAACTCTAATAGAGGAAATATAAGTTGAAGAAAATGTACTCTATATCCAAGGAGATGAATTAAAGTCTTGGGTGAATGATAGGGTTAATTTCATAAAGATTGGACAATACCCTAGTCATTTGCCTTACAAGAAAAGAAGATACTATCGACAATAGGGTTCCAGCTTTGTTCTAATAAACTCTCTTCTTTTCAAAAGGAACTTCAATGGAATCCTACTCAGATGCATAGAGGGGGAAGAAATTGGAAGGGTTTTGCATGAACTACATTATGGAGCGTCTAGAGGCCATTTTTTTCAAGGACCACAACTATCAAGATACTCTAGGCAAGGTATTTCTGGCCCACTATGTTTTTTGATTGTCATATAATAGTTAATAGGTGTCAATCTTGTCAGTTTTACATCGATAAGAGGAGAAATGCTACGTTGCCACTCAGCCCTATAATTGTTGAAGAGCCTTTTGTGCAATGGGGTTTGGATTTTATTGAGATGATTAATCCAGCTTCGAGCATAGGACAAAAATGGATCCTTACTACAATAGACTATTTTATAAGGTGGATAGAAATGGTACCCTTAAAAAATGAAATGGAAAATGTGATTCTAGATATCTTGTAAGAAATTACGACTAGGTTTGGACCTCCTCACACTATTATATCTGATAATTCTAAGGCATTCTTAAGGTCTAAAGTGTTTGATTTCATGATAAAAAATGGTATATACCTGAAGACTTCATTGAATTATTATCTACAAGGGAATGGTTTGGTAGAGTTGACTAACAAGAACCTGATTAGACTCATAAAGAGAATGCAAAAGGAACACAAAGGAGGATGGAACAAATACATAGAAAAGGCTTTATGGGTAGATAGGATAACACCTAAGTAGGTGATAAAGGCCTCTCCGTACGAGTTGGTATACAAAAAAATGGTAGTGATGCCTATTTCTATCAAAGTTCCAACCTTGCAACTGATAAATCAAATAGAATTGGAAGAAAATGGTCCAATGCAAGTTAGACTGGTAGAGTTGTTGGAGCTCCAAGAGAAAAGAGAATCAACACATGAGTCAATGATAAGTTGGCAAGCAACTGCCAAACATTGGTTTGACTAAAGAACTTTAGAGCTTGATTTTAAAATTAGAGCCTGGATCTTAAAATGGGATGCAAGAGTGACTAAAATTAGAAATCATGATAAGTTTGACTCTTTTTGGACTGGCCCCTTCAAGATAATTACTTGTAAGCAGTGTAATGCTTACAAATTGAAGACTTAGGAGGGAGAGTTTCTAGATATTATCATTAATGGGATTTTCCTTAAACTCTTCATGTAAGAATCAAGTGACCAATGTATCATAGTTAGGCTAGTTTCCTTTCTATTTTCTTGTTTTGAGGTTGTTCACCCACCTCTCTTTTTTTGTTTTTCTTCGCATGTGTTAGCATTAAGGACTCGCTAGTATCCCTTGGCTTGTCTTTAATGTTAATTTTAAATTTTGAACTGAGATCTCAAAGATTTTGGTGCCTTGTCATAAGTTTAAATGAGACATGACTAACCATCAAGGAAAGTCATTAATTATCACTCACATGCCACATACTCATAAAGAGAATTTGGACCTTATTATTCTTCACCAAAAGGCAAGGTTTTACTCAGAGCCAAGCAAGAAGCAAGAATCTATAGTGGTAAAGTGTTTATCGAGACAAGGTTTAGGAGAATGACATCTGTATCAATTGTATGAAAGTCATACACATTAAATCCTGCATATCCCAAAACCATATACCCAAGAACAAGAGCAGTGCTCAAAGGTGTCTCTAGGGATTCTTCCCTCATCCTCAACTATGTAGACAAGATTTTTGACCCTATTTTAACTAAAAAGTCTAAGACCATTAGAGAGGTGGTGCATGCCAAAATTCTAAATCAAAAGACACCCAAAAACTTTCTCATGAGAGTTTAGACCTCAAAGTTGGCTCAATACCTGGTACCCACAGTGCACCCATACCCTAAATTGGTGGAGTTGTGCTCACAAATTTTTGATTGAATGATCAAGGTAGTGATCACTCCTCAAGCTATCCACAACATGCTAGGTTTGCAGCATGATCCTTCTTCCAAATTCTATGACATAGCAAAGTTGAGGCATGTTTGGTCCCAAGTTCACCAGATGCAATTATTCATAAATAAGGAGCTCCATCTGCCAAAAGATAGTACTTAAACTCCATCCTTGCCCTTTGAGAAGGGTAAGTTATCCCCAGAATCCCAAGATGTATGTTCCATGCTCACCTTCATTTTTTGGGAGGATATCAACTCAATGGTATATGAATGGTAGCTGGCAACCATTTTCCATTTGAGGATCATTTCCAAGACACAAGCATATAGGTTCAATTTTATAGAACACATTGCTTACACCATGAGCCAATTGCTGGCTAATTTTAGCATTCATCCCACCTTTAGGTATTCCTTATATCTGTTCCACCTCATTCTATATCAAAATACCAAGTTTTTCTAGCATCATATGAATTTAACTCTATAGAATTTAGAAGTAGTTAATCCCTGTGTCTGCATGGACTCACTTGTTGTTAGAAACATCAGACACCTATGAGTTTATTGAATGATTTGTGGCATCATTGATGGGGGAGTTAGATCTAGAAGGAATAAATGGTAGAATGAATGACTCAATTAGGGCCATCTTATCTGATCCTCATCACCCCTATGATTACTTTTTTGGGGCCTGTCATTCTTTCATCAAAGTCTATGGTTTTGGGGAGGATCTTTTTATGCTTCCCAAAGTTTTAAATAGGAGGGTAGTAGGCTTGGAAGTGGTGTGTCAGTTAGTAGTTATTGACTCTAAGTTCAGAGTGGGAAGGAAGAAGAAGGCCTTCCATGACATCCCACTGTCTAAATGTGGCATTACTTTCATAAGGAGGCAAGCAAAATTTATCCTTAGTAGAAAGCTAGCCACTTATGGGTTACTTTTAATTCAATATTTATGGAAATATGACCCAGATGGACTCATGACCTCTTGGATTTCCAAGAGAAATGTCCATACTCCTTTCAGGCATGAGAGCAAAAAGTTTTTTGAAGACAGAAGGTCCTCAAGGAGAGATACACTTGACTTGTATGTGGAGCTACAGGACTTCTTAGCTACCCCATGGGAGTCTTTTTATCAACCCACTCATATTTTTGGCCCATCAAAGGCCATGAATAAGGGTTTGATATAGGCTTTAATCAGGATAGACTAGATTCAAGAGAAAATAGTCGCTAATTGGAGGTATAGGTAACAGATCGGTGAGTTATCCCAAAATTTTGAGGTTGTACCATCAGATACCAAATGGGAGACCCTCTAGGATGAATCTCATGCCTCTCTAATTTCTAGTCTAGATCTTAGTGATATTCTAGAGCCTTAAATAGAGCCTCAATAAGTAGAAGCATCTACGATGGAATGCTCCACTTCGGCTTGGCCACTTCCACTCAGTGAAGTGGAGAAGCAAAAGATGACCCAATCACCTATAGAAGCCCCTATAATGATGACCCCATCAGATACTACTCAGATAACATCTTCTAAACAAGAAGTATCAAACTTGACTCAGTTGGTGACAGCCCTAACCATATAAGATGATGCCTCAAAGAGCTCTAAGAAGAAGAAGTGAAGAATAATGTTTTAAGAGGGAGATACAGAAAAAGAGACACAACTTGCCTCATCTCTAATTCCACCTTCAACCTAGACTCTGTTAATGCCACCCCAATCACATGGCTTGGCACCCTTGGCCTTCTCAGATATACCTACTCAATCGTTAATGCCACATGACACTCCCTTCACTCTAGCCTCCCAACAATTGAGTTTGCCAACCTTTTTTCCTAGGGTCTTGACAAGCCCATCTCCCTTGCAAGATCAACCCCAACAATCTATTAGTGTACCTTAATGGTTTACCCCATGGGTCTCTTTTTGTGGGTGGTTTTGTGGCCTCTCTTCCAAAATTCTATGCTTAGTCTAACTTGGCAAAAAAGGCAAGAGAAGCAAGAAAGGAAAAGTAGAAACTCAAGGAGATGAAGTCTATGGCCATTGAGCAAATGAGGTCTTTTTATGACCACAAGAAACATTCCTTCACCATCACTCACATGGTTCTTAATGTGAGCAAGCCACTTGAGCAAATGTGGCCCAAAGATTATACAATGAGCATAATGGCAATAGACATGACCTAGTTTAGGTCATAGGACAAAGTAGAGATAATGAGTGAGACTATTATTATGGTTACCATAGATTATTTGAAAACCTCCAATCAACTCCAGAAGGCAAAATCAAGCTTAACTCAAGCCCAAAACATAGTAAGCCATCTAAGCCTAGAGCTTAAGGCTAAAGACAAAGAAATTACCCAAATCATTGGGGATTTGAATGGAGTGATATCCAAAGAAGTCTTGAGGACTTCAAAAGAAAAAATTGCCATGATCTAAAAAGATCTTGATTCAGTCAAGGCATCTACCAACCTTTTAGAGTAAGATAAGAAGCTCTTGGAGAAACAAAATAGTGACAAGGTATTAGAGCCATCACATCTTCAATAGAAGCCAAGTGTTGTAAAGAAAGAAAAGACTAACTTGCAGGTTAGGTGTAAGACAATAGAGGATAATGTCACCTAGATGGCCCAATAGTTAGCTCAACAACCTAAGGAAATAGGTATTATCAAAATGGTGAGGGGGATCTATGTTTCTTACTGTCAAATAATTTCTACTGATTTTACCTAGCTTAGACCCACACTCAGATTCATATTTGATGCACAAAAATTATGCTTAAGGGTAGAGTCCTCTATCAAGAATATTTTGTTTTCAGTCTCAACTAAGGTTCCTAAATCATAGGTGTTGATTCAAAAATTATATGATGCAAAAGAGGAGACCCTCTAAATAGCTAGAGTTACTGACAAAAGGACAGTCATAGACGAGGTCAATGATATTATGAGTTGCAATAAGGCTACTTTAAAATGCAAGAATCTGCTAAATATCTTAAAAAAGGGGTAAAAGGCATGAAAGGACAAGTTGAAGGTTTGGTTCATTTGGGAATCCCTTCTCCTTTCCCCAATGACACCACTATCCTAATGGAAAACCATATACAAAATCTACTAGTCAAGAAACAAAATGATCAGACTATTTTCTAGTCTTTAAGTGACTCTTTAAATGTCAATGAGGTGGAGTCAATTTTGGCTTCGATGACCAAAATGGAGTACCAGTTGTATTCCATGGTGTAAAGTCTCCAATCCTTTTCTTATAAGGAGATCATCAAGTTAGATAGAGCTTTTCAAGCTTTATAGAAGTAGGAGTACCTGATAGAGCTAGAATGGGCTGGGTACTAGATGTCACTACAAAAGATCTAAGGGAACAGTGATGGGAATCACAATTTTGGGTTTCTTTTTGGTTGATCAAGGCTAAGGATTCTTCCATGTAGGCACATATCCTTTAGTGAGTTTCTATAACTATATAATTATTTTCTACATGGTTTTGTTTTTCTTGAGACTCTCATATTTCTTTTTGGTTATGAGCCAATAATGTCCTAAAAGTTTCGAGGCTAAAAAGCCTAAGTATAAAAGAAACATGTGAGGGGTTTCCACGTGTTGTTTTGATGCTAATTTTTCTTAAAGGAATAAAAAGGAGCCTTCATCTTGTGCATGATGGACACATGGTACAATGCCATTCCTTTTATCAAAATAGAAGTCCCAACAACGATCGAATGGTAAGTGCTAAGCATTATGGGGTCCACTTTTGGTGAAGCTTGGAAAAAGTTTTTGAGACTCGAAGCACATGGATCAAAGGCACTTGTCACCTCGATGCTCCATCAAAAGGAAAAGGAGTCTTGACAAGACTCTATTTATCATGAGATTGACATGTGGGTAAATGCCCTTTTGCTTTAAATTACAAGGCAATAGGAGAAGATGCACATGGATGGTATACACGTGTCATCATCATGCTCTTTAAAGCCAAAGCAAATATTAGAGAATTCTTAGCTTATGAAGGGTTTCCACATGTAGCCTATGGATGGCATGAAGGGGATCAATGGCTTAGATTGGGATCTTTGATCCAAAGGTGCTAAACCTCAAAAAATTATTAGCATTAAAGGCCAAGAAAGGAGCAAAAAAGAGTCTCTACATTTCTAAAAGGCCATAAAATCCCCCACATGACCATGTTTAGATGTTGCATGATTAAAGTGACATGGATCAACATCTAAAATGGAATGAGATGGATAGTTAATAAGAAATAGTAGAAGTAAGCCTCAGGTTGTTAAGCTCCAACAACTTGCAGTGTCTCAGATCTAGATTTTACAGATAAATGATTAGACCAAAAGAAAATGGTTATGATCATGATGGTTTTCTTTGGGCTATAAGTAGTGGATCAAAGGGTTATTTTAAGGAGGAAGAATATAGAGTTTCAGTAGCTAGACTAATACAGAGTTTTAGGAGCTAGTTTTGAAAGCATTTGAATACCTTAGCAATTGCTTCTCTTTGGAAATTGAAGATTGTATTTTGTGAATTTTGCCTTATGTACTTTGTTCATATATGAAGAGAGAGAGAGTGATGTTTTATGAAATATAGTCAGCTTTTTAGCATTGCTTCTTATTTTTTGTTATACATATTTTTTTAGTTTCACATAAATACTAAGATTATTAATCATGTTGCATAATATTTAATCTTTTCAAGAAAAATTGTTGAAACTAATAAAATTTTATTAAATTAGAAGCTAATCTAAGTCACTTGTTTCTTGTATGAGCCTTTGGTTAGTCTATAAGTCATTACTATAATTATTGATCATGCTTTGCACTCTTTAATTCTCTTTAGTAAAGTCTGTTAGTACTCTTCACTATGCTCTGCTAGTAAAGGAATCCAACCTTGGTGTATCACCTTAGTAGTTTAGATACTTCTTTTATGTGTTATTTTCTTCCCCTTTACACCAAACCCCAAGAGAAGAGCCAACTTATTTAAAATCTGGAGGTTGTTTTGAGGGTCAAGTCTCACATCTTTGAAACTTCCCATAACTTTGGTGATTAGTTGCAAAATTAAACATCAATAGTTACTAAATCAAAAAATATGAGCCAGTTATGTATCTAAGCCTAACTATGTGTCTAAGTCACTAAATCAAAAAATCTGAGTCAACTGTGCATTTATATATCTGAGTGTCTATGTATATGTATGTTTGAGCCACTAAGTAAATATGTGTATCTAAATATCTAAGTCAATTTATATCATTGTGAATAGTGTATATATACCCCCCATTTGATTGGAGATCCAAAATTGAGGTAAGAGTATTAAACCAAAAGCAATACTAATAAGCATGTTAGTTATAGTTATCATTGACAATATGATTATAAGATTGATATGTTGGAAATTTTGGAGAAATCATTTGTAAATTAGGACTGAGATAGACCCATGGTCTATAGTAAGTTTGTTAAGGAAATATGATTTTTGTCATTTTTGAAGTCTAATAGAGTGGGATAGGAATGTAACTTATACAGTGTGATGGATATCATTATCGAGTCCCACACATAAGAAATGGATCATAAATCAGAGCTACGGTTCTTAAGATATCATGATTGGAAGACTTGGGTAATAGTTAGAAATTTTCATGTGGGGTCAACCTTAGGTAGGTGGAATTTTTAAAACATGGTTTAAATAGGTTGATTGATTGATTTTGAAAATCATTTAAACCTTTTAAATTGGAGACAATTGTTGTTTTGAGCTTGGAAACATGTCAAGGAGATAAAGAGCGAATGTGACTCACTGTGAGGAGGTGGAGGCACTCATACAAGTTGGTGAGGAGGTCATTATGGTAATAATCCCATCATTTTATGTGTTTTTGAATTTTTGATTAAGATTTTTATCATTTTTAGCTTAATTTATCTAGATGAGGGCCCTTTTTGGGAAGGCTACGGTAGTGTCTCAAGGACATCATTAGTGTCTTGGGCTGCCACACTACCATCTAGGGATCATGCTAGTGTCTAACTCTAGTATCCTATCTATAATGCTAATGTCATATAGACTAAACACTATAATTTTTTTATTCCAAATTACATTTAATGATTGATTTAACATGTATCTTTTTCATTTGGAGATCTTAATGTTTGATTCTATGTATTTTACAGGTGAATGTGCATATGAGGGAGTTCTATAATGGTCAGATGATGGAGTGCTTATGTGCACTCATACAAGCCAATGAGGAGGTCATTATGGTAAGAATCCCATCATTTTATGTTTTTTTGAATTTTTGATTAAGATTTTTATCATTTTTAGCTTAATTTATCTAGATGACGGACCTTTTTGGGAAGGCTACTATAGTATCTCAAGGACATCACTAGTGTCTTGGGCTACCACACTACCATCCAGGGATCATGCTAACATCTAATGCTAGTGTCCTATATGTAGTGCTAATGTCCTACAGACTAAACACTATAATTTTTTATTCTAAATTACATTTAATGATTAATTTAATGTGTACATTTTTCATTTGAAGATGTTAATGTTTGATTCTATGTATTTTATTGGTGAATGTGCATATGAGGGAGTTCTATAGTGGTCAGATGATGGAGTGCTTATGTGCACTCATACAAGCCAAAAAGGAGGTCATTATGGTAAGAATCCCATCATTTTATGTGTTTTTGAATTTTTGATTAAGATTTTGATCATTTTTAGCTTAATTTAGCTAGATGAGGGCTCTTTTTGGGAAGGCTACGGTAGTGTCTCAAAGATATCACTAGTGTCTTAGAATATCGCACTACCATTCAGGGATCATGCTAACATTTAACGCAGTGTCCTATTTATAGTGCTAATGTCTTATGGACTAAACACTATAATTTTTTATTCTAAATTACATTTAATGATTGATTTAACATGTATATTTTTCATTTGGAGATGTCGATGTCTGATTCTATGTATTTTATAGGTGAATGTGCATATGAGGGAGTTCTATAGTGGTTAGATGATGGATTGCTTATGTGGGCTAACCTTGATAGATAATGAGAGAGTAATGATCGATAGGGCTAGTTTAGGTTATGTGGCATCACTTGCACCTATGCCTTAGGATTTCCATATGATGATTGCATTGTGTGAGTGATGGAATGTCGATATATGTACTTTTTGGCTACTCATCGTAGAGATTATTGTTAGCCTAGAGGATGTGTATAGGATACTGACATTGCCCATTACTGGTCATCATGTATAATTACAAGAGGTAGTTGTGGATATAGTTATAGACCAAGCCTTAAGGTATTTTTTGGCTATACCTATGAGGACCCATCATCGGGGGAGTAACAATGACATATTATTATTTGTGATTATTATTGTAGATGTATTTTGAGTACACTATGAATTTAACAAGCTAAATCCAAAACTCAAAATGTACACTACTTAATAAGAAGGATTTATGAAGACAAATTAGAATGATAAAAATTTTATCGAATTCCTTGCTCCATGTCACCTCCTTCTAGGACTTGAATGCATATGATTTAGACTCATATTCTTGACCAAATGATAGCTTGATCAAAGGATTTATTGATTGTGGATGATGGATTGACTATATGATTCTAGGATAATTTTGGCATGGTTTTTTTATGGCTTCATGGGTTGATTTAAGGGTGGAAGGAGAGGTTAGTTAAATATAGGAAGGGAGGGAAGATCAAGGGCTAGGATTTAAATTTGGATTATTAAATCCAATGGATAGTGATTATCCAGTGAATTAAAAATTCATTGGGAGTTTTTAGAGAAGAAGATTCTAGAAAAGGAGGGAATTCTAAGGAATTTAAAATTCCTTAGAATTCTCTTGAGAGAGAACTCTCTAGAGAAGGACAAAGGTGGAGGAGATTTCTAGATTCTATTAGAGAATCTAATGGTGTTTAGGGGATGATTATATGGGGATTAGGTGAGGATTAGAGATATAGGGATGTAGGAAAGTCTAGGGTGTACGTTAGTAGGTGGGTTTATGGGAATTTAAAATTCCCATATAATGGCTAATTAGAATTAGATTAGGATAATAGAAGATTAGAAAGAATTAATATAATAGTGGGATGGGATAAGGTTAGTAAAATGGAGAATTATTGGAGGAAGGATATTAGATTTATGGCTATAAATAGGATAAATTAGTGCAATAAAATAGGATAAGTAGAACTAGTGTCAACTAATAAGAATATTAGTTGATTATAATGAAGTGAGCGATTTTAGGTGCATATAATTACAACTAATGTTTTGAAGTTATAGAAGTTTTTGGTGTTGTTACTGGATTCATTTATTATTATGGATGGTAGTGAGGTATCCTTTTCATATAGGATGCATGGGATTATGTAGGATACAGAGGAACACATGGCTATATATCTATGGGGTCGTACTATGCTAGCCCATTTGTATCAAGATTTGTACTCAGGAATTGTGTGGTGGTGAGATTAGATCCTCAACATTATTATATTATTGGGCTTATGAGCATATTATAGTAGCTAAGACTGAGAGGTTTCACATGTAGATTGGGTACACCCAAGGTTTGTGTAGAGAGATGGAATGACAAAGATCCTATAAGATTGAGGAACACAATGCATTGTTGATGGGTATTGGATCAGGTGATAGCTAGAGATATTATTTGGAGACCCTATAGGGCATTTTATGGATGGCCCAAGGATGGGATGCATTTGAGATGGATTCAAGTGAGTTTTTAGTTACATGATTGGTAGAACACATTTTTCAAGAGGTTCTAGTATGAGTGGGTGACATGATAGCTTGGTATGGTCAAGGATGCTCCTTTCACACCATAGGTGTGGCTGAGGTGTATTCAAGACCCAATGAGGTTAGGTAGTATGTTGAGACCCACAATAACTAAGTTGGCTCTAATTCTAATGATGGAGTTAGATCATGTGAAGGAGATACCTGATGTAAATGATGTGGGGGATACTCATGCCTTCTTATTATGGTGGGGATAACATAGATGGATGCCATTATTTCCATAAAATGGGGCCATTATATAGGATGTATTAGATCTAGTACTAATTAAATCATTTGAGGGTATTATTGGCCATTTTAGCCCACATATCAAACTTTTTCCTGGTTTAAACAATTGAGTAGGGTCCTAACAATTGATGAGTAGATCAAGTGGTTTTGAAGTAGGCTCAATGTCTTAAGTAAAGGGATCCAAGCATGTTTTCATGGTACAGAGTAGTTGTAAAATAGTAGTACTTTCTATTTTTAACATATCTTAATATTATAAATTCAAGGTATTATTTATTTGAGTTTATAATTAATTTGTTTGCTATAAATCTATTCATCACACTTGTGTTTATTCATTTCTATATTATTAACCCTATACTATATTGACCCATCTCAATTTAGGGTTAAACATTTAGTGAACCCATCCCTTTGTGCAAACCCTAGCTTATCCTAGGGTATTCAAATTTATAATGTTTTTCATTGCTATATTTTTTCAATTTGGCTTTATCATTTGTATGCAACCTAGGCATGACCCTAAATTAGTTGGTGTTTCTATCAAACACCTAGAGCTTCCTCCTTGTTCACATAATATGGCTCAAAATAATGAGGCAACACATATTATACCTAATAGAGATGCTAATAAGGAAATTAAACCACATACTAAATAAGTTATCATAGAAACCAATTTTGAGCATGAAAATGATGAATCTATAATCACCTAAAAGTGGTAATTAAATGCCAAGAGTGTCACTTGAGTTAACCTATATGTAGGCTATCCATATACCTATTATTGAGCATTAGACTTAAATTTATAATCATTTAGAAGACCAAAATCACATAGATATAGTCATAATATAGTCCCAAAACTATCATCTTAGACCCCAATCCAAATTTCTTAAAAGTATACCAAAAGGACATTAGTGCCACATTTGGGACACTACAGCCACTGGTGCTAGTGTCCCCAATTAGGCACTACTATATTTAGTTTTAGATCTTCCAAATGGATAATTTTCAAATGTGTGCCCATCCTAAGGTTGGAACA
The DNA here is from genome assembly GCA_037957365.1 of Torreya grandis. NCBI lineage: Eukaryota > Viridiplantae > Streptophyta > Pinopsida > Cupressales > Taxaceae > Torreya > Torreya grandis. Next base: position 978,804 of record JARHVA010003484.1, on the reverse strand, counting down.
CACATATTTTCTTATCCACAAGCAACAAAACCCTATAAATACTAGTCTAATTCACCTCTATTGACTAGATGGAAAATATATGCAAAAGATATTCAAACCAAAGACAAAGTTATGAAAAATCAAGGTATTTTATCCTTATTCTACCCTAATTTATGAATAATACCATATAAAATAGGCCTAATTCTAATTTTTAAGCATTTAAAATCTCAAACACATTCAAGGCATCCAAGGCCACTCTCATTCTAGCATTCACTTGCACATACATCAAACACTAGGTGGGAGAACTAAATCAAACTTGATCCCTCATCAGAGTATTGGTATATAGGAAACTCTCTACATAAAAAGGTGTTGATTATGTCAAATCCATCCTATTAATACATAAAAACTTATTACTTATTCCATACTTTCAAGGAGATTAGGGTTTGCACATCAAATCAAATTTTCCAGGTATAATACAAAGCTACAAGTTTTGGTCACGTAGGAATAGAACATACAGACACAAACATGGGTGCTCCCCAAAAATAATAATAGTCTTGTAAAGGGGAAATTAGTGACACATTGAGGAAACTACACATATATGTCACTACTGTCCAAACTAGGTGCTAGTCTCCAGTGAACAGATGAATATCAGAATCCTATTGATGACATAAACTACTTCCCAGATCTCAAATTTTAGAACATAGATCATCCAAGATTGTCAACTTTCAGATAAGTATCTATTTATTCTTATTTATAAAAAATCAAACAAGGTCAAAATCATAACAAATCAATACTTAATTATTTCATATTTATTTAACAAATTTAGATATATTAACCCTTTAACCAAACATAAGAATTACACTTGTAAAACCCCAAAAAGTTAAATCATTTGGTGAACCTATCTTAATTTGAATATTACATCAAACCCTAGCTTGTGATTTCTAATTTTTTGATTTTATTTAGATGACCTAGCTAATTAAAATCAATTTGACATTAGGGTTTTAATTTATTTTACGTCTAATTTAAATTATTGCAAAAGAAACGCTAGATTCCAAAACCCTAACCCTAGACACACTCAGGTTTTATATAATTTTTATATTCATACTTAAATTTTAGATTCAAATTTATTATAATTTCATATCATCATGATTATAATGATATAATAAATAAATTACTTTTTGTTTCAAAGTTTCATACTTTCATTTGCATGCTTATTCCCTTTAATTCGAAGTGAACTAAGACAAGAAATCAATACATGTATAGATGATGCTTAATATCAAATGCACTATTTATCATAATTTATAGCATGTTATCTTTCTAATATGTGAAAAATAATTAGGACATTATTCTTTAATAACATATACATATGCATAAATGATGTTTTAAATCAACTAAAATATCTTTCATGTTGCATTCTTTCCATAACATGTTATCTTTCTTATATGTGAAAAATAATTAAGATATTATTATTTAATCACATATAATATGCATACATGATGTTTCAAATCAAATAAAATATCTTTCATGTTTCATTATTTATTTCATAGGTTATCTTTCTCCTATATGTAATTTTATTAACAAGCAAACCCATACACACATATAGGATTTAACACATAAACTAACCACTATGTTTCAAGTTTCACTGTCATATCTTATGCACAAGAAAGAATATCCTTATCCTCCCCATATCCATGAGGGTGATAGCTAATTTCCCTCTAACCAAGTCCATGCTACAATTCCTCCATGAGATGATAAAACCTATAACAGTATCACTAATACCCTTAACCTATTCACACTTCTTTACTACAGGGTGTGTGCCTACATGTTCAAATAAAAACAACTAGGGTTTGCACTTGTGAGACTCTACATGATCAGATTATTAGTATGCCAAAGATAATTATAGGTTTACAAAATTAGAATCAAATATTACATGAAAATATTACAACATTGGAAAATCAATTTACAAGATAAAGGCCTCTAGGGCAAAATAGTGTAAATCATGTATATACATCTTCACCTACTCAGTTTATGAAAAACAATGTTACATATACAAATAATGAATCACAACAAAGTAAATTTAAAACTAGTGATTTGAAAATAATTCAAAGTTTAAATAAGAGCTCCAGTGAGATACTAAGGGAAATGATTAAAGCTAAGTTGATTAACCTACCTCCTCTACACCCAAGGAGGAGATTCATATATTTTTGTGCTTATCATAGAATACATGGGCAGCACATTGATTCATGTTTATCATTGAACAAGAAAAACCAATAGATCATGAATACATATGACTCACATAATGGCACTTTATCCAAAAAACACATAGTGACACATCTACAAATTCAAAAACAACATAAAAATGGTTACCAAAGCATAACTCAAAACAACACAAGGTTCAAAAAACACAATCAGATCAAGAAAAAATAAAAAAATAATAGATATATTAATTAAATATACCTCTCTAAAATGAGGTTCAACATTTAATATGGTATGGGTTTTGTTAGAAGTATCTACAATAGTTTGACTGTTGAGGTCAAGGTTTGGGAAAACAAGCCCAAGGCATCACTTCTCCTATTCTAACAGTTGATAATATTGGTTAACAAGATTGGGATTCATCAAACATCTTAAATCAAATCAATCATTGATAATTTATCAGTGAAAAATATCTAGATACATAGGAAATGTTATATAAAGATCCATATCCTAAGTTGCACAATCAAAATCATGCTCAACCAGCACGCTTTTTCAAAATAAGTTTTCTAGAAAAAAAGATTTCAAAACACCATGTCTATAAAAAACATAGTTTAAAAGGGAAAAATCACAATCAATATATCAAAACGCAATTCAGAAATGTCAACTCCATAGTATGAGGTAGTTCCCTCTAGCATTCTAGGTTATTATGATTCCAATGTTGAACAATATTATGATTTCGATGAGGAACAATACTCAAATTTTTACTATAACATTCAAATAAAAAATAACAATCACACTGAATGAGATATTATCATTCCTAGTTTTAACATAGGTCATGATGATAGTGAATCTCCCATGAGAATCATTGGTTAGTATGGTTCTTACCATTGTACATACTTATCTCTTTCGCTCCTTGTACATAGTTTATTTTCATTTGCTTGTACATAACTTAGACAACACAAAAATAATATAATATGTCAAAAGACAAAAACATTCAAATATTTCAAACATACATTTTTTTTATAGATTTTATGTATTACTATGTTTACATTTCTACTACTTGCTAGATATTGCATATTGCTAGCTATCCTAGTATATTCAGTTTTATCATACACATATGCTTCACACGTTCTTATAAAGTGATTTAAGATTCCAAATAGGACTCTGTTCCACTACACTAATATAGACCAGATATCATCTACTCACTAGGGGCATTTACACTAACCCAAGTTTATACATTGACACATCTACCCAATTGGGGGCATCTCATACATAATTGCTATAACCAGGTTCAATCTTATATACTATACATTCCACTTATGCATTGATTTATCTTGATATTAATTATTTCTTCTAATTTCTTAGATTTTTTGTCAACTATCACTAGTTAGAGTAAGTATATATGCACCCTAGCATCTACATAAATTTATATTAGATAATTATACATGCTTTCATTTCTAGTTTCTACATTAGACTTGATTGTGTTTCCTATGCTTCTTCCATCTTCAAGGGCATTTAAATATGAAATAGTTTCTTGGATTCTACACCACTTATCTATTTTTATACCTTAGAATGTGCCCATGTCCCTTGTGTGTGCTCTTTAATGCTTTTATATGTAGACATTTAAACATTTACTTCTTTGTGGATCTACACCAACTTATTTGTTATTTTCGTATGTGGACATTTGAACATGTCATATGTTTTCATTCTTAGATTTAGTGACATATGACCATGTCCCATGTATTATGGCCTCTTGCCCTAATTTTTTCATGCTTAATGTGTTTGTATGTTTACTTCCTTGTATGTTTCTACACCGTGACACTTATATTTTCTTGTTACACACACACACACACACACACACACTAGTTTTTGATGATTTGAGGGATCTCATGCATCTACCTATCCTAATTGGGAGCCTTAATGGACATCATGCCCCATCCCCCTAGGTAGTTAGTCATATTTTAATACTATTATACATTGCTTACATATATCTTGACACCCTTTTTCATTGCTAGATTACAATATACATCTTACATTTCCTACTTATGCTCAGATACATTTACGTTCTGATATTATTTTTTACATTATATTGGAATATCATGCACATGCTTTAGCTAACACTTTTTTTAGAGCTTGTTGGAGGTACAATCACTGAGAGGAGGAGTGAATCAATGATGCAAGATATTTAAAACATCAATCGCAATCCTTTCAAACTCTTAATCAAATACCATAAGTATTCATAAAGCATATGAGATGTTAATAACAATGAATAAGAAAGATGATGCAAGATCACACACATAACACAAGATCTATGTGTGAAACCCTCTTGGGGAATAAAACCCACTCTCAATCCTAAAATCACATGGACTACTTGTCTTATAAGATGATCACAAACATGTGACCTTTTAGTGAATCACCCACTTCACAAGGAGTACCCACCCCTAAGTATGAACAAGCACCCACTTATTCTTGATATTGAGCACCCACACAACTCCTATTAAATTAGTAGCTCCAAAATTCTGATTTTAGATCAATCTAATTAAAGAAACAATGTTTAATGCCTCTCTTTCAACTCATCACATAGACTCAAAATTTCTCATATAAGAAATGCATCCAAAAACCTCTTTTAGATCTCTCTAATCTTCTTCGCTCATCCTCAATCTACCCTAAACTTTAGTCCATCCACTAAGCACACTCCCTCTAATATCTTTCCTTCGTATCTATCTTATGCTCTCACAATACATGCACATACTTGACTTAAATCTTAAGACATATATTATGATAACACATAGCTCAATACCATCTTTACAAGTTAGCCATATCATCCATGGGTCACACTTAAGCATCTACACCTTTCAATTAGGCCTTAGTAACCCTTATAGGTCTCATTGAGACCTATTCACTCATTTATCACTTCATCAAGCAAATTAAGAACACAAGATCACTTTTAATTATATTGGTCCACTCCATATGATATTTAAGACATCATCAGGTGATTGTTCTTGCCAAAACACCCTTATGATAAAGCACAATTTGCTCAAACATAATTCTATACATAGTAACACCGTGAACAAATAAACAATCAAATTTTAAGCTCCATATTTTTTTTAACAAACATTTATACTTTTTAGCTAGATTTTATGGATGCACCTTAGATTCCTTTACAACTTTGCTTTTTATTGCATCAATAAATTTTTTCTAGATCAAAAGATATATCTCAAAAACTAATCACTAGTTTTCCCTTGTTAATTTAAATATTCAAATTCCAATGGTCACTATTTAGACACTAAACATCGAGTACCTTAACCTCATCTCATGCTTCCTAGAAACTATGGACAAATACACACCATCGATCTCCTCTGAGTAACCTAGAAGTTATCTTACAATGCTCACCATTCATCTTAGATAAGAGTTCCCATGATTGTGCCACTTTATTGCTCTATGTGCCTTCTGCACATTTTACTTTTTGACTCAACCCATACCATCGATATTTATTTGTATGAATACCTGTGAACCATCGATCTTCTATCAACTCAACAAGATAGTGACATTTATCACCAATGCATGCAATCTTATACTCTTTGACATTTTGACTACATATGCATTATTAGATCAAGATCTGGATGATGAATGATCACCATTAGATTAACTAACTAGTGACTTTAGACTTTAACATAGTTAAACTTGATGGTCTCTGGCACATCATAGTATATAAGAGCAAGTTTGAATGTTTATAATTTAAGATAGAAAACACTTCAAGAGTCCAAATTTTTTAGGGTAACTTATTGACACTATAGAAAACATCTCCATTAAATCCTTTAACCTTAGTTGACTTTTTGAGTACCAAAAATAAATGCACAAACTTGTTGGTCCATTCATATCTACATGATGTATAATGATGTACTAGCTTCTCTTAAGCTAGAAGATGTATGTTTCTCATTCCAAATGATCAAGTGACATACCAAAACTTCACCAAGACATCTATGGATGCCTCACAACTTCTTATTTATCCTTATAGACCTAAAAATATACCATATCTCTCCAAACCATCAATCTAATTACTTTGTCATTAATGCATTAGTATCTCATGCTCTCTTTAATATCAATGACAACCTGACATCAATGACCATGCTCATCAATATCCCCCTTTATCATTGATGGTAAAACATCCTCAGAATGAATTCATACTCATTTGAACTTCTTCATTCTAATCTTTCTCCCCCTTTGACATTAATGATAAAGGGTCTCTGCCTCAACATGTAAACAATCATTCCTCAACATTATGTATGCATTTAGATAGTATTTAAGATGCTTAGGATACTTACATACTTTAACATGCACCAATATGAACTTAGACTTTTCTAATTCTTGGACCTGATTAGACTACTCATAGATCTTAGAAATCTCCCTTTAACATCAAGATCCATCTCATGTTATCAATTCTTTGATATACACCAATCTAAACTTGACCTTTTCTGATCCTTGGACCTGTCTACTTACAAAACTCACAAGCTCTCTTTGCTTATGCATGAAGATTCAATACTTTGTCAAAATACATGACTTGGTTTGATCAAGTCATCATGACAAACTTCTTGAATTCACAACTATATCAAACATCTTCACACTTCTATCATGATTGAATCATCTTCACATATGCTCCCTCTTACATCATACACATCTTCTTCAAGCCACACAAATTAACTAAGTTATCTCCCCCTTAGCCAAACATATATTTGAATGATATTCTTATCCTAAAAATACTTATCCTTATCTTGATTGATCAACCTCTTGAACCAATATCCAAGCTGATTTAACCCACTCAAAGTCCATATACAAGCTTATCTTTCACAATCTCTTGCTTACCTTTTGCCTTCAAGATCTATATTGATTGGCACTTTGATCATTACCTAGAGCACACATACTTATTTCCACACAAAAGGATGTCTCTTAAGAAACACAAATAGAGACACCCACTTGTCATAGAGGGACTAAAGATCCCAAAACTAAGGAGATTCCCATATCTCCATGCTCTCACTTGACTTGTAGTCTTTCCTCTTCTTCAGATTATCTTTGAATGAGTTCTCAACCTTATTATTTTCTTTTATCTCAAGATCCTACTTGATTTCCTTATCCATTTGGGAAAATAAGGTTTGATACTTGATACTTAAACTTTTTCCCTATTCTGTCATGGCAAATAATCCACTTTGAGCCTATTTTTCATTTACCTACTCAGGCCTCCATTCACTATGACTCCTTATCTTCATGTTAGGATTGATAATCTTTGAAGTAGAATACTAATAATTATTGCAAACCTTGTTATGTGACCTCTCTCATGACATTTGAAATACATGAGATTTCTTGGATTGTACATACCTTATGATTGAGACATATGATGATTCCTTGAAGTTTCATGAATTCATTCATGTACCTGATCATTTGGTCTCCTAATGAAGATATTACAAAACTTTGCAATATGATCAAATCTTTGACACTTGTAGCAAAATATGTCATTATTTACTTATTAACCTATTAAATATCTTGAGTGATGATGTTATTCATGCTTACCATTGTCTTGCTCATAATTTTATGCAAATTCATTCCTTGAGTATCTTTTACAATATTTTAACCTATGACCATACTAATTGTAGGAGTAACAATGACCATTGAAATTTGCATACCTCATAACATTTGGTTATTTGATCTGATTTGTTTTCATTCTACCAATACCTTCATTCCTTAATTGATGGTTGATCTTCAAAGTTTGATTATCCTTATTCACATCAGCCTTTATCTTGTCTTGAGTTACATGCTTTTATTCTTCTTTCTATCACTTGCATGCTTTTGAATATTCAAAATATTGTCAAGATCATTTGAGTTCTTTTCAAACTTCATAAATGACATCACCTTATAAGATGTCTTAGCTAACTCAACTTTTAATGACTCAATTTCAATCACATACCTTAGGATCTCATCTTATTTGGGTTTTAAGCTTTTAGATATAGTTTATAATTGACTATTGAGATGCTTGATAGTATCTTCATGTTATACGGTGTCATTATTCAATCTTGCTTCACACACACTAAATTTTTCTTCATAGTATTTTATTTATGACATCATCCCTTTGTTCCTTTCCTTCTCAATTTTTAAATCTTTAATAGCATTCATCAGTTCATTCTTATTATCTAAATCATCAACTGTATCTTTATTCATAGATTGATTTAGTTTCATTTGCAAAGAATATATCTCTGATTGATACATGATACACTCTTCATCCTTACTCTTTACTACTTTATTAAGAGTACAAACCTAAGTTTCAAGATGTTGTGTGATCTCAACATGCTCCTTGACTTCATTACTTAGCCTCCCTTCAAAAATTCCAATTTTCTCCTCATAGGATTTGATCAAGGAATCTTGTTTTCTATTATTTCTTTGTATTACCTTCATTTCTTCTATAGTATCTAGATATTTATCTTCAATAATGACTTTCTCATCTTCTTCCTCTGAGCTATCTCCACTAAATAAATATTTGCTTAAAGAACATTCACCTTCATCATCATTAAGATCCATGAATAATGTCTCCATGCCCTCATTATGAAAAGAATCATAGATATCATATGTGTTTACTTCTTCTTCTGTAGATGAGTTACTGTCTTCTTCATGGTAAAGGCTCTTACTACCCTTATATGATTCATTCTTTCCATTTTTCTTACTAAATAACTTTTTGTACTTGATAGGACCCTTAGATTTATTGTGTTCATCCTTGTGATATTTCTTATGAGCTTATTTGAGTTCAAACTTGTCTTTACCTAGACATCTAGCTATAAAATAACCAACTTTACCATATGAAAAATATTTGAAAGGAAGTTTTCCTTCATACTTATTTGATTTTACATTCAATTTTCTTATAATCATGACTTCAAGAAGATCTTCATTAAGATCAAAATCTTTAAGACCTAACTTGTTCTTCTTGGATTTTATCTTCTTGATCACCTTGAAGGCTACTTCCTTCTTAAGAGGTCTATCCTCATCAACTCTTATCTCATAGGTTGTAAGGATGCCATGCAGTTCATCCATCTTCATCTGAGTGAGATCATGACTTTATTCTATATCATAAACATTTGAATCAAACTTAAGTGTAAGAGTCCTCAATACCTTCTATACTATAGTAGATTCATCAATCACCTCTCCAAGACCTCTGATCATGTTTATTACCTCATCAACCCTTAGAAGATAGGATACCATAGTATCTTCATACTTCATTTTGAGACCTTAAAATTGAATTTGATAGGTCTATAATTTAGCTAATTTTACCTTAGAGTCTCCTTCATAAATAGTCTATAATTTAACCCAAATTTCCTTGGTAGACTTGTAATGGATCACTTTGGTGAACTCAGCCTTAGATAGACCATAAATGATAGCATTCATATCTTTTAAATTCTTCTCACTTAACTTCTTGTCAACAACACTAGTTAGAGGAGTAGTTAGTGTAGTATAACCATCCAAGATATATTATCAAATATCAAACCCTAGAGACATGATGTATGTCCTCATACTTATACTTTAGAAATCATAATTTGACTCATTAAACAATGGTGATTGATTAGTAAAGAAACCCTACATCTATTGACTTGCCATATTATACCTTAGATAACCTTCAAGTGGTTAAACTTTGTAATGGTCCTACTATGATACCAATTATTGGAGGTACAATCACTGAGAGGGGTAAGGGGTGAATTAGTGATGCAAGATATTTCAAACTTCAATTAAAATCCTTTCAAACTCTTAATCAAAGACCACAAGCATTCATAAAGCATACAAGACTTTCATAATAATGAATAAGAAATATGATGCAAGATCACACACATAACACAAGATCTATGTGGGAAACCCTCTTGGAGAATAAAACCCACTCTCAAATCTAAAAACACATGGACTACTTATCCTATAAGATGATCATAAACATAATACATAATACCTTTTAGTGAAGCACCCACTTCACAATGAACACCCACCCCTAAGTATGAACAAGCACCCACTTGTTCTAGATGCTGAGTACCCACACAACACCTATAAAATAAATAGCTCCAAAATTTTGATTGCAGATCAATCTAATTCGAGAAATAATGTTTAACACCTCTCTTTCAACTCATCACACACACTCAAACTTTATCATACAAGCAATGAATATAAACACCTCTTTTGGATATCTCTAGTCTTCTTTGCTCATTCTCAATCTACTCTATCCTTCAATCCATCCATTGAGCACACTCCCTCTAATCTCTTTCCTTCATCTCTATCTTCTAATCTCTCAACACATACACATACAAGTCTAGAAACCATTTAATTGGTCTCCACTATTTATATAGTATACATGAATGTCAACTTATATGTTATCCATAATACTTTCCTTAACTCTTAAGACATATATTATGCTAACACATAGCTCAATACCATCCTTATAAGTTGGCCATAGCATCTATGGGTCACACTTAAGTAGTTATGGCTTTCAATTAGGCCTTAGTATCCCTTATAGGTCTCATGGAGACCTATTCACTCTTTTAGCACTTCATCAAGCAAATTAAAAACATAAGATCACTTTCAATTACATGGGTCCACTCTATATGATCTCTAAGACATCTTTAGGTGATTTCTCCTACCAAAACACCCTTATGCTAAAGCATAATTTACTCAAACAAAATTTTGTACATAGTAACACCATGAATGAACAAATAATCAACTTTGAATATCTATAACTTTGTTTGTACAAACATTTAGACTTTCTAGCTAGATTTTATAGATGTGCCTTGGAGTCCTTTATAACTTTTCTATTTCCTACATCAAAAAATTTACTATGGATCAAAAGATATAGCTCAAAAATTAAGCATTATATTTCCCTCATTAATTTGAATATTCAAATTCCAATGGTCACTATTCAGACACTAAACATCGAGCACCTTAACCTCATCTTGTGCTTCTTGGCAATTATGGACAAATACGCACCATCAATCTCCTCTGAATAGCTTAGACTTTATCTTACAATGATCACCATTAATCTTAGATCAAAGCTCCTACGATTGTGCCACTTGGTAGCTCTATGTGACTTCTACACATTTGACTCTTTGAATCAACCCACACCATTGATCTCTATCTGTACGAATACCCATGAACCATTGATCTTCTACCAACTTAATGAGATAGTGAAACTTGTCACCAAAACATGCAATCTTTGACTCATTGAAATTTTGAATAAATATGCACTATTATATCAAGATCTAGATGATGAATGCTTACCATTAGATCAATTGACTAGTGACCTCATACTTCAATGTAGTTAATTTTGATGGTCTCTAGCCCATCATAGTCTACAAGAACAACTTTGAAGGTTTATAACTTGAGATAGAAAACACTTCAAAAGTCCAAATTTTTAGGGTACATTTTTGGAACTATAGATAACATCTACATGAAATTATTTGACCTCAGTTAACTTTTTGAGTACCATAAATAAATGCACAAACTTACTAGTTCATTCATATCTACATGACATGTAGTGATGGTCTGGCTTCCCTTAAGCTAGAAGATGTATGTTTCTCATTCCAAATGATCAAGTGACATACTAGAACTTCACCAAGACATATATGTCTACCTCACAACTTCTTCTTTGCCTTTATAGACCTAAAATTTTACCATATCTCTCCAAACCACCAATTTGATCTCTTTATCATTAATGCATTAGTATCTCATGCTCTCTTTGATATCAATGACAACCTAACATCAATGACCATGCTCAATAGAGATACTTTTTTAGAGGGTATTTCATCCAAAAATTTCACAAATACCCTTAAAAGAGGGGCATTTATAGGGGTTTCCATAGAGATTAGGATCCTACATTACTTTTAACATATACATTTTAACACAGTCTCAGTTTTAGATATCAAACTTAGGGCAAACTCAAAACAAAATAGAGACTCAAAAGTCAATTTAGATCACACATAAATTAGACTAGATAATCATTAGCACCTAGATTGGGACACCAGATCCATAGGGTACTACTATCCACTATAGGGCACTACTATCTAATAGCTCCAAATTCAAGATAGTCTAGATTATTTAGACTAGTACACCAGGTATAGTATAGATTTGCATAGATACAATCACAAGTTTGGTAGTTATGTTCAAATTTAGCTTAGATACATCCATTTTAGCTCAAATTCATACCAATTTCTTAGATTGGGGGGATCATGTGTGACATGATCAATCATACATTTATATTAGTTACACAAGTTAAACTATTACACACTTGGTTCATATTCAATATACTTAGATACAATATTGGGGGCATGTGTATGACACATAGTTTTCATATACTCAACTTCAAACAAGTTGATTAAATGGAATGGAAAACTCAATGTCATTTTGTACACTATATACACTTGATATCACATTTCAGGTTGTCAACATATTCATGCCTTACTCCATTTATAATATTTTGAATTCTTGAGTAGCTCAGAGTTGCCTAATATACCCAAGTGGCCAAAGAGCTAAATACATAATTAGGTTACTCAGTTAAATACTTTTATCACTTTGAATTATATAGTTATAGATGAATCTACTTCACACATGGGGAATTAATAGAGTCATGGACTAATTAAGTTCTTGATCTACCTATATGAGAGGGTTAGACACACTTATGGTCTTATCCAAGCCATTCATAGAGAGTAAGATCCACCAAGCAAGTGTGGGCAATGATGGAGTCAAAACCAAATTAAGTTCTTGAGCCACCCATATGAGGATTGAGTAAGCAATCAAATTATTTCAAGTTATTCAATGATATTATCACTATCTACATTCACACACATAGGTTGTCATCGGGTTCATGCATTAGTTCACATACCCAATGAGGTGTATTTGTTCCTTTCCTCTTTATTTAGTCAAATTTACTCAGTTATTTCATTTCAACTAGTCTTTTAATTTTGATTATCTCTTAATTAAGGACTTATTTTTGCATGTTTCATTATAGAACATTACTTTGGATTATGTTCCACACATTTAAACCGAGATTCACATATTGAAACTCAACTACATGGGCTTCACTCCCAAAGTAAGTCCACAAATGCTTCTTTCTCCTTTATACTAGTCATTTCACTTTAATTCATTACTAACATAAAGAGGGGGGGGGGGTAAATGTAATTAACTAAAAGTGGTAATTGGATGCTAAGAGTGTTGATTGAGTTAACCTATCCCTACACTAGACATAGACTTATTCTTGAACATTAGACTTACATTTCTTATCATTCAATAGAACATAATCACCTACAACCAATCATAACATAGTCCTAGAACTATCATCTTAGACTCCAATCCAAATTTCTTAGTATTCTACCAAAAGGACATTAGCACCACATTTGGGACACTACAATCACATAGTGCTACTGTCCCCAATTGGGTGATACTATCCTTAGCCCTAACTCTTCCCAATGGATAATTTTTCAAACATGTGCCTCTTATAAGGTCAACATAAGCATATTTTATTATCCACACAAACAACATAACCCTATAAATACAAGTCTAATTCACCTCTATTCACTAGATGGAAAATAGATAAAAAACTATTCAAACCAAAGGCAAAGTTGTGAAAAATTAAGGTATTTGATTCCTATTCTGACCTAATTTCTACATACTACCATCAACAATATCCCTAAGTCTATTTTTAAAGCATTTCAAATCCAAAGCACATTCAAGGCATCCAAGGCCACTCTCATTCTAGCATTCACTTGCACATACATCAAGCACTAGATGGGAGAACTACATCGAACTTGATCCCTCCTCAGAGTATTGGTATGTAGGCAACTCTCTACATTGTGGGGTGTTGAGGATGTCCAATCCATCCTACTAACACATAAAATTATTTTTAATGCGATACTTGTAAGGATATTTGGGTTTGTAAGTCAAATCAAGTTTTCTAGGTATAATACAAAGCTATAGGTTTCAGTCATGTAGGAACATAACATACAAACATAGGCACAGGTACTCCCCAAAAATAAGAATAATCCCATAAAGGGGACATTAACACCACATTGAGGACACTACACATAGATGACACCACTATCCAAATTGGGTGCTACTGCCTAGTGAACAGATGAATACCAAAATCTTGTTGATGACACATACTACTGCTTAGATCTCAAATTTTAGAAGCTAGATCATATGTGATAGTTAGTTTTTAGATAAGTCTATATTTATCCCTATTTATAAAAATTCAAACAAGGTTAAAATAATAACAAATTAGTACTCGATTATTACATATTTATTTAACTAATTTAGACATCTCAGCCCTTTAACCAAACATAGGAATTACACTTGTAAAACCCTAAAAGATTATATCAAAATATAATGAAAATGATGAAAATAATAAATAGACCAAGATTAAGTACAAGCTCTTGCTATGTTTCAACACTATATCTAGAAAAACCTAGATGATCTTGATGAGATCCTAAGAACCATATTAAAAACTAAAAAAGAAAAAAACATAGATGAACAAGTAGGTTCATTTATTGATCATGTTATTAGAGTTATGGGCATTTTCCATATAGAAATAAACCCCCCCTTAAGTACATCACTGCTCATACATCTAATGAGGGCACAAGATATGTGTTTACACCTTTGTTCCTCCAAAAACATCCTACTATTGCTACAACTTACATGGGAAACAAAATAACTTCAACCCAATTATCAATTTCAATACATGTATCTATTTAAATCCCAATTAGAATAAGGATCTTATTTGGATAAATAGGGTTTAAAATATAGAAATTAATAAGCAAAAGGGTGATAAACAGATCTATACCAGGCCAATTATTTGCAAAACTTAGATAAAAGATATACTAAATTTATTATATTAAGATATGCTAAAAATGGAAAGTACAACTATTTTATTATTTTAAGAAATTAGGTGTTTAATTCCTAAATAATAAATAAGTCTGAGCAATGTAAATCAGTGAATAATATGCTTTAATTAACCTACCAATTTATGTAAATAGATAGTATTTTTGGCTTTTTTAAATATAGAATGAATTGAGAGAAATTAAAACTTATCTTATTCTAGTTGATCTAAATTGAGATAGGATTTGGTACTTGAGGTGCAGGATTGGAAAATAGGCTAGAATAGGTTCTTAAAATTAATGTTTGGGTTAGATAGGAGCACCAAAAGTGGACACCCTATTATTCAAAACTATAGTCCTATTTTGGTGCTGTTGTCCTAAGGTTAAATTTTTTATGGATTATGTTCGATAGGCTTGTATTACCCTATCTATAAATTTTTGAGGCTTAGAAGCATGTGGAGCTCACTATTGTCTAATTTAATTTTCAAACCCCTTAAGAACTCTTTATGCTTGAACTTGAATGGAAACTTGGGAAAGAGAGAGAAGGGGTTAGTGTGTAAAGGATATGTTGGATGCACTTCACACCCCATGTGTGGGCACACTGCCTACATATCAATACTCTAAAGAGGGATCAAGCTAATATAGTTCTCCCATTGAAGTGATTGGTGCATTTGTGTATGATGTATGCAACTAAATGCAAAATTGAATGTACTTTGGATGACTAGGGACTAGTATGAGTGCTTAAATAGGCTTAAAATACTCTTGGAAGATTGTATGTAGAGAATAAGGAAGAGTGCTTGAGTGTACTTGCTTATATTCTTGCTTTTTTCCTATAAATGAGTGTCAACAACCCTTATAAATGGAATTTGAATGGACTTTTATATGTTAATTAATGATCATGGGTTAAATGAATTTATATTAGGCTAACAAGGAAAATGATAAGGATTTGAGAAAATTTGACCGTTAGAGGTAAAAATATACTTGGACAACAACACTAAAAATAGGAGACCTAGGTTCTAGCACTCCTATCCAAATTGGGAATTGTTGTCCTAAGGGGATAGATCTAGGCCTAAAAGGGATACCTAGGTCTGAAAGAGCTAAGTCTGAAAGCCTACAAATGATTGGGAATTAGTAAAAGAATAGTCTGGAAGGGTTGTGTGAGCAAGAAGGAAGATCTATGGGTTGAGTGTCATTATCCATGCCTAAGTTATCCAATTTCAAATTTTACATGACTAAATTTTTCTCCTTTATTCTAATAATGTAACAAAGTAAAATACTAGGATAAAGGAAAAATAGAAAGTATACTTGGACTTACCTATAAGGGAGAAGCTCATGAAGCTATGTGATGCTGGATGTGCACAAAGAGAACATGCTGTGAAGTGTGAATATAGAAATGAAAACATAAAGTAGATAAATTATTACTAGATATTCTATATATAAAATAAGGATGTACAAAGCTAAGTAAGAGGAAGAATAAGGAATGAATACAACTCACTAGGTACACTAACCAATATAAAACCTATGGTGATGTTGGATTATGCTAGGTATGTGTTGAATCAAGAGTAATATCATGAATGGAATTGAGTGCTCAATTCCATATAAGGTGGCTCAAGAATTAAAATGTTGGCCCTTTGAATCCATCATCATTAACTAAGTAAAGTTAATGAATCATGTGTGTGCTAATCGATGTTTAGACTATGTGTCTAATCCCTTTGAATAGGTGGTTCAAGAATACAAAGGTTTACCCTTTGGATCCATCATTTCCCCATGAAGTGAAGATATGAAGTGATAATAATATATAATATATGTCATATTAAATGGATCATAGAGCCCATGTATGTGCTAAAAATTTAATAATGTGGTGTGTATAGCCTAAATCTATGCTAAAAACTAGGCCACTCTTGGCCATTTTGAAAGATGGAGGTTAGGATTGTATAAAAGCCAATTCAAAACTAAGTAATAGGATTATATTAAAGACAAATTTGGAACTCAAGTACTCAAAAATTTAAACTTTTATGAAAGTTAAAATAAAAAATGATGCCAACCACCTACAAATGGAGTAAGGCATGCAACTGTTGAGAATGCCTAGATGATAACAAAACTTAAAAACAAAAGAAGATAAATGTGCCATGCATATTTCCCCCAATAATAGATGTATAAAACATGGATTATGGTCTATAAGTTATGATAACTACCTAATTTTAATTTAAAGTGAGAACCATCATGTCACACATGATAACCCCCTATATTTGAGAAAATTGTACTAAAACTACTAAATCTAACTAATCTAAAAGTGTAAAAACTATCCCTAAACTGATATTTTTTCATATTTCTATAAAATATGAGTTTTTTATACCTATATAGGATCACCAAAATGTGGACACCATTGTGTTTGGTGCCACTATCCATTTTTGGTGTTGTTGTCTAGTGTGAAAACTAGTTATTGATTTGGAATTATCACTATTTTTTTGCTCTATTTTGACTATTTTGACCTCTGGATTTTATATTGAGTGGTATGAATTCTAATATTTCAACTATTAGGAGATTTGGTCTATATGATAAAACCCTTTTTTTATTCCCCCTCTTTTGAGGGTAGGAATGATGAACCTGTAATGACTACCCTCAAAAGAAAAGAGTCCTGCAAGTGTGTTAAGCTGTATAGATATATGATATAGCATTTGATATTTGATAATATGTTTCAAGATATAACAATGTTTATATTGATATATTGTTAGATAAATATGGGTATTCCTAGATAGATATAAAAATGTGAAATCATGTGCAAAGTATTGAACTAGAAATGTTACATATTAGTTTTTAGTTAGAGGGATGGAGCCTGATATCCATCATGGCATCCAAGAAAGTAAGGGAAATGCATGATATGGATCATGGCATTACACACATTGAAAATCAAACAAGAAATAAAGCAACAAGCAAGAAGTATACAAGGATGGCCAAGGGTCCACACAAATAAAGGATATGGGCACATGTCACTCAAATTGGAAAACAAGCATGGAAAGCATGTTTAAATGCCACATATACATACAAGTGAAACATGTAAAGTTGGCACAAGGGCCACAAGTACATGGAAGAGTACAAGAAAATGAAATTGGAATGTGTCCTAAGGCACAAGAAAGAGATAATTTGGAATTGGAAATGCAATCACACAAGCTATTCTAAGCAAGTAGAGAAAGCATGTAATAGATGGAAAGATACAAACACATCTAAATAATCAAAGCAAATGTGAAAGTATGAAAAACATGTGTAGTACAAGACTAAGTATATTATAAGAGATACACAAGTGCTAGATACTAGTGAAATGTTGATATATTAATCTATGTAAGCTATAAAGTAGTATATATCAACATGATAGCTTAGAGTGTGTAGTGTAGGAATGATAACCTAGATGGTGTAGTCATGTAGAAGATGCCCCCAGTGGGTGTGTATATCGATGTGTGTCTTGAATGTAGTAGGAATGAATCTTCTATGGGTAAAATTAAATAATAAAATAGCTAGATGTTATTGCACACACTCAAAGAAGATCAAGTGAAGCATGGTAACGTAGAAAGTTGACATATAATAGCATGAAACAACAAATGTAAGTCCTAAAATGATAATAGTAATGTAAAGCATGAATGATGCATACAATCAAAATGTTTTTGGTATTTTTGAAAATTTGTATTTTTATATAAGCTATGTATAATTAGTGTAGAAGAGATTATATACAATCATTACTGGAAAAAGACTATTTACAAGTATGTAAATAAAGTAGTATCTACATCATGATATAGAAGACTAGGCTAGAGGGGGGAAGGGATCCAAATATGGAGCCTGTTGGGGATGGAAATGGAGGAAAGGGTCATGGCCATCATCAAATGCCTTGAGATCATCATCATAAGTATCATCATATGCTATAGATGCTATGTTCATGGTGTCATCATGCCAAAGGTAAACTAAAGGTGGTTCTAGTGGTGGAGATGCTAATTCTACTATAGGGCATTTAGCCCTACTAGTATATGACTCTAGTGAAAGTGGTGGTATTAGTGCTATTGGTGGTGCTATAATTTGAATAATACCTCAATATTGTAATTTATCTAATCTATATTGCAAATTTGTGCATGAGTTTGTATCATGGCCTATAATCATGTGAAAAGTACAAAATGGGTGACCATCCTAATGTGTCAATCTATTGATAGTTCTGTGTCATATTATAGGTAATATGATCAACCAATGATCAAGTAATATCTATAACATAAAATGAGGCTGATGTTATGTGCTACCTACCTAAATTTGAATAACTAGATTTATATCTATAGAAGTAATCATGTAAACTATATGTGCCAAGTGATCTATCTATGGTCATGAGTGTGGATCATATTCTGAGAGTGTATTGAGAGATGATAAAAGTGATATAGGATGTGGGATGAGAGATCTAGAGTCATCTTGGTTCTCTCCTAGGCTAACTAGTGTAAAGCGTAGTCCACATAAATAGTCATTTGTGAGTGTGGGTGTTGTATCATCATTTAAAAAAGCCTATGAATCTATATCAACATCATGTACATATGGTAACTCCAAATTTACCATAAGGTGTAACTATGCTATAGGAGTCTCCTCATCTATATTAGTAGAAGAAGGTGTTGTTACCAAAATTCTATAACTAGTGGAATAACTATGGAATCAATTGGAATTGATGGTACTACTTTTAGTGATGGTGGATGTGTAACATGTGTCAAAAATGTGATTAATGAAGTAGTTAGAATGGTTGAATCTACTATGATTGGTGAAAGATCTGGTACAATAGTGTGAATTTAAGTGGAGTAGTTTTGGAAGTTCTAGTCTTGCTAACCTCATATGTATTTATTTGATCAAGAGAAATGTTATGAAGTGGTGGTTATATTATGAGATATGGTGTCCCATCTAATGAAATAGTCAAAGATGACTTTGTAAGTTGATAATATCTAAATGTCTAGTTGTCTGTTGGACATGTGTATAGATATCCCTCATGGAGAAACTTAATATATCAATGGAGAGTGGAAGGAATAACACCCATAATATGTATCTAGGGTCATTTGAGTAAAATATTATAGTGAAGTGGACCTGGCATGACTTGGAACTATGTTAGGAGGGTTTTTGGGCCCACCATGATATCTAAAGTAATAGTACCCAATGTCTATCATGGTATATCATCAAACCCTCATATGTTCTTATATGTTTTTTGAATTGATGCCAAATCTACACCCATGGCCTATAAAAATGTGATATTACATAAATTTATTTCAAAACCACTATCAACAAAAACTCTCTTGATTGCATTGGTTTTGACTTGTACTTATATGAATAGTGGAAAATTTTGATCAATAACTATTTGAGAAGGCATGCCCTCACTATCAAAAGAAATTACATCTTCTATAGTTTTTAAAGTGTTGACCACTGATGCAAAATAAGAAGGTTTCAAATCAATATAAAAAGAAGTCTGAGTGAGTGCATGATAAAGAATGTGTTTAAATACATTAGCTTTTTAAAGTAGTTTTAACATGGAAAATTTAGTTGGAGTGTTTCACAACTAATCAACAATGTCATATGCCTTGTGAAGATCTAACTATGTGGGTGGGTTGGGCCTGGGATAGGTTGGAATAGTAGGGTGATAGGGCTCTTGGGTAGGTGGAGGAGGCATAGTGGCATGCTGAGTAATAGCTCTAACCATAATATTTATAATCTGAATAGGAGTAGTAGTAGTTACATGATGAGAGTAAAGATAATTGATGGGTTGAGAAGGTGGAGTGACAAAGGGTGTCAACTGGGCTCTTTGGTGATGGGTAGTTACTTGGGGAAGAGTGAAATGGACCATGCAACATGACTTAGTATGGGGAAGGGGCTCCAAGGGAGGTGATGCAAGAGATGGATTATCATAGTTAAGGATAAATTGCTTAACATCATCTCATGTAATGAAAAATAAACATGAAATGCAATGAATAAAACTTTGTACTAACATATGATAACCTTCATCATTCATGTACATGATAGGACCTATTATGGTTTCCTAATTATTTGCAAGAAATGTAATAAAAAATTGTAAATAAAAGAACATCATTTTTGTAATTTAGTGAGAGATCTAAGGTGATACCACAAGAAGCAAAGAGGTTATAGTATATGCAACTAAATATTTTTAAAAAATAATTGTGAAAAATACTATGAATTTTTAATGTTGAAATTGATTTTTTGATTTTGATATGCAATTAAAGTTTTAGAAAATGATGTGAAAAGTAGTAGAAAATAATTGGGAGTTTAGTTGATACAACTAGGGTTTTAAATGAATTTTTTAAAAATTAATGTAATAATTTGAAAAATTTAGAGAAATTTGTATAATTTTGCTTGAGAAATTTAGGAAAAATCAAAAAATATTTCTAAAATCAGCAATATATTTTTCCTAGTGTTTGAAAAGTGTTTTTATGCAAAAAGGACCTAGTATGTGCAAACTAGGGTTTGAAAAAAATATATGGTATTTCTGAAATGAATTGGTAGATTTATAATTTTTAAATTCAAGAAAAATCAATAAATTATTTAAAAAATAAAAAATAATTATCCCTAGGGTTTCTAGGGTTTTTGTGCAAAAATTCAAAGTCGGGTTCACCAAATGTTTTATTATTTTAGGAAATTAGGTGTTTAATTCCTAAATAATATATGGGTCTAAGAAATGTAAATTAGTGAATGATATACTTTAATTAACCTACTAATTTGTGTAAATGGATAGTATTTTTTCCTTTCTAAATATAGTAGGAAGTGAGAGAAAGTAGAACTTAGCTTATTCTGGTTATTTAAACTAAGATAGGGCTGGTACTAGAGGAGCAAGACTAGAAAATAGGCTAGAATAGGTTCTTGAACTTTATGTTTGTGTTGGATAGGAGCAAAAAAAGTGGACACCCTACTATCCACTATTGTAGTGCTATTCAAACACTACTGTCTTGAGGCTGAAAGCTTTCTAGGTTTTATTCGATAGGCTTGTATTACCTTATCTATGATTTTTTGAGGCGTAGAAGCCTATGGATCTTGCTCTGTGTATGATTTAGTTTAAAAAAACCTTAGTAGCTCTTTATTATTAAAATTTAATGGAAACTTGGAAAATAGAGAGAAGGGTTTAGTGTGTAAAGGATACATTGGATGCACTTCACACCTCATTTGTGAGAATGCTGCGTACATACCAGTACTTCAAAGAGGGATCAAGCTAATGTAGTTCTCCCATTGAAGTGCTTGGTGAAATTTTATATGATGTATGCAACTAAATATGAAATTATATGTAATTTTTATGACTAGGGACTAGTTTGAGTGCTTGAATAGGCTTGAAATGCTCTTGGAAGGTTGTATGTAGAGAATAGGGAAGAGTGCTTGAGTGTACTTACTTCTTTCTTATAAATGAGTGACAAAAACCATTGTAAATGGACTTTGAATGTCATTTTATAGGTTAATTAATGATCATGGGTTAAATGAACTTGTATTAGGCTGATAGGGAAAAAGATAAGGATTTAAGAAAATTTGATCATTAGAGGTAAAAATGCACTTGGACAACAACATGAGAAATAGGACACCCTGGGTCTAATACTCCTATCCAATTTGGGTGCTATTATCCTAAGGGGATGATACCTAGGGGGATATATCTAGGGTTAAAAGGGATACCTAGGTCTAAAATAGATAAGTTTGAAGGCTATAAATGATTGGGAACTAGTGAAAGAATAGCCTAGAAGGGTTGTGTGAGCAAGAAGGAGGACCTATGGGTTGGGTGTTATTAGCCATGCCTAAGTTATCCAGTTTCACATTTTACATGAATTAAAAAACTATATTAGATATGATAATGATAAATAAATAAGATACTTATCTATTTATGATACTAATATATATCTAGATTTAGAATAGGCAGAAAGAAGATTGGAAGAATGGTCTAGAATAGTCACTAAATTCTGGATTTAGTGCCTTTGTAGTTGTGGACACTATTTCAGCCTAAGATAGTTGTATCAACATTAGTGTTTAGGTTAGACATATGTGTCATGTATAAAATATCTACTAGAATAGGATGTGACCACTGAATGACTTTGGTTTTTTCATTGCCTTTACTCTAGTGCATTTAAATCTAGGTCATAAACTATCATTCCTTGTCAAATAGAAAAACCCTTGTTCTTCATCCTCATAGTGTCTATGGGGAAATATGGGTTAGTGGGAACATGGTGTTGAGATTATATAAATACCCATATATTAGTGACTTCTACCTATATAGATAATACTCTAAAGAGGGCTTCAATCTTATTTAGTTCTTCCCTACATGTTGGCTTGTGTTTGAATCATGCAATGTGTGATAAGCAAGTACAACAATGACCTAGATTATATCTTTGAGAATATAGTGATTGGGATGATCCTTTAGTACTTTAGACCTATATATATGTTTTCCCTATGACTGATATGGGAATAGGTGAAAATAGGGAAGTTTTGCTCACTTGAGTGCTTGAATAAATGTCTTTGGTCAGTTTCCTAGTGAGTAGGTAAGAAATTTCTAGGTGAGGAATGAATAAGGATTAATCTTGTATTTATACCAATAATTTTGGAAAATATCTCCAATAATATCACTGAGGATTACCATTAAGATACATTTAATTTTCAAATTAGATAAATTTTGGGGCACTGGACACTTGTGTCAAAGCAGGAGACCTATGCTGATGTAGGTGTCTGTGTAAGATGCAAGTGTCCAAGGAGAAGGAAAATAGATATAGGCTCATAACTTACAGAGATGGAAGATAAGTAGGTTTTAAGCATTATGCGAAATATATAAGTCTTGGGTCATCAACATAAGTTTGATTGGACTAAGAGATAGGCCAAGGGGTACAAAGGAGAGTAGATGTGAGATTTGAAGAAGTAAAAAATGTCTAGAACTAAAAAGAAATACCCAAGTCTGAGTTTTTAAAGTGTAAAAAATAGAGGTGATATATAATTCATAAATAGTGTTTACATTTTCCCTCCCTTTAATCTAGTAATGAAATTTCTAGTTTAAAGGAAAGGAATGTGTGCTTGGGTGTGTATGACACACATTGTCTTTGATTGAGTCCAACTTGAGTACTTTGTCAATGACTGAATTACAACCAAGTACATGTTACAATATACAATCAATGCATATGATATATAATTTAAAGTATTTAAATGATCTAAATTGAAAGAGATCAAGGTTTAAGAGTACACTTATGTATCAATGTAATTGTCTTACCTTTTGGTAACATCATTTAAAAGATGTATAATTATGAATCATTAAAAATAATATTAGGATAAATATATAAATTTTTAAAGTGCATATATCTAAGGAGATAAAGATATAAAGAGAGATATAGGAAGATACATTCCACCAACCTTGGAGAAAAGATGAATTGCCACTTGCCAATTGAGACTAACTCAACCATGTAAGTTAATCATACTTATAACCTAGTGGGTGTGAGTGAATCACATCAAATCACACTATAAAATTGGTGAGGCTAGATGATATAATTAATTCCAACCTAAAAAATTAGAAATATTGAGTAATTTAATCACCTCAACCATACCAAAAAGTGAAGAAACTAATGTAGTAGATTGGCTTAATATAGTTCGTAAAAGTCTAACTTGGTGTGTGGTGACAGTCCCTTAAAACGTTTTGAACCTAAAATTGATTTTATTTTGTAATATTAGGTACACATTACATATAATATGCACCTTAGATATGTATCATGTTGAAACTATGTAACAATGGTACTAATGTATACAATTCTACCATAAATGTGTATTTGATTCATATAATTGTGTGCTTTTTGCAATTTGGAAATTTAAACATGTGTGAGTGACATGTTACCATAAAACACCCCCATTATATATACATAAATCTAAAAATTAATATAAGTTCTAATATAGATGAAATTTTTTCAAAACATTCCCCACTATAATATAAGTATGTTGAGTACAAAATAAGTGTGGAGAACATGTTTCCAAAATATGCCCCCACTATATATCTGAAACTGTGAATGTGTGGATGCCATGTATCTAGGACATGCACCCCACTAAATATGAAACCTTAAATGTGTGAAAACCATATCTCGATGACATATCCCCATTTGTGGTGAGGGAAAAATACAAAATGGTAGTAACCTCACCTCAAAAGGATATAATAACCATATAATTGTGAATGAACTATGTAGCATATATGAGAATAGGTATAGGTAAATATATCATTAAAGTGCATAGAATGTGATCATATCAAGGCCTAATATGTATGATAAAAATCATGTAAACATCTAGATAGTAATAGTACAAGCTCAATAAATAATCAAGCACACACGTAATGGAACTCAAAAGCAAATCAAAAGACAATGGTCTAAGGAGACCAAAAATAAGGGGCATGTTTAAATGCTACATAATTGAATGGATAAGACTTAGTTAAATTTACATAAAATCAAGATTTAAATATTTAAATGTCCATATAATAAGAAATTACACATTCAAATGTCAAAAAAGTAAACAAAGGCATGAGGGCCACAAATAATGGAGCATGCTCAAATGATCAAAAACAAGACAATAACAAGATAAGACACTCAAGGAAGTGTATAAATAAAAACATAAGTAACCAACATAAACATATCTTAGTATTCCATGGATAAAATGTGTTAGTAAAAAACATCAAGTACATAACATATCAACTACTATGTGAAAGATATAAGCATGGATAAAGGCACATATAAGTACATATATGAGCTCAAACATGATGATGTAAAGTTATCATAGAATGATATAAGATATAAGTATTGTGATCAAATAAGGCGGATGTCCCCAATATCCTAGTGACATGATAAGAGGGAAGGCCCAAGATCCATGTATGCATAGATCAGGTATTTGTGTATGTCTATATTACACTCAAATAAAATCATGAAACTCAAGTATGTAGAAGTAACTGATATCCTATCCATCAACATATAACTAACACATATATGCCAAATTTCAAATAAAATATGTAGATGTCAAAAATATTTTTTGATTTTTTGATTTTTTTAGTATTTATGGGATATGTGTAGTGTTACAACCTTAAGTTGGAACTTAGAGATTGTTTTCATCTTGGTTAGATAAGTTGAAATGGTATGTAGCATGTTCATCCTCATGTTTTACATGTGTAGTAGAAGAACCAGTGCTGTTATTTGGAATATGTATTAATTTGCCTTCATGAGAAAATGAAATGCCTTACTAATTTTATTAAATTTGTGATTTTGTTTGATATAACCAAACTATGCCCAATGTAAATGAGTGTAATGGAGTATGGGGTAAGACCCATACTTTTATAAGGATAACATAAGGGCCACAAACAATAGGAATAACAAAGAAACCCAATAAATCTTTCTATTTCCCATTATCACATGGTACCCAAGTTGTGAAAAATGTCTTTCACTACAGTAGTTTTCTGATTTTTTAGAATCAATGTGGTTATGCCAAAATTAAGGACCACTCATGAATAAAGTTATTATTAAATCCTAGTGACATGAATGCTTTTTGTGTTGTTCACCTTGGAATTCTTGCATAGGATGTGGACCTTGGATTGGATCCATGTTAAGTAACATTTGAAAATTGCTCATATAAATATTATGAACACCACATTTTTGTTCATAATTCTCCTTAGGTAATTTATCTCCTTCCTTTGTGTGAGGGATAAAACTTTGGTATTTGGAGGGAGATATATTAAGTTCCTTTAGACTAGTAAATATGAATGAAGCATATCTATGCACATCATTATATAAATGGGTAAATTAATCATATTATTTATGCAACACTCTTTACTTTAATAGATAAATAATCCCTCTACTAAAAATAAATAGAAAGTCCAAATCAAAGGGTCTAAATTCCAGTTCATATGATGTACTTTTGAATCAAATAGTATAATCTTGAATGGATTCATCGACACGTTGTTTGAAATTGTGCAAATGTTCTAATGTTAGTTTTGGCACCTCATGGATATTAAAATCCATGAAGAAACCATATTCCAATTATGAAAAAGTTGTTAAGGAACCTTTTGGTAGGTTATATAACCAATTTTGAGCCTCATAAAAAATGCTCATCTGTAATACTTTTAGCAATAGTTTGTCATCTTTTGCCCATTGAACAAAAGAAATTACATAGTTAATCATGTGGTTGAATGGGTCTTTATGACTCAAAAAGAGAGGTAAATCTAGTAGTTCAAAATATTGTGAATAAATATATTCTAGTATACATGTTTTAAGAGATTGATTGATAAATGAGGTCACATTTGCATTAGTATTATATAAATCCATTTACATTTGAATTATAAAAATGTATTTTTGAATATCCCAGATAGTTCTCATCATAAAAAAAAGATATTCCATGGGAATGGTCATGTTTTTCATAGGTGTTATCATTGGTTCTAACCCACCACCTTTTTTGAATCTAGGCATATGAGTATCCTCATCCTCATGGATAACAAATCCAAGTTCATGATCACTAAATTTAGGATACTTTGGTAGTAGCATTGGATATTTGAATTTTGGTACCTTTGATATATCATTTGAATAATTTGGAGTATTGTAAATATTTTGTTCATTCACTATTGGTAAGGATATAACAATTTGATCTTGAGGAATATTTCATAAAGGAACCTTTTGGGCATAATAAGAACTTTTGGTGTAAATGCATTCTTTGGAAGATAAAGATCCTTTAATTGAGATGTCCTGGTTGATGTTAGAAATAATGCCATATTTGGAATATTAGAATCCTTTTTCACTTTACATTTGTAATTCTCTTTTCTTCTTTATGTATTAATGTTACTTGGTAAATATGTCATGATGTCTTGGTTAACCTTTTGAAAAATTTCAATATCAAATAAAGGTGGGAAAAAATCATCACCCTTGATAAGGGGGATATTATTTGTAAATTTTAGAATATGAAGGGTTTTGATCAATTAAATTTAAGGATCATCCTATTTATGATTGGTTTGAAAATCCTCCATCATATCTTTATGGATTTGGTGAAAGCTGTCATGATCAAAAGGAACACCTTTTACATGTGAAACCAATTTTTGTATAGAAGGTAAAGGCAAATAATTTTTATCTTCATTAAGATGGATCAACTCAAAGCATATACTTGATTAGAGGAATATAAGATGCCACCATTCAAAGCTTTGATATTATATTCTTTATCACTTAAAGGAATGTAAGAGTAATCAATTTTGATTCCTTCCTTGAGATAGACTTGGAGGGTTTCATAATCATAGTCATCAAAGAGGAGAGAGATAAATAACACAAATATTAGGGCAAGGTAAGAAATAAACATCTAAAAGAGAATGCTTATGTAACAAAGATGCTCAAATATTAGGTTTACTAAATGTCTAATCCTAAATTTTAATAAAGATTATATTGGGATAGATAGTGTTAAGAATATAGAAATGAATAAGAACAAGGGTGATAACTATATCTACATCAGGCTGATTAATTGTAAAACTCAAATAAAACATATACTAAATTTAGTAGATTAAGATATGATATAAATTAAAAATATAACTATGTTATATACAAAATGATAAATAAATAAGATACTTAGCTAGTTTTTATGCTAATACAGATCTGGATCTATAACATGTAGGAAATAGTCTAGAAGAATGTTCTAGAACAATCACCAAATTATGGATTTAGTGCCTCTGTAGCTAAATACACTTGTATCAGCTTGGGATAGTTACATCAATTATAGTGTTTAGGTTAGATATAGGTGTACTATACAAAATATCTACTAGAATAGGATGCAACCATCTGGATGCTTCTAGGTTTTTCATCACCTTCCCTCTGGTGTATTAAGATCTAGATCATGGATTATCACTCCTTGTCAAATAGTAAAACCTTAGTTCTTCATCCTCATAAGGGATATGGGGAAAATGGGTTAGTAGGCACATAGTATTTAGATGCCCAAAATACCCATTTGTCAATGAATAGTACCTACATATCTAATACTATGAATAAGGCCTTATACTTATGTAGTTCTCCCTTATATATTATCTTGTGTGTGAATCATGAAATGTGTGATAAATAACTAAAATAATGACCTAACTTGTAACTTGGAAAATATAACTCTTGGGATACTCCTTTAGTACTTAAAACCTATCTATGTGTTGTCCCTATGATTGATATATAAATAGGATAAAATAGGCAAGCTTTTCTCACTTGAGTTTTTGATTAAATGGTTTTGGTAAGTTATCTAGTAAGTAGGTAAGAATTTTCTTGGTGAGGAATGAATGAGGATTGATATTGTATTTATACTAATCCCTTTGGATAATATATTACATAATAAAACTTTGTATAACCATTAGGATACATTTAATTTACAAATTATATGAAATTTAGGGCACTGGATAGTTGTGTCGAAGAAAAAAACATGCGTTGACATAGGTGTCTGTCCAATATGCAAGTGTCTAAGGAGTAAGAAAATAAGTATAGGTTCATAACTTACAAAGGTGGAATATAAGTGGGTTTTAAGAATTATAGGGAAGATAGAAGGATTGGTTTATCAACATAAGATTGATCAGACTAAGAGATAGGATAAAGGGCATGAGAAAGAGCATATGCGAGACTTACAAAAGTAGGAAAAATATAGAACTAAGAGGAATTGCTAAGGTTTGAGTTTCCCAAGTGTACAAGAATGAGGTGATATATAATTCGTAAATAATGTCTATAATATCCACTCAAACTATGGGTACACATCCTTTGGTGACTTCCCAATCTTAAATCCTTAATGACCAAGACATGCAAGCTCTTGTACAAAATATAAAACCATTGCAAACTAAGGTTAAAAATATTGAGCAAAATTCTATGAAAAAAGCTTATGATATTGATTCATAAGAGGTATTTCATAACCCTCTTGCACCTAAAATATCTTTGCATCCATTCCAACTAGATTTATTGCACTTAATTTCACATTTTATGATGGCAAGGGTGATCCTAAACAACATCTTCGATCTTTCTATGCGGCATGCCTTAATTATGCCTCCATTTATAAATTATTGACTAATCTATTTACAAGAAGCCTAAAAGATTATGATTTAAGATGGTTATATGATTTTCCAATCCAATCAATAAAATATTTCAAACCTCTTACATATTATTTTTTGGTACACTTCTCTATCAACATTACTGAAAAGGTTTCCTATTCCTAAGTTACAAAAATCAAACAAGCAAACAATTAATCTATCAATGAATATGTCTTAGGTTGTAAGACAATGTTGGCTAAAATGACCAATCCAGTGGTAGATAAAGATCTTCAAGACATATTCAAGAAAAATTTGCTTTCCCCCTTACATAAATTAATTGTTTTCAAAAAGTTTAAATATTTTGATGACTTATGCCTTATTATTTGTGATCATGAAATGAAACTTATCTCATTGAACAAACTTAAGTATGTAGTAAACACAATCACTATAAAACCAAGTTATAAGGTGAAACCCATATAACCTAAAATGGAAACAAATACTATGGTTAATATGGTGTCATAATAACCTAATTAGCTTGTCTTATCCAATGCATCAAAGAAATAATTTACATGCTTATCTGATTGTCCAACTTTGTTACTTCTAAATCTTGAGGAAATGCCACATCATATCTTTCCCTCATCCTATAGAGGTTGATATGAGTCTACCTCTACCCAAAGGATACAATGCCAATGCTTATTGTGACTATCACTAAGGCCTAGGGCATTGTATAGACCAATGTTTTACCTTGAAGCTTAATATACAAGACCTTATTGATGAACAAAAAATTACATTTGATGTTCCTCCAAAGGAATCATGTTCACAACCTAGTGATCACCAGAATCAAAAGATATTTAACAATCCTTTTCAAGACCATTCTAAGAAGGAACCAAAATTACAAATGGAATATAATGCACATCCTCATCCACCACATTATGGGCACCCATTAGATGGGATTATTGGTACTTATAGGTGACATACACATCCTATGTTTAGATACATTCTACTACTTTCAATGATAGTTATATTGTGGATGATGACTCAGATATTCATTCCTTATTCATTTGAGCATACTTTGATCACCAACCCATACATATTATTATGATTGATAATGGTGAAAGTGAGAATGTTTTCACCATGAAATTAATTATGCACTTGGTTATACACATGATGATTTACATATTTTGACTAAATAAATTAAAGCATTCAATGGGACTTCAGAGTAGATTCTTGGTGAGACTGACTTACCTTTATAGGTTGGCCCAATGCATGTTCAATACATTCTCAATTATACCATCCATAGGAGTATTTTATATGTTATTAGGATGAGTTTGGATACATTCACTTTACATAATACCTTATATAATGTATAGGTGTGTTAATCATATTCATACCAATAGGGTAATTACAATTTCCAAAATTCCATATGAACATCCACTTGAATAAAATAAGTTTATACCTAGATAGTTAATTATAAAACCTAATAAGGTTAATCCTTTGTGAAAGGGTAAATAATAGGCAATCCCCTTTCCTAGGTGGTTAGTACTTGAGAGACCATTGCATCAAAAACACATAATGGATTCTATAGAATCCTTATCTACTACACACCATATTCAAATATATAGAACACCTAAACATGTTCCTATAATTTTTACTTCATAGAAACCATAAAGCATTCAAAGATGGGTTTCATGAACCCATATTCCTTATATTGTTTCTTCACAACCATAAAGTCCTATTATACATATATATAACATTATTGATCCTACAGTGCCAAATATTACACCTATATATATCCCTCAGTAGTACCACCAATTTATTAAACTAGGTTACTAGTGGGGGGATATATATGAGCATCCTTTGGATGAGAACATAGGATAATATTTTCTCTTTGAATATTCTAAAAATACCAAAAAAATAAAAATTTCAAAAATCCAAAAATATTTTCAGCATTTACATGTTCTATTCTCTTTTTAAATCGATGTTGTTATTTCTATGTTGGAAGATAACATATCATCTATTTATGTGTGTGTGTGTGTGTGTGTGTGTGTGTGTGTTTCACACATATTTTGAGTGTGATAGGCATACCTTGACACATGATCTATGCACTTTTAGATATTGGTCCTTACCTATACTCATGTCATATGGACATTGGGGGCATTCACTACTTTGATCATGATAACCTAGGTTACATTATACTATGATCATTTTCCATTATCATGATTGAAATTATATACTTACACATGTATTTACCATGCTTATATCTTTCATAACATAATTGATATGTGTTTAACCCTAAAATGATTCTAGATTAGGGTTATTTGGAAAAAGGGGATAAAGATAATTTAAGGTACGAAGATGATAAACTATCTTTATAGTAGGTTGATTAGATGATAAACTCAGATATAACATATGTTGAATTAATTAAACAAAGATAAGCTAAAAATAGTAAGTAAAACTATGGTAGTTATGAAAATGATAAAGAAGTAATGTACTTAGCTAGTTTTGATGCTAACATAATTATGGATCTAGAATAAGAAGTGTTGGGCCCCTAATTTGTCTAAGTATAGATCCATGCCAAATTAATAGATATCTTAGTGTGAGGTAATAATTTGGTATGATTGTTATTTTTGTACCTTTTTTACAAGATGGAGGAATCATCATAGACCTAGCACCAACTGGTAGGTGGTTACTTGGTGCCCAATTTTTAAGGGCATCTTCTTGATTAATCTGCACATGGAGACCACAATGTAAAGGGAATAAGGTGATGGGTCCAATGGAATGATCAAACAAGGATATAACTTAGCACTCAATGTGTACCCTCCATCTTGGTATAAATATGCTCTAATTTGTTATAAATATGAGCTCGATCTAGTAAGTAAAGAGACATGAATTGAGGTAGCAAAGATCTACAAAATCAACCATGGATATCTAGTTATGGATGCCATTTGTATAAGTTTTAGCATTGATACATTTGAGGATCCATATTGTAGTGCTCAATATTGCCTGTGAGCCTCTAGGGTGTTAGTATTTTTAGATGAGCATGGGCTTTATTCCATTGATATGTACTCTATTTCTTTGAATATTATTTAATAAAGAATGTCATTGTAATTATATGAGTATTAATATAGCTTATGTAGTTATAGTCATGTTCTTTGATTATGAATTGATTACACAAGATTTATAATAGTTATAATGGTAATTTTTAATATATAAACACTAATTTCGAGCAACCTTTCAATTCAACCCATTAATGGCATCCCTGTGTAAGTGATGACATTTAAAAAACCTTTGAATTAGCTTAAGTATAAGATAATTCATGTACCCAAGCTTTGATGCCCTTGTTGAGAGCACTAGCCTAAGCATGAACCCTTGATATAAAGCAATCCCCTTACCCCATCAAAGTTCCTAAATGACACTTCACTTAGAAACATAAAGGCTTGTGCCCATGAGATCCTAGAACCAATGTAATATAGGCTTGTGCCCTTATGACCATAATCAATTACCTGAATAGGCCTTACACATATAGAAGTTAGATTCCACCTAGAACAACTTGCACTAATGAACCTACCAACACCATTATTACAATGACCAAGTCCTATGAAGAATGAGTTGTGCCATGGCACAACTAGCCTAATACAGGGCCTAGTTCTTTCTCTACTGCAATTTAGGTGAGTGCATAAGGCTTGCACCTTATGTGAATTGATGTAATCATAGTTGAGTGATAAATTTTGAGCACTGTGAGATTATTTTATACTTGCATTTAGTTTTAAAAATCTAAGAACTAACTTAGAACAACCAGATAAGTGCTTGATAGAGTAAATATATTAAAAACCCCACTAAAACTACAACATTTTAGTTTCATTGTCAGGACCTATGTTGATTTTGTTGCTGTAATGATGCAATAGAACAATGCTCTAACTTTACCTTGATAACATCAAGCATTGGTTATAATAGGTGGAAGATATCTTTTCATTGAAGCATCCATCCTATAAAGATAAAAAATTAAGGAAGTGGGTCTAGAATAACCAATATGATGCTCTGTATGAGGTTTTATTTTGTAAACTACTTGAGTATGTGTATAAATGGTTGGATACTTATGTGATCCATAAAATATGAAGATACAAATAGTGACTTAAGTGGATAAAGGAACACTTATAACACCTTGAGAACCTTGATACCACTTAGACCAGGTATATATATAAATGGTGCCAAGGAGCATTGAACAGTTACATGTTTGAGTTCACAGTATCGACATATTCTTAGCCTGAAGAAGTAGAGTATCAATTATTGCATGAGCCTATAGGCATGTTTGTGAAAGAATTAGGGATAGAGATTAAAAAAATAATGGTGGATTATGACTTTGAAACTATGATAATGAAAGGCTAAAGTCTTTTTGTGTATGAGGAGTGTAGTGGGTAAGAAGGGGACGTGTAAGTGAAGAAAAATGGAATGGGATGAGTAGATTGACACCTAAGAGCTCAGGTGCTAGACTTATAATAAGAGAAGACACCTGATAATTGAAGATTTGGAACTTGGATGTGTTGAGAGAATTTTTAATGAGTGGGAAGGGCATGGGTAAGGATATATTTAATTGTATCAGTGTGAGGAGAGGAAAAACAAAGCCATAAATCAAGCTCAACTATTGACAAGTGAAGAATTTTTTGGGTCCCTATATAATTTGACCATTTAAGATGCATTGAAAGTGCCTACCCCATTTAAACCTATGGCACTAGCTCATGCACTAGATCTCCCATGAGAAGAAAGAAGAGTGATAATTGACCCTATTGTCCATGTCAAATTTGACTATTTTTGTAGACTTGGACTATAATATTGTGACTGAATAAGTAGTTACTTACAAATAATTGAGGATACCTATAGACATTTGGGTGCTAGCTTGATAACACAAAATGTAAGTACAAGAATTGTAGTTCATCAAATATTAGCTATGTAGACTGAGAAACTACTCATAGGAAGTGGCCCAAAACCACAAGTTAGTAGTACAATGGATTCATCATCATTGAAACTGGTAATAACAAAAGGACCAATGCCTAACCTAGTAGCCAGAGGCATTAGAGGACCACCATAAGGATAAGTACTAGGGGAAAATGCCTTAGATACTATCACCCCTATATCAAATTTACTATGAGATGGCCATGAACTTGCCAGCATACCATAGCATGGAAAATGCCATAGAGAATGTAATACAATGTGAACTACAATGGTGCATTCAGGGTATAACCCAATCTGAGTGCAAGGCAACCTAGTTCATGATAACTTTGTTTGATTACACCCATACTTGGTATAGGAAATTTTATCCTAACTAGGCTATGGTTGATTTTCACACTTTGAAGGAAACATTCTTGGAGGAATTTGATATACCTGAGTTTTAAAAATAGATAATTACTATGCTCAAGGAAATTAAATAAAGACTATTAGAGAGTGTGCACCTATATGATGCTAGATTCAAAACTCTTATTTTAAAGCTTCCTTATGATATTCACCCCTCCTAGCATGGACAATGGTTTTTTTGGGGGTTGCTAGTACCATTCAGAAGAGTGCTTTACATGAAGACATTCATAAACCCTCATGAAGTGCTTGAAGCTATGCTCATAACCGAGGCAGTTAGAAGCACCGACACTAGAATCAACACATTTATGGAGGCATATATTGCATTTATGTCCAACTAAATCCAAAAATTTACTGCTAGTTCATCGTAAGATGCTCAAAGTGGGTTATGGTGCACTAATTATGAAATAGAAGGCCATAATAGGAATAACTACCCATGAAGGAATGTGCGCACATTACTTCTAAGCTATGAAATTTGTCATGAAGTACATGATGTTTGTAACTACCCTTTGTTTTAACATGCTAGTTAAGTTAACATAACCATATATTATTGATTATGTAATGCTTACACTCATATCATTGCTAACTATCAAGTGATTGATGAGATGCATGAGAACATAGAGAGAGGTGCATGATAGGCCACTAAAATAGTTGGAGGGAAATTTAATGAAGGTAATAAAGGATATGACCAATAAAATGCAAGCTATGGGATACAACAAGGTGCTAGAGGGCAAGGTGGAGGATACTATAGAAGAATATTCCCACCATGATCATGTTATAAGTACAGTTTGATTGAGCACTATCAACATGACTTCCCTAGACATCGAATGTATGGGTGTTATTGAGGAACACATAAGGTCAAGGAATGCCCCAACTTGTAAAAAAAATTAACCGTAGGTAGGCTTGGTATAGACAAGGGTGTAAGAATGATCAGGCATGAGCCTAAAGAGGAGAAGTGGACTCTGAAGGCATAATTGACCTGCATGGAGCCAATCAAAGTGTAGGCAATGACTAATAGTGGATTCACCATTCAGCTGCTAGTTGTATCAGTACCAGAGTTGTGCCTAGAATATGGGGAATAGAGCTATACTAAGTGCATAATGTGGCCTAAAACCAAAGTTGTGCCTTACTTAGACTCTACACACTAGAAAGATGTATTGTAGTAGGTTATGAGAGTGATTTAGAACTTATAAAGAGAGTTTAAATTGGCATGAGACCTAGAGGTGAAAGCTTCTACCTCTTGTAAGAATCAAGATGGTAAAGAGGTAAGGTATAAGAGATAATAGAGATCTTGTGCCTCCTATAAATAGAAGAGATGCTAACCCTATATAAGAACTTGATTTTAGAGCATGTAGGATAAAATCTAGTTAAATTTATTGTGTCATGAATGGAAAGGGTACGAGAAGTCAAGCATATCTAGAATGTGGAGTATGCTCAAGAACTCCTAGAGAATGCCACCATTGATGGATGGTCTATGTGTGAGGTCCTTGTTGATATAGGCACTAAGGTTAATATTTTGACAAAGAATACATGGGAGAGTATGGGTAGGCTAGCCTTGAATCCTTCCCCTCATGTGATTTTCATGGCCAAAAAGTCTAGGATGCAACCAATTGAGATTCTAAAAAGTGCCATTATAGCTATCATGGGCACGAAGTTCTATATTAAGTTTGAGGTAATTAAGTTAGCTAAATAAGATAATTATTCAGTGCTCCTAGGAAGGCCATGGTGCTATATGAATAATGTCTATATGTAATTCAAGAAGCACTATATGACCTTTTAAAATGGCAAGGAGAGGGTAGTGATCCCCCTCTCAAGTGACGATGGACCCCCCTATGTAGAAAGTGTTGATATAGAGGATATGATCAACCATATCTACAACATCATGATGCAAAGCACCAAGATTATTAACCCTAGTGACCAAGGAGTGCTTTCTTGGGAACATAGATAGTGAGCTTTAGACACCACCGATGTAGCTTGTGATCGATGGGTCGAAGAAGCTTATAAAAACACTAGTTAGAGGTGCTGATTAGTGAGTACCAAGGTACCAAAACCTATGAGGACTAGCTGGGTCCAAATTGATTACACTTTATAAAGAGGGGTCCCTTATAATAGGAAGAAAGGAAATAAAGTGTTTTCCCTGAACAAAGGTAAACTTGTAGTGCTCTCAAGATATGAGGGGAGAAATCCTTTAGAGGAATATGTTTGTGACTTAGAGTCATGAATCCCAAAAGAATTAGATAGGATGGGTGCACTAGTGTATACTTTGAGAATAATTAACACTCATTACTAGGTAGCATAGAGTCCTAGCTTGCCAACATGGAAAGATGTAAAAACAAGCATCTACACTAGATTTATAAAAAGTAATGAGGACCTAGACATTCTTGCATCCTCTAGTGATTTAGACCCAATAGTGCACATACACTTGTGTGAAGAAACATGGATTGACTATAGTGCAAATGCCCTAAAGAGCTTATGGGTACATGCTTTATATAAAACCTTAAAAACATGGGTGAAAACTTAGTATGTGTTTAATGAATGCACTGTGAGATAGCCATTTGGGATATCCTAAAGAAGAAGTTTGTACACACCTCCTTTTACTCATAGAACTTAGAATTGATCAAGCCATTGTAAATAATTCAGAGGGAAATGTTTGAGGACACTAAAATATTATAGGAGTTCCTACAATATATGTTTGAGTAGAAAGGATTAACACTCCAAAATTTATTTTAGGAGCATACACTCAATAGTGACTTGAGTGATGAAGATATTGATATCTAGAAAGCATGAAATT
Source organism: Torreya grandis (assembly GCA_037957365.1). Lineage (NCBI taxonomy): Eukaryota > Viridiplantae > Streptophyta > Pinopsida > Cupressales > Taxaceae > Torreya > Torreya grandis. Next base: position 940,601 of record JARHVA010003484.1, on the reverse strand, counting down.
GGAAATCCTTGATAGGAAAAAGGAAGACCATGCACCAAGTGGATGATAGCTCACTTGATGAGGGAGACCCTACTCATCTCCACATAAAAACAACTAAGGGAGTAATCAAGTTGAAGACACACAATAGGAGAGGAATGAGCCTCATTGCATGCCAATAAAGACCACCCAAGTTCATATCAACATGGAAGGGAAACCAAAGGTGGCTACTCTAGGTACATATTGGTCTGAAAATTATGGATCTCTTGAAGGAGTTTCAATATTTATTTTCATGATATTATTGATACATAAAGGGAACCCACCCATACCTTATAAAAATGAGCATAAATCTGGTAGATAACATGTGACCTATCAAGAAGTTCCCCTACAGAATGAACCCCAATATCTATGCTAGGGTCAAAATAGAAATTGATGGTATGCTAGCTGCAAGAGTGATTTACCAAATGCAAGAGTTAGAGTGAGTGATCCCCATGGTTATTAGAATTAATAAGGATGATTAAATATAAATTTACATGGATTATTGACTATTAAATTCTACCTATATCACTGACCCCTTCTTGACTCCATTCACTGACAAAGTCTTAGATGGAGTTGTAAGTTGCAAAATCTATACTTTCACTAATGGTTTCTTTGGATACCACCAAGTCCCAATTGAAGAGGAAGACAAGACTAAAACAATTTTTGTGATAGAATGGGGTTGTTTCACCTATAACATGATTCCCTTTAGGCTTAGGAATGTGCTAGTCATATTCTCCAGAGTGGTCATCATTGTATTTAAAGATTTTATTCATAAGTTCTTCCAGGTGTACCTTAATGATTGAACCATGTATGGGCTCATGAGAGACCATTATGACAACTTGTGTCTCATGTTTGAGAGGTTCCAAAAAATATAAATATTCTTAAACCTTAAGAAGTGCATCTTCATGACACATTTTTTTACCTTTCTTAGGCATATCATCTACAAAGATGGTCTGCTCATCGATCCCATGAAGATAACCATTATTCTATAGTTCTAGATCCTTTCCATGTAGAAAGATGTTCATGCCTTTATTGGCCATTGTGGCTATTATAGAAAGTTTATAAGGATCTATGAAAGGATTATTAGGCTTCTAAAGGAGATTTTACACAAGGATGACCCAATATATTGGGGTGTAATGCAAGAGGATGCCTTTGAAAATTTAAAGCTCAAGTTAGCTAGTGCACATATTTTATAATTTCTTGACTGGACAAATCCATTCCACATCCATGTCAATGCATCTGGATTTATAATTAGCACCATTCTATCATAACTTGGTGAAGGTAATATGGATCATCCTATCTCCTTTGCAAGTTAAAAATTGACCTAGGTAGAGTAAATTTACACAACTATCGAGCATAAGGCATTGGCTATGGTTTATGCCCTCTAGAAATTTAGGAAATACTTGTTGGAAATCTCATTCATCTTTTTCATCGATCATGAGGAACTTAAGTAACTTGTGAATAATCCCATTCTCTATAGGTGTATTTATAGATGGATATTTCTATTTCAAGAGTTATAGTTCTCAGTTGTGGTGAAGCCTAGAAAATAGAACTTAAGCCTGAACCATTTGTATCACATCAAATTTGGTGATGCAATAACACCCATAAAGGATGACACACTGGATGCACAAATCTATAGGGTCTAACATGTTCCAAAAGAATTGGTAGAGATAATTACCTTTTTAACTTCTAGGTTTTCACCCTAAACCATGCCAATAAAGAAAAGAAGTAGCCCACCATTCATGCTATGCCCATTCAAATCATTAGTGGGGAGATATACAAATTATGCTATGATGAAGTCCTACACTGATGTGTTTTGGAACATGAAAGGGTCTCTATATTACAAGAGGTGCATGAGGGTATCATATGAGGCTATTGTGTTGGAGATGCAATGGCATGTAAAGTATTAAAATTAGGCTTCTGGTGCCCATCTCTATTTTAAGATGTAAAATATTGTATCAAGGCATGTGACATATGCTAGTGCATAGGGAATCCTAACCACCAGGATGAGATGCCTCTCACCCCCATTATTTCTGAAGCATCATTCAAAAAATATGCCATTGATTTTGTTGGGCTGATCACTCCTGTAGTAATTCACATAAGTACAAGATATATTTTGGTGGCCACCAATTAGTTCACAAAGTGGGCCAAGGTAGCACCAACTAAAAATTTCACTACCAATAATACTACATGATTCATATGGGATAACATCATAAGTCACTATGGGTGTCCACTCAATTTAATTAGTGATAGAGGCACAAACTTCCTCAATGAAACTATGAAAATCCTACTAGTTAAGTACATGGTGGTGTACCATAAGACCACCCCATATCATCCCCAAGAAAATGATAGAGTTGAGGTGTTCAACAAGATATTAGGCATGTGCCTCACAAAAATATGTGACATTGGTTACAAAGATTATGATGATCAAATTTTGGTAGTACTATGGGCATACCACACAACCTATAAGTGCTTAAACAAGGCTACATAATCTCAACTAGTGTTTGGCATATAAATAGAGTTTTTGGTGCCCTCATTCTGTATAACATGTATTGGTCGATTGGATGACCGAGAATCATTGAGTGTATGACTAGAAGGATTGGAACAATTGGATGAGGTGTGCACCCAAGAAAAATAGAGCTAGTAGATTGAGAAGGTACACCATAAGTTGTGGCATGATAGGCATATTAAGTGCAAGGTATTGATTAAAGGAACATTAGTCTTACTGTATGAATCCAAGTACCTCAAGCAATTGAGAAAGCTAGAAATTAGGTGGATGGGTCCATATGTCATCCACAATATATTGGAAATTGGTGCATGCAAGTTATGCATGTTTTTAGGTGAAATTATCCTTAGGCATTTCAATGGTAACTGATCGAAGCCTTATAGGTAATAAGATGGTGCTTGTACCATTAGACACTAACTTCTGAGTCACAAGTTAGTTATGTTGTGCTAACTTGAATGATGTTTGATGTGAACCAAACATTTCCTTGTATTTTGTGTTTGTTATTTTTTTAGAGTGAATAAGTAGTGTTTTCAAGCCCATAAGATAACTATTTTATAAATTATACATATATCTCTAGTTAGGTGAGCCAAGCACATATGCTTTATAAGTACCTGAGGCCAAAAACCTAAGTTTTTGGGTACATGGAACTCACCAGACTTTTGAAATATGAGTACCAAGTAATGAAGAGAGGCACACAAGATGTTAGTGTACATAAGATGCAAGAGAGGCACATAAGATTCTAAGTACACAAGACACATAAAGAATTAAGTATTGGAGGACTAGCATAAGGGATTTGTATGGGGTAGGATAGGCCAAGGCAAGAGATGAAATTGTAGAAAAACTAACCAAGATAAGAAAATGCACTTAAAATGAAAGCATCATATGAAGAGATAATGGAACCATGGAGTTTGAATCATGTGCATGTGAGGCATTATGCCCAAGTTACCATAAGGAATGTAGAAGTTGTGCTAAGTGAATAAATCATAGAAAAAGATCATTAAGATAAGTTGGCATACACCCAAAGTGAGCCAATAAGTGATTGTTTTAACTACATGTCACTTCAAAAAAATTACCATTAGAAAAATTTATTTAGGTGATGGTAGAGGCATAAATATCGACATTAAATGTTGATGTGGCGATGGATTTTTGTGGATTTCATGGGTTTTAGCAAATTTCAATAAATTTAGGTGCTACCATGCTATTAATCACCTGTAATTAAGAAGGTAGTTAAATTAGGGGTATAAAGCAATGAAAGGCTGACTAGTTTAGGTTATAAAGCTCAAGTTAATTTAAAATAAGAATGTAGAGCATAGAGCTAGAGCTAGACCAGAGCCAAAGCAAACAAATGCTACTAGAGTGAAACCTTGAGCACCCACAGGTGTAAAAAGAGAATGATTGAATAGAGAAAATAACTGTATTCCCTTTGAGATTGGCATAGAGAACTATGGGACATGAATTGTGTGAAAACTAGATAGCAAAAAATTGGAGTGATGCCAAGGATACCATTAATGACAAGTGAAGATCAAGAACCAAAGTCACAATGCATACCTCACGACTGTGAGGAACACCAATAAACTTAAAAGCTTTGGTAATTTAAATAGATCATGCTTCAACACTAACCAATTTAGGATAGGGAAGAAACATATGAGTTCTAGTGCATCATAAGTGCAGAAGGATGCCCGACAAGCATGGATAGTGGTATAGATGAGCACTAAAAATAAAAAATCATAGCCAGGTAGAAGAAGTTATCATCATCAAGGTTGATCTAGAGGTGCTTGTAAAGATGTCATACCAAGAAATGTAGTTTCCCATAGAGGTCTTGGTAGGAAAGAACTAGATGTATTTCACACACACCTACAGACTCAAAGAATACAACCACCATACCTAAAGCAATGTGTAAGATCTAACACAAGACTGGGTAGTTGATATGGGGGCCAAAATAGAAGTGAGTATGACATTATTTGATGTCTCCATCTAGGATAGACTGGTGACCACTGGTACAACTCAACTCTATGAGTTTTCATGTTTTTGGAAGCTAGAAGAACTCATGTAGTTCTTCCTATTGTGCATCTACAGATACCAATTATACTTTATGGGGAGGTGCATGCAATTGTTAGAAAGCCTTATTAGTAGAATCATTAGACTCCTAGACTCTAGTGTAGACATATACCAAATGATGGTAGATGATGCTAAAGTTGAAAGGGTCATAAAAATACCTAGGTACTACAAGGGAGGATTCACATTCCCTATAAAATATATCAAGAACCCCAACATGAGGGTAGTGACATGCCTTGTAAGTTCAAAACTTTGCCCTAACATTTAGTCGATGGAAATCATGAAGGCCTACCTATGCATAGCCCATCACATGCCATAAGTGGTCAAGTTTAATATATCAAAGTTCATTGTAGAAGAAATGATAAAGAACATGCTTGAGTGTCATAAAATGAAAGAGAACTTTTAGTGGGGGTCAATGTTGATCTAAATTATGATGGAGGAGATCGGTGTGCTTGATGGTGATGTAGACAACCTTTGGGTGTTCTTAATGCACAATGAATCCCTAGCATAGAAGTACTAGAACTTCACTTGCCCCCTATATTTTCCCAAAAATAAAAGACCTGAGTGATGGGGTGGTGCACCCAATACATAGATGTGTTTAGTATGGAATTTTTAATCCCCAAGGAACTCCCTTAGAATGTGTTTGGAATGACAACCTTTGCCATTATACAACACTTATATGTAGTGTGATTGGTACTCATAGATGGTAATAAACTAGGCTCATTGAAGCTCCCTTACATGTTTTTTACCAAGTACTTCAAGGATGCACTAAGAAAAATTCTTAATGAATAATAGCTAGACATCTTGGTAAAAGCCATGGATTTGAAAATAAGTAGGTTATGGAACCAATAGATGCATCTAGGATTGAAAGCTACCAAAAATGAGGAGGATGACTCAAATCACATTGACATCCATCTCCTTTAGAAAGAAGTGATTCTTGGGAACATCCACATGATATATTTTGAGATGAATCCAAGAAAGAAGGGAACATGCCTTGATAAGGATGATTACCTCTCCATATTGATCATTGAAGAAGGAAAATTGAGACTAGTATCACAAAGAAAATCTCCCCCCAAAAATTGGGGAAAAATACTAGAGGAAATTCAAGAGTGCCTTTGGAGATGAGGCAATTCCCTCTACACCAAAGAAGAAGCATGTGACCTTCATGTTAGGGATTGATTCACCTAATAAAAGGGAGAAGAAAAAGAAGTCCAAGGGGCCTTTTATAATGCCCATAATAAAATTCTTAGAGATGTATTTGAAAGAGATGCATAAGGAAATGGAAGCATAAAAAGTGTATGAAGAGATGGAGGAGGAAGAAGAAGAAGTAGGGACAAAAGTTTACATCATCCAAGAAGAAGCAATAAAATAAGAGTCTAGTTCTAAATAAGTTTAGAAGGCCCTCCAAGGAAACACTACCACTATGCTTAGAGAATCATAAAATCCAATAATCACCTCAACTAAAGAACCCAAAACACAACCTCCACAAACTAAAGAGGAAAAGAGAGAAGCATGGAGGAAGCTGAGGATGAGTGAGGTAGAAATATTGAAGGAATTGACACTAGTAAAGAAAAGGGTTGCCATGAAGAAGAAAGGAATGACCCAAGAGGAGATCGAGAAAGTAGAGGAGGAGGAAATAAATGTTGAGGAATAAAGGGCCTTAGCGTAGGCCAAATAGAGGAAGGCCAAGAAAAAAAGGTCTAGGAAGAAAGGGCCAAGAAAGAGAAGTAAGAGAAAAAGGTTACCACAAGTATAGAACTAATTGAGGAAATAACAACAAAGGCATCTAACACTCCCACCATCACAATAGAATAAGATACACATAGGTGTGCCCAAGTAATGAAAGGGAACTTGGAGACAAGGAAGAAGATGCTGACACCTTGAAAAAACAAATGTAGAGCATCCAAGAAACCCAATAGAAATAGGAGGGTGAAATTGGCACCAAGGAAGAATAAGAAGCAGATAAATGGGTTAAGTCTAAGGAAGAACCCTTACTAGAACAATAAAGAACCTCAAAAGAAATCACTAAAGAGAGTGATAGCACTAATAAAGAGAGATAAGAGCAAACAAATTTGGACATCAGTAAGGAAGAAGGCATCAAGCCAAGCTTAAGAGAAAAGGCACAAAAGGGGTGGACTGATGAAGATTACTACATGTCTAAGTACATGCCCATTACAACTAATAAAACTAGGACATGCCAACAAATATCATTTAATTTTGATAGTTATATGGATGAGCCTCATTTTGAGGTGCCATTGAAGGCCATATTAGGCATAGAGAAACTAGAAGTGTATGATTCCCTTTTCATAAGCCCTTAGGCAATGAACCCAATCAGGTCAACAAACATGCTCATTTAGATAGTATCCAAAGTAGTGTGGAAGAACACCATTAATAATGTTAGGGCCTCTAAATAGAAGAAGATCATGATGGATATATAAGAGGAAACAAAGGACATCAAGTTTAAATTTTAGTAACTATCTAAGCATGTAGAGGTAGCCAAGCCATCCCTCTTGGATTATGTTAACACTTTAATCTTTTGGAGGTTGACAAGGTATGCATTCTAGTGGAGAAAATGATCCCAAGGTTAAGGTCACAATCAACACTAGAAGAAGAGGATGAACCATGTACCACAATAAAATAGGAGCTAGCTTCAAAGCACAAAGAGGTGGAAGACCTCTTTGCATAACTTCAAGAGGGAATAGATGCAATCGATGCCATCTTCTACAACTTCTCCAACTAAGTATCAGTCATAGACATGTGCTTGAAAAAGGAAAAGGGGGAAAAGGAGGAGTTGATGGCATAATTATATGCTAAGAGTAGATTAGAGCATACCCAAATAATGGGAAAGGTCAAAGCCTTGAGTATGCAGATCAAAGACCAGGAATAAATCTTGGAAGCACTCTTCCATGCCTTGAAAACTAAGGCTTATAAATAAGGAAAATTATTAGATGGAGGATTAGCAAAAGCTAAAGCAAACCTCAAGGCCTTCCAAAAGGAATTGGATAAGATGGATGTGCTCATTCTCATCACCACCTCCATGGAGATAGACAATGTCATTGAGGAACTCAATATTGATATCAAAGGCTTTGAGGACTTTAGTACCGAACTAAAGGAAAGTATGCTCAAGTTCTACACACCAAGAGCATTAAAAGACTTATCTGAGGGCAAACTAGCAATTTTTTGTGGGGTAATATTGGGCCCTTAATTCATATAACTATGGATCCATTCCAAATCAATAGATATCTTGACATGAGGCAATCATTTGGTATGATTTCTATTTATCACTTATTGTGATAGCTAGAGGAATTATCATAAATGTAGTGCTAGTTGGCAAGCAGTTACTTGGTACTACATTTTTAAGGGCATATTCTTGAGTAAGATACACATGGTGACCATAGTGTAAAGGGTTCAAGGTAATGGAGCTGGTGGAATGATAAACTAAGGCTCTATCTGATCACCTAGTGTGTGCCTTCCTCCCTATAACAAAGATGCTCCTATCTTCTATAAATTCAAGCTTGACCCAATGAGAAAAGAGACATGAATTGAGGTAGTGAAGCTCTAAAAAGTTAACTCTAAATATATATTTATGGATGACATTCATATAAGTTTTAGCATGGATAATTTTGAGGATCCATATTGTAGTGCCCAAGCTCGCCTGTGAACCTTTGGGATGTTAGTAGTTTTAGATGAGCATGGGCTCTGTTCCATTAATATGTACTATGTTTCATTGAATCTTGTTTAATGAAGAATTCCATTGAAATTAAATGAGTATTGATCTAGATTATGTAGTTATAGTTATGTTCTTTGCTTGTGAATTGATTACACAAGTTTTACAATAGTTATAATGGTTAGTTTTAACATATGAACACTAAGTTCCAACAAGCTTTCAATTAAACCTATTAATGGCATCCTTATGTGAGTGATGATGTCTCCAAAACCTTTGAATTAGCCTAAGTATAAAAGAATTCATGCACCCAAGATTTGATGCCCTTGTCAAGAGCACTAGCCTAAGCATGAACCCTTGCTATAAATTAATCCTCCTTCCCTATCAAAGCACCTGAATGATGTTTAGTGTAGACACTAGAAATCCATGCACTATGATTTTAGATGTCACACTGACCCTTGGATCACCCTTGGACCCCCTTGGGACCATTTTAAAACTTTTTAACTGCCATGTTTAAGTCACAATGGCTAAGTTTAGTCATTTTACCTTTGTCCTCTTGACCACTGACACTCAACCCCTAAGTATTGATGGTTAACCTTGATTTTCGATATTTAATCTTTAACCACCTCAAGGGTTAACTACCACTGAAATACAACTTGATTTTTTATTTTTAACTATTTGATCTATGTGCATATCAATGCATGTTAAATCTAAATTTAGACAACTTGTTAAAACTATTATTTAATCTCTTGTTTCACCACTCCCTTTTCCTACATAAAGAGAAGAGGGGGAGGTGAAAGGAGGAAGAGATCAAGAATTATTAGAGTTTTATGGATCAGAGCTTCTTGTGTAGGTGTTCTTCTCACTCCTAGTGAACCCAAGAAATCCTGCAATGAACCAACAACCATGACAGAGATCAAAACTAATGCTACTCATCAATCAATAGAAAATATATTATCACTCTAAAAAAATTATTCTAGGGTCTACAACATGTTTTTAGCCACTCAATCAACATTATTTAGACCAACAACAAAGCTAAGTATTTATTTTTCAGTAATTAGTTCCTTTGTTTCTATTCAACCTTCCCAACCAAACTTATTTTTACCCAAGCCAAATCTAACAATAATCATTAATAGTCACCTAACCATCGATGGTCTTACCCAACTATTGATGGTCACTGTGTGTCAATTTCCAATAGTAAGCTAATTACACTTATCAAACCCTAACCAAATCCCACTTTTTGAATTTATACCTAATCATAGAGGACTACCCTATTTTATAAACCACATATAATTTATTTAGCATTAATATCTAATTTTTTATTATTATAATTAGTCAAATTCATCTCTTTCAAGTACTTCTTGTATTTGATTTCATTATCCTCTATTGTTTATGAAAGCAATTTATTTTTCAATTTCAAAACTTGATTATTTAAAAGTGTGGATTGATAGCCTCCATGGAAGATTGTGATTCTTGGATCTAGCTGACACTAGATAATCCACCTTACTATCTAACTAATCAACCATTTTTTTAGTGCATTCTTATTTTTAGGTCATTCTTTCCTAGATAAAAAGGAGTATCTACAACCATCTGGATCATGGAGCACAAACCAAATCTAGGTTCTTCTAATCTCACCCTTATTTTAATTTTTACAACTTTCTTCTTATAAAATAAATCCAAATCTATGTGAAACATTCTGGCAAGCCCAATGGGACCCTTAAGTCTTTTCTTGGGTTTTTTAGTTGCATCTAGGTGCTTCTTCTTGTTTTTTGCTCATATAATGAAATCAAAATTTTATTTTGGGCTTAAACTTAACTGCATACATTATTTAGTTGCTTATTTTAGCTCACATAGATTAATTAATCAAGTAAATTAATTATAGCTTCACTCTTATCACACACATAAGACCAAACCACTTACACCTAATCAAGCATAAAAACATTGACATAAGGCCTAATTAGAATTTCATCACCTAACAGTCACCTTCCCTAGCTATCTTACTTGGATTTCATCACCAAGGAGAGAACCAACTCAGTTCTCTAGTTGAATATAATCTCTAGCTATCAGTATATCTTGGCTAAGCACCTGCCACCTTTATTGATGTTATATGTGAAGTGAGGGGGTAGGCCCTAATATCAAGCCATGTACTGATTTCCAACACATATCCCTTTAAGAGCCTAAAATACCTAAAACCAACCATAGACTTCTTATCTAATACTCATTCTACAAACTAAAGGTGAGTTAGACAATTATTCAATCTTAAAGCATAAGCCACAATAGAGACTAAAAATAACTTAGGATTTAATTGCTTTAATGTGTGTTTCATTTCCTTGACTTTTTCTTGTTTTATCTTTGTTTGAGTGGTGAGATTACTTGTATCTTCCTTTTCCCCTTATTTTCATGGTTTTAACTAGGTAATAACTAAGAAACCAAGCAAATCAATAACCACCTCCTAATCATTCATCTTCATCTTTTCCCTCATCTATGGAGTACATCTTAGACACAGAGAGTTCTCCCCATCCTTATGCAAGTCCTAATATCCCTTGAATGGTTTCCCAAGGTGATGAAAATTTTACCACCTTTCTAGATAACAACCCCATAGCCCTCTAACATTACCTTAACACCATATCACACCATACCCTTTCTTCGATTCTTCTTATTGACCCACCCTATGGTATGTTATCCCACCTTATGGGAAACACCCCCATTTCTAAAATTTCTACCCAACCTCTAGTTAGCTAAACATCTTCTTATACCAATAATCCCACCAATACCACCATCCAAAACCAACCCACCTAACCAACCAACATCCAAACACCTTCCACTCTAATCAATAACCCTTTTAGTATAAGAGCAACCCAACCTTTGGACACAAATACTTTTCTTATCATGGGAGTACCCTTTACTAGTGTTAACACCCTTCCTCTTATTTCCAACCCACCTAGCTCCAATCCATTCTAGATCTTGGTGGTCCCCATACCTTCTACCCTTCCACCCATCAGTACCAAAGTTACCACCCATCCTCTACCTACCAACCCAACCATACCTCTAACCTAACATATGTTAATACCTCAATAGGTAACCATTGTACTAAACCTGAGCTACATTCCTAACCCATAGGGGCATGTACCTCTACCTTCCACCCAACAACCCATCTCCACGTATTCACATGTGGCATCATCCCAACCACCCATGTCCACATAACAATATGTGGTAACTTCTTAACCTCCCACCAACTATTTATATGTTTCACCTACCCAAACCCAACATAATCTACCCTATAACTATGGGGATGCAAAACCACAAACATATCTAGTAAAGATGTTGATAGATAAAATGACTACTTTGGAGTTATCTATTTCTGGTGCCCATAGACTCTTATCATATGAGCAAATCTACAATGAACCAATTCATCCATCCATCCCCATTAGACCTTATCCTCCTCAATGAGAACCTCCAAAATTTTAAAATTTTTATATCAAATAAGACCCTCAAAAACATCTAAGAGTATTTAAGCATTATTACTATTTGATTGCCTATGATGATGCCCTCCTCCATCACATCTTTCCCATGTCTCTATCTAGTTTGGCACTAGATTGGTATAATACCATTACCAAAAACTCCTTTTCTTTTGCCCAACTAACTCAAAATTTGTTATATCACTTTTAAATAAACATATCTAAGAAAGTTTCCATCATTGATATTTACTCCATCTAGCTATTTTATTATTTTTGGGAATCTAGTGTTTAGATCCTAAACAATAAGGGTCTAGAATAATAGGAAAAAATTTAGTTTAATGGGAAAGAATATAACTTTTAAGTAGGTAATTTTTTAAGAGGAAGATTAATAAACTTATCATAAATTGGGTTGAAATGACTAATTCTAGAGCTTTTAATTTAAAATTAGGATTGAGACAGTGTCAGGAATTTGACCCTAGCCTCCATTTTTTGATTGGACATAAGCACCAAAATAAGACACCCTAGTGTCTAGTGCTAAAGTCCCTCCTTGATTATTTTGTCCTCAAGATATAATCTTTTTGGGTTTTATTTTTTAAGTTAATGAGAGCCTATGTACAAGATTTTAGGGGTTGGAAGTTAATAGAGCTCACTGTAGGTTTATTTTAGTCTTCAATACTTGTATCCATCTACACACATGCAAATAATGAATACATCAAAAATTAAAAGGGGAAAAAATTAGGTTAGGGGAAGAATGATCACACAATCTAGAATTATCACACAATCTAGAACCCTTGATAGCCTGACCACTACCTACATTAACCCTCAAGCTAGGGTCTTAGATCAAATGTAATTCTCCCTTAGGGAATGTGCATAATCAATGTGCACAATAGATGTAAGAATAACTTTTGCCTAGGCCCTTCTTTGATCAAACATGCAAGTATATGTGTGATGCAGAGAAGATGAGATATAATATTGACTAATTTTTATTATGTATAATGTGCCAAAGTAGTAAGTACTAGATATAAAATGCCTTGTGTAGTCTTTTATATAGGAGACTCATTATTTCAAATTTGGGAGCTTTATTTGCATTTGGTTGACATTGGAAAACTTAGGAACAAAGTAAAGAAAATGGATAAGACTCATCTTGAGAAAGAAGCTGACTATTAGATCTCTATTTAACTTTGGATAGGATCACTGGAAACTTGACACCTTGGGTTCCAATACTATAGGCTAATCCTAGCACTCTTGTCCTATAGGCTAGGGTCTAAGGGGATATAATAAGCATGGAAAACATGACCTGGATGAGGTGGAATGATCATTTGAAAGGGTTAGGCTGATTGAGAATGGGTAAAAAGATGAATCAAGCTTAGAACAAGACCCAAATAGATAAAATGAAAGACATGACTAAATGTGTAAAAAACTCATATTCTCTAGTCAAAGTCTCATATGAAAGGACTATGAAATGACATGATATGTATGGTTACTTGACCAATTTAGGGTGTATACATTTACCCACTTTTAATCTAGTGATGTAATGAAATGAATTAATAGAGTAAAATAAAGAAATAAGATGTGTACTTGAACTTACCTTCATAGAGATAAATGTGATAAAAAAATATCTAACTTCCTGGCTAGGAAAGTGCATGGAAAACTGAATAGTGCTTGGATAAAGAAGGAATCCCTAAAATGGATGCCCTATATACTAAATTTTCATAGTGCTTGGAGAAAGAAGGAATCCCTAAAATGGATTACCCTATACTAAATTTGAATAGAAATGAGAAATGCTCAGAGGCCCAAAACCAATATTTTCCCTCTATCCCACATAAACACATGCAATCTAGAATGTGTGTATAGAAAATGTATGATGTGAAGAGAAATATCTATCATGTCCCCACTTTAAATAATCTAAATTAGAACTGATAAGTTCTCAAAGGTCTAATACTAATGTCTTCCCTCTATCCCACACAAACTCCTGGGTCTAGGTGATGTTATAGACCAACTACTATAGATGATCATATAGTCTAACCTGGTGACAACTTGGGTATGGTTGGGTGTAATCTAAAAAATCTAGTAAATTTATAAGAAAATGGCATGTTTTACCATTCTAATTTATATAATCTTTAATGATGAAGAACATGAACATTTATGCCATGCCCCCAAATCTAGTATATGAGTGATGCATCTATATAGTCTAGTAATATGTATAACCACATATGAAATAAGTTATCATATCATGTCCCAAGTATAAAACTAGAGATCAAAATAATGTGCTCTGCACTATGCTGATAATTTTTTATCTAGCATGTACTATGTCATGTTGTATGAAGTTGTATGTGTGAGACATGTAGTGATGTACATGCCCCCAAATCTAATATCTAGTCTAAATCTATATCGAAGTCACTATGAATCCATATGATCTAAACCACTATATATCTGAGTAATCTATGTATCTATAAACTAAAGGTATGTCCCTTTGAATGTCTTGAGTAATGCTAAATGACCCATGTAATCTAAATCACTATATATCTTGATCCATCTAAGTTGAATTTGATAATTCTGATTGTTAGGGATGTAAAAACCATTGCTAAGTGACCCATGAAGTCTGAATCACTATATATCTTGACCCATCTGAGCTAAATCTAATAATATAACTGCTAGAGGTGTAAGAACCATAGTGTATCCATCTATTCGAATGTATAGGTGTGATGGGTAGGTGCAGGAATAATAATAGTAAGGATGATGCCCCCTTTTTGGGGAGAGGGATAAAATTTGTAATAGAGGAGGTTGAGATAAAAGTGATGACTAGTGGCTTAATGCTAGGAATAAGGTTGGTATAGTTTTGAAGTTATTTGAGAAGTTGATTGATTGTTTAGATTGAGTTATTTGAAAGTTAAGCAATCTTTGATTGGTGAGGACCAAGTTATATAAAAGTTGAACAAGTTATTATTGAGGGTGAAGTTGTATGTATATGGGTACAAAATAGGTATAGAGATGTGTGTGTGTGTGTGCCATAGTAGACAAATGATGTAATAAGAGATTAAGGTTTGCTAGATATCAAAGGCATTTTTGTCATAGTTTCATGGAATAAAATGGTTTGTAAGATGGATCTATGTGGTTCAAGTTATGGGAAAAATGGTATTTTTCTTTAAATGAAAGAAAAGTTATTTTATATTAAAAAATTGGATTGATTCTTGATTTATTTGTGCATTGACTAGTTTGATATTTTGGAGCTTTGGAGTAGGAGATATGTAAAGGAGATGAACACCTACCATAACCTAGTTTTAGTATTTGATAGCCCAAATTGAGGTTGGTAGAGAGGTTACTCTAGTGAGTAGCTAAAATGTGTGATTTAGGTTTATTTAGAAGCCTATTTTTGATGATTTTGAGCTATTTTGAATCTTTTTGGAAATTATTTACTAGATACAATGCTCATGTCCCTCTTTTAGTGTTGCTATCCAGGCTCTAACACTACTGTCTAGGTTGCAACACTCCTATCTAGTGCTATTATCTTATATTAAATGCTATTATCCTAGAGGCTAGAGTTTAGGGGCTGATGCTTAGTTTAGTTGCTATCATATTGCTTGGTTATTGATTTAGCATGGTTGATTAATATAAATACTATTTTTTGGTGTTTTTAAAGGTGATGTATGGATGAGGGAGTTTTATAAAGGCCAAGTGATGGAGACTCTAAAATTTTTACCTTTATCAACTGATGAGAGGATTGTGATGGATGGGGCAGGGCTAGGTCATGTGTGTGACCTAGGCACTATGTAGTGGGATAAACATTTGATTACCACCTTGTGTGAGAGGTGGAATGTAGACACCTATAATTTTTAGCTTCCTACTAGAGAGATGACTATTACTCTAGAGGATGTGTACCATATTTTGATTTTGTTGATTAGTGGATGATGTATGACTTTACAAGATGATATGGGTGTGGATGCCATTGATCATGCATCCTTGTATTTTATTGGTGTGCTATTAAGAATACATAGGAGAGGTAGTGATAGTGATTTAATATTGTCAATTATTATTTAATTAAGTGTTTTACATCTACAGAAGTGGTTGGTAGTGTTGTTGGCTTATTTTGTTACACTAGATGGGAGTGGGGTATCAATTGCATTTAGGATGCATAGGATTGTACATAGTGTAGAGGTATATAGCACTATGTTATCATGGGGTAGGACTATGCTTTCCCACTTATATAGAGATACATATAATTTTATTTAGGATGTATTTAGTGGTGGTCTGAGTGTGACTACTTTATTGCATTATTGGGCCTACGAGCACATAGTAGTTGTTTGGCCATTGGGATTACTGAGAGAGAGGTGGGCACCTCCATAGCCATATGGGGAGTGATGGATGAGTTCATTTTATATTAGGTCTCTTAGGATGGATCACTATAGATGAGTGTTAGATATATTGGTGTCTCAAGATATCATATGGAGGCCATATAGAGGATTTCATGGGTGGCTCGAAGATGGAGTACAGTTGCATTATATTAGGGTTAGTTTTTGGTTACATGACCATTAACCTAGAGTGTATGAGCACTTTTAGTATGAACATGTGACTAGATAGTTTGGGGTTCCATAGGATGTTCCCCTAGTAGTATGGGTGTGGGTGAGGAGTGAATCGACACTAGTGAGAGTAAGAGCTCATGGTAGGCCTACTGAGGGTGAGTTAGTACCATTACCTTAAGATGCATGAGATGCAGATATAAACATTCCTAATGTAGATGATGTTAGATGCATAGAAGCATTTACCACATGGTGGGTGAGGCATTAGTGGGATCTATTATATCCTATTGATGGAGGGGATGCCCCTAAGTATGAAGACCCAACTCTAATCCAAATGATGAGAGGTAAGTACCATTTATATTTGAGTTGTGTAAAAGTTCAAGTTTGGACATGTTTTAGCTTATTTTCAAAATGTATTTCTAATGTAGTGTTGTAATTTTTATGTGCAGGTGGAGTGGAAGGTGCTTAGGATAAAGCATAGGCTGGGACAAGAGGTAGAGATGATGGGTTTTGGGAGACCATCATTGAGTTTACACTTCGTGAGCTTACATGGTATGTTCTTGATGATGCTATAGAGGAGGGTTTGATCGAGCAAGTGATAGTTACAAATGGAATTTATGCTCATTTATTTGACAAGGATACTATAGCTACAACTACATATGTTAAGGTAGTGGGAGAGAGAGATGAGCTGAGGGTTGAGCAAAATAGGCATAAGATGTCTCTTGATTATGGATCAGTGAGTACATAGATTATAGATGAGTACATGTATTTGTAGAGGTGGTATGCAAAATTGTGTGAGGAGAATGGTCAGTTACTAGAGCAAGATAGTTGACATAAGAGGCATTCGTGAGCTCAAAGAGGTGTGGGGATGTCGAGCACAAGGATAGACTATGGGATTAGTACTGGAAGAGAGAGTGAGACTGAGAGTGACGGCATGACACCCATTCATGATTGATTGTATTTGATATAGTGTATATGTATTTGAAAACTTATATATATATATATATATATATTTGGTGCAATTTGTTGATTAGAAGTAGTTGATCTAGTATTGATTTTGAATTTGTGTATGCTTGGTAAAATAGTACTTGAGATATGTAGTTTGATTATTTTGATATGTTTGGTAAGATAACATTTGGGATATGATTTGATTGTTTATGATATGTTTGGATGTGTTGTTTAGCTTTGATTTATGATTATATATAAGCAAAAATTTGGTGGTTTTGTAATTTGTAAAATTGATTTGGTAGAGTGAATTGGTTTGGAATTAGAAAGAGTAAGATATTGGTAAGGTCTAGATTTGGATAAGTTGGTTTGGCTAGGGATGGATATTTGGAATCAAGAATGTTAGTTATTAGTAGGGGGATGTAAGATAACACTTTGTACATATTACCTCTCCAAGAGTGGCTCAAGAATACAAAGGTTAGCTATACCTTTGGCTCCATCATTACCCTTATAAGTGAATCTTACAAACTAAAACTAATATGACTGTACATTATATTATTCTATGTTATATCACTATTTAAACCCTGTCAACTAACTGAACAAGTGTCTATACTACTCATGCTATGTAGGAATGTGCTTTGTATTTGATACTATTTACTATGTGCTAACTATAGCTATGTGTGAATATTTTATAATATTTAACTTTATTGGTCATGCAACTAAAACTATGTGCTATGAAGAAGGATCATCTATCTATAAATGAATACATTGTGTCCTTTGTTATGATGTATATGACTAAGAAATATATTGATATGGAGTTGAAACCTATGATGAAGGCTCACTTAATCTTAATCATAATGGGTTGTTACATGAGATAGGACCTAAAAAATATGGCTATAATGAATATTTATCATGAGCAGTGCTCTATGGTGTGGGGTCATTTTATCTTAATTGTAGTGGATTGCTACATGAGATATGACCCAAAAAATCTACCCATAGTGATTATTTCTCATGAGTAGGACTCTGTTGTTGTGCATGTGACTCTACTAGATATGTATATGGAACTACACTATGTATTCCTCAGACTACATTGCTATATATAGGCTATTCTTGATGTACTAGTTTACAAACCTTTTGAGGTAGTGGAATATTATATCTCTTATGAGATTCTATCCTAAAACCTGCATTGTGCTCATGATGAATGATTGATGATTCCTATAAAGGCATGTCTTGTGATGAATTAGTCATGGAGGAATGAGGTCTAGGGTTCCATGATGGAGGAGATATTAGTGCCCCTTATGTGAATTCTATGATGTCATTATCAAGACATCTAGTAATGCAATCCATGAGTCCATAACAATCATTATCTCTGTGTCCATGAATATGATGATAGTTACAAAAGGGCTGATGTGGTTGTCTATGTAAGAGACATGGATCTCATCGATGAGTAGAAGGTAATATGATTAACCTCCTATCTAGTAGTGTTAATAATATGGTAGATGGGCTATCTCACTTTGAATCAAACTATAGTGGTGCCTTGTTATTATCTATGGTACACACTGTAAAGTATGCTCTAGAAATAAGCTCTTTGTTCTTGATTGGTTGCTTTTCTAGTTGTGGTCTCCTATCTTGTTTAGGACATGGTGGATGTTGAGTGTTAGGAGTTATAGATAAAGATGCTACTATGAAATATAGAGTGATCCAATCAACTGAATCTGACTCAATCAATCCCAATTTATTTTCCAAAGATAAAACTATATAACACAAGTTTCTGAAAGAAGACTCTATCTAATATAGTAGATGATTGAGTAGAGGTTGGTGAAGCCCCTTAATAAAGATATGTTGAGTCTCTAAATCTACTAGTTTGTATATCAATATTAACATGTGAGCCTTGAATCTTAAGATATAATCACTAACTTGTGAGCCTTGAATCTTAAGATATACTCACTAACTAGCTCTAAATGTTTTTGATGTAGTGTGGTAGGTTTATCATATGTAAAACAAGGGGCCATGTTTATGATGTAATATATGAGAAACATCTCCTCTGAGTAATCATATGTGCACATTAAACCAATACATAGTAGATGAAAGAACCAATTCTGTGCTTACCCCACTAATGTCTATTAGAATAACTTGAGTAGAATCAACAAGCTCACATGAGATGGCAAAGCCTTATGAAAGGCCTAAAGGTGTACAAATGGATCTCCAGTTCCATCAAAGTGAGGTAATGATGGTATCTAGAAATGTTTAGGAAATGAAGCTTTTAGGAATGTTTTTGGAATAGGGTTACAATTTAGATCATTAACATCCATCCAAGACTTGTAAACTTTGTTTTCCAAGATAAGGAGATGTACTTGGTATTGTAATTCACTAACTATATGCATCAAAGAGATGATCTTCTGGGATGGTACATTAGTATCTTGAAGTGGTTCATTTAATTGTTGAATTTGATTATTAATTTTAACCATGGGAATGCTACATTTGGCAATTGGATCATAAAGAGGGGGTGTGCTCACTTGAACTTTGGGATTAATGGTAACTTGGACCTTACTAGAGGGATGTAGGCTACCATTATTTTTAGGTGAAGAGTGAGAACTAGGTTCTACTGTAGTGAGGGGTAGCTTGGGAGATTCATTGGTATCTTTATGTTTTAGTGAGTCACATTATAATTGAGTAGAAGATGTGCTATTAACGTTAACATGTGCATTATTTGAAATAAAATCATTCATAGAAGTAGAAACAACATTTGGAAGTGCATTATGTTTGAGAGGAGTGAGAGAAAAGTTAGAAACATGAGATGCATATTCTTCTTCACTATGTTCATAATTATCATCATCATTATCATATGTGTAATATTATTCATAATCACTCTCATTTTTATATTCATTGGCATGATCACTATCATATTCATTATCACTTCCATCATCGCTAGGGAGAGGTGTAATAGAAAAATTTAATTCTTTTTGAATATGCAATAAATTATCATTTGAAATTGGAAAATAATATGCATCTATGTTATCCATGGATGAAAAACATGTATTATTTTCATGTGCAATATGAGAAGTAAGAGAAGGAGATTTTTCATTTGAACATTCTTTTGATAAAGTAGAGTTAATAATATGAGATCTATCATTTGAACTATACATTGGTAATTTGATTCTATTGCATTTATATGGTTGTAATTTGAACATTGAAATAGCAAAAGAGAGAGAGAGATCAGGTTCACATGGAAGAAAAATATCACCTATAAGAGGTTCACTTGGAAGTGCATGATTAATTTGTTCATTTGGTGTATTGTGCATAGGAGAATGAGGTGAGAAGTATCTTTCCCATTTATCAAAATTATTTTCTTTAGAAGGAATAAAAGAAATGGGTTTTAGATAAAAAGATTCATTATTTTGTGCTTCACCATCATCATTACATACATCATCATATCCTTCATTACAACAATAGTCATTATCTTCACTGTAAATGAAATCATTTTCTACATTCTTAGCTAATGTAAAATTTTGCAAATTTGTCTAATCATTGTCATAATTATAAGAAAATTTTAGAAATTCATCTATGGGATGAGGAGGAATTTCTTTTGTGTCCATTTTATTTCTTTCACCAAAGAGAATTTTGAAAATTACTATGAAGAAAATACATGCACAAAGAACTACTATCATCAAAAATTTGAAATTACTTTTGATAATCCAAAGAATTTGAAAAAAATTCCAATTATTTTTCTAAAAATTGTAAGGGAGGAAACCTTGAGGTTTGAGGACCTAGTTTGGAAATCTAGGGTTTTTGGCTAGGGTTTTAGAATTTTGAAAAATTATGAAATAATTTAAAATTCTAAAAATAATTTTGAATAGTAATAATGCACAAAAATTTATACAAAAATCATAATTTGGAAATTAAATTTTTGCACAAAAAAATTATTAATTTTGAAATTATTTTTGACAAATTAATCAATTTGTAAAAATTCCAAAATAGTTTTCTAAAATTTGCAAAGGAAGGCTTAAGGTTTAAGGACCTAGTTTTGAAATCTAGGGTTTTTAACTAGGGTTTGAGCATTTTTGAAAATTATAAAATAATTTTAAATTTTAAAAATAAATTTTGGATAGGAATAATGAACAAAAATTGATATGAAAATTAAAATTTTGAGATTAAATTTTTGCACATAAATATGAAGGAAAAACCCCAAGTGTAGCTACAGTTTTAGGTTTGTTCAAAGTTCACCAAATGATTTTTTATTTTTAGGAATAATGGAGTTTTATTCCTATTTAATAAACAAGTCAGAGTAGGAGAAAATAATAAATAATATTCCTAATTAAATATACTAATTTTTGAAATTGAATTGCAATTATACCTTTTCTAAAAATAATAGTGAGAGAGAGAAAATCAAACTTAGCTTATTCTAGACTATTTTGATTGAGATAGGGTCTAAAAATTTGTGTGAAGGAATGGGACACTATCAAAAACAAGATCTTGGACTTTGTTTTCTAATTGGATAGCATCACTGGAATTTGACACCCTAGACTCCAGTGATTTAGTCCTTTAACACTGTTATCTTGAGGATTTAAGCTTTTTGGGTTTTGTTTGCCTACACAGTGTGAACATGTGTACCAATTTTTAGGCCCTCAATGTCAATATATATATATAAAGTTGATTGTTTATGTACTTGTATCTTCTATGCAATTGAAATAAAATTTGACAAATGGGGAAAAGGGGTTTGTGTGTGTGCAAGATACACTAGATGTGCTTCAAACCCTATGTGTGAGCATGTCACCTACATACCAATACTCTGAGGAGGGATCAAGCCATATGTAGTTATCCTTTTAAGAGTGCTTGGTACAATAGTGAATGAAATGTAAGAAATGCTAAAACTAGATATGCTTGAGAAGACTAGAGGCTAGTGTAAGGACTTGAATTAGATTGAAAGTGTATAGGCTGGCTGTATGCAGAGAATAGGGAAGATTAATTGAGTGGTCTTTCTTATATTATTTCTTACTTGAATGATATTTGACAACCCTTTTTAAATGGTATTTGAATGGGATTTTATAGGGATCTATTGGTCACATGTTAGATGAAACTGGACTAGGTTGACATAATAAATAAGAAGAATCAGGGAAAAATGGTTATCTGGGCTTGAATTATGATTGAACATGAGCACTAAAAAGGGGACACCTTAGAGTTCAATGCTATAGTCCAACTTTGGTGTTATTGTCATGAGTAGATGAGACTTAGGGGGATGGATTAGTCATGAAGAGAGGATCCTAGCTTAGCTAGGGTGAAGTCTGGAAGGCCATGGATGATTAGAAATCAATGAAAATGATCCTAAGAGGGTCATGAGAGAAAGAAAGAGGGACCTAAATATTGGGTGTCTTTATCCATGATTAAGTTACCAATTTTTTTCATTTTATATGGCTACATTTGCCCCCCCTTTATTCTAGTGATACAACAAAGCAAAATATTAGGATAAAAGAAAATAGAAAGTGTACCTAAACTTACCTACAAAGGTGAATCCTATGAAGCTTGTGATGTTGAGTAATGTTGGATAGTGCATAGAGAGAATGTTATGTAAGTGTGAATCTATGAAATAAAAATAAATAGTAGATCAGTTCTTATTATATGTAATATAAAATAAGAAAGTACATAGTTGGGTAAGAGAGAGAGAGAGGAAGAGAAAGGAAAAAAATACACTTTATTGAGTATGTGAACCAATACAAAACCTATTATGATGCTGAGTAAGGTTGAGTAATGCTAGATGTGCTTGATGATGCTGTACCAAAAGTTATATCATGAATGGAGTTAAGTGCTCAATTCCATAAAAGTGGATCAAGAATGCAAAGGTTGGCTATTTGGCTCCATCATTTCCCATTGAGTGAATTTATATGATAATGCATGTGATAATTAGTGTTTGGATTATGTGTCCAATCCTTCTAAATAGGTGGATCAAGAATACAAAGGCTAGCTAGTCCTTTGGCTCCATCATTGCCTACTGAGTGAAGCTAGATGATCATACATGTGTTGATTAGTGTTTGGACTATGGGTCCAATCCCTTTGAATAGGTGGCTTAATAATACAAAGGTTGGCCCTTTGGTTCCATCATTGCCCCAAATATTTTATTATTTTTGGGAATCTAGTGTTTAGATCTTAAATAATAAGGGTCTAGAATAATAGGAAAAAATCTAGTTTAATGGGAAAAAATATAGATTTTAAATAGGTAATTTTACAAAAAGAAGAATAATAAACTTATCTTAAATTAGGTTGAAATGACTAATTCTAGAGTTGGTAATTGAAAATTAGGATTGAGACACTATCAATAATTTGATCCTAACTTCTATTTTTTGATTGGATAAGAGTACCAAAATAGGATAAACTAGTGTCTGGTGCTATAATCCCTCCCTGATGCTATTGTCCTTAAGATCTAAGCTTTCTAGGTTTTGTTTGCCAGGTTAGTTTGAGCCTATGTACCAATTTTTAGGGGATGAAAGTTAATAGATCTTGTTATAGGTTTATTTTAGTATTCAATACCTATATCCATCTACACACATGTAAACAAAGAATACATAAAAAACAAAAAGGGGGAAAAATTGGGTTAAGGGAAGAATGATCACATGATGTAGAACCCCTACTATCCTAACTATTGCCTACATTAACCCTCAACCTAGGGTCTCAGATCAAATGTAGTTCTCCCTTAGGGAATGTGCATAATCAATGCACATGATAGATGCAAGAATGACTTTCACCTAGGCCCTTCCTTGATCAAGCATGAAAGTCTATGTGTGATGCAAAGAAGCTAAGATATACTATTAACTAATTTTTATTATGTCTAACGTGCCAAAGTAGTAAGTGCTAGATATAAAATGCCTTGTGTAGTCTTTTATAAAGCAGACTTTTGGGAGCTTTATTTATATTTAGCCAACATTGGAAAACTTAAGATGAAGCAAAGAAAATGGGTAAGAATCATCTTGTGGAAGAAATTGACTCTTAGAGCTCAATTTGACTTTAGATAGGAGCACTGGAAACTGGACACCCTATGTTCTAGTGCTATAGTCCAATCCCATAATTCCTATACTATAGGTTAGGGACCAGAGGGATATAAAAAGCATGGAAAACTTGACCTGGCTGAGGTGGAATGACCATTTTAAGGGCTTGAGGTGATTGGGAATGGGTAAAAAGATGACTCAATCTTAGAACAAGACCCAAAAGGATAAAATGAAAGACATGGCTAAATGTGTAAAAGCTCATATTCTCCATTCAAAGTCTCTTATGAAAGGACCATGAAAAGACATGATATGTGTGGTTGCTTAACAAATTTAGGGTGTATACATTAACAATTTTATGATGAGTCCATTGTTGACTTCATAGCCCATTAGAGAAGCATGATAAATCAACTCTCTTTCTCTTTACTCCAACCTGATCTGATTGAGCTCTTTGTTTGGGATTGTGCCAAACATACTTCCTCCATTTTTCAAGTTTAAACTTTTAGGACCTTTGATGAATCTTTCACCATGGCATGGAAGTTAGAGAATAGATCCATTGATGAAGGGAAGTTAAAATTGAGAAAAAGAAATTCCACCTTCAAATCAAATGAGGCTTCCTCCTCAAAACTAGATAATGAAACCAATACTAACACCAAAAACAAGGGAACCATGAATGTAGTTGTCCTTAAAACTACTCCTCTACTAGTTATTAACCAACCCAACTCTTTGAGTTCCTCTAATTAGAACACTAGAAACCCAAAACACAATAATCAAAAGTAATTTACTCCACTAGGGGAGTCATATGCTTTGGTCTTGGATAAGTTATTAAAAGTGAAAATCATACAACTTCCTCTAATAAAACCTCCACAACAATTCAATTCTTCTCATCATATCCCTGATTGGTATAAGGAGAATGAATTGTGTGACTTTGACCATGTCATTAGACATGATGTTAGTAGCTGTAATACTTTTAAAAATATTATCCAAAGTCTGATTGATAAGGGGGAACTTGTGTTAGATAACCCTAATGTACCCATAAATCAATCACTTGACATCTTTAGACAACCATTTCCCAACCATGCCCCTTCCATGAATAATGAAAACAATAAAGCAGAATCCTCTCACAACCATGAGGTCCATACCATTAACATAGTTCTTAGTGAACTCATTGTTGAGGAAACCATTGCCTAAAGATTCTTTCCTTCCCCTCCACTTATTGAGGTAGTGAAGTCACCTTACATTCCTTTGGAAACCAAAATAAAGGAAAAAACTATTCCCCTTTCTCCACTTATCGAGGTAGTGAATTTACCCACATCTCTTTTGGAAGACATACCAAAAGAGGCAACCATTACCACCATTTCCTTCTCTTCTACCATATGACAATCCACTCTTCCTTTGGAAAGCATTCTTAAGGAAGAGATCACTCTACCTACCTCTCCTATAAGAGACTCATCTTCCCAAACCTTGGAGCTAGTGATTGAGGAAAAGGACGAGGTAACCATTCCTCTCTCTCCACCCATGGGTTTATCCTTTGAGATCAATACCAAATGGATCAAACTGATCTATAAGTTTCTATATATTAGTTCAAAAATTGGAGTACTTATCCCAACCCAATACAAATCATGACACATTTTGGGCACCATGTTGGGCTTCTTTGACCAATCAAGCAAGATCCCTCAACCACATCATTTTTAACCCAACATTTTACTTCCACTATTGAACCCAACATTACTCCAACTAAACCTTTAGGAACCTCTACCCCTCAATCCATAGTTGAACCAACCAAACCAAATCCACCTAAAATAGCCAATGTATCTTCCTTAATCATAACTACACCCATAAAAAACCTATGAATGATCCCTACTTAGAGCCTAGCCTTATTTACCCATCAGTAAAGTTGGATTTAAGCCCACCAAGTCCACCAAAAATTATCAAATCAAACCAAAAAAGAGGGTAAAACCACTTAAGATCCCATAAAAAAACTTTTCCTCCCCTCTCCACTTTGCCTTCTATTTTGGGACCTCACCCTTGTACCTTACTAAGGAAACCAACCATCCCAAAAAAAACCCAAATCCAATCACCACTTTTGGTTACACCATCACTCCTAATTTCATCCTCACCTATTTTCACCCAACCTTCTATAACCAGATCACCTACTTCTCAAGAATCTACCCTAACACCTTTTACCTCTAAGCCATATACCCTTAAGCAAAATATACCAAAACCATATACCAAGAATGTTCCTTCACCCAAATCTCTTACCATCAAGCCTAACCCTAAAAAGGCTTCCACCTCAACTACCAAACCTAAGGCCTCCACACATTTGACACCTTTACTTGAGTCCTATTTAACCATCCTTCAAAGGTTATTTTAAGCATCTGGCTTAACCTTCCCACTTATCAAACCATTTGACCCACATATTTCTAAACCATCTGAGTATAATGATTAATTAGTATGATCATACCATCAAACACTTGGGCATGATATGGAGAACTATAAGGTTATCCAAGTATTAATCCATTGACTATATCACAAAGATGACTTGTTATCAGATGAGCCTCTTATGATTCCACCACTAATCCAATAACCAAGAGCCATAAACCAACACTTAACTACTCCCCACTCTCACCTCAGAGTGAAGAGGAACTGAAATAATCCTCTAGCCTGACTCTTTCTCAAATCCATACCATCCATGTGGTCACATGGTCATAGGCTCAATAAATGGATAAGGGAAAGGAAAAGGTGTCCATTCCATGGACATATCCCTATTACCCCACTCAATCACCCAACCAACACCAAGAAACTTCACCTTCTCCCAAACCCAATATATCCATCTTAGGTCCCTCTCTTCCAACCCTTATGAATAAGTCCAATGAGTAGTTCTAAAATAAATTCACCAAACATTAGTGAAGATGAGTTTGTATGAACTAATCAATACCTCATCCAATCATTACCAAATAATGATATAGGCTTTACAATCTATAGAGGTTCAACTAGAAGACCCATAACCTATAACAACCTTTGTTAGAGCTCTTCAAATTTCCAACCTTGTTACCTTCAAGGATTCAGAAATACCCTCTATCCATCTAAATGATCTATATCCTCCCCTCTTCATTACTGCATACATTAACCAAAACCACATCAAGAGGGTTATGATTGATGGGGGAGATATCATCAACATTATATCCTCTCATTTATACAACAAACTTAAATTACCAGAGAAAATTATGTTAGAAACCTCAATAGTGCTCTGATCATTCAATGACACCATGGCCACAACTTTAGGAACTATTGTCCTTCACATTTGTCTAGGAAACCACATGCTTCTTGAGATCTTCTACATAGTATAGGGTGAATTCTAATATAATATTTTGATAGGATTCCCTTGGATTCATTCCATGGGTTGTGTGTTATGTGTGTTATCCACCCTACACTGATGCATCAAATTTGAACATGAAGGTCAAGTTGTTACCATATAAACTGATTTGAGTATTTTTATATCATGCAACATGATGTACTGACCCAATGATGTTCTCCTTCCTCCATCCAACATTCCTTTATCAATAAAAGATGAATCCCCATATTTTTCTACCAATGGATCATCCACTAGTTCATCTATCCCTTCCACCTAAATCCCCATAATGGACCCTTTATAATCAACCTTCCAACATCTTTCATTGGAGAGTATCACCTTTTGATATTAGATGCTTTTTACACTCCCCAAGAGTATGAGAATATTGACCAACAACTTGGATATGACCCCAATATGGAATCCATTATTCATTTCAATCCCTCAACTTGTCAAACTAATTTTTTCTATGGAGGACTTGATAAATCCCTTGACACTTTCACCTCCTCTTTTTCACCTCGACCATTCACCTCTAGTTCTCCTATTTAGATAAAATAGAGTTTTAAAAGACATACCTCTATAGGTGTGCTTGGAATGGATTTGGTTTAGGTTGATATGAGCATAAACCACATAAGTTACTTCCAACCAAGACATAAAAACCTCATGAAAATCACGGCCTCTGTTTCATGACACCTAAAAAGCAAACCAACCTACCTCCTGTCACCATTATTGAGGAAGACATCCCATCCTCACTAGCCCCTTCTCCATCAAAATGTGAGAATTTTGATGTCATCCCTCCTAATTTTTTTTATTATAATTATTAGCCTTAGACCCCTGACTTATAAAAAATATGGGGAGATAATAACCATTCCTTTGACTCATCCGACCCTTAATACTATTCAGTGTTAGGATGATGATTCTATTATTTCCTATCTAGGTATAGAATATTATTCTACCCACAAGTATATTACTCCTAAAAATTAGACCATGTTAAATGAATCCACCATGTATATCAACTTAGGTACTATGAATAACTTGTACATTATCAAAATCAGCCAATTGCCAAATTTTGAGGAGCTTCAAGACTTCCCCTCCTTTCTGTGAGACCATAACATATAATTAACTTGGTCTTATAGTGACATGTATATAATCCCCTCTATCACTACCCACAATATAGCCACCAACCATGATGCCAAGCTAGTTAGGCAAAAACTTTGATGGATACACCCTCACATAGCCCTTGCCATCAAAGATGAACTTCAACATCTCTTATCTGTCAATTTCATTCAACCAATTGATTATCCCCAATGGGTATTGAACATCATCCATATCACCAAAGCCATAGGGGACTTTGAATTTATGTAGACTTTCATGACCTTAACCTTGCTTGTCTAAAGGATGACTTCCTTTTGATAAGCATTGACCATCTTATTGATCTTACAATTGGCCATGAGATGTTATATTTTATGGATGGATTATCGAGATATAATAAAATATTAATTGCCACTAAAGATAAAAAAAAATTTCTTTTATCACCCCATAGGGAAATTTTTGCTATAGGGTCATGCCTTTGGTCTAAGGAATGCTGGTACAACTTACTAGTGCAGTATGACCTACATCTTCCATGACCTTATTCATAAAATTGTAGAAGACTATGTTGATGACCTCCTTAGGAAATCCAAATGTCGTAAAGATCATTTGGCCATTCTTAAGATTATCTTTGAACACCTCATCCATTACCATGTTTGCCTTAATCCCAAGAAGTGTATTTTTAGGGTCTTATTAGGAAAACTCCTTATCTTTATCATCTCCCTTCAAGGAATCATAGTTAACCCTACTAAAATCAAATAAATACTCACCATGCCTCCTCCCACCCACATCAATAAATTTTTTATCTTGTATGGGAAGCTCTAATCCATTTATCACTTTATCCTTCAGCTCTTAGATTGATGCCAATTTCCACCACCTTTTGAAGAAAGATGTATCTTTTAAGTGGAAAAATGACTATCAAAAATCCTTTGATTCATTTAAAGAGTACCTTATATATCTACCTATCTTCATTCATACCAAGGAAGATGAACCTTTTCATCTTTATATTTCCACCACTAACCACTCCTTATGAGCAATGCTGGCTCATCAGGACGAACAACATAAAGAGCAAGCCATCTACTACATCAGTCATATGCTTATAGAGTATGATACTTGGTAGATCTATATTGAAATTTTTTGCCTTTTTTTGGTCTTTGTGCTTACAAAACTTAGTCACTACCTTCTCAACCATAATACCTATGTCATAACCAATATCAACCCACTCAAGTATATGCACTCCAAGCCATATCAAAACTAGCATATGGATAAGTGGATCATGCTATTAGCTAAGTTTGACCTTTATTTCATCTAGTAGAAGTAAATTAAAGGGAAATTCATTGTCAACCAATTGGTTGAAGCACCATTAGCAAATAACCGACCTCCTCCTCTTGAGTTTCTAGATGAGTCCATCATGATCCTCTCTCAAGAAAATTTCACCTATGAAGTGACCATGTTCTTCAATGGATTGAAGTGTCAATGTGGTGGGATAAATGGCATAATATTTATCCCCCTTCATCATTAAAATCTTCCTTTATCCTTCAAGCTAGATTTTAAATGTACCAATAATATGGCTGAGTATGAAGCCCTAGTGATAGGTCTCCAAACTACATTAGCCTTGGGAGTCAAAATGATCAACATCTTTTTTGACTCTCAAATTATGGTCAATAAAATAAATGACTCTTACCAATGTAATAATGATGTTTTGTAATAGTATAAATAGTTACCTGATGTACTCTTATAATCATTTAAACACTATCATATCCAAACCACTTCATGATTTATGAACAAGTTTGCTGACATGATGACTTATCTCACTTCCCAAATCCAATTTTCACCCTCTCACTATAAATTATCTATCATTATCCATTGAATTAACAAGCCTTCTAATATCAAAGTAGACTCTCCTACCATATTCAATGTGGAGGAGACTCAAACCGACCTTTGTTATCAATAGACCTTGAACTATATAAACCTTACCATCATCCCTTCCATCCTTTATTAGAATGCTCAAAGATAATTTATTTAGA
This sequence comes from Torreya grandis, assembly GCA_037957365.1. Classification (NCBI taxonomy): domain Eukaryota; kingdom Viridiplantae; phylum Streptophyta; class Pinopsida; order Cupressales; family Taxaceae; genus Torreya; species Torreya grandis. The sequence goes on along the minus strand of JARHVA010003484.1, from coordinate 910,002 downwards.
TCACCTCATGTTATACCATACTAGAGGGAATTATTTATAAATATGGCTTTAATGGTCTCCTCTTTCATTGCCTACATAATGATAAAATCTCTAATGCTATCAAGGAAATGCATGATGGGATATTTGGGGGACACTTTAGTGGCCTAGACATCGCTAAACACATAATTTACCTTGGCTATTATTGTCCCAACCTTAACTAAGATTGATATGATTATGTGTAAGAATGTATTAAATATAAATAACATGCCAAGTTACATCACACACCTAGCCATATTCTCCAAGTATCCAAGGATCCCTATCCCTTGTCATAATGGGGTCTAGATCTTATTGGTGAAATTAACCCCCATTATTCATAATGAAATCATTATATCATCATGACAATAAAATATTTCACCAAATGGGTAGAGGCTATTCTCGTTGTCTCAACCAAAGCCAAAAATAGTATTGATTTTATCAACCATCACATTATCAATCATTTCAGTGTTCCTCATAAAATAATCATCAATAATGGTAAATATTTTAATTAAAAACAAGTCTAAGGTCTTTGTGATAGATTCAGTATCAAGTTAAGTTTCTCATCACCTTATCATCCACAAACAAATAGACAAGCTGAAGCTTCTAAAAAAATTCTCAACAACATACTAACTAAAATGGTGAATGCATCTGGTTAGGATTGGCACCTAAACATCCCCTTTACCTTATTGGCATATCGTACTAGCATTCAAACCCCTACAAGTTTCACCCCTTTTTATCTTATGTTTGGAGTAGAGGCTATCTTGCCTATCAAAGTCCAAATTCCCTCTCTTCACATATCCTTGCAAGATCTCATTTCTGAGAGTGATTATTGTCAAGAATGTTTAACCCAAATTAAGATACTTTATGAATGTTGTTTTTCTATGCTTACCCATCTTTGTGTCTATCAAGAGTGAATCAAGAACACTTATAACAAGCACCTCAAAGTGAGAGAATTCAATATCAGATACCACATCTTAAAGGAAAATCAACATGTCACCAATATGGAGAAAAGAAAGCAGGGCAAGTTTGATTTCAATTTGCTTGGACCTTATATCATAACACATAAATATAGATTGAGAGTTTACTTATTATCCTCTCTTGAAAATAAATTGGAACCTGAGCCCCTCAATTCTTCACATCTACATCCTTTATTTTGTTAAATAGAATTAAACTCACTTTTGTCTAACTTAAGTTCATACCTTATTTTCACCCACATTTATCTCCTTATTTTAAAAACAACTAATTAAATCTAAAACATGTGATTATTTGTTATAGCCTTTGCCTAATCTTGAACATGGGTACTATGGATCTACCCATGGTATTATTTTCATGATAATTTCCATCCTTTTATAGGATGGATTCCCATGGTATTTATCACTTAAACCTCTTTTATCCATCATCAACCTTCTTGTGGTCTAGTTTTTCCTTCATGAAGGTGATTTTTTTTGCCTATATAAGCAAATCCATGTCAATAGCCAAAAAAATCAATAAAAATTAAAAAAATCATATATTATATGGGTCATTCCAAGCATTCATAGACTACTCCCTTGAAGGATAGCTACTAAAACCAATCAAAATTACTCCATGTAAGGTAGACTATTCCCTTGAAGAACATATATCAAAAATCCTTAAATAAATATCACAAACTTAGACCACTCCCTTGAAGGATGGCTAAGTAAACCATTTGTCAAATCATAAAAATTCATGGGAAGCTTCTTGCATCGATCAACTTACAAATCTAATGACCCATTCTCAAAATTAGAAAAGGAAAAATTAATTTTGGAAGCCACAATCAAATTTCATAAGTAGACTTCCCACATCGATTAGTCTACACCTTATATGACATGTACTTATTTACATTAGCTCTTTAGTGACCTATAGAAGAGGCATGCTAGTTTCACAAGAAGGTCCATCATCATCCACCTCTCCTTTATACCCTATATAAGCAAGGGATTTTTGAGCTTACTTAACACTGGGTGGTTAAGAAAAATTTTAGCTGACTAATGAAAGCAAATGTGAAGCATTCAAAGGGCTTATATTCATAAACTAATCTATCTTAAGTTTGTCTCGGTCCTTATCAATGAAGAAGCATCGTGCCTTCTTCTTATTTCTCTCATACCTACTTGTTGATACATTCATTAAGACATTTGTCTTTTGATTGTTTTATCTTTTCTCACATTTTGTTTCGTTATCCACCTTACTCTTTCTAATTTTAATATTACTTCATCTTCATCTAAACAAATGCAATCCATTAAAAAACATTTAACTATAAATGCATTTTATTTAGTGATTGCCTTCTTACCTTATTTGTTTAAGTGTTTTTCATCATAATTTTTTTTTAATGAATCAACCATCTCATATATCAAACATCATCTACTAATCAATCCCATCAACTAACCATCTATCATATATACCATAGTTTAATCATACATCAAAAATGAATGAGTCATTCACATATGTTATCCACCACATGTCTAATCTAGATAAGGAAGCAAAAAATCATTAATTCAAAGCATGAGCATAATCATCATGAACATATCAACATCATAACAACATAAACATAACCACAACATGAGCATAGTCATCCATAACTATGACAATAATCACCTAAATCATAGCCATGTCCAACAAAACATAACATGCTAATCATCATCACATAAACAACATCCATAAAATATCAACATCATCATAAACACAAGTCACCAAAAAAACATAATCATCATCATATCATAAACAACATCCATCAATATCGAATATCATGATGAGCATAAATTTAATAGCCACATCATCACATGTCTAGCTAGGTGAGTACACATAAACCATAACATCATAATCATCATCACATCACATCATTACATAAAAAACATTACATCCATAACCATCAACACAAACCATAAACCATTATCACATCTATATATCATGATCTCATAATCAAAATAATGATCATTTATACAATAATGTACATGTTTCTCAATAGATATATACATATCACTATATAAGCTCATAAGATAGTATCAAAATCACATAGTACATAAAAATATAAGGTCTCATAAGAGTCTATGACCCTAGAGCACTACTACCTCCTAGAGCCTGCCCACCTCTTGAGCATGCCTATCCAACTATAGATGTGGCCCACTGATCTAGTGTCATATTGTTAATCCCTTTGGTGATCCCTTCTTTGTACTCTCCCCATCTACTCTCATCTAGAAGATTTGTAACAACTAAAGACTCATAATAACTTAGGTCTTTAACTATTGATATATGTATATTTCCATTTAGATAGTCCCTGGTGATCTTATAGGTGATAATACTTTCCCTCCTACCTACCTGAGAAAATCCCTCTGTTGTGTAATAGTGGCTAGCTAAACTCTAACCTGATCTCTCTCCATAGTAAGAGTGGACACCTAGCCTTATGCAACATCCCTCTCCTAGGTCACTATTACTAGGGATGCCTATGCCATATATAGTGTCTCATGTTCTTGGTACCTCTTATAAATCAATGCTTATCTAGTTGGGACATCCTCATCCCTCTTATCACCACCCCCACCTCTACATCCACATCTATGTCCTGCTACCCATCATCAAATCCAAAAATGGATACATTTTAATGTGCCTAAAAACACATAGGGTACTCATTAGTAATACTTATGTCATCAATATCAACCCTCACTAATAGCTCCTCATGATCAATAAATACATTCTCTATCTCTGGTGTAGGTAATGAGAACTTTACGTCCTCCCTCCTATATCTCAATAACTCACCTAGAATATCTTAGATTGTTAAGCACAAAATATACTAAGAGGGGGGGGTTGAATCAGTATATTATATATCTTTTACTAAATCTGATTTCTTTTCTTTAGCCACTTAATCACACATTTAAGATATGTAATAAAATTGAAATAATATGCAGAGAGAGAGAGAGAGAGAGAGAGAGAGAGAGAGAGAGAGAGAGAGAGAGAGAGAGAGAGGAGAGAGAGAGAGAGAGAGAGAGAGAGAGAGAGAGAGAGAGAGAGAGAGAGAGAGAGAGAGAGAGAGAGAGAGAGAGAGAGACCAAATTTTTACATGGAAACCCAAAGTGGGAAAAACCATGGATAATAATCTCAAGTATATGAATGAGCACCAACTCAAATTACACAGTTCGTAAGCACCAAATTGTAGGAGAACCAACCTGTTTGCCGAGCACCAACACAACAACTATTTTTGAGCACCAACCCCTCTTGTGTATAAAACACAACTATCTATCAATGTTTCTTACTCAACAAATGATAGAACTCTACAATATCTCCTATTTTTTCTCTCCTCTTTTATTATATAAAACAATTACAAAACCATGCAATATCTTGCATATTAAAAATGTCTTATCAAGCCTTTATTTATAGCTTTCCAAATGACCTTTAGAATTCACCATTTGTTACCATTAAATCCTCATATAAAATGGTGCCAAACTTGCATGACCCTTAATATCCTTGCATTTGAAAAGTCACATGGTGACCCTTCAAAAGAAAATTCATCCTTTCCTCTTTTGTCTTTATCTTGGTGACTTTTTGTATTCCTAAAAGTGTCCCTTCATGGGAAAAATGCACCATACCCTCTTTTGTCTTCTCATGGTGACTCTTGGAATTCCTCAAGATGACTCTTCATGAGAAAATGCATCCCATTCCTCTTTTGTCTTGACCCTGTGACTCTTTGACTTATCCATGGGCCGTCTTTTGACTTATATGCAACCAAAAATATATTCATTAATATTAAATAAATACGAACACACATTAGCCAAGATATGAATATTAAAAACACCATTAAATGTAATGGGGCCTTTATCACCAATGCTAGACCTTTGACATCAATGATAATCTCAACCTCATGGTTTTTCCTCTCAAAAATCCATTGGTATATTTGAAATGATAATGTGTGTTTGACATAGCTCACCCATGATAGGAATCCAACATATGAGTGCTAAATGACATCTCCAATAACTAGTACCTCTATCCTATCCTGGTACCAATCTAGGTCCCATTCCCCTCCTAGTCTTGTGAGAGTGTAATCACCTCTCCACCTCATGTAGCTAACTCTAAAGTCCATCTGTGCTAAAATATGCCATGACACCCTGATTGGTTGGATAACCCTAATGTGTTTGTAGGCCCAATAATGTAGCACAAAACCAATATTGATCCCATATCTCCTATGGGTATGGTATCCCTATAGCTCCCAATAAATTTGAACTAATAATACAAGTGCTTATGAAAACACTATATGATCTAACCACATCTTTATAAGAACCCCCAATGATAAGTACACAAATCTCCCACTACTTGAATCTAGTAGTGCATAGTATGTAACAACTATGATCATCATCATAAATAACTGTCTCATATCCCTATCCCTATGGTATAGTAGTATGTAGTGAAAATATCTAGAATTTTATCTTGAAAGCATGAGGTCTTCTCCATATAAGTGATCCATCTACTCATCTTGATCATCACTACTACTATGGTAGATTAGTTCACCCCATATCAATAGCTACACTATCTAGTAGATGTCCTCATGTAGAATGGTGATCTCACCTATCGATAGTTAGAATGTGTTAGTGGTAGGGTCCCATATCTTGATGAGTACCACTAACATATCTACATCCCATGGTACATGCTAGTAGTACTTCATGCCTCCTAGGCTCAACTAAGTCATATGATCCCAATCCATGTCAGTCATCCCTCAACATACCTCATCAAGGATCTGGGGCACTCAATCATGCATCTGTAACTACTTCCTCACTTTCTAGGTTTGATAAACTAGTACATTAGTTTACCTCATCCATCAAAATATGCCTAAAAATTATACTTATTACCTATTACCCCTACCTATTACCTCTACCTCCTACATTCACCTAATTTAATCTAAATCATAGACTCATCTTAAACTAAATCTTATCCTATTATTAAACCTTATACCCAAAATTTACCTTATATAACAATCCTACCCTTAACCTAAACTGTTAAATCATACCCCATTATTAAACCTTCTATCAAAAACTTACCCCATTAATAAAGCTTTTCACAACTAGCAGTAGTGGAGGGTCGACTGACAATGGTTTTTTTTGGAACCATCAACAATCAACCATTGACTATCAATGATCAAGTGGTTCATTATTGATGATCTACACTATGACCATTTGGTGGTTTCCTATCAACGATCACCAATTAATATAAATTATTGATGGTCATTGTGTAGTGACCACCAATGATCCTCAAGCCCTAGGGCTTGGTAAAACTACCTATAAATAATACCAAAAGCTAAAAAATTTAAACTACACACATACTAGCTATTCATTTCCAACACCATTCTACCTACCCATCACCAAATTTTCAAAATCCCCAAATTTCAAACCATTTAACCCACATATACACCCATCAAACAACAAAAACTTATAAATCAAGCAAAAACCAAATTTAATTTCAAAACTTACCTCATTCAGTGACCATTGTCATGGAGGTACCCTTAGAAATTCTACCATTTGGCCTCGCATTCTCCCTTAACCTCTCTGCATCCTCATCAATTTAATATCTAACTTAATCCTTAGTCAAAAAAACCCAATAAACACCTCACACCAATCATTCAATCTCTCCAAACTTTTGCCACTCCTTTTTCACACTAGACAAGATAAGTACCATGGGTCAAATATTTTTAAATGAGAAACTAAAACCCTTAGCAGATATTTTATCATCCCCTTTTTAGGGATGATGTATGACCACCAATGATCACTTGGTGACCATTGATGATTGACTATGACCATCTACAGTCAAAACCTTTAGGGATTTTGTAATCATAACCACATCTTTTCAAAATAATAATACTATCAACTACATTCCAATGGAGATTACCTACTCCACCATCTTACTAACCAACAAATTAACCTTTCCATTGGTCATTTTGGCCCCAATTTTTCATGTTTTACAATGATCTTACCTTTTTCATTTTGACTTCTATGACTACACTGCCATATTGAATAACTTGAATTGGTGTTACTTTGGCACACTGACCCATTTGTGTCTTCTTGGGAGCACTTCTTACCTTGTATACCTATGAATACATAAAAATTAACTATGATACTTATTTTTATGAGTGAAACCATAACCACATTTCCTAAATACAATCACCAAGTCCACTTTTCACTTGTCTTTCTAGTGCCACCCATGTTTTTAACCAACTAACTCAACTATAGCAATCTAGTCTATGCATGATATATGCTATCATACTTAGTTGAATTTTATGCACATATTTGTGCCTTAATTCCCAATAAAACCAATTTTATCACCCTCTTAACCACTTTTAAAACCTATAATTGACTCTATTTTACCTCATCAATTCTTGGTTTTAGGGGGAACACCTCCTCCCATACTTGAGGTAGTCAAACCTTCGACCCACCACCCATTTTTTGGGGTTGTAGCTTATTTATACAAATTACATGAAAAAAGGGGAAAAATGTAGATAGTAAAAATCCATGAACTATAGTTATAGATTTCACACTAACCTTTAGATCACCCCTAGACACCCTTGGGACCATTTTACAACTTTTCAATTGCCAAACCTAAGCCATAATGGCTAGGTTTAGTCATTTTACCTTTGTCTTCTCCACTGCCAAAGGTTTACCCCTAACCACTAATGGTTAGCCTCAACTACTAATGGTTAACCTTTAACTACCTCAAGGGTTAACTACCATTCAACTACAACTTACTTTTTTATTTTTAGCTGTTTGATGCTTGTGTGTAATCAATGCATGTTAAAGCTAAAATTAGATAGTTTTTTGAACCTATTATTTAACCTCTTGTTTCAACATTCTCTTTTCCTATATAAAGAGAAGAGGAGGAGGTGAAAGGATGAATATATCAAGAATAATTATAGTTTTATACATCAGATAGTATTGTGTAGGTGTTCTTCTCATTCTTAGTAAACCCAAAAAAGTCTCTAGTGAACTAGCAACCATGATAGAGATGAAAAGTGCTGCTACTCATTAATCAACAACCAAGCTATCATCACTCTACTATAATTTTTCTAGGGTATAAAACATGTTTTAATCCACTCACCTCAACATTATTTAGACCAATAACAAAGTTAAGTATCTATTTTTAGTAATTAGTTCCTTTGTTTCTCTCCAGCCTTCCCAACCAAACTTCTTTTTATCCAAGCCAATTCTAATAGTAACTATTGATGATCACCTAACCACTGATAGTTTACCCCTAATGATTGATGGTCACCTAACCACTGATGGTCACCTAATCATTGATGGTCTTACCCAACTGTCGATGATCACTATGTGTCAATTTCTAATGGCAAGCTAATTCCAGCTATCAGACCCTAACCAAATCCCACTTTTTAACTTTTTACTTGATAATAGAGGATTACCCTATTTTTTTGAACCATGTCTAATTTATTTAACATTAATATCTAATCATTTTTTTATAATTAGTCAAATTCATTTCTTTCAATCATTTCTTGTATTTGATTTCAGTATCCTCTATTATTTATACAAGCAATTTATATTTTGCTTTCAAAAATTGATTGTTTAAAAGTGTGGATTGATAGCCTCCAAGGAAGATTATACTTCTTGGATCTAGCTCATGATAGGAAATCTACCCTACTATCCAACTAGTCAACCATTTATTTAGTGCTTTTTTATTTGTAGGTCATTCCTCCCCAGACAAAGAGGAGTATCTACAACCATCTGGATCATAGAGTACAAACCAAATCTAGGTTCTACTAACCTCACCTTTATTTCAAGTATTACAACTTTCTTCTTAGAAAATAAATCAAAGTTTACATGAAAAACTTAGCTTAGAAACACAAAGGCTTGTGCCTTTGAGATCTTAAAACTAGCCCAATATAGGCTTACATGCCTATGACTAGAATAAATTCCCCAAATAGGCATTGTGCCTATAGACAGTTAGAATCCACCCATAATGGATTACACTAATGAACCTACCAAATTTGTTGTTATAATGACCAAGTAATATGAAGAATGAGTTGTGCCATGGCACAACTACCACAACATTGGCCCTAGTTCTTTCTCTACTATGCTTCAGGTGAGTGCATAAGGCTTGTACCTTATGTGAATTGATGCAATCATAGTTGAGTGACAAATGTTGAGTGCTATAGGATTATTTTATACTTGTGCCTAATTGTAACAAGTTAAGAACTAACTTGGAATATCTAGATAAGTTCTTAACAGAGTAAATGAATTAAAAACTCCACTTAAACTATAATAAGAAATAGATTGGGAGATAATTTTGGAACAATTATTAAATTTTAGATTAAGTGCCTTTTGAACTATGGATATTAGCATCATCCTAGGATAGTTATATTGATGCTACTATCTAAACCTAACGTAGTTGTCCTATATGACATACATGGTGAAAAAGGATACAACCACTAGGATGATTCTAGGTTTGTCTTTGCTTTCAATCTGCTATATTCAAATCTAGGTCATGGACTATCACTCATGAAATTAAAAAAACCCTAGTTCTTCATCTTCATAGTGACCTTAGGGGAAAATGGGTTAGTGGGCACATGGTGTTGAGCTAACCCCAAAGACTCCTCTATTAATAAGAACTACCTACATAGACAATACTTCAGAGAGGGCTTCAAATTGATGTAGTTATCCCCTATGTATTGGGTTGTGTGTGAATCACGTAATATGTGAAAATCAAGTATAATAATTACCTATCTTGTAACTTGGAAAATATAGGTCTTGTGTTGCTCCTTTATAACTTTAGACCTATGCATATGCTATCTTTATGAATGATATGGCAATAGGAGAAACTAAGAAAATTTTTATAACTTGAGTGCTTAATTAAATGTCTTTTATAAGTTTATTGGTGAGTAGGTAAGAAGTTTCTAGGTGAGAAATGAATGAGGGTTGATCTTATATTTATATAAATCCCTTTGGAGAAGTAACTCATGCTAAAGCATTTAGGTTGACCATTAGGATACGTTTAATTTTCAAATTATATTACTTTAGGGCATTTGACACTTACATTGGATCAAGACACTTGTGTCAATATAGGTGTCTATTTGGGAATCCAATGTTTAAGGAGAAGGAAAGTAGATATAAGCTCAAAACTTGTAGAGGTGGAAGATAAGTAAGTTTTAAGCATTATGGGAAATATAGAAGGTTTGGGTCATCAACATATAACTAGCCAAACCAAGATATAGGCTAATGGGCACAATAAAGAGTACATGTGAGACTTATGAAAGTGGAGACCATAACTCAGAGGAACAACCAAGGTCTAATTTTTCCAAGTGTATAAGACTAAGGTTCTATACAATCCATAAATACCATCTATATTCCCCCCCTTTAATCTAATAATAAAATTACTAGTTTAAAGAAAATTAAAGCATACTTGGGTGTGTATAACAAACATTTCCATTGTTTGAGTCCAACTTGAGTGCTTTTTTGGTGACTGACCTATAACCAAGGAAATTTTATAGCAATTCACATAATCTAGAATTAAAATTATTAAAAATATTGAAATTAAAAGAACAAGGTTTAGAAGTACACCTATGTATTGATGTAACCACCTTACCTATAAGAAAATAGATTTAAAATATGTATCATTATAAGGCTCTAAAACTAAGATTAGAAAAAACATATGTAAATCTATAAAGTGCATATATCTAAGTAGATAGAGATAGATTAGAAGGTGCATGCCACCGACCTTGAAGAAAAGGTGAGTTACCAGCCAATAGTTGAGATTATCTCAACCATGCAACCCAATCATACTTATAACCTTATGATAATGAGTGAAAAATGTAAAATAATACTATAAAATTGATAATGTTGTATGATACAATCAATCCCAACCTAAAAACTTGGCAAGATTGAATGATTTAATCACCTTAACCATACCAAAAAGTGAACCAACTATTATAGTAGATTAGCTCAATATAGTCTGTAAAAGTACATCTTAGTGGGTGATAATAGTACCTAAGAGTGTTTTAAAATCTAAAACTAATTGAGATTTAATAATATTAAGTACACATTAAATAACATATGCACCTTAGATATGTCTCATGTTAAAATTGTGTATAATAATGATACTGTTATCACTTAGAAGTGCACCCTACAAAGAACTTATATCTGTTATCACTCTTATTGATCCAATGGTAACTATCCAAAGTGTGGGTGACATTATGATAGAGATTAAATATATATTAAGGGATGTTTACATTTAGTACATTAACCCACTTCTCTCTAAACTCTCTCAGATAGTGCTTTCTTGACTAGGAAAAGGGTAAAAGAAAAATGCTAAAGCTGAAAATGGAAATAAAAACTAAAAATTAGGGTGATGAAAAAATGTTAGGATTAATTATTTAGATATATAAGACAATTTAGAAGACATAATTTTCAAATATTCACTTCATTCTCATACAATGACTCTTGCATCAGTATTTCACATAGAGGTCTTGACAAACACTCACACTAACTAGGAAAGAAAGAATAATGGTTGAATTCACTTCTAAATTAGGTAAAACTAGACCTAAAAACTCTATATGACCTAAAATATTTATTATTTTCTACACAAAAGCGAATTATTTATACATAAACCCAGGACAAATATTAATTCACTAATATCTATCAATGAATAACAACACACACTTCCTGAAAGCTTAAGAATGGAGGAAATTTCAGCTCTTTATTTCTTCAAAGGTGATGTAGTAAAATTTTTTGGTAGAGTTTTTATAATCCAAAATCATAGTATGATAATAATCCTTCTCCAAATGAGAATGCATATAGAATATAATAAGAGAGATAAGAAAATCAACTCCAAACTAGGAAAGAGTTCCACATGCTAGTCAAGTTAACTCCCCTTTAACTCCAACTTTAATTCCACTTTTACTTCAAACTATATTTAAAATTTACTATGTAAAAAATTTAGATGAAACACTTGATTTAATAATGAAATATTTAACCATAGGAGAGAGAGGGAGAGTTTACATGTCAAAGGGATCTTCATGCCTCTTGAAACTTGAGCTAACTCTCTGTGATCTTGCATGCAACTTTTGATCTTATTTAGTTAACTCTTTTTGGTATTTAAGTTAACTCATCTTGGGATTTCATGCATATTAAATTTAAACTTTATTTACCTTCACTTTCATCTTGATTTGACTAAACTTATCTTGAATTCACATATGGAGTTCAACTTGAGCTATCTTCAATACAACTTGCATTCATATTTGGCCTCATGTCTCTTCTAAAAATAGCCCAAATGGGGGTGTAGTAGAATTGGGATTCATGTTTAATTTTTAAAAGGATATATTTACTAAAAATATGTCTCTAAATTTTAACAAGATCTTAACTTCACTTATTCACCTTTGTATATTTTAAAACTCTACTTTTGTAGGGCTAATTGAAGACTTCTTGTTGTTGACCTGTAGTTAATAAATTTAGTCAAAAATGGGGTGAAATAGTTATATATAGGGGATCATGTGGATGTTTAATTATACATTTAATATGATTTATAATTATGTACTTTATGATGACCAAATTAACTTTCCAAATTGGTTCTTCGATATGCCTATCTTGTGCAACTTTGACAAGCTTCTTAAATACATTATGAGAGAAAAAACTGATGGATATTAATAATTAGAATATATAAGGAGAAAAATATGATTATAAAATAATAACCATGGTTTCACATTCCTTCATACAAAAATTTAACTCCAAAAAACACCATTTTATGCTCTCTTATTCTCAAGAAACCCTGATTTGGATTAAGGGGTCTAAAATGAGTTACATGCATTAAAAAAAACTAATAATAATATTTTTTTATAGGTATAAATGGTTAATTCTTGGAAATATTTTAAAATCTCCAAAACTCTTCACCAAACTCTCTAAGAAAAATTCACATCAAAGTGCCTGCTTGTTGCCTTAGGGATGACATGGAGATGTTTTTCAATGAGATGAGCCTATTTTGAATTGGTTTAAAATTAATTATAATTTATATATACCTATAAATTAATTATAAACACTATAAAATCAATTTTTTCCATTGGAGGGACCTAAAACACCCATTTCCAACTCCAATTATGAGAAAAAAAGTGAAGAAACCTTCATTCCCTACATGATCAAAACTATAGATTGAAATTTTATATATCCTCAGGTATATTAAGAAATTTAATTTTTTTTTAAAACCTTAAATGACATAAAAATATACCCTAATGTAAAATTTAAAGAATTTTCGTTTTAAAAAACTCAAAATATGCACTTTTTGGTGTTGACTAACTTGCCCAATTTCATTTCTGAATGTTTATAGGTATGTGTTTTGACATTTTATTAAGTTTTATTTGGAATAAATAACTAATTATTTTATAATTATGACATATAAAAACCCTTATTATCATTTCAATAATTTTATGTTCTCAAATAATCACTTAAACCACTCAAAAATTGCCTTTTTTGACTATCTCTCTTGCTTGCTTAAAACCCTGATGCTTGTACCTTTGCCTTTATCCTTTATTTATCTTATAAATTTTATTTAAAAAGGTTTTTAAAGGTATTATATTACATATAATATATTAAACCATCTTTATTTTTCAATAAATAATTCAAAATTTCAAACATTTTGCTTAAAATTGAGCCATGAGGGTTTAAGAAGGGTTTTAAAGCACCTATTCTTATTAACGATTGTTAATAAAGTTAAAACAATATAACATGAAAAAAATTAATGTAATATTTATAAAATTTGGTATAAAAAAACACCCTTAATATTTTTTTATCCAACTCCTCTTCACCTTCATGTATCGAGCATCTGAAAATTACCTTCACTAGCTTGCAAATAACTAGTTAGAGGAATAGAAGAAACCTCTATCAAAATTTGGACTTGTGAGTTGTTAATAAGAATTATTTTGTTATAATTAATATTTTATGTTTTTAAGACATTTTTATATATTTAATCCATGAATTGAGTGTTCTTTAAAACCTGCACATAAGCAACTTTCACCAATGGTGGAAAAATTATCAACAGGTACCAATGTATATAATTCTACCACAACTATGGATATGAATTATATAAATATGTGATTTTTAAAATTAAAAAAATATGTAATTTTGGATAAAATTATTCCAAATCATACCCCCACTATATATGGAAAAATTTAACAAATTGAAATAAGTGCCAATGTAGAGGACATGTTTTCAAAACATGCTCCCATTGAATTTGGGTGTGTTGAATATTGAATAAGTGTAGAGAATAAGATTATAAATCATGCCCCCCATGAATCTAAAAACCATTAATCTATGTTATTTATGCCTATATGACACGGCCCCATTAAATTTGAAAATTGATATAAGTATTAAATGTGAAGAACATGCCTCTATGACATGCCCTCCTTTGAGGTGAGGTGAGAATAAGAACTAGTAGTTACCTCACCTCAAAAGGATAAGACAACTGAATCATCTATGAATGTAACCATGTATCATATAGAATAACATGTCTAGGTAAATATATCATTAAAGTTCATAGAATAATGTGATCACATGAAGGTATGTTCAACCCTAAAATTATCTAGGTGATCTTATTATTACCCATAGATTTGATAAAGGGGTATGTAGAAATGAAATGGCACAAAGGTGATAATCAAATTTATAATAGGCCAATTATATGCTAAAATTAGACATATGTGTATGTTGAATTCATAAAACTAAAATAGTCTAAATGTGTAAATTACAACTAAACTATGTATGAAAATGGTAAGTAGTATACTTAGCTGATTCTGATGCTAACACAGTGATGGATTTGGAATAGGAAGGAAGAAGACTAGAAGAGAGATATAAAAAACTCCTTAGATTCTAGATCTAACACTTCCATAGCTCTAGACACTAATATTATCCTTTGATGGTTGCCACAAAATTACTATCTATGTTTGATGCAAGTGTCTTATATAGAATACCCACTAGAAAAAGATTTGACCACCTGGATTCTTCTAGGTTTTGCTTCACATTTGCTCTAGTGTATTCAGATCTAGGTCATAGACTGTCACTCCTTGAGAAATAGAAAAATCCTAGTTTTCCATATTCATAGTGACCTTAGGGAAAAATAGGTTAGTGTCCACATGGTGTCAAGCTGACCCCAAAGATTCTACTATTAGTGGGTACTATCTACATAGATAATAATACAAAAGAGGGCATCAAACTCATATAATTATCCTTTACGTGCTAGCTTATGTGTGAGTCATCATATATTTAGAAATCAAGTAAAATAATGACTTAGCTTGTAACTTTAAAAATTGATTTCTTAGGATGCTCCTTTAGTAATTGAGATCTATAGATGTGTTGTACCTATGACTAGTGTGGAAATAGGGAAGCTTTTTTTGATTAAATGCTTGATAGAGTGCTTTTGATAAGTTGCCTTGGTTTCTTTGGTCTTTTTCTAAGTCTTATAGGTGGGGAATGAATGAGGAGTGATATTGTATTTATATAAATCCCTTTAGATAACTAATTCACATTAAAACACTTAGGTCAATAATTAGGATACATTTCATTTGAAAAATAGATGACTTTAGGGCACTAGACACTTGTATTAGATCATGACATTAAGGATGATGCTAGTGTCTATCTCAAATGTTAGTGTCCAAGGAGAAAGGAAATAGGTACATGCTCAAAACTTGTAGAGGTGGAAGATAAGTACATTTAGGCATTTTTGGAAAGAGAGAAGCTCTATGTCATTAACATAAGATTGGTTAGACTAAGAGATATGTGGGGGCACAAGATAGAGTTGATGTGAGACTTATGAAAGCAAAAAATGTCTAAATTGAGAGTAATAACCAAGGTTTGTGTTTTCCAAGTGTATAATACTAAGGTGCTATATAATCATAAAATAGTGTCTACATTTCCCCCTTTAATCTAGTAATGAAATTGATAGTTTAAAGGAAAGAAACATGTACCTGGGTGTGTATGCACACCTCATCTTTGCATGTGCCCATCTTGAGTGCATTACTAGTGGTTGACCTGAAACCAAGAGCATTTTATAGTACAAAATTAGTGCATATAATTTAGGTTAAAATTACTTAAAATATATTTAAATTGAAAGAGCAAGGTTTAGGAGTACACTTATGTGACGATGTGACCACCTTGACTATTGGTAAGTTTATTTAAAAAAGATATATCATTTTAAGGCTCTAAAATTGAGATTAGGACAAATATAGATAAATATTTAAATTTCACATATTGAATGGGAGGGGAATATATATATATATATATATATATATATATATATATATATATATATAAAGAGAGAGAGAGAGAGAGAGAGAGAGAGAGAGCGATGCCCTCAACCTTAGAGCAAGAGTGAGTTTCCACCTGGTAGTTGAGATTAGCTCAATTGTGAAACCCAATAATACTTATAACCTACTAAGGCAAGATGATACAATTAAGTCCAATCTAAAATCTTGCTAAGATTTAGTTATTTTGATCTAAGTCAACCTATTTCACATTAAAAAAAATCTTTAGTTTTTTTTAAAGTCTTTCTATATCTATATAAAAATTTAGTCACTCATATATTCCTTTGTAGGATTTCAAAACTCATGAAACAAATTGAAATGTATCATAAACATCCATAAAGTTTCAAGTATTTTGGTTGAGTGTTTTTAAGATATTAAAGTTTTATAACTATTGTAAGAGGGGTTTAACCTTATTTACAAGATTTTAGACCTATATTTTGAATATATAGTGAAAAATACTTATAAAAACACCATGATACTTTTTCATATGTTATAAGACCTCTTAACACACATTTTAACCAATTTATAAGGTATTTAGATGACTAATTTTCAACTTAAGAAGGTTCTAAGACTGTTAAACAAGGTTTTGTTACAATCTATACACCTGCATACTATACTTGTTATTTTTTATCCCTCTCCATGCATGGTAAACAAATTAAGCCACTTATAGACATTTAAAGACATTAAAAAATACCTACAAATCAAATATCAATAATTTTAAAGGGTTAAAACACAAGATATGACAATTTTTATGCACACTAGGGTTTTCTAGGCAAATTATAGATCAATAAATAATTAATTATATATCTCAATATTTTTTAACTTATAAAACTTATTTCTTGGTTCTTAAAGACCTACACAAACCCCTCTTACTCTACCAATTTATGTGTTAAAAAATTACAAAAATGTCTAAAATCCACTCTTTTTTATGACTATATTTATGTTTAAAGCACAATGACTAAGGGGGGGGTGAATTAGTCTTCAAAAAATTCATTTAATTCCACTTCACATTAATGAGCCATTCATACAAACATATAAATCAAGAAAGTATAAATATATATCCACATAGACATGAAACAAAAGAATACATCACATATGTGGGAAACCGTCAAGGGGAACAAAACCAACTGATATCGACAAATGGATTACAATATTATAAGATAAAAACCAAATTTAGTGAAGCACCAACTCCATATGGAGCACCAACCCCAATCAACCATGTACCCACATGACTAAGCTTTAGTAAACACCCACTTAGAAAGAGGCACCAACCCCCTAGATGACTCAACACCAACTTATCCATATAATTAATTTTATCACCTTTATAATACTATGTTTCTCAACCAACATATGATCATCACCTTCTCATCTCTTCACATTCTTATCCATCTCAAAATGCCTTCTAGGCATCTGTGCTCAACTAGGTCTCTTCAAGACAGATTAGGCCATATGACCTTGCTTTTAGTACTTATACCTCATTTTATATATTCATGATAGTACCTATACTATATTATAATGGTATATAATACCTACTTCCACTCAAGGATCTTATATCATATTTTCTCCTTAATCCAATCTTCTAACTCACCTAAATAGGCTTAATATGCCTTATTTATATACACAACTTATGAACACACACCTCTTGGTTTGAAAAAATAACTTAACCACTTATATTTGGAATTAAATATATGTTAACACATGTTATCAAGAATAATCAATCACACAAATCAACCAACCACAACTTCATTAGACATTATCTTCCTTTAGGCCTTATGGAGACCTAATGAGCCTTCTTTAGACACACATTACACTTTGCCTCCATTAAAACACTTTAAAAATACACACATATTAGTAAAATATAATATAATAATAAAATAATTCTTACCCAACATAATTATAACACCATTACACCTTTTAATTCTAACCACCACTTGAAACACTCCATTAACACTGTTCTCATTAAGCATTTGAACATACAGAAAAATCTATCTTGAAAAACTAAAGATAACACATAATTTATCCAAAAAAATGATAATAAATCAATTATAAAAAACCTACATGACATTAAAAATACCATAATATGAATTAGACACTTTAACTCAGGGTATAAAGCCTCAAACTCATCATTGCAACTTGCTTACTCATAACTGCCAAGACTATTAAAAACATAGTCCTGAAACATTAAAATTTTAACACTTGTTTATAGAATTTAAAATAATTATAATGCATGAAAATGATAATATTATATCTCCAAACCATATTAAAATATAAACATCATATGGTCTAATAAAAACTATTAGTCTTACAAACCAATTTGTTGACCTCACTACACACAAACCTCACTGAGCTAGATAAGCCATTTTGGCTTCATCATTTTCACCACTTACACTATCTTTAAAACTCCTCAAAGACATGGAAATGAATTATAATTCATGGAAAAAAAACTTCATTTAATTTAATCCATAAATATATCCTAAAAACATACGTAGAACTAACTTCTCATTACTACTGGGTTTTGCCCAATTTGGTCTATTAGGCCTGTGTACAGTCAAAAAATATCTTTCCAGAATGAAGCTCAAACTCACTAAATAAAATAAAATATTATAAAAAACTTAAATATACAAAGTATAAATTACCTTATGTTCATTAAAAAATTCATTACACACTTCCAATCAAAAGACAAGGCTTCAAGAACATCTTTGTAACTCACTCACTTAGAACTGCCAGATTACCTAAAAACATAGTCATGGTGATTTAGACCTCCAACACCTGTAAAAACATTTTAAATTAATTATGATGCATTTAGATGATCCTATGATATAATTATACCATTATTAGATATAAATATCATATGTGAAACTATAAAATATAGGTCTTTCAAACCAATCTCATGACCTTATATCTCACTATCTTATCTAAACCAGACAGGTCAACTTGTGAGCAACTTTTTCACCATATTCACTGACCTCAAAAAATTATACCAAACATGAAAATTTATTAAAATTAAAAAAAAAATTATTCACTTGGTTTCATCATTATATCATGTAAACACATTTTAATTCATCTTCTCACTGCTGTTTGTGTTTTTCACTGTTTGCACCATTAGGCTTGTTAGTGACTAGGTAACTTGGATGACCGATTTAACACACTTTAGGGATATAAATTATCTAAAAACCTTCAAAGACATGAAAAATTAGTCTCTACCTTCTTCCTACATCTATTTTATTACTATTTCTAATGCAACTTTTGACTTTTATAGCAACTTATTTAGGAACAAGCTTGTAACTGAACATTTTCTCTCTCCTCTCTCTAACCAGTACCACCTATAGGTACCTAGGAGAGTCCAATAAAATATAAAATAGATTAACCAATTAATTAAATACATCTTGAGAACTTTTGATCAACATATTCAACATCAGGTCTTCATTAGTCTTCTAAAAGGGTTTAAAATAGTTTCTACTCTTAACAATCATTTATAATAAAAAAATCATCCAAAATTGGATGTCCAAGACTGGTGACTATGGAGAAAACACATGAAACTATTCAATAAATAAATATATAATAGAGAAGAAACCAAACATAATTTATTCAATAATGAAGATGAATTTCTTATATAAATGCTCTAAGTTCATAGCTCTCACAACTCTCAAAGCTATCATAGCTCACAACTAAGTAGCTCAAATAATCGACAATTTACTACACTAAATGCCTTATCTCTATTCTAGGGGGGCATAATTTCTTTTTTAGGGGGGGATAATTCTATTTTGGGGGTGGGGGGGGGAATTCTATGTACATGGGTACCTTATTAGGACTTCTTTTTGGGACCCATTTTTTATATCATCACCCACCTAAGCTATGCTTATGGGAGGGGTGTTGGTGTAGGAATTTTTCCCAATAAGTTTTGCCTACATAGTTATATTATCTTGCTTAGGGATATAGAGGTAATTTAGGAAGATTAGTCCCATATTCACTAGAATGTGGGGTTTTATTATCTCTCCTACCTATATATGTACATCTCTCCCTTTTTATTCAAAATCTACGGCATTTAGTGTAGTAAATTATGGATTATCTGAGCTACTTAGTTGTGAGCTATGACAACTTTAAGAGTGAACTTAGAGCCTTTGTATAGGCAATTCATCTCCATTATTGAATATATTGTGTTTATTTTCTACTCTCTTCTATATTTATGTATTCAATATTTGTGTATGTTTGATCTACAGTCATAGGTCCCAAAATTGGACATCCAAAACTGTTGACTATAGAGCAAACACATGTAATTATTGAATCAAAAAATATAGAAGAGAGCAAAAAATGAACACAATGTATTAAATAATGGAGATGAATTTCTTATACAAAGGCTATAATTTCATATCTCTCATAGCTATCAAAGATATCATAGATCATAACTAAGTAGCTTGGACAATCCATAATTTACTACACTAAATGCCTTGAATCATGAATACAAAGGGAGAGAGGTACATATATAGGTAGGAGAGATAATGAAACCCCACATTCTAGTTAATATAGGACTAATCTTCCTAAAAGAACTCTATATATATAATCAAGTTAATACAACCATGTAGGTAAAATCCAATGGAAAAATTTCCTACACCAATACACCCCTATAAACATAACTTAGGTGAGCAATGATACAAAAAATGGGTCTTGACAATAAGGCCTAATAATGTACCGTGTACATATAATTCCCCATAAAAGAGAGGTATCTCCCCCCCCGCCCTCCCCGCCCCCGCCCCCAAAAGATAGTATGCCCCCCATAATAGAGAGAGAAGTAAAGGAGCTAATAATCCCCCTCAAAATATGAGATCCTTCTATAGTGATAGTAGATTCCCAACACTAAATGTTAAATATGATTTAATTATGTCAAACAAAATTCCTCCCCTTAGTACGAAATAAAACTATAGAAGAGTGTAAATAATCTCCCCATTCTATAATAGAATATGAGGGAAAAAATATCATCAAATGTGCCTATAAAAACTTCTCAAATGTCTCCATGTCCATAGGTGAAGATACCACAATCCAAACAGGTACATACCTAATCAAAGAATTAGGTGACAAACCAGGACCATGTAGAAATGGTTAATGAAAAATATTTAGAGATGATGATGAGATAATAAATTTGATGAGGATATCATCAAACAAGAGATAAACCCTCAAATGTGTCCTCCATGTTTGTAATGTGATTCTCCACAAACAAGTCTAAAACACATGTCAAGAGATCATCACTTAATACTAAAATTGAAAGACTCTATATGTCTTGATGTAAAGAATCATTGAAAGCTCTCGATGAAGCAATTCTTACCTCTAAAGTAGTAATTGATGAAAGAAGATGCAAAGTGTCCTCAATAATAGATGGGGTGTTAATGTATGTCAACCATAAAAACTTATCATCTAATAAGTATGTGTCCACACAAGAAGAGGAATCAGGTGTCTTAGCAGGTGCTTGGTTCTCCAAGGAAGCATCACTTTTAGATGAAGATACAATGTCTCCATACAACTACTAGATGATGGTCCATGTAGTGAAAGGGCACTCAGTATGATCAATTTGATGCATAATATCCTTAGATATAGTTAGACATATTAGGCCATAAACCATGTCATTATTGTTAAACCATGCATTCTTTTGTTTATAGGTAGTTGTTTTAGGATCAACTCCTAAGAGATAAGGTTGTAGATCTTGCTCTAGTCAATGATTCTTTATCCCTTGCTTCCAATATAAATAATTCTCTGAAGTTATCCTTATAATAAATTTATGAAATTCATTACTAATATCCATGATGAAACTCCAAAAGTAAAACTTTATCTCAGTTCATGATTATAATTAACCCCATTAAATGTATTAACCATGATGCGAGAAGCATGTGTGAAAAAGAGAAGATGTGCAGTCAAGAACCAACATAATGACAACCCCATTTTCAATAGTTATGAAATTATGTTAGGTAGCCCCCCAAATTTTGGCACTTTATAAAGTAGTGAGTTTTAAAAGTCAAATTGGCCCAATGCATTGGAAATGAGAAAATAAACACTTTTACAAAATATGATACTCAATTTTGAGTTATTGTTTTCAAGATATTAACAAAACAATTTTCCCATAAATAGGCCTATGACTAAAAACATGCACTTGAAACTTTAAAAAAATACAATTGGGTAAGGAAAAATATGCCTTATAACCACTCATTAGCACTGACACAAAACCACAATCTTCCTCAAGCAATCTAAATGCAAAAATGCCCCTTCTTCTTGCCCCTATGTGCACTTAAGCGAAAAATAACTCACTTAAGGTGAAATAAAACAACCAATTAAAAAAATAACTAATTTTAAAATGATTTTAGGGAAAATTTATCAAAAAATATTAGGTCAAAATTAAGTTTTGAATTAATTAAGGAGAAGATAAAGTTGTACAACATCGCCAATGATGTAGGTACATATTGTAGCTTCTCTCTAATGCAGGAAAACCATTCTTCTAGTGAATGGTGAGTAGGTACAATCTGTTTGGATAGAATGTGGATCCAAAAGTAGGTTGTTTAGGCTTATATTCACTTTCTAATGTAATAATTATTACTCTCAGCTCCACACATGCTCAAAATAATCCAATATAATAATAAAGACTCCAAATGTCATAACAAATCCATGCATTTTTTTAGCAGATAACACCTTCTCAAGGTTTAATGCTACCTTCCTCAGATCTAACAATACCTTAGCAGTAGAGATCTTCCAACATAGCTATAAATAAGTAGTAGGCTCATTCATTTATTCAATGCCTCAGTCTCTTTATGCAATAGAAAATAGCACTGGCTTATTTTTTATAACACCAAAGCCACTTCAAATACCCAACCAAGATCTGACAAAGAAATGAAGAAAAAAAGATGCCAAGCTAGATGTATTTAATGTAATAGATGTTTTTCAATGTAGAGGTTAGATCAAACACTAAGCACCACTTCTAATGCCAATAGTTAGATTTAGAAAAGATAAGAGAAAAAGATGCCTAGAAAGATTTAGATGCCACTTACTGGAAAAAAGATAAAATAAAAATCCTTGTTTCAACACCACACAACTGAAGGTGACACCAAATATAAATAATGATGCTAAGTAAATAAAAATATCTCTTTGGTCAAAATGCATCAACTCCTCCTTTGTATATCCATGTCAAATCTAAAAATAAAAAATGATGTAATAAACCAGAAAAATTGATCTAAAACACCTTATTTCAATAGTTCTCTCTTCCTTACCAATGCCCCCAACTTGCTTAGATTTAAGAAATTATTGACTCAACAAATATGAAACAAGAAAAAGCCAATGATACTTAAAAGAGAACCAAACATGAATCATTTAGATCTACAGTGTTATCTCAATAATTTATAGAGAATACAAAACATAATATCTAATCATGATTTCAATAATGAACAATAATAGAAACATATGGTGATTGGTTTACCAACCCTATAGATCTGATACCATAAAAGAATCATCCAAAATTGGACGTCTAAAACTGGTGACTATAGAGTAAACACACATAATTATTGAATCAAAAAATCTATACCAGAGAAAAAATTGAACATAATGTATTAAATAATGTATATGAGTTGCTTATACAAAGGCTCTAATTTCACAAATCTCATCGCTCTCAAAGCTATCATAACTCACAACTAAGTAGCTCAGACAAGCCATAATTTACTACACTAAATTTCTTAGATCATGAATACGAAGGAAGAGAGGTATATATATAGGTAGGAGAGATAGTGAAACCCCACATTCTAGTGAATATGGACTAATCTTCCCAAATGACATCTAGAGCCCTAAGCAATCTAATACAATTGTGTAGGCAAAACCAAGTGGGGAAAATGCCTACAAAAACACATAAAGCATAGCTCCTTAATATAAAAGCTAATTCTTAAAATTTTGAGTTAGAAAACTTCTATATATACCATAAGCTGATTAGGTTCTCATGCAAAGGTTTGATGAGCTAATGAGCATAAGAAAATCCTTCTTGGGTTGAGAACCCATCATTCTAATCACTTGAGAGACATCCAAACAAATTTTCATGCCTTTATATTCAAACTATGACCTCAAACTACATTAAAAATATTGAAACAACATGCCTCACCTTTGACAATGCTTACATGAGCTCAAACACCTTGAAATCTGATCATCACCCTTCATTAGGCCACACTCTCTCTCTTTGCTCTCTAGACCTTGACCTGTAAAACACATTAGGCCTTAAACTAATCTTCATGCCTCTTTCCATGATATCAAGAGCTCACTTTCATTCTCAAATTATCACTCTCATTCTTAAATACTACCATATATCCTTCACATGCCTTGATAATAGATCATGATACCTCATTAGGCTAGACATGGTTTAAGAGAGGTCTAGATGAAAACCTTAACTAAAGGTCATACCCATGTAGGCTCATCCTAAAAATATCATGAGTGTTCTAATGACTGACATACATGATCAAACAACCACATACAACCACTCATGCCTATGTGTACTAAACTCACCAAGCCACCATTCTCAAACCTGTTCACAAGGTCTCTTCATGCCATGACTAGGCT
Organism: Torreya grandis; assembly: GCA_037957365.1. NCBI lineage: Eukaryota > Viridiplantae > Streptophyta > Pinopsida > Cupressales > Taxaceae > Torreya > Torreya grandis. The sequence continues at coordinate 885,143 of JARHVA010003484.1, read as the reverse complement.
TAGGCTACTTAAGTACTTGATGACCTGACCTGTTCCTTCCATGTCATGACTTGAAAAAATATCAACCAAGAAGATATAAGAAATCACACCTCACTCATATCACTGCACCATTCTTTTTATGATGACAACAATCTTCTACAACTTCATACAGACCTAAAACCACATGAAGAAGCATCATATGACTTGACATCTCTCTTCCATACACTTGAACACTCTTAAAACCTTGACCTATGCCTTTATACAACCATAAGACATTAGTTTCCTTAAAATTATCTCTTGCCTTAAAATTATATCTTTCCTTAAAATTAATTCTTGCCTTCAAATGTATCTTCTCACATGGCTTCCTATGTAGACATTAGTTGTCTTCAAACATCTTCCATGACCCATAACTTGATATCAACCTTAAAATTAACCTTGATAGTATGATCTTGACATGATACATATTTAACATCAATGACCATTATGCCTTTACATGATGCATGTTTTTGACATTAATGACAATAACATGCCAACAAAATTCCCCTTTATCATTGATGGTAAACACTCTACAAAAATGAAATCACTTAAAAATGATACTTTTCCCATCTGTTCATTCTCCCCATTTTGACATGAATGACAAAGGTTATTCTACTAACTAACATCAAATATTTGGACCTAAATTTCAATCAACAACATAGATAAATGCTGATAAAAACTCACCTTAAGCTCATACTAGTTGTTATAGACATAATTTATGGAACATTTGAATTGTACCTCAAGAAACCATGCTTCTTATGACCATTTTTATACTTCACAACATAGATCTACAAATATTTCCCAAACACCATACTCTCATCTTGAGTCATAATATGTAATCCACTCTTAGAAACATCTCTAAATAGGCTATTTCTCCCCATTTTGAACTTTCTCAAATAAACATGATCACACCTGCAACATCTAAAATCACACCTTATTGAAAAAAAGCTCAACACACAAAATATGAAGCATTACAAGAACATGCTCTCCCTTACTCCATACATAAATCCTTAAAATGAAATTATATCACAAGACCACTCACCCTCTCCTTGACATGATTGATATCAATCAAACCTCTGATCACACACTAGGCCACCAAATTCTTGACATCAACTAAAGAATTAGGGACTCCCCCTTTGTCTTCATAGCTTGAGCTCACCACATGAGTCATTAGGACTCTCAGACCATCCTCATCTTCCTTAAAGCATCTCTCATATACCAATTTACTAATTTTTAACCTCATAAGCCTAATTTCAACCTTAGATCTCTCACCATGTTTCCTACTAACTTCAAACCTCAGAGCTACCAAAATCCTTGAACTCTCAGACTACTCATAATAATACAAAAAGAAATTTGAAATGAATCAAGCATAGAATTTTTCATTCCATACCATGGATCCTCATGAAATGATCTTCAAAAACAATGCTCATACTAACCAAAATATTTTTCACCTTATCATATACATACAATCTATAAAGAACATAACTCATACCTTACAACATAGACAACTTGGAATCCTCTCAAGATGAATCCTTCTTTAGCTGCAACCTCATGCTTCTATAGATAGATGAGTGTCTTCATGAAGCTTAATGGAGTCACCCATTTTCATAGGGAACTAAAATACCATGAAATCAAGAGATTCCTAGATCTCTAATCCACTCTTCTCAACCATATTGTAATCATGATACTGATAGTCCCTCTTTAGTATTTATTTAGGCTTGACTGAAGCATTTAAATAATCCACCTTATCATCCTTCTCTTTGACTACCTTATCAATATATGTAGATAACACATGTTATTGATATTCTTTCACATCTAATCTTTGATCTACCTTAGCAAATATTCCATTTTTACTAGTAAACTGATCATGACTCACGTTGACTATGTTTGGTTTCCATATAAATGTTTGACCCTTCTCATGTACTCTAGGAGCTCCATATACCTTGTTATGTCTTGAGGGCCTTATAACTCTATTAAGATAGAATATTAAAATGGGTCACACATTATGATAATTGTATAAAAAAACACTAATGTTCTTACCTATTTAATGATCACTCCTCCCATAGTCCCATGATAACTCGTCCCTTGAGACCATTCTAAAATCACTTGCTTTATGACCAAAGATATGACAAGTAAAATAATAACCATTGAAATAATTGGAATACCTCATTACATTGGGATGCCTGATTGGTCTCTTCATGTTGAATTTCATGTTGGTGCTCTTAACTTACTTTATCTTCTCACACTCTTTCTCAAACTTAATCATATTGTCTATGAGCTACTCATGATCAACCTTCAAAGAATCTAGCTCTGTCTTCAACTGATCATACTCAATTTATTTTGATCTAAACTTTATATTGAAACCTTCTAACTAATTTTTGAGATCCTTAATGATCTTCTCATCCCATTTGGATTTTTTGACCCAGTCACTCTTCAAGGTACATATCTATTCCTTAAGACCCTTGACCATAGATCTCAAATCATTCTTCATCTTATTTTGGTGTTTCAAATCATTTAGGGCACTTATGATCTCATATTCAAGATCTAGTTTAGCTTCTCCTTCTTCACTATCATAGTAGACTTCTTCATAATACATTTTGCCTTTTTCCTTGGAGCAACCTACTTCTTTAGCCAAGAATAAAGCTCCATTGCCAAATTAATCAACAAAATCATCATCATCATCATCATCATCAAAAACATTATTATCACTTACCTTAGATTAATTCTTCTTGACTTCAAACTTAGTCAACATATCTCTTACATACTTAGCTTGTGAAATGAATTGATCTTCATTGCTATCATGATAAACATTATAATCATCATAATCTATGCTTGTAATTATAGGATATCCTTTAGGATGTTAGGAATGAAACATAAGAACACAATTAATAAGAGGGGGGGGGGTGAATTGGTCTTCAAAATATTCATTCAATTTCACTTAACATTCATTAGACATTCATACAAACAAATAGCTCTAGCAAGCACAAGTAACTATCCACATAAGCATGAAACATAAGAACACACCACATATGTGGAAATACCTCAAGGGGAAGGAAACCAACTTATATTTTTAAATGGAATATAGTAATATAAGAGAAAAACCAAATTTAGTGAAGCATAAACTCCACATGGAACACCAATCCCAAGTATCCAAACACCCATTTAACTAGGCTTTAGAAAGCACCCACTTGCAAGGAGGCACCAATCCCCTAGATGAATCAGTACCAAATTATCTACTTAATTTATTTGATAACCTTCATAACACTATGTTTCTAAACCAAAAAATTATGATCACCTTCTCAACTCTTCACACTCTTATCCCTCTTAAACTACCTTATAGGCATCTTTGCTCAACTAAGTCTCTTCAAGACTGGTTAGGTCATATGACCTTGATATTCATACTTAGTACTAATGTTATATATTCATGATAGTACCTATAATCTAATTTTATGGTCTATAACACCTCATTATACTCAATAATCTTCTATCATATTCACTCCTTAATCCAATCCTCTAACTCACCCAAATAGGCCTAATACACCTTGTTTATATATATAACTTATGAAAACACACCTCTTGGTCAGCCAAAATTACTTAAACACTTATATTTTGAATTAAATATATATTAAAACATGTTATCAACAAGAACAAATCACACAAATTAGTTAGCCACACCTTCATTAGGCCTTATGGAGACCTAATAAGCCTTCTTTAGACACAGATTACACTTTGCCTCCCTTAGATCACTTTAACACTCCACACATGAAATGAAAATATCATATAACAATAAAATAAACATTATTAAACATCCTTAAATCACAGTGACACATTTTATGTCCAAAAACCACTTAAAACACTCCATTCTTACTGTTCACATTAGGCCTTTGAACAGATAGAAAAGTCTATCTTGAATAACTAAAGATAAAACATCATTTAGCCACAAAAACATGATAATAAATAACTTAAATATAAAATAAATTAGATAAAAAATATCATCATATTAATTAGACACTTTAACTCAGGGTATAGAGCCTCAAACTCATCACTACAACTTGCTTACTTAGAACTGCCAAGACTATCAAAAACATAGTCATGAAACATTGACCTTATAACACCTATATATGGAATTTGAAATAATTAAAATGCATTAAAATAATCATATTAAATATTTATACCATATTAAAATATAAAAATCATATGGTCTAGTGTCAACTATTAGTCTTATAGACTAATTTGTTCACCTCACTATACACAAACCTCACTAAGCTAGACAAGCCATTTTGGCTTCATCATTTTCACCACTTAAACTATATTTAAAAATCATAAAATACATGTAAATTAATTATAAATTATTAAAAATAAATCCATGAACTTTAATCCTTAAATATTCCTTTAAAACATACTTAGAACCAACTTCTCATTACTACTCACTTAGAACTACTAGATTACCTCAAAACATAGTTATGGTGACTTAGACCTCCAACACCTGTAAATAAAATTTTAATGACTTATGATGAAAATATATGATCATATTATATAATTATACTATTATTATATATAAATATCATATGGTAAAATGGAAAATATTGGTCTTCCAGACCAATCTCATGACCTTATATCTCATTATCTTATCTGAACCAGATAAGTCAACTTATGAGCAAATTTTTCACCATATTCACTAACCTAAAAAAATTATACCAAACATTAAAATTTATTAAAAGTATTTAAAAACATATTTATTCACTTTGTTTCATTATTCTATCATGAAAACACATTCCAATTCATCTTCTCACTGCTGCCTAGGTTTTTCACTGTTTGCACCATTAGGCATGTTAGCAACTAACTAACTTGGATGATCAGTTTAACACACTTGAGGGGTATAACCTATCCATATAAATTTATGGACATGAAACATGGCTCTCTACCTTTTTTCTCTATCCATTTTATTACTATGTCCAATGCAAAGTTTGACTTCTATAGTAACTTTTTCAAAAATAAGCCTATAACTCAACATTTTCTCTCTCCTCTCTCTAACCAATACCACTTGGAGGTACTTGAGAGATTAAAATAAAATATAAAATATATTAATAGAGTAATTCAATCCATATTTATTATTCTTTAGTAACATAATCAACATCGCGTCTTCATTAGGGTTCTAAGAGGGTTTAAACTAGTTTATACTCTTAACGATCATTCATAAAGCATAACTCCTCAATATAAACAATAATGATTGGAATTTTGAGATAGAAACATTAAAAATATAACATTATCTAATTATTTTCCCGTGCAAATGTTTTAAAAGATAATGATCACAATAAAATCCTTCTTAGGTTGAGAACCCTTTATTTTGAGCACTCAAAAGACCTCTAAACAAAATTTCATGCCTTTTCCTTCAAACTATGACTTAAAACTAAATGAAAAATATTGAAAAAAAATGAATCAACTATTAAAGTTATTACATTAAATCAAACACCTTTAAATATGATCATGACCCTTCATTAGGCCACTCTCTCTCTCTCTCTCTCTCTCTCTCTCTCTCTCTCTCTCTCTCATCTCTCTCTCTCTCTCTCTCTCTCCTCTCTCTCTCTCTCTCTCTCTCTCTCTCTTTGCACTCTAGACCTTGACTTGTAAACTACATTAGGCCTTAAATTGACCTTCATGCCTCTTTATATTATCTAAAGACCTCACTATCATGTTCAAATTATCACTCTAATGCTTAAATTTTTCCATATATCCTTCACATGCCTTGAAAGTAGACCATGATACCTCATTAGGCTAGGTAGGGTTTAAGAGATGTCTAAATGTGGACCTAAACTAAAGGTCCTACCCATGTAAGATCATCATAAAACTCTCATGAGTGTTTCAATGCGTCAAATACATGCTAGAAAAACCTCATATAACCACTCATGCCTGTGTGCACCCATCTCACCAAGCCACCATGCTCAAAATTTTTCATAAGGTCTCTTCATGCCATGACTAGGCTTAGAATAATTAAGCACTTGATGCCTTGACCTATTCCTTCCATTTCATGACCTCAAAAAAACATAAACCAAGTAGATATAAGACATTACACCTCACTCATATCACTACACCATTATTTTTCTTATGATGACAATATTACATAGCTTCATACATACCTAAAACCACATGACCAAGCATCATATGACTTGACATCTCTCTTTCATGCACCTAAACACCTTTGACACCTTGACTTGTGCCTTCATGAAACCATAAGACATTATTTGCATTCAAATTGTCTCTTGACTTCAAATTATATATTACCTTAAAATTAATCTTGTCACATGGCTTCCTATGCAAACATTAGTTTTCTTCAAACATCTTCCATGACCTGTACCTTGATATCAACCTTAACATCAACATTGACAGTACAATCTTGATAGATACATCTATCACATTAATGACCATTATGCCTTTACATGATACACCCTTTTGACATTAATGATATCAACATGCCAATAGTATAATAAAATCTTAGGTAATTATGGATTATAATGAGGTATATACATGATTATCTAACTCTATCACCACATTTTCATGCTTGAATAAACACTTAAAGTGAGATAAACCAACTTTATTGTGGACTATCTTAGTCAAAATTGAATATGTAGATTTAAGAATCAACTTTTGAGGCAAACCCAACTATTGTAGGATTTCAAAGATCAATATTAGTTTGTTTAATACCTTTAAATACTTCCATTACTATGATAAGTGATTTTAAGGTTAAAAAATCATGAAAAATTTCAAATAGTACTCCATTTATAGGATTGTATTATCAAATACTCTATATGCAGACCTTTGTGACTCAAAATCATTACAAAATTACAAATTACCATCAAATAATATTCAAACACAAGTACTCACACCTACATGATGCGTAAAAATATTCCACTTTATTCATATATCCTCAAAATCACAAATTGCATTTTTGAAATCCTCAATTCTACCATCCATCCACATAAAGACCTCTTAAAACCTAAAATAAAACACATCTATAACTTTAGTCTTTGAAACCTCATTTTATAGATTTTTTTGGATTCTAATTAGATGATCATAACCTATCAATAAGTAACTAATTTTCCATAGTTTATTGTTGTGATAGACCTCAATAATCTCTCAACTTCCTTGAGACCTTATCAAACTTGCTTACCTTGTCATATTCCAACATTGAATGAGATTTATTTGGCAATATGGATAGATGTACATTGAATAGGTGATTTCAAACATTTATTTACATGAATTTAGACCCTCAAGGTTTATAGTCAAAATATCAATACCTTTTAAACATAATAAAAGCTCCCAAACTCCTAGTTACAAATTTAAATTATGAATTTCTTGGTTTTGGAGGGAAAACTAGAAACATACTATAAAGACCAAATCTGAAGCCTAATAACCTTATAAACTTTATGATGGTGTTTATAAGACTTCCCACACTCATTCATAACCATTTTATTATAAAATTAAGTTGAGAAAAGCTTTTTATTTACCTAGTAAGCTAAATAAGCTAAAATGTACATAGTTCTTGATGATGCTCCTACATCAGATTTGACCACCTTAACCATACCTAAAAGTGAATGAAATTTGTAGTATATTAGCTCAATAAAGTTTTTAAAAGTGTTTGGGGTGTCAACATGATTTTTTTTGTGATTTGGAAATAGTTTATAAAAGAGTTTGGGAATCTGACATTAATTTGGATTTTATAATATTAGGCACACATTGCATAACATATTTACCTTAGATATGTCTCATGTTGAAACTATGTATAATAATGGTACCAATGTATATAATTATACCATAAATATGAGTCTAAATCATATAATTGTCTACTTTGGCTAATTCAAAAAATTATATAAGTGTGGAGAACATGATTCCAAAAAATGCCCCTACTATATATGGAAAAATCTAAAAACTGATATAAGTACCAATGTGTAGAACATGTTTCCAAAACATTCCTTAATTATAATTTGGAGATGATGAATATTGAATAGGTGTAGATAACATGCTTCTAAAACATTCCCCCACTGAATCTAAGAATTATGCCAAATGTGAGTAAGTGTGGAGAACATGCTTCCAAAGTATGCCCCCACTAAATATGAGAACTGATACAAGTACTATATATTAAATGAGTGTGGAGAAAATACTTCCAAAACATGCCCCCACTAAATTTGAAAAATGTGATAAGTGTGGAAAACATGCTTATTTGACATGCCCCCACTAATATTCCCCCCTTTGAGGTGAGGGAAAGATAGGAGCTAGTAGTTACCTCAACTTAAAAGGATAAGACAACTATATAATACATGAATGTAATCTTGTATCATATAGAAGGAACATATGTAGGTAGGTATAAAATTGAAGCATATAAAACCAATGTGATGACATGTAGGCCTAAGATGCATGATAAGGATCATGGAAATGTCGATATAGTAACAATACAAACTCAACAAAAAAACAAACACACACACACACAAGATCTCTGAAAAGTAAGTCAAAATTAAATGGTCTAAGGAGACCATAAACAAGGGTCATTTTCAAATTATACACAATCAAAGGGACATGATTTAGTTAAATGTCCACAAAAGTAAGGATGACGTATTCAAATGTCTATATAACAAACAATGGCATATGTAAATGTCAAATAAATCATACATAAGAATGGGGTCTACAAATAAAGGAGCATATTCAAATGCAAAAACAAGGAATATGATAGAAAGGCAAGACACTCAAAGAAGTGCATAAAGTGAAGTTTAATAAACTAGCATAAACATGTCATAGTAGCCCATGGATCAATTTGTTAGGAAAAAATGTCAAGTGTATAACATATCAAGTACCATGTGTAATATATAATCATGGAAAAAGGCATGTGTAATTACATATGTAAGCTCAAACATGATAATTAAATTTTTCATCAAACCATATAACCTATACATGTCAAGATTGAAGAAGCAAATTCCCCTAATGTCTACATGACATGAATAGAGGGAAGGGCCAACAAATATAAAATATGAATAGATCATGTATCTATGTTTGCTTATATTGCACTCAAGAATAAATATGATGCACATGTGTGTATATAAGAGTAAATAAATATTCCATCCATCAACATATAACTAACACATAGGTGCCAATGATCCAATAGAACATGTAGGCTCTAAAAATGTTTTTGGATTTTTGAATGTTTTTGATTTTTTTGGAATTTTTAAAGAGGAAAGATCATCATATCATTTCATCTAATGGATGGTAATATATGTCTCCCCACTATGAACTTGGTGTAATAATCCATTTAAAATTTTGAGGAACATGTATAGGTGTAATATATTTCATTGTGATATCAATGGTGCTCTACATATGTAAAATAAGACTCTATGGTCATAGTAGGAGTAATAAGAGTAGAGGTTATTATAATCCATCATTTAGTTTTTGTTTGTTTTTTTGGCATAGAAATAATTTTTACATTTGGAGGTGATCTACATATCTAAACATGGTGTGTAGGAAAAGATGGGGATTTCATGGAATCCATTATATGTCTTTGATGTAATGGCTATTCAAGTATTGGCCACCTAGTAAAGGGGATTACCTATTACTTACCCCTTTGTGGTGAATTAAACTCAGTAGGATTGATATTTAGTTATCTAGGTATAAATTTATCTTGTCTTAGAGGATGCTCATATGGAATTCTAGAAATTGTAATTACTCAATTGGCATGAATGTATTTAAAACACCCATGCTCTATAGATGGTACTAATTGAATTGTGTGTATCCAAGGTATTACAAATAACATAAAATATGCATGTGTAATGGATAACTAAAAAGGTAATACCCAAATGTGTGGGACTAACTTGTAAAGGTAAGTTAATCTCACTAAGAACCTTCTGGGAGGTCCCATTGAATGCTCTAATTGATCTAGTAAAGGGGTGTAAATCATGATGAGTATAACCCTAGTTTGTAAGTAATGTCATGGTGAAATTTTTTTTACTTACACCATTATCAATCATAAAATTATGTATGGATTGTTTTTCAAGATATTATCAAGTGAATAGAGAATGAAGATCAGATTCATCATCCTTAATTTCACTATCATTAAAGGAAATAGAAGGTATATGAACCATAGGATGTTTATGTAATGTGTAAGTACCAATAATCCTATCGAGTGGGTACCATTAATGTGAGTGAGGAGGATGAACATTAAATTCCTTTTGGACTTCTAGTTTTTTCTTAGAATGGTCTTGCAAAGGATTGTTAAATATTTTCTATTTATGGTGATCACTAGGTTGTGACCTTGATTCCTTTAGAGGATTCTCAAATATAAGTTTTGTCATCGATAAGATCTTAGATCTGGTGCTTCAAAATAAATCATCTATTTGTAAAATAACTTGGTCCTTGATGATAGTCACAATAAGCATTTTTATCGTATCCTTTGGGTAGAGATTGACTCATATCAACCTCTACAAGATGATATATATATATATATATATATGTATATTGACACTCAATTAACCATGGGAGTAATGAGGCAAAATATCCAAGTAAATGTGAGAATTATCTCCTTAATGCATTGGATAAGACAAGTTGATTAGGTTGTCATGAAAATATGTTAACCATGGTGGTTATTTTATTTTTAGGCTTAGGAGGTTTTACCTTATAACTTGGTTTGATTATAAAATTGGAACTATATTTATATGTAATTGGTGTGTTTGCTACATAATTGAGCTTATTCAATGAAATAAGCTTCATTTCACTATCCCATACAACATGACACAATTCATTGAAATATTTGAACTTTTGTAAAATAATAGTCTCATGTAAAGGAACAAGAAAAAATTGCTTGAAAATGTCTTATAACTCCTTATCTATCATAATATTGGTCATTTTGGATAGCATTGTCATATATCTCAAGACATATTAATTGATAGGTTGATTGGTTCCTTGCTTGATTTTGGCAATTTGGGCATAGGAAACCTTTTCAGAAATATTAATGAAAAAATGTGATAAAAACTAGTTTTGAAGATGTTTGAATGCTTTTACGGATTGGAGAGGTAAAAATTATAACCATATAAAATCATAGTCCTTGAGGATTCTTAGAAATAATTTGGTAAAAAATTTATTAGTGGAGGCATAGTCAAGACATGTCACATGAAAATATTGAAGATGCTGCTCAGGATCACCCTTGCCATCATAAAATGGAAACTTAGGTGAAACAAAACTAGTTTGTAAAGGGTTCAAATATATCTTAAGTTCATGAGGGTTATGCAACACATATTATGAATCAATAATATGACGAGACTTTAAATCATTTTATTCAATGTTTGTAACCTTGTCCTCCAAGTTATTTATAACTTGAAGGAGTGATTGAACTGTAGGCATAGTGGAATTTAGATTAGCAAGTTGAGTAGTAATCAAAGGGGATGTAAACATGGTTTGATTAGTAATAATTATTTAAATTTGTATTTGTGTCGATACAATTAATAATTCCATGATAGGTGTAGTGATAGTAGTTTTTGGAAACAAATGTTTAAACACATAACTCATTCCCCTACAAGATGTATTATGTTATAATGTGTTCAAGGGGAGGGAGCTTTCAAATATACCTTTTAAAATTTTTATTTACAATATATTTTGAGGATATGATCAAGATATTTAGGGTTTTGATGAATTCACTCACAAAAAAATACAATTTTTTGCACTTGATCAAGGTTTATTTTCTCATTTTCATTTGTTTCATGATTTTCATTATCAGAATCTTATTATATGATAAACCTATTAGTATGTTTTCATTATCAACATGGGTATCATAATGATCTAAAACATGAGATCCCTCATTTTTTTTAGACACCTTATATTGTGGTAAGGGAATCTTAATGTGTTTAATAAACACACCTCCCAATATAGGACTATGCCTAAGTTGCATGCAAAATAATAGAAGTAGGATTTAAAAAAGTATAATAATCTAAAATGCTAGTTGGATAAAAACCCTAAGAATTAAAAGAGTTTGCATTAAAATATTGTGTTCACCAAATGTTTTACACTAAAGCGATATATGTGATCTTATTATTAGACCTAGATTTGATTAAATGGGTATACAAAAATAAAATGACACAAGGGTGATAATTAGATCTATAACAGGATAATTAGATGCTAAACTTAGATATAGGCATATGTTTAATTCATAAAACTAAGATAGTATAAATATGTAAATTAAAACTAAGTATGTATGGAAATAATAAATAAGTAATATACTTATCTGATTTTGATGCTAACATAGTGTTGGATCTGGAATAATTATGAAGAAGATTGAAAAATAGTTCTAGAATAGGCATCAAATTCTAGATTTGATGCTTCTAAATATTTGGACAGTAATGTCAACCTTGGATGGTTATGGCTATGCTACTATTTAGGTTTGATGTAAGTTTCTTATACATAATACTTGTTGGAAAAGGAAGCAACCACCTAGATGCTTTTGGGTTTTTCTTTGCCTTCACTCTAGTGCATGCAAATCTAAGTCATGTAATTTTACTCCTTATGAAATAATAGAACCCTAATTATCCATCTTCATGATGACCTTAGGGGAAAATGGTTTAATGGGCACATGATGTCAAACTGACCCAAAATACCTTGATGTTATTGGGCACTTCATACATAGCCAATACTCTAGAAGAGGGTCTCAGGCTCATTGGGTTCTCCCCTACATGTTAACTTGTGCGTGAATAATGTAATATGTGGAAATAAATTAAAATAATTATTTAGATTTTAACTTAAAAAATTAGGCTACTAGGATGCTTGTTTAGTACTTCAGATAAGTAGATGTATTGTACTTATGACTTGTGTGTAAATAGGGAAGATTTATTCAATTAAATGCTTGATAGAGTGCTTTTGATAAGTTGCCTTAGTCTCTTTGGTATTTTTTTAGGGGTTATAGGTGAGGAATGAATGAAGGTTGATATTGTATTTATATCAATCCTTTTGGATAGGTAACTTGTATTAAAGCACTTAGGTTGACCATTATGATATGTTTAATTTTTTAAATATATGACTTTAGGGAACTAAACACTTGTGCCAGGTCATGAAAATAACATAGATTATAGTGCCTATCATATATGTTAGTGTCCAAGGAGCAAGGAAATAGGTACATGCTCAAAAATTATATAGGTGGAAGGTCTATGTCATCAACATAAGACTAGTCAAACTAACAGATAGGTAAGGGGCACAAGATAAATAATGTCTAAAAGGCATTCATAAAACTAAGATAGTCTAAATATGTAAAGTAAAACTAAGTTATGTATGGAAATGATAAGGAAGTAATATACTTATTTGATTCTGATGCTAACATAGTGTTGGATCTGGAATAATTATGAAGAAGGTTGAAAGATAGTTCTAGAATAGCCATCAAATTCTGGATTTGATGCTTCTAAAGCTTTGGACAGTAATGTCAACCTTGGATGGTTGTGGCTATGATACTATTTAGGTTTGATTTAAGTGTCTTATACATAATACTTGTTGGAAAAGGAAGTAACCACTTAGATGCTTTTGGGTTTCGCTTTGCCTTCACTCTAGTGCATTCAGATCTAAGTCATGTACTTTTACTCCTTATGAAATAATAGAACCCTAGTTATCCATATTCATGATAACCTTAGGGGAAAATGGTTTAATGGGCACATGATGTCAAACTAACCCCAAATACCTTGATGTTAGTGGGCACTTCATACATAGCTAATACTCTAGAAGAGGGTCTCAGGCTCATTGAGTTCTCCCCTACATGTTGGCTAATGTGTGAATAATGTAATATGTGGAAAGAAATTAAAATAATTATTTAGCTTTTAACTTAAAAAAATAGGGTCTTAGGATGCTTGTTTAGTACTTTAGATATGTATATGTATTGTACCTATGAATTGTGTGTAAATAGGGAAGATTTATTTAATTAAATTCTTAATAGAGTGATTTTGATAAATTGCCTTAGTCTCTTTGGTATTTTTTTAGGTGTTATAGGTGAGGAATGAATGAAGGTTGATATTTTATTTATATCAATCCTTTTGGATAGGTAACTTACATTAAAGCATTTACATTGACCATTATGATATGTTTAATTTGTAAAATATATGACTTTAGGGCACTAGACACTTATGCCAGGTCATAACACTAACATATATTATAGTGTCTATCCTATATTTTAGTGTCCAAGGAGCAAGGAAATAAGTACACACTCAAAAATTATATAGGTGGAAGGTCTATGTCATCAACATAAGACTAGTCAAACTAACAGATAGGTAAAGGGCACAAGATAAATAATGTCTAAAAGGCATTCATAAAAAAATGATAGTCTAAATATGTAAATTAAAACTAAGTTATGTATGGAAATGATAAGGAATTAATATACTTATTTGATTCTAATGCTAACAAGTATTGGATCTAGAACAATTATGAAGAAGGTTGAAAGATAGTTCTGGAATAGCCATCAAATTCTAGATTTGATGCTTCTAAAGCTTTGGACAGTAATGTCAACCTTAGATGGTTGTGGTTATGATACTATTTAGGTTTGATGTAAGTGTATTATACATAATAATTGTTGGAAAAGGAAGCAACCACCTAGATGCTTTTGGGTTTTGCTTTGCCTTCACTCTAGTGCATTCAGATCTAAGTCATGTACTTTTACTCCTTATGAAATAATAGAACCCTAGTTATCCATCTTCATGATGACCTTAGGGGAAAATGGTTTAATGGGCACATGATGTCAAACTGACCCAAAATACCTTGATGTTATTGGGCACTTCATACATAGCCAATACTCTAGAAGAGGGTCTCAAGCTCATTGAGTTCTCCCCTATATGTTAGCTTGTGTGTGAATAATGTAATATGTGGAAAGAAATTAAAATAATTATTTAGCTTTTAACTTAAAAAGTTGGGCTCTTAGGATGCTTGTTTAGTACTTTAGACATGTAGATGTATTGTACCTATGACTTGTGTGTAAATAGGGAAGATTTATTCAATTAAATGCTTGATAGAGTGCTTTTGATAAGTTGCCTTAATCTCTTTGGTATTTTTTTAGGTGTTATAGGTGAGGAATGAATGAAGGTTGATATTATATTTATATCAATCTTTTTGGATAGGTAACTTGCATTAAAGCACTTATGTTGACCATTATGATATGTTTAATTTGTAAAATCTATGACTTTAGGGTACTAGACACTTATGCTAGGTCATGACACTAACATAGATGCTAGTGTCTATCCTAGATGTTAGTGTCTAAGGAGCAAGGAAATAGGTACATGCTCAAAAATTATATAGGTGGAAGGTCTATGTCATCAACATAAGACTGGTCAAACTAAGAGATAGGTAAGGGGCATAAGATAAATAATGTCTAAAAGGCCTAATATACATGATACACATAATGGAAATTTCTAGATAGTAATACTAAAATATCAACAAGAAAATCAAGAACACACACAAGAGTACTCAAAAGTAAGTACAAATGAAATGGTCCAAGGAGACACCAAACATGGGGCATGTTTAAATGTCGCATAATTAAAGAGACATGACTTAGTCGAATGTCCATAAAATTAAGGATGCCATATTCAAATGTTTATATAACAAAAAATGACATGTTTAAATGTCAAATAAAGCATACATAGGTATGGGGTTCACAAATAAATGAGAATATTCAAATGATGTAAAAAATAAGACAATATCAAGGCAAGATAATCAAGGAAGTGCATAAAGTAAAGCATAAGAAACTAGCATAAACTTATCATTGTAACCTATGGATCAAATGTGTTAGCAAAAAAATCATTAATTACCTAACATATCAAGTATCATCCAAAATATATAATCATGGATAAATTATAAATATGAGATCAAAACATGATAATGCAAAGTTACCATAGAATGATATAACCTATAATTATCATGATC
Organism: Torreya grandis; assembly: GCA_037957365.1. NCBI lineage: Eukaryota > Viridiplantae > Streptophyta > Pinopsida > Cupressales > Taxaceae > Torreya > Torreya grandis. The sequence goes on along the minus strand of JARHVA010003484.1, from coordinate 869,210 downwards.
ATATAGGTGGATGCCCCCAATGTCCTAGTGACATGGGTAGAGTAAACGCCCAACCTTTGAAATATGAATAGATCATGTATTTGTGTACGAATATATCACACTCAAGTAGAAGAGTGACACACATGTTTATGTAGGAGTGACTGATATGACATCTATTAAATTAGAGATAACAAAAATTCCAAGGAGCTAATAAAATATGTAGGTGTCAAAAATATTTGTTTAGATTTTTGAATTATTCTTTGGTATTTTTTTAATAGGTGAGGAGGAAAGATCATCCTATGATCCCATATAAAGGATTTTAATATGTATCTTCCCACTATGAAACTAGTGTAATAAGCTAGTGATAATACTAGGGAACATATATGGGTGCAATATCTATCATTATAGTATTTATGATGCTCTACATATATAAAATATAACTTTGGTCTTGTAGAAATAGAAGGAATAATATGATTATGGGTTTTTAGAACCCATCATTAATTGATATTTGGTTTTTTTAGAATAGTAGCAATAGGAACATGTGTAGGTGATCTAGATATCTGAATATGGTGTGTAGTAGATGAGGATTGCATAGAATCCACAGTATGTCTCTAATGTAATAGTCTTTCAAGTAATGGCTACCTAGTAAATGGAATTACCTATCACTTAATTTTTTGCAGTGGATTAACCTTATTAGCATTTCTAATTAGCTACTTCGGTATAAGTTTTTTTTCAAGAGGATGCTCATATGTGATTCTAAAAATTATAATTACCTGATTGGGATGAATGTATTTAACACACCCATGCACTATAGAAGGTAATGATCAAAGAGTATGGATCTAAGGTCTTCACAATAACATATCCAATATTCCTATGGAAGGTATAACTAAAAAGGTAGTAACCACATGTGTTGGACTAAACTTTAAAGGTAGGTCAATCTCACCAAGAACCTTCTTGGAGGTCCCATCAAATGCTCTAAATGATCTAGTATAAGGATTCAAAACATGATAAATATAACCTAAGTGCATAAGTAATGTCATGGTGAAAACATTCTCATTTTCATCGTCATTAATCATAACACTATATATAGGGTGTTTATCAAGGTATGCTCAAATGAATAAAGAATTAAGATTAGAGTCATCATCCTTAATCTCATTGTCATAAAAGGAAATAAGAAGTCTCTGAACCATAAGAGGTATATGTTATGTATAAATACTAATAATCCCATCTAATGGGTGCTAATAATGTGATGGAGGATGATGTGAATTATATGCAATTTATACGTTTAATTATTTCTTAGAATGGTCTTGGAAAGGAATGTTAAATATTTTTTATTTGTGGTGATCACTAGGTTGTGAACCTGATTCCTTGGGAGGATTATCAAATGTAATCTTTTAGTCATCAATTAGGTCTTAGATCTTATGCTTCAAGGTAAAACATCTATTTGTAGAATTTCCTAGTCCCTTGTGATAATCATAATAATCATTCACATCATATCCTTTAGGTAGAGGTCTATTCATATCAACCTCTATAAGATGAGGGAAAGATATAAGATGACACTCTACTAACCATGGGAGTAATTAAGTGGAAGACTCAGGTAATCATGTAAATTATATCTTTGGTGCATTAGATATGACAATATAATTAGGCTACTATGAATGTGGTTGTTATTTTTTAGGCTTAGGATGTTTTACCTTATAACTTGGCTTGATTATAAACTGATACTTGATGTAGATATAACTAGTGTGTTTGATACATACTTGTGCCTATTCAATGAAATAAGCTTCATTTCATGGTCATGTATAACATGACTTAAGTCTTGAAAAGATTTTAACTTATTGAAAACCATGGACTCATGTAAAGGATCAAATAAACTTTACTTGAATATGTCTTACAAATCCTTATTTGCAATATGATTGGTCATTTTAGTCAACATTGTCTTATACCTCCAGACATATTCATTGATGGGTTCATTTGTTCCTTGTTTGATTTTATAAATTTGAGCATATGAAACATTTTTATATATATTAATGGAAAAGTATGATAAATACTAATTTGAAAGATTTTTGAATGATTTCACAAATTAGAGAGGTAAATCATAAAACCACCTCAAAGCATAGTCCTTCAGGCTTCTTGGGAATAATTTGGTCAAAATTTTATCATTAGAGGCATAATCAAGGCATGACACATAATTTTTTTGAAGATGTTACTCATGATCAACCTTGAAATAATAAAATGTGAACTTAGGTACAACAAAACTAGTTGGCAAAGGGTGCAAAGACATATCAAGTGTAAGAGGGTTATGTAACACATCTTGGGAATCAATAACATGAGGAGATTTTAAACAATTTTGTTCAATGTATGTAGCTTTGTCATCTAAGGTCTTTATAACTTGAAGGAATTATTGAACTATGAACCCATAAGGATTTAGATTAACAAGTTGAGTATTCACCAAATAAGATGTAATCATTATTTAAATAGGCATATAAACTAGTATTTGAGTTGAAACATTTATTAACCCCATGGTAGATATAACAATAGTAATTATAGGAAACAAAGGCTAGAAGACATAATCTATGACTCTAATAGATGTATTAAGTTGTAATGTGTTTTAGGGGGAGGGGGGTTGTTGGTATATGGGGATGACCATAGTTTTAAAAACATGATTAATAAAAGGACATGTTTGGTCATCTATGATTTTTGAGTTGTTAGTTTCTAAAATGGTTTTTAGGATTTCATCAAGATCTTAGGGGTTTGAAAAATACACTCATAAAATAATGCAATTACTTTCACTTTCTCATGGTCTATTTAATCATGTTCATTCGTTTCATTAGACTCACAAATTTTATTATTAGAATCTTCTTCTATGGTAACCTCATCCATATGTTTTCCATTCTCAATATTAGTATCACCATGATCCATAGGATTATACCCCTCTCAACATTGGTATCATCATGATCCATAGGATTAGATCCCTCATTGGTTTGATACATATTAGGTGGTGGGAGGGAAAGATAAATGTGTTTAATAGGCACACCTCCCAATCTATGTCTATGTATAGGTTGCATGTAAAATAATATAAGCAAGGAATGAAAAAGTACAACAATTTAAAACCTTAGCTAACTAAAAACCCTAGGAATAAAAAATGTTTGTATTCATATGAATTGAGTTCACTAAATGTTTAACCCTAAAATGAATATAGACTAGGGTTATCTAGGATTAAATGGGATATATATATATATTATATATATATATATATACATATATATATATATATATATATATATATACATACATATATATATATATACATATATATATATACATATATATATATATATACATATATATATATATACATATATATATATATATACATATATATACATATATATACATACATATATATATATATATACATATATATATATATACATATATATATATATATATACATATATATATATATACATATATATATATACATATATATATATATACATACATATATATATATATATACATATATATATATATATATATATATATACACATATATATATATATACACATATATATATATACACACACACATATATATATATACATATATATATATATATATATATATACATATATATATATATATATACATATACATACATATATATATATATATATACATATATATATATATATACATACATACATATATATATATATATATATATATATATATATATATATATATATATATATATATATATATATATATATATATATATATATATATAGACACACACACACACACACACACACACACACACACACTTTAAGGTAAAAGGGTGATAAAATATCTCTAAAGTAGGCTAATTAGATGCTAAAATTAGATATAACATATGTTAAATTAATTAGACTAAGATAAGATAAAAATAGTAAATACAACTATGATAGATATGGAAATTACAAAGAAGTAATGTACCTAGATGGTTTTAATGCTAACAGAGTTATAGATCTGGAATAGGGAGGAAGAAATTTCAAAGATGATTTTGGAATAGTTGTTAGATTCTAGATTAAGCACTTCTAAAACTATGGACACTAGCATTAGCTTGGGATAGTTACATTGATGCTAATGTTTGAACCTAATGCAAGTGTCCTATATAAAATACCTATTAGAAAATGATGTGACCACCTAGATGCTTCTAGGTTTGTATTCATTTTCACTTTAGTCCATTTAGATCTAGGTCATGGCCTATCATTCCTCATGAAATTTTAAAAACCCTAGTTCTTCGTCTTCATAGTGACCTTGGATAAAAATGTGTTAGTGGATACATGGTGTTGAACTAACCCCAAAAACCCTTATATCAATGAGTTATATCTACATATCTAATACTTTAAATAGGGACTTAGATTGATGTAGTTCTCCCTAACGTGTTGTATTGTATGTGAATCATGCAATATGTGAAAAATAAGTACAATAATGATTTAGCTTGTAACTTAGCAAATATAGATCTTAGGTTTCTCCTTCAGTAATTCATACCTATGTATGTGATATCTCTATGAATGATATGGAAATAGGAGAAAATAGGTAAGATTTTCTCACTTGAGTGATTGATCAAATGACTTTTATGATTTTCTTGGTCAGCAGGTAAGAAGTTTATAGGTGAGGAATGAATGAGGGCTGATCTTCTATTTATATCCTTTGGAGAAGTAACTCATGTTAAAGCACTTAGGCTAACCATTAGGATACATTTCATTTGAAAATTAGATGACTTTAGGGCATTGGACCCTTACGTTAGAACATGACACTTGCATCGATGAAGGTGTCTATTTGGGATGCTAGTTTTTAGGGAGCAAGAAAGTAGGTATATACTCAAAACTTGTACAGGTGGAAGATAAGTAAGTTTTAATAATTATAGGAAAGATATAATGTTTGGGTCATCAACATAAGACTAGTCAGACCAAGAGATAGGATAAGGGGCACAAGATAGAAAAGATGTGAGACTTCCAAAATTAGGATAGGCCCAAACCTAAGAGGAACAACAAAGGTTTGAGTTTTCCAAGTATACAAGACTGAGGTGTTATATAATATTAAATATCATCTACAATATGCTATGTACTAAAGATTTTTTTAACACATATATCTAAGGACCAATATGATATATTTATAGTAGTTGCTTATGTTTCATGATTTCCTTTTATGCACATCCATAAGTGTCTTTCCTTGTTATTATCTTAATTATTTGAGCATTTGAATATACTCCATTGATTATGGACCTCATGCATTTGTTTACTTACTTTGACATTTGAATACATCATTGCTTATTGTATATACATTTGAATATGTCATTGCTTTCCTTATGGGCATTTGACTAAGTCAAGTCCCTTTGATTATATGACATTTGAACTTGCCCTTGTTTGAGGTCTCCTTGGATATTTATCTTTTGATTTGATTTTGAGTGCTCTTGTGTGTGTGATTGATTATTTGTTAATCTTTTAATATTACTATATAGACATTTTCATGATCTATATCATGCATCTTAAGCCTTAATTTGATCACATTCTACATGCATCAATGATATATTTACCTAGACATGCTTATTCTATATGATACATGATAAATTCACAAATTATATAGTTATTTTATCCTTTTGAGGTGAAATTAATACCAATTTATACTTCACCTCACCTCAAAATGGGCATATTAGTGGGGGCATGTCATATAGGCATGACGCCCACATTGTTCATAGTTTCATATTTAGTGGGGAAATGTTATGAAAACTTGTTCCCCACACTTATACAGGTTCTAAATTTTATAATTAAGTGGGGGAATGCCATGGGAATAAGTATCCCACACTTGACAAATATCAAATTGGATAAATTACATAAGTATATGATTTAGATACACATTTATGGAAACATTATATACATTGATACCATTATTATACCCAAGTTTAAGCTTGAGACATATATAAGGTGCATATGCCACGAAAATAGGACCTTAATTTGAAAAATAAAAATTATTTTTAGATTTAAAATACCTCTATGGACTTTATCATACACCATGATAGCACTTTATAAACTATTATTGAGCCAATCTACTACAATAGTTTATTCTATTTTGGAAAGGTTAAGGTGATTACATCACTCAATCTTACCAAGTTTATAAGGTGGAGGGATTAAATCATCCACCCTCACCATATTTATAGTGTGAGTTGGGTTGGATCACTCTATTCACTAATTTATAAGTATGATTGGGTTGTATGGTTGAATTGATCCTAATTATCAGGTAGAAAATCACCTTTTCTCCAAGGCTAGGGGCAAGTTATCTTCCAATATTTATATATATACACTTATAGGTTTTCAAATTATCATAATCCTATCTCCAATACTTCATATTAAAGCATCTATTAAAATTAAATTGCCAAAAGGTAAGAGGATTAAATCAATACATGTGTACTCCTAAACTTACTCTCATTACTTTCAAGCATTTCAAATTCTTTGAATTCTGGATTATATGCACTAATTATATATTGTAACATGCTCTTGGTTTTAGGTTGGTCATCAATATAGCACTCATGTTGGACTAAAAAAATGAAAGGTGTGTTATACACACCCATGTATACATTCATTTTCCTTTAAACTAGTAATTTCATTACTAAATTAAAAGGGGGAAGTGCAAACACTAATTCTAAATTATATAGCACCTCAATATTTTTTACTTGGAAATTACTTATCATGGTTGTAGCCTTCAATTCCTAGACCTTCCTAATACCAAAAGGCTCACATCCATGATCTCTTATGCTTATTGCTTATCTCTTAGTCCAACTATATATTTTTTTGATGACCAAGATTTCTATACTACTCAAAATTCTATAAAATTACTTATTATCATTCACTAAAAGTTTTAGACTTGTACCTATTTTCCAGCTTCCCAAAGACTTGCATCCCATCTAGACACCTATGCCAATTTAAGTGTCCTATGCCAAACTAAGTTTTCAATGACCTAAAGTCATAAAATTTGTAATTATAACATGTCCTTATGGTCATCCTAAGTGATTTAATGTGAGATATTTCCCAAAAATATTGGAATATACACATGATCAATCCTCATTCATTTCTCACCTAGTAAAAACCTAACACATCAAAATGAAACTTACCAAAATAACTCAATCAAACATTCAAATGAGAAAAACTTACCTATTATTCCGTATTTTAATATCAATCATAGGGAAAATCTATCAACATGTTTGAAGTACTGAAGGATCATTCCATGAGCCATATTTTCCAAGTTACAAGATATGTCACTTTATATACTTGTTTGTCACACATTGCATCCTTATGCACATACAAGCCAAAACATAGGGGAAAACTACATAAGTTTGAGGATGTTTTCAATGTATTGGATATGTAGACAATGCCTAATTATACAAGGGTCTTTAGGGTAACTTGAAACCATGTTCCCAATAACACATTTTTCCCATAATCACTCCAAGGGTGAAGAAGCTAGGGTTTTATCATTTGATAGAGAGTGATAACATGTGCATGAGATATGAACACACCAAAGCATAGGTGAATAAAAACCCATAAGTTTATAGGTGGTGACATATAAATCAGGTCAATATTTCATACTAGAAACCTACATCTAACTTAGCCACCAATGTCGATGTAGCTATCTAGATCTGACACAAGCATCCAAGGTCACACAATGTAAATTTATAGAATCTAATGACTATTATAGAATATAGATCTAGTATGCTTCTAGCCTATTTCATATCAAATCTACATGAACATAATAAACTATTTAATTAATCTTATTTTATATTTATTACAATATCAATAAATAGTTGTACTTTTTATTTTTAGCAAATCTCAATATTATAAATTCAGGATATTGTTTATCTAAGTTTACAATTAATTGGATTGTTATAGATCTATTTGTCATTCTTATGTTTATTCATTTTTATTTATTAACCCTATAATATATTGACCCATCTCAATTTAGTGTTAAATACAAGGTTCCATTTTTAGGTTAGCTTGTTTTGGGCTTCCTATTGCTCGTGTTAGCCCATAAGGCTAAAAATGCCTCCCAAAGACAAAACTTGTACAAAGTGAAAACTATGAGGTTTGAGGTTCCTAAAAATATTTAATGAATAAGGGGGTGAAAATTTTAGGGTGGTTTTTAGAGGTCCCTTTTAATTTCCCCCTCCTCTGGGCCTTTAGGTAGTTGTAATTATGGACACAAAAATATCCATACTCAACTAAAAAGGGTCTGGAAGCATCTTTGAGGGAAAGAGGTCATATTTGGAAATGTAATTTTTTTCACAGCCTCAAAAATTATTTTGTATATAAGGTCACAAAAAAATTATGGGGTCCATTATGGGGCCATCCAACTTTTCAATTCTTTACTCACTCGAATCAGTTGAACAAAATTCATATAGGTTTGAAATTTTTTTTTGGTTTAATAAATTCATAGGTTTGAACTATATAAAACTAATTTTAGTTTTAATTTAAATTTTATATATATATATATATATATATATAATTTTATAAAATGATCATTGATTAGTTATAAAACCACCCCGGCCTACCACAACTACTAGTGGCTTTGATAACCACATGGTTATCAAGTCATGCCACAACTAATCATTTACAGTGGGTTTTAAAACCACATGCTTATAAGCCACCAAGGAATTTTCTAACCTCCTCCTAAGGGATTAACATGCACAACATATGATCCCATGAGTAAACATAGATTAACTTTAGATAAATCTCCTATTAGAAGTGGTGAGTGCCCTCCTAGAGGGCTCATGTGAATGAAATTACCTTACATACTAACTAATGTCAAAAAAATCATATCTATTAAACTGCTGAGCCTAAAATTATGAAACAAAAGGAAATAAACTTAGAAAATCCATAATTTCATACCAAAATTATTTTTAACCATATAATGTACTATTTTACATAAAAAATAATTAGACAAAGTGAATGCAAGTTATAAATGAGGTATAAGGGATTTTAGTGCAAAAACTTTAAATATTAATATAAAATCACTCATAACTCTAAAAATTATGTTGTTAATTGCATAAATTCCTTGATAATCCATAATTACAATAAAATAAAAATTAATAGAAATTAGAATCCTTTCATGTGCTTAAAAATTATATGAATGCATCTAACCTTCCTTGAATTCATCATCATTAATGGATTCCACAATTTTTGGAAAGAGAAAACATTTATTTTCAGGCATATATAAAAATACATGTCTATTCTAAAATATACAATGTGAATTTTAACATAAGATAAACATTTCATTTTATTTACAACTTGATACACTCACTAGGAAGAGTATGTAAGTGATATAGACACATCATGCTATTTCCAATGACTATTGCAAATTTTCTTCTTATACATATTTTTGACTAAAATAATAATAATAATAATAATAATAACAACAACAACAACAACAACAACAACAACAACAACAACAACAACAACAATAATAATAATAATAATAATAATAATAATAATAACATGGATCTAAAAAATATAATATGATTTCTTTAAAAGTTTAAACAAAGTGTTGAACAAATTTGGTCTTCACTTGGATTCCAGACTCAATCACAAGGCCAACCAAAGGAAGGGCCTGCCTCCCATTTTTTACCATCATTAGGAGGCTGCCCTAGGCACCCCCAATCCTATTAATCCCATATTTAGTTATCATAAGGTGGACAAGTTGATAAAAGGAGGTTTATATGGTAATTAAGGCTAGACAAGGAATGCTCACTAGGAAACACATCTAAGAGGCTACAAGGTCAACTACACAAAAGAGGTTTCCATATCCAAACCAATAGAAAAGGAAATAAAAACATAATATCAAAAAATAAATTATTAATAAGTATAAATAATGTGTTACAACACCAAAAGGATCACTAAATGATAAGAATAACATGGGGATAAAGCACCATTATTCTATTGTTTCTTGGCCACGAGAGAGCATACACATACTTGAGCATGCCAAATAACCATGTAGAAGGCCCTTAATAACTATAATTATACCATCCAACTATAAATACACAAAATGAAACACCACATAGGATGGAATTAAGAGGTCCACTTGTTTCTACCAATACATATAATAAAACTACGTAAGAGGGCATCACAAATTTGGTCCACTTGCCAGTACCAATACATGAGAGTACACAACAAGCATGATAATTCAAATTTTTTTTGGAAGCATAAATTTGTCACTTTAAGATGATAAAATTACATAAAAAAAATATTTTTAGTATGGATATTACATCTTCAAGCCCAAGTGGGCATGAAAACTACATGGTGACCATTAGCACAACCATGGAATTCGAGTAAAAAAATAGGGTAAGCCAAATGGCCTTACACTTTAAAATTTCAAACAAAGGAAAGGAGAAAGATAATTTTAATAAAAATAATATAAATGAAAATGGACGTGGAATTCTAACTTTAATCTTATTGGATCCACTCAAGAATGCATCTTACAAACTTTGGGCAATAGTTATCCTCCTCTTTCTCTTTCTCCTTCTCTTATCCACTTTTAATTTTCAAAATTTAAAATGAGAAAAAGTCCTCTCAAGGAAGGTTTTCTTTCCTCAAATAGGATAAAATCATTTCTATATAATCCAATAGGAAGGTGACATGTGTCTTTTCCCATCCATTAGTTCATGGTAAAAAATATGTCCCTCTTCATAACTCAACTTACAAGCCCATGCGGGCAAGTAAGAAAGTACATAACTCATAAATGAACCCACTATCCCATGACATAAATGACACATGGATTTCCTCAAAAGTACTCTTTGGCTACTATAAATATTCTCCAAAATTCCTTTTGGCCCAAGGACATAAAAATCAACCCAAAATATTTAAAAACTACTTTATGTCACTCTTTAAAATCAACTCTTCCAATCCGTCTAAGATTTGAGTCAAAGGGGACCACTTAAGTGGCTCACAAAACACTTTATGAATGGAGTAAAACTTAAAATAGAACTCTTAATGTTAATAATGAAAGATGATAATAGTATATAATGGGGGTGAATAGTGCTAGGGAAGTTAAGGAAGTCCACTTTTGACTAGGTCCAGAAATGATACAAGGGGTGGCTTGGATTAATAAAGGGTAGAGTGGACACATCACCAATCTACCAATGATGTGCTCATCCCTGGTCTAGTCTTAGTTACCTTGTCAACCTCCCTTGTCAAATGTAAAATATTGGACACATGAAATTCCCTACCCTAGATAGTTGAAAATGCATAATATAAATACAAATGATATTAATCCACACAACATGCATGTGATGTATCCAAGGCATCACATATCAATGGTAATAAACTAATAACAATCATATAAACATATGTAAAATCAAATACATGTTTAAGATCACTATCTCTAGTAGTATGGAATCAATACTCATAAATATAGATAACCAAAATAACATAAATAAAATGACATCACAGTGAATGTAATAATAATCTAATCTAAGTAGATAAATGTTATGGCATAAGAAAATAAACATCATCACATAACATATATAGAATCTCTATCTCAATCATAAGGATTGAATAACATATAGTATCTCAATAACATATAAATCATGTCTTAACATGATGTGTGTATTATTTAGCACTTTTTGGAAAGATTTAAAGGGTGAATAGCCTAATAAAATAAATGTCTAAGGTATTCTATAAGTAGGCCAATTAAATAATTTAGATTCACACTATATTTTGATAAAATGTTGAATTATGAAAATATGCTAAATATAGAAACTAAAATGTTAAATAGTAATTTGATTTCTTAAATACAAAGAAGAGATAATACTTGGATTATTGAATGATGTATACATAGATATAGGAAATGTTGGTGTAAAAATAGTTAGGATGATGTTCAATTGTGACTCATCAAATTCTATAAATCATCTCTCTATCAGCCTTGACACTACCATAAAAATAGGGACACTAATGTCAATACTTATATTATATACATAATACATTTCCTTTTATATAAATCCCACTTGTACCTATTAGGGTTCACTATTGCCTTATAAATTATCAACTAGGATCACATGCATAGGTTCTAGATATTAGTGTGAAGCTCAAAACCCTAGGTCCTCTAATTAAGGCATGTCACCTTGAAAAATATGGGTTAGTGGGCTAAATTGAAGTCAATCTAACCACAAAGACCCCTATATCAATGAGTTTTGCCTACATATCCATATACTTTGAAGAGAGCCTCATACTGATGTATTTTTCCCCTTATGTGGGCTTATGTATGAATAATGATGTACTATGTTACAAGTGAGAGAATGTATTGATATATATTTAAACTTGAAAAATACTACTCATGGGTTGTTATTTTAATACTTTAGACATGTAATAATAATTATCCTATGATTGACTTGGAAATATGGAAGAATAGGATAATAGAACTAGGTTGTGTAAATGATTTAGTGAGCTTAATAAGTGTTTGCTTGGTATTTATAGATGATTAATGAGTGGGATTTTGTTTTTTATTTATACCACACCTTTTGAAATTATCTCACTAGAGGGTTAATTAAGAAAAAATCCAACCTATACATGTCAAAAGATTTACAAATTTGAGTGTTTTTGAGGTGTGGACACTAGCATCAAATTTGGGACACTATCATCAATTCCAGTGTACTAACAGTAGATACTAAATCTAGATAATATAGCACCTCAATATTTTATACTTAGAAATTACCTCTCATGATTGTACCTTTTAGTTATTAATACATTTCCACTGCTAAAAGTCTCACATCCACTGTTTCTTGTGCATATTGTTTATCTCTTATTCTGATCATATATTACTTTGATTACCAGGCCTTCTATGTTGCTAAAAATTCTATAAATCTACTTATCATTTGTATCTTAAAGTTTTGGACCTATACCTATTTTCAAACTTCCTAGACACTTGCATCCTAGTTAGACACCTGCATCTATGCAAGTGTCCCTTTTCCTACAAAGTGTCCAGTATGCCAAGGTTATCAAATTTGTAATTGTAACATGTCCCTATGGTCGACCTAAGTGTCTTATTATGATATATTTTCCAAAGGGATTGGTATAAACACATGATCAATCATAATTCATTCTTCACATAACATAGACCTAGAAACTCAAAAGGCAACTTACCAAAATCATTCAATCAAGCATTTAATTGATTAAAGCTTCCCTATTTTCTCTTATTTTAATATCATCCATAGGGACAACCTATATTTAGGTTTGAGGTACTGAAGGAGAAAATCATGAGTTATATTTTCAAATTTACAATCTATGCCACTATATATACTTATTTTCCATATATTTCACCCTTATGCACACAGAAGCCAACACAATAGAGGATAACTAAATTAGTTTGAGGCCCTCTTTAGATTAGTGGTTATATAAGAAACACCCATTTATAGAGGGGTCTTTGGGGTTAGCTCCAACACCATGGGCCCACTAACCCATTTTTCCCATAGTCACTATAAAGATGAAAAACTAGGGTTTTTCTATTTGATAGGGAGTGACAACACATGATCCATATCTAAGCACACCAGAGTAAAGGTGAAACATAACCCAAAATATCCTAGGTGGTTTCATATAAATTTAGTGCGAATTATGTACTAGACACCTACATTCCATTCAAACATCTGAATCAATGTAACCATCCCAAATCATTGCAAACATCTAAGGTTAAGGGTGCAAAATTATATAATTTGATGAATGATATAGGGCATTAATCTAGTCCATTTATAACCTATTCTATATCAGATTTGATTTACATAGTTGACCAAATAAGTACTCTTATTATCATTTTAATAATATATCAATCACCATTTGTACTTACTATCTTTATAATATCTTAATATTTAAATTCAAAATTTTATCTAATTTTTCAATTAATTGGTCTACTATAGATCTATTTATCACCCTTGTGCACAATAATTTATATATTCTTAACCCTATACTATATTGACTTATCTCAATTTGGGGATAAACATTTATGAACTCAATCTTTGATCATCATTATTGCATAAGCATTATATATTATATGCTTCTTTCCTACCTTGTCCTAATATTTATTTTCTTTATCTTCCTCTCATTAATGATATTGATTGTTTTGACGACTATGATATGAAACCCTCCAAATTTCTATCAAGGAAGGGGTAAAAATTGATTATTATTGTATTATTCCAAGTAAAAAAGTGTATAAGCTTAAATATTTGAATGGTGGTAGCTACCATCCCTATAATTAGGTCCATTCCACTACCATTACAAGAGATGAGTTAACCCATCCTAATGAAGATAAATCTTTACCTTTACCTTATACACTAAAATTGGTTACATATGGTGATAATGATCCTTCATTTAATTGTGATAGCTTTCATTAAATCCATTAGGATAACATGGAGGATTTACAAAATGGTCATAAGGGTGATGATTTTATTTTACCTTCATTTGACATTTAAAAAAAAAGGTAAATCAAGATATCATGGCATATTTACCAAGTAATATTAAGGAAAAAATAATAAAGAAGCATTAAAAACCAAAAATTTCAAAGGATTATAATTTTCAAAATAATGTACTATTACCAATATCAACCAAGTTATCTCAACTAAAGGATGTTCCTATCCAAAATATCCATTCATATCAAAAGTTCCTACTATGCCAAAATAAGTTATAATCGCTATATCATTATCAAAGGTGGATAAACCAAGTTTTTAAAATGTTCCAAGCTATTCAAACCATATACCAAGGGTACCAGAATTTAGAGATCCAATAAAATTACCAAAGTATCCTAAATTTAGTGATTCTAAACTCACACTTGTTGTTCATGAGGATGATGATACTAATGTGTATAGATTCAAAAGAGGTGGTGGATTAGAGCCAATGATAACACCTTTACCAATTAACTGATTATCCTTACTGCAAGGTTTTGAAATACAATATTTTCCTATTTTTAAAGTTATAAAGATCCATTTGAGCACATGATTAAGTATGTACATGATTCTGGTAAATGGGTTAAAGCTGACAAACTATTACTAAAGGTATTCCATATGAACATCTCTGATGAAGATCACAATTGGTTATATAGCTTAACAAAGGGATCTATAGCCAAATTTTCACAATTAGAAGATGCATTTTACATAGATTTTAATGTCCACAAGGTGAAAAAAATTAAATTAGGATATTTTCATAATTTCAAACAACACACTAATGAATCTCTTTAATATTATATTATTCGATTCAAAAGTGCATCATATGAACTAGCATATAGACCTTTAGATTTGGAATTGTAATTAATTTTTAGTAGAGGTATTATTTTCACACTAAATGAAATGGATTTACATAAGCAATATGACTCATTTACATATTTATATGTTGATGTGCATAAATATGCTTCATTCATACTTACCCATGAAAACAAGCTAAATATCTCTCCTTATAAATACCAAAGTCTTATCCCACACATAATAGAGGGAGACAAATTACCAAATGAACATTATTAACAATGACATGGTGATCTGAACCTTTATATTGGGCCCTAGAAAAAATTAATTAACAAGGTACCAATAAAAAAATAAATACCTCAAGTTGATAAAACCAAAAACTGTCATGCCACCATGATTTAACAGTCACATTATTCATGGGTGGTGCATTTTTTTGGCATAACCACATTGATAATATAGAAATTAAAAGCTATCATAATGAAGGATGTTTATCCTAACTTGGGTACCATGTCAAAGATATATGTGATAAGGGATAATGGAAATATTCTTTAGGTTTCTTTATAAATCTAATTGCTAGTGGGCCTCATGTTGTCCTTACAAAGGTATGGGTCCTACCTCATACACATTTACACTCTTTCACATTTGGAATATCTTGGTGATATGAAATAGAATCCAAAATATATCCAAGTAACCAAGGTATTTCATTTTATCACAAAGGAAGATTGATCCACATACGTCATGATGGTAATCTTGATTCTACCAAAAAAATAAATTGAGAGGAGGAACCTGCTATTTATTTATACTTATCAAACCACATAAACTATATGAAAGATAATACATTTGAAAAATATTCAAATTGTGATATACCATATTTTGAGTAGGGAGATCCCTATGACCATAATTTTGATGGGGCCATAAGGCAATTATTTTATTTTCAAATATTCTAAAAATACCAAAAAAATTTAAAAATTTCAAAAATACAAAAACACCTTCAACATTTTACATGTTCTATTAGTTCCTTGGCATATATGTTTTTAGTTATATGTTGGTATATAACATATCCTTTTTTTATATACACGTGTTTCACACATATTTTGAGTGTGACACAATCTTACATAGATACATGATCTATGCAATTTTGGATGTTGGGCCTTTCCTCTACTCACATCAGATGGATGTTCGGGGCATACCTTATTTAATTAAGATGCACCTAGGTTATATCATTCTATGGTCATTTTCCATTCTCATGTTTGAGCTTATGTACTTACACATGCCTTTATCCATTCTTATATCTTTTTAGTGTACTTAACATGCTATGTATTTTTTTTTTTTTACTAACACATATATCAAGGGACTAGTATGATATATTTATACTAGTTTATTATGTTACAAACATCCCTTTTATGCACTTTCTTGATTGTCTTATCTTGCTTGCTCTTGTATTTATTATTTGATCCTTTGAATATGCTTTATTATTTTCAGCCCCCATGCCTTTATTTTCTTATCTTTGAAATTTTCATATGTCATTTCTTATTGTATGGACATTTGAATATGTTTTGGTACTCTCTTTGTACATTTGAACCTGTCATGTCCCTTCGATTATGTGACATTTAAACATGCCCCTTATTTAAGGTCTCTTTGAACCATTATCTTTTGAGTAATCTTGTATGTGTGTTTGATTTCTTATTGATATTGTATTTTTGGTATCTATATGTTTCCATGATAGATATCATGCATATTAGGACTTGATGTGATCACATTCTACACACTTTAATACTATTCTAACTAGACATATTTTTTCTTATATGTTGCATTATACATACATAGTTTACACAATTATCTTATACTTTTGATGTAAGGTAAATACTAATTTATACTTCCCTCACCTCAAAATGGGGGAATATTAGTGGGGGAATGTTGTAGAGGCATGGATTCCACATTTTTCATAGATCTAGATTATAGTGGGGGAATGTTATGAAAACATATTCTCCACATTTATCATAGTTTTAGAAACATAGTGGGGACATGCTATAGAAAATATGTTCTCTACACTTATACGAATTATCAATTTTAGATACATAGTAGGGTATTGTTATGGAAACATGTTCTCCACACTTACATCAATTTTTGGTTTATATTTCAGTGAGGGCATGTTATGGAAACATGTTCTCCACATTTACACACTTTTCAAATTGGCTAAATTACATAATTATATGATTCAAATACACATTTGTGTTAACATTATATACATTGGTACCATTATTATTCATAGGTCTCAACATGAGACATATATAAGGTGCATATGCTATGCAAAGGGAACCTAAATTGAATAATCAAAATTAGTTTTCATATTTCAAATACTTCTACACAATTTATCATACTAGGATGGACTTTTATAGACTATCATTGAGCCAATCTACTATAGTAGTTGGTTTGAATTTTTGGGAAGGTTGAGGTGATTACATCACTAAATATTAATAGGATTATAAGTTAGACTTGATTAAATCATATAGATTCACCAGATTGATAGTGTGAGTAGACTTATATCAGTCATGCTCTCTAGGTTGTAAGTATGATTAGGTTGCACAATAGAGCTAATCTCAGTTATGGGTGGTAACTCACATTTTCACCAAGGTTGGGGAAATGTGTTCTCAAACACATAAAAACACACACACACACATGTATTTATAAATTTATTTTTTTCCTAATCTTAAATCTTAAGCTTCATAATGATAGATATTTTCAAATCAAATTACCAAAAGGCAAGATCATTGCATTAATACACAGGTGCACTACTAACATTACTCTTTTTATTTTTAAAAATTTCAATACTTTAGATTTTAGATTATATGAAATGATTATAAACTATAACATGCTCTTGGTTTTAGGTTAGTCACCAAAAAAACACTCAAGTTGGATTCACACAAAGGCAAGGTGTGTTGTACACACCTAGGTACATATTTATTTTATTTAAAACTAGTAATTTCATTATTAAATTAAAGGGGGAAATGTATATGCTTAACATAAATTATATATCACGTCATTATTATATAATTGGAAAGTAACTCTCATGATTTTACCTTTAATTCCTAAGATCTTCTTGCTAACTAAAGGTTCACATCCACTTTCTCTTATTCCTATTACTTATCTCTTAGTTTGACCATATATTATTTTGATGACTAGGCCTTATATGATGCTCAAAATTATATAAGCCTAATTATCATATGTATCTATAATTTTTAGACCTATACCTATTTTTAAACTTCTCAAACACTTGTATCCTAGTTAGACACTTATGTTAATGCAAGTGTCCCTTTTCCTAAAGTTTTTCTAGTGCCCTAAGGTCATCAAATTTTTAATTGCAATATGTAATTATGGTTAGCCTAAGTTCCTTATTGTGAGATAATTTTCAAAAGTATTGGTATAAATACATGATCAATCCTCTTTCATTCCTTATATAACATAGAACTAACAACTCACAAGGCAACTTACTAAAAAAATTCAATTAAGAATTTAAGTGAACAAATCTTACCTATTTTCTCCTATTTAAATACCAATCATAGGGACAACCCATCTACAGGTTTGAAGTACTGAAGGATAATCTCATAAGTTCTATTTGTATAGTTACAAGATAAGTCACTATATGTAATTGATTTCCACATATTGCACCTTTGTGCACACACAAGCCAACACATCAGGGGAAAATTACATTAGTTTGAGGACCTCTTCAAATTAGTGGTATGTAGAAACACCCATTGATAGAAGGGTATTCGGGGTTAGCTTGACAATGTGATCCCATTAACCCATTTTTACTAGTCACTATGAAGATGAATAACTAGGGTTTTAATATTTGATAAGGAGTGATAACCTATGATTCATATCTGAGCACTCCAGAGTGAAGGTGACATAGAACCCAAAATATTATAGGTTTAAACATCCAAATTTAATGGGTTTTCCATATTAAACACCTATGTCTAATTTAGACATCTATGTTGATGTAACTATTGTAGATAGATGAAAGTTTTTGAGGCTATAAGGTGAAAATTTATAGAATCTAATGACTAATATAGGGTATTGATCTAGTCTATTTCTTGCCTATCCTATATCAAATCTGAATACATAGTTGTCTTGATAAGTTATCTTGTTTTCATTTCATTTCTATATCAATCAATTGTTTCACTTAATATTTTAGCATATCTTAATATTTAAATTTAGATTATTGTTTATCTAAGTTTATAATTAATTGGCCTACTATAGATCTATTTATAACCATTGTGCTTATTTAATTCTATATTTTTAACCCTATCCCCATTGGTATTATCTCTAATTTAGGGTTAAACACTAACTTGTATGGTAGTGTATGAGAAGATAAAGAGTTAGTTAAGATATATAACTAATATTGTAATATATATATCAAGTTATAAGCATACTTTAGGTTATAGGTGATTTGAGTGTAATAAGAATATCAAGATTAGACTATAAGATACACATTTATGCATAATGAGATGGTGAATGCAATAATTTTGGTGATGATAAGGTCATGAATTGAATTTTTTATCCATGAGTGATATTTTTCAAGTGTACAAGACTAGTTTATTATATAAAATCCATGTTTAACATCTACATGTACAACACAATGTGTCTAAAGTAATTACTATGAAAATAGGGGTTTCACATCCCCATCCAATTATAAAAACTCCCTCCTATAAATCTCTTAGGGTAAAAATTCTAGTTTAAAGGATGTTATAATAATCACTAATAATCTTTTTGAACCAACTCATCAATTTCTTTAAGTCAATGATCACAAATCTATAATAACTAATCACGTAATGCAATGCATTACATTACATTATATAAGATAACCAAATCATGCATTATTTGTGTCTTTCCTTGTGATTATCATACTAACATATTTAATAAATTAAATATTTTAAATCAATATAAGGTGAGTGTCAAGAATATATGGAGGAGTTCTACAAGTTGACAATTAGATCAGGTCATGCAGAAGAGAATGTGGAGAAGATTGCAAGCTATATCTTAATGGGTTAAGGTATAATATTCAAGATGAACTCAGCCTAGTAAGTCCAAAAACACTTAAGGAGTGTTATTAATATGATTTTAAGGCATAATAAAAACTAAATAAAAGTCAAACATAACATTCAAGGGGCAAAAATAAATGTTTTAGAGGTAGAGGAAGGAATTAACCTGCTCCATTATTTGGTGTACTTATAATTTCTATTGCATTAATGGAATTTAAGATTGAAATTATTATCCTTAACTTGGTTCAATATATCTTTATTCCTCCTTAACTTCAAAACACCATTTTCTTATTCATTATCCATGTCAAGGTCTTCCTTATACTCTTCATCACTCATAAGTGTGTTGTTCTTATGAACATGATCAAATAACTTTGCACTTTTAAATATTTCATCAATTATGAGGATTATTTTTCCCTCATGTACATTAAATTGTACTAGGATCACTATTTTCTCCTCTTCTTCCATGTTTATTGTCTCTTTGATGAAGGTAGTTCATTTTATGGATTATTTTTCACATCCTATTTTCTCACTATTTTCATCCCCAATTCTGAAATCTTTATGGTTTTCCTTAAAAAAAACTTCCTCTTTTTCATCCAATTTTTTTTTACTTGGTAATTTATTACTATTATTGGCTTCCATGGAAATATATTTCAACAAACTTACCTTCTCAATGAAAATTTCTAGATATCTCATGCTTTTTATCAAAGACAACTTATTAGAAAATCCAATAAACAACTTATCCACATGTTCATGTGGTAAAATATAAAATTTTGAAGACAAATTAGGTTCATGACGAGTTGTAATGACTACTTTTTTCTGATCAAAAGACATATTACATACCACATCCTTATTATCCTTCTATAGTAACTCTTTATAACCTGTAATCAACACCTTATAACTTCCTTTTGCTACTGCATCCTCTTCTTTCAGTGATATAAGTGTATGTTTATGTTCTTGTTTTCAAAGGTATAGGTATTTATTTCTCCATCATGAATGTATATCATATCATACTACCAAGGTCTCCCAAAAAGCATATGCCACACATCCATTGGTATTATGTCACATAGAACATTGTCTTTGGATCCTCTAATTTGAAAATTTACCCAACATTGTTTATTTACAAGAATGTTTTTCCCTTTTTAAAGCCATGAAACCTTATATAGATTTGGATGTGACAACCTATTCAAACCAAGATTTTCTTCCATCTCAACTAAAACTAGATTATCCATAATAACTAAATAAATCACCATTTTATAACACTTACCTTGAGATTTTTATGTTGTCTTAAATAAGGTCTTTCTTTGAGAAGGATCATTCTCCTTGGGTGGTTTGATAAACACTCTTCTCATTAGTAAAGACTCAACAACTTCTGGCTCTTCTATGTGAGATTGAGAACCCACACTCTCTTCTTCTACTTGTACTACCTGATTTCTACTTTTAGTTTTGAAGCCACTATCTTGAGAGTCCTTTGAACACTCCTAAAACCTATGACAAGAAAATTTATTACATTTAAAACACTTACTAGTGAATCCATTGAAGCCTCTTCCTCTTGGTGTGTATCCTCATCTGAAGTATGATCTCCTTCTTATGAATCCACCTCTTGGATTGGATGCATGTTCTTGTTTTTATAACCTACTTTCTCCTTCCTCATATACTTGTAATTGACTTCTATTTGCATGTTCTCCTGTACCTCTAAAAGGTTTATTTATACCTCTTGAATGCTATGTTTTCCTTCTATTTATCTTGTTTTCTGCCTTCAAAGCATATTGATAACACTCCTCAAGTGTTCTTGGACCTACTAAGCTAAGTTCATCTTGAATATTATACCTTAACCCATTTAGATACCTTGAAATATTCTCCACATCATCTTTTACATGGCCTAAAATGGTTGTCAACTTGTATAACTCCTTAGTATACTCCTTAACACTCATCTCCTTTAGCTTTAAAATTTATAATTTATTGAATAGGTTAGTATGATAATCACTAGGAACAAATTTTTCCTTTAATTTAGATACCATGCTATCCCAAGATTTAATCTTGGATTTGCCTTTATTTCTCCTCTCATCTTGTACATAATCCCACCAAAGGGTTGCATGTCCTTTCAATTTTGTGCAAGCAAGATTTACCTTGTTCTCATCAAGAAAATTCTCATAATAAAAATACTTATCTAACTCTATAATCCAATTAATCAATTCCTCACCATCCAGGCTGATTACATAGGTAGGAAGTTTTATCTTTAGATTTTACCCCTCTCTCATCACTACCTTTGGTATTTTATCAATTCTTTCCTCTGCATACTCTTCATCTTCTGGTGATTATGGTTCTTCTTCCTTGTCATTCATATTCACTATTATAACTCCTCTCATCTAATTAGCCTATAATTATATAAGAATTACCTAAAATATTATCCATAGGTTTATTAACTCCAAGATTTCATTTCCCATCTGGACACCTACTCTTCCACATCCTCTTGGATTTTTCCTAAGTGGCATTTGGGATTATCAATCAAATAAAATATCAAACAATTAATTCATTTTTAACTCAAAGAGTGTCACCTTAATCAAATCCTCCTTCAAGTCTATAACCTACTATGAAACTAATCTGATGTAGAGGGAGATAGTGAACCAACTCAAATTACAAATTTCTTCTTTAGCAATATTCTCTAGTAGCCCTTCTCAAGGATAAAACTTATAGGTTTGAAGAATATACAAAGGATATAAACAAATAAAGACCATTTATATACACCCATTATCCTCCTACAACTTCAAAATAAGTTTTAATTATTAATTCTTAAGGAAAACCCACTAACCTCACTAGTCCTTTCTCTAATTAAGCTTCTTTCCTTGTAACCCTCCTAAAGCACTTATCCAGTTGGTTTAGAAAACACATAGAGTTTAAAGACAAACAAATATAATTTTAGACACCCATTAAGGTCATACATCTCCCTAGAAAGTTTTATGGAATAAATTATAATGTAAGTGTATTAACTTGATAAAAACTTCTAGAAACTAGGCCTCACTTAGGTCTCTAAGGTAGTCAAACTAAGTTTTGGATAAAAAATGGTCTACACATGTAAATTTTTTTATAAACCACTTGATTAAATATTATAACAATAAACCCAATATTTATGTGAAATTTGAAGGTCTGAAAAGGTTTCTATGGTATATAACCACCAATTGACCAAAAACCCTAGGGAGGGTTCTACACAGATCTTAGAGGTTACAAATTAGTAGTTTTAAACTTAAAATGGTGTTTTAAGGCCTAAAAACACTATAAAGATGTCTGTGACAACTTGGACTAACTATGTGCATTAAAATAATACTATACTTGATGGAAAATAGACTTAAAAAAATCAAGTACCAACTTGACTGCTTACAAGAATATAGGGTACAAGACTATGTGTATGAATTTTTGAAGTTTGGATGAGATTTTTTCCTTATACATGGGTTATAAGTATTAATTTTTTTTTATTCCACCTGGTATTGACTATCCAACCTAGCTTTAATCATTGAAGTGATTTAAATGAGCTAAAAAGACACCTTACTTCTCTAGGTTCTTGATTGTCAAACACATAATCCTTAAGGCTTGATTTTCTCTCTTTTACACCTATAGATCAATTATAAAACTAAAACTACACCAATAAATAAATAAAATATAGGAACACTTACCAATATCCTCAAATTAAGTCTCATTTCAAATATTTCTTCATTCATTAACATTCTTGATCTTACATAAGTATACACATAAAATTAAGAAAGACAATATTCTCCTTGAAAATTTGGAGCTTATTCTTGGTTTATTAAAGAACTCCACCTTCTTCTATATTTTAATGAATTACTCCTCAAACCATCTCATGCATTTTAAGTTCATATAATTTCTTTAATTGAATCTTACTTTCCCAATGTATGTTCATGCTTGAGCAATTAGCCTTCTTGGATGTTACATAAGGTTATGACATGACAAACATGACCACAAAAGTGGCCAAACAATTAAGAGAATACTAACACCTAAGATAACAATAAAAAAAATAAAATCCAAAATTATAACCTAACAAAAACTTGAGTAAGACCATATAAATTATGAAATCAATTCAAATATTTGAATTGGTAGTTTTGGTGGGAAAGTGCCAAAATAGCCTAAATTAAAATTATATGTAAAAATAGGACCACAAACCTATTAAATTCACTATTTTATACCATATAAGACATAAAAACAAGCCAAAATTCATCTAACTAGTGATGTTCCTACATCAAACTACCAACCTCTAAAGCTTTGATGAGCTCCTGCTCATGAATCATTACTGTTCTTATATTAGTCATTATACTATAGTTGTTATCATAGGTATTCTCATTTTATTAAATAATATTTATCTTCTCTCTATACCTCCTATATCCCATGGTCTTCTTAGGAGTGATAGGATTAGTACAATCTTACATCCTCCTTAAGTGTGCATCTTTCTTCTTTGAGATCAATCTTCTATTTGATTATCTCTAAACCTTCTTAAACTATACCTACACATGAAACAAATACATTAAGGAAATCCACTTCTTTATCATACTCCTTGATCCACTCATTTGCATTGCTCCATTATTTAGTGCACTTATAATTTTTATTGTCATAATAGACTTTAATATGCCCATTCATATGCTTCACTTAGTTCACTCTCTTCATTCCTCCTTAACTTTAGAACATCATTTTATTCTTAATTATTTGTGCCAAGATATTCCTTATACTATTCATCACTCATAAGTATTTTGATCCTATGAACATGATAAATTTTTTTTGCACTTTTCTTTATTTCATAAATTATAAGTATTATTTTTCCCTCGTGTACATTTCCTTGTACTAAGATCACTATTTTCCCCTCTTCTTCCATGTTTATTGGATCTTTGATGTAGGTAATTCCTTTTATGGACTATTTTCAAATCTTAGTTTCTCATTGTTTTCATCCCTAATTTTGAAATCTTCATGGTTGTCCTTGTAAACAACTTCCTCTTTTTCATCCTCTAATTATTTACCTGGTACTTTGTTACTATTATTTCCTTCCATGATAATCTCCTTCAACAAACTTACCTTCTCAATGAAAAATTCTAGTTATCCCATGTTTTTTATCAAATAAAAATTATTAGACAGTCTAATAAACAAATTATCCACATATTTATGTGGTAAAATCTTAAATTTTGAAGACAAATCATGTTCTTGATGTGCTATAACAACTAATTTTTTTTGATCAAAATACATATTACTTACCTCATCCTTATATCTTGTTTTAGGAACTTTTTATCACCTACAATCAACACCTTAGAACTTCATTTATCTATTGCATCCTCTTTTTTCAATGATATAAATGTATATTTATGTCATTTTTTAAAGGTATAGGTATTTATTTCTCCATCATAAATAAATCTCATATCATACTACCATGTTATCCCTAAGAGCACATGTCACACATTCATTAGTATTATGTCACATATAACTTTGTCTTTGTATCCTCCAATCTAAACATTTACCCAACATTACTCATTTACAAAAACTTACTGCCCCTTCAGAATCCATGGAACCTTATATGGATTTGGATGTGGCAACCTATTCAAACTAAGGAAATATAGAATGGGTCAACTTTATTAGACTTCGAAGTGGTTGTGGCCATTGAGTGATTTGATTTGAAGCAATAGAGTTAGTTAGGATTCCTTTGACATTAATTTTTATAACATTAAGATTTTTGCCTTAAATGAAACATACTAACCTATATAACTAATCTAGGTATGCTCTTAGGTACTCAGTTTGTGACATTTGGATTTTGGTTTTATTGACATGATTAATTATATCAAAAATAGACAAATAACCAAAAGGACTTCCAATAAGTTGAGAAAAATTAACATTATTCACATAAGAAGAATTACCTCTTTTTGGTTTCTTTATTTTCATTTGCACTAGTGGAGTAGTTCCTAATAGGAGGATACCATCTCAACTAACACTAGATTATCTATATTACCCAAATCAATCACCATTTTACAATAGTCACATTTATATTTTCATGTTATCTTGAATAAGGTTGTTCTTTGGGTAGGATCCTTCTCCTTGGGTGGTTTGGTAAGCACTCTTATCATCAACAAAGACTCATCAACTTTTGGATCTTCTATGTGATATTAAAAACCCATACTCTCTTCCTCTACTTGTACTATATTTATATTTTTTGTTTTGAATCCACTAGCTTGAGAGTCCTCTAGAAACTCCCAAAACCTATGACCAAAAAAAATATTTCATTTAAAAAAATTACTATTGAATACCTTAAATCCAATAACTTGTAAGATATAAATATCACAACATGATTCCAAAAACATGAGGAAAAAATATTAAACCACATGGAGGAACCAATCCATTCCATTCATACAAATTCTCTAGCTAACATGATGCAAAATATACCATTTTACAAAGGAGAAGGAATGTAGTTGAAACAACACTAAAGAAACAATAATTTGTTCAGAGGAACACTTGATGAACATCATATAAGATATAATCCACTTAATGGCATCATAATTATGTCACTAGAAGATGAGAGAGTGTAAACTCATCTCAATTCAAGATAAGTTCTAACTAAATAAAACCTCTCCCCTAAGCCAAGGGTGTATATGGAATATCAATACATAAGAGAAGTCCTTAACATATAAAGTCACTATAATTCAAACTACACTCCTCTAATATGAGAAATATTCTCATGAATCATATGTGGACCCAATACTCAAGGGGTATTCTAATATTCCATCCCCTATAATTGACATCATAAAAGCACAAAACCCAAATAACATGTGCATACTTGCTTAGGTGAGAAGCATAATATACTTGTACAACACCTAATACACAAGGCAAAAGTGGCCATTAGTGATTTTTATTACAAAGAAAAAGGTCCAAGAATCATGAAGGTGATTTATCTAAGGTTATAAAAATTTTTATAAGAATATTTATTCATGAAACTCATGAATTATGTGGGGCACTCACCTACCCAACACAGTACAAAATAAACACTCACATAAATTAGTTAATCTAACTATTTAATAACTTTAATAAGGTATATGTGGTCTATTAAGGATACACATTAATTCTAACATAATATATAACTCAATAATGGTCCTCAAACTAACATCCCAACTTATAATACTCATGTGTCATATTTAATATGGTGCCCTGAAACTCAACTCCTCCAGGTCAAATCTGAAATACAATCAATAACATTCCAAGTAGTTCACATAATAATCAATGATAACCTTAAAAATAAGGGGAAAAAACCATCATATAAGGATTAAATGTATAAATTATTGGAGGTTTTTAAATTATGTTTCCAAGGTGACCAAGGATGTTGATGAGGTATCATTTGTGCTAGGATGACAATGACAAAGTGTGCTTCAATGAGCTTCAATGTTCCTGCATAGTTCTTCAACATTTGAATTGAATATGAAATTGATGTATCATATTTATGGTATTTAAATATTTTATATAACCTATAGGATGTTATGAGTTCTTAGAGTGCTTATTGAAGTGAATGAAATTCATCAGAACTATCATATGAATTTCTAAGCTCAAGTAGTCATCTTGACAGATAAGGCTAAGTAAGTAGTTTGATGACATCAGATCTCATATGTATAAAGGTTTAAAGATAATTTTGATACATGGATGGATTAACATATTAAATTTTATGATATCATTTAAATTTAAAGTTTTGACATTGAGCATAGTAAAAGTTATTAAGGTGCAAAGTTGGCTTCTCAGGCATAGTTTACTAAGTTCCAATACTTAGCCAAATTTGCATAATCAAAGATCTATAGTGAGAATTTAATTGTATAAAATATATAATGGTGGGAATTTAATATAAATTTATAAGTATAAAATGTCATGGTTTAAATTCAAATAGTCAATATTGCATGCGTTAGTGACATGTGTCATAATCATGGAGTTTGAGCAACAAATCTAACAACGAGCATGAAACTTGTCAGATAGAGATCAATAGTGGGTGTGTGATCATGAAGCTTATGATCCACTAGAGTTTATTGAGTCAATAAATAAATATAGTGATTATAATTCATTTAGGGATAATAAGTTGTGGAATTTCATTATAGTATTGATTGCAGGGCACATAGAGGGCATGCGAGGCTGCCAAGTGGCTTGATAACAGAAGCATAGATCTAAGATCAATGATGGAAATTATAGGTTAAAGACTAGGATACTTCTAAGGATATCATCAGAGTGGATTTTATAAACTTTTTGAAGGCATGAGATGAATACATGTGTTTTAATCTTATGTATTTACACAATGATCGTTGGAATTTGAATATTCAAATTAATGAAGGAAAACCAGTCTATAGTGTTTGAGCTATAACTTTTGATATATGAAGAATTTCATGGTGGTTTAAAATAAAAAATTGTAAATGAATCTAATATACATCCATATAAACTAGTTGGAAGGTTTTAATGTTCATACAATCAAATTTATTTAGCCCAAAAGTTGACTATGTGTTTAACCATGGTCTGTAAGTGATCTGAGAAGGATATTTGAGTTGTTCTTGATAGTGTATTGATGTTTTAAGATGAAATAAATATTGGAGAGTGTTTTATACTCCATTAATACTATCTATATGTATTTTTTAAGTTTTACCAACCCATATTTAGTATGAAAACTTGATTATAAATTGACTATTTGTTCATTCATAGTGTTACTGTGTATAAGACTATTGTTTGAGAAAATTGTGCTTTAGTAGAAGAGTGTTTTGGTGGATGTATTATTTTTAAGATGTCTTATAGGTCATATGAAATGTACCCATGTATTTTAAAGTTATATTATTTTTATCAATAAAGTGATAAAGGGTTAATAGGTCTCTATGATACCTATAAGGGCTACTAAGGCCTAATTAAAAGGCATAGTTACTTAAGTGGGACCAATGAATGCTATGACCAACTTGTGAGAATGGATTTGAGATATGTATTATAATGATATAAGTATTAAGGGTTAAGGCAAGTATTATGGCTGACCAAGAAGATAATATTCATGAATACTATAAAGAGTGAAAATAAAGGTGATGGTTTCTAGACTTGAGAGAGTAGAGTGGAGCAGATGTGATATTGAGAAAAGTAGAGAACCTTTGAAGATAAGGTATAGGTTAGTGAGCGATATTAGAGAGAAAAAAGGATTATTCATGTTTATCTAATCAAGGTAAACATATAGGTCATTGGATCTAATAATCTTAGAAGAGGTAGATTGAGTGAGTAAGCCCTAGAGGTTGATTGAGTGAGTGTGCTTAGTGGATGGATTGAATAGCAGAGTAGGCTGAGGATTGTGTGAATGACCTACATGCCATATTTATAATGTTGTGGTAGAGTTATTGTAGGTTTTATAATTTTGTATGTGCTAAGAAGTGAAGAGTGATTCAAAAGGGTGTTTTATATTTGTGTGTGCAATTTTGTAAGAGTGTAAAGGGGAAAGAGAGAAAGTAAGATAAATCCATCATCTAGTGTATAAGACATTAGATCAAATGTGGAGATCAAATTAAGGTCATTGAGTGGGTGCTTGGTTTCCTAGGGGGTTAGTTCCTCCTTGTGGAATGGGTGTCTCACTAAATAATGGGATGGGTGTTCTTTGATCAATTGGTGTTGGTCTAAATTTGGATCTTATTATTATAGGACTGTATTCCATTTTATAGGTTTCAATGGGTTTTATTACCTAAGAGGGTTTCCCATGTAGTTCTTATGTTATGTGTGTGATCTTGCTTATCCTTCTTTTTCATTGCTATAAATTATGTGTATGATTCATGAATGATAATGTTATTTTGTTAATAGTTTGGAAGGATTTAAATTGAAGTTTGGATTATATAGCATCACTAATTCACCCCCCTCTTAGTGATTCTACCTATAACATAATTGATACTCCTAGATTATTAAGGAAAATAAACCATTATGTAATGCATCCTCTTATGAAAATAATTTCCTAAGAAATATGGTCATAACCTAAAGGGGGTCATTGAATATAACATTTAGATATCATCATCCAAATAATATATACATACCTTGGGTACTATAAAAACATGCAACATGAGATAATAATACCATTTGAACACAATAAACACTTTAAATAGGTTTATTATCACACCTAATTGGTGCCTTGATGCCTCAAGACCTACATGTTCCTCTTTAACCAATAGTAAAATCTACTCTAATGGATAGTCTTTCTAATCTATGGCTAAAAACAAGGCATATATTTCTATCAAAAATGAGACAAAGGCCATTCACAACATGGATAAGAGAACACATTGTTACCCACATAGGACTCTCTATCAAGGCCATCCACATGGTATCACCAGTCCATCACACAAGGACTAAAATTAATATCACTCATATGTACATGGATAGGATTCAAATGGAAACCCATGTATAAAACCATGAGTCTCTCATTCCCTCATGTAGATCAAGTATGTAACTAAGTATCTATAACTCTGTAAGGTCAACAAATATAAGGATTTTAGCCTAAGGAGGGACTATGCCCAAACTCTTCCTAGAATTAGTTTCAAGGCAAGAATCAACAACTATGGAAAAAGGGGATGGATTCATGAAATACATCTTGATTCATTTTGATCTCATCACTCAATGTGAAATAACATCAAGCATACCTATAACACACTCTACTTGAGTGGTAAAGAAATATTTGATTGAAATGGGGTCACTAAGCCTATAAAGGCCCATCTAGACCCTAGATACACAAGACACTCTACTATCTAGCTAAGATCAATCTCTATGGTCTTAAGGACCAAGATTTATTTATCAAATAACTCATATAATAATTCTTCTAAGGTAATATGCATATGAAAATGGTCATGGGAAATTACCATTGACCTATCACATAATATTTTTCTCATGAGTTAACATTCTCTTAGCTCTTACATTCATCTGAATTCCAAACACTTGGTTAGAAACTTTCCCTAATCCTTTATCAAACCTCATATATTCAACTATATGTGTGGATGTATGAAATTCCTAACATGGGTCTCTCAAGCATGAATATGGTAACAAGAAGCCAAGCATATATTACTTGGATTAAGAGTCTATAGTCTAAGGAACTCTTTATGTATGTTGGTTTTACCTCTTTAATGAGGTGTAATACCAAAAAAGTACATGCATTTCCTTGTTTTTGAAGAAGTGTTGAAGGTCCTAGGTTATACCATATCTAAAATTATAAGTGTTCAAGTCTTACTCTCAAACCTAGTCCAACATCGGAATGACCCTAGGTTGTGGGTTGCCTAATTTTGGGTCAGACCTCTAGGGTTCTTAATGAGGCTAGCTCCTCAGATATGACAATTTGAATTTCTCTTATTAAAACTTAATCTATTGGAATGAAAAGGGGATAAAATGCATGAATTAAAACTTATTTTAAGTGTGGTGATGCACCAAATGTTCAATGATACACTCTCATCTTGGACACTTTCATGACTACTAATGAATCCAATTAAGACAAGGGTTAATCATATTCTATGACAAGGTTGAAAACATGAGTATTTTGTATGAAGGCTGAAAATATACCTACAACTTAAAGTAAAAAAAGAGATAGGTTTAAGAAAACCACTATGAACTTATGACACTTCAAGGGAAACCTCACTAGCCAACACTTCACACCACCTACAAGAAACTAATAGATTTGAAGCAAGATACATGAAGGACATACATATGATGAATAGGAAACATACAATCCATAAATAAAACTTTAATAAAGCACACTTATAATTCAACTAGAATCTGAGATGCCTTATATTGCTTCAAAAGAGTTTTACAAAGTGATTTTGGCAAAACTTTGCTATATCAAGTTGAGGGATACAAATCAAGAGTTAAAAGCTAGTATTTATAAGAAAAAATGTAGGAGATAGAAATTGGCACTAAATGGGTCATTAAAGAGTAAAATTAAACTTAGAACAACCACCACCACAATCCTTATTGAGCCTTCCCTTGCATTAATGTCACTATATATTTATTTGGCATGATGGAGAATGTGAAGATCAATACCAATTACTGGAAGCAATCCCCACCACTACATGAATCCTTCTCAAGCTCCTCTGCATTAATGTCCTTTAATATCTTCCTCAATCATGATTGATGTTATTTACATCATTATGTAGTTACTTGAGCTTGATCATTGACATTATTTATAACATTCCTTGCATAGTCACCATTCTGCCGTTGCATCTAAATCCTTAATATAGATCTATTATGGATGAAAATTAATCACCCTATTGGATTTCATATAGTCATGAATAGAAATTAAGATCTATATGCTAGGGTATCTTGAATCTAAATGAAATGTAAAACCTACATCTAGAAGCTCTTGAATTTTTTTACAAGGCTTTAATGGCATTAGATAGATTTGTAGGGTCTACTCTTGGTTATCCAGATCATGTTTGATCTTGAATTTATGTACTCTACATAATTTGGGTTGAAAAATATTTTATCTGATGTGTCTACCTTTATGGAATACTCTTGAACTATTTACCCTAGCTTAACCTAAGTTGAATTCATTTTCCATTTGAAGTCCCTAGATTTTGAATTTTAATAGCGGCTATCGATCTTGATCTGGGCCTTCTTAAATTATGCCATCTGTTATCTCTTCATTCATTCTTAGGATCCTACTATCATCTCTTTGAATATTTAACCTCATACACATCAGAGATCTCCATTTTCATTTCTTGAATGTGTATCATTGATTTAACTAACAATTTTTGTGGTCATGACACTTGGTATCTTCTCATTCATCTTCAAGATCCACTAACTTGTTGACTTCTTGCTCATCATCAATTTGATTTGGTATGATTAAACATGCTCCATGTATCTATTTGGGTGAAATGGCCTTATAATTCATCAAACACTATTATATCTCTATTTAGGTACCCATGATCTTGACACTTGTCAGTTGCATATTTATCTTAGGATCCACTAACCTTTTGACTTGATGCTCACCATTGATCTTCGATAAATGATCAAATACACACTATTATATCTTTGGGATCCATTGACCTTGTTAGTCTATGCATGATATTATATTTTATCTTAGATCTTTATATTTTGACACTTATCAACAATGCATTCATCCTAGAAACATTAAATTTAAATGGCTATTTGCTACAGTTTTAACTTGACATCCCCATGCACATTTCATTCTATAAGTCTAACTTTGAAGCTTTATATCTTGAGATATAAAAGAAATCAATATATGAAATTTTTAGAGGATGATATATTCATTAAATACATCATTTACATGTGATTCTTTGGTCTTGAGAGGCTTCCTAAGCATACTTATAAAATGCATAGGTAAATTGGTCTATCTATTTCTACATCATGTGCAATAATGGTATGGTTCTTCTAGACTTTTACTAGGAATGGTTGCTTGATATTTCAAAGCTCTAATGAGTCTCTAAGGCCTATGAAAAATTGTTATGTTATCCTAACTAAATTGATCACCATGAGAACCTACTTCCTCAAAATTTAACAAACTACACTTTAAGTTTACTTAAAGTGTTTCAAAAGCTTTGAAAGCTACATGTGATCTTTTGACCACTCATTCCATCTAGAAATATATTTAGCTCATCCATTTAGGTAGAAGCTTTGGTATGTGGGAATAATTGGCCAAAATTTCTTGTGACTTAGCTAGCTTGACTAGCTTGCTATTCATGGAACTTAAAATTTAACCAAGCTTTCTCATGATGACTAGACAAATGAAGTATTACTTATAAAAAGATTTTGTCTAACTCCTAGAAACACTTTAAATAAATGAGACAAAAAAAAATGATAAGAAATCAATAAAACACACTAAATAAATATCCAAATAGTAGGAAAATAAATAAATATAGCAATGTGCAAGAGCACTTGGATGTAAAGATAGACCTATCTACCTATGTATAAAGATCATAAAATAACACTAGTAGTAGAATTTAAGATACCTCCCATTGATAGGGATGGGAATGATCTCTCCATTCAACATATAAAGATCAAAGTCATTTATCTCCTTGAAACCTATGATAATATAAGGTCCACTCCAAAGATTATCAAACTTGGAGGGCTTTCCTAGTGTTGTATAATCCTCATCCCATTTGAGGACTACATCACCTTGTTGGAATGTCTTTAAGGAATATCTATTATAAAATGACCTATTAACTTGGTGTTGATTTGAAAACATAATGTACATAGTAGTGTCCCTTTTATCCTCCAATTGTCTTAGCTCATTCAACCTTATCTGCATAACATCTTCCTCTAAGAGCTCAAATTGATGTGTAAGCTCTAATGTAGGAAGTTCAAGAGATACAGGAAGTTTGGATTCTTTCCCATAGACAAGAAGGTATGGGAGTGTCTAGTATCTTTATTAAGTGTCACTCTATCTACCCATAGGGTAGTAATTAGTCTAATATGTCATTCCCTCTGACCATTTTCCATAGTTCTCTTGATAATCCTCAACAAATTCTTATTTGTGGACTCTGCTTGTCAATTTCCATATGGGTAATAGTTAGAGGATGACTTGAGATAAATTTCATGTGAAATATCACACTTAAATACCTTGTTAATATTTAAGGCTAATGCATTATCATATATGATTGTAGAAGGTACACCAAATCTGGTCACAAGGCTATCATAAAAGCCCAAAACAAAATCTTCATCAACTTCCTTGAGGGAAGTTGCTTTAACCCACATTGTAAAGTAGTCTATATCTATAATGGTCTATTTATGTCCTTTAATTAAATGTGGTGTATCATTCCTATGAAATCTAA
Source organism: Torreya grandis (assembly GCA_037957365.1). NCBI lineage: Eukaryota > Viridiplantae > Streptophyta > Pinopsida > Cupressales > Taxaceae > Torreya > Torreya grandis. The sequence continues at coordinate 834,149 of JARHVA010003484.1, read as the reverse complement.
GATCTATTACATGAGAGGTTGTTCTACTTATATGGGTTGCAAGGGAAGGGCAATCAATTTTTGCTTGCCCACAAACATTATGCATTTAGGGCATTTAATTACACAAGAGTGTTCATCTCTAAACATTTTAGTCCAAAATTACCCAGATCTAATGATCTTAGAGGCTATGGTATTGGTATTAAAGTGAGTAATAGCTAGACCATCATGAAATTTCTCAAATAACTTGTCTATTTGGCGTGATTCTAGACACCTCAAAAGAATGCCTCCTATGTCTCTCTTGAAAAGTACTCCATCTATCAAGACATAAGGTATACTTTGAAACCTAAAGTTCCTTCTATTATATATATCTATTTCCATAAGACATTGTCTTAACTCAATAAATTTGAGTATATGATGTGTCTAATTGACATGTGTGTTGTCTATAGCTACTTGTTGGCTACCATGGACTACCAACACTTTATATTTGTCTTTTTCTACCTATGTTGAAATGTGTTCACATAACCATCTACCCCTTAAATTTTTTTTAACTCTAACTTCAAGGTCATATTCCATGCATTTTGTCACCCATCCAAATCTTTTCTCATTGATGTCTTTGTTGAGTATAAACTCTTTAATACTTGGGTGTACCACTATGAGTATGATCTTACTATTGGAGACCATGTGCCTAAATTTCTTTGAACCTCTCACTACTATAAGAACATGTTTCTCTACAAAGCTATACCTTTCCTCATACCCCTCCAAGGCATGACTAAAGAAAGCAATAGGTTGTTCCAAACCTTACTCATTCTACTATATCAACATGCCAGAGATTACATCTAATGTAGAGAAGGCATACAAGTAGAATTATTTGTTAAAATAAAGATTAATAAGTGTAAGGGCATGAGAGATGGACTCCTTGATGGCCCCAAAACTCTTCTTATCTTCCTTGGTCCATGTAAACTCCTTGCATTTTCTTAACATGTGAGTAAGAGGCTTGACCAGCTCTATAAACCCTAGGATAAACCTTCTTATAAAATTAATCTTTCCTAAGAAACTCTATAGACCATTCTTGTGCTTGGGAAAGGGTAAGGATAAGGTGGACTCAAATCTTTCAGGATCTATGGAAATACTATCCTTGGATACTACATGGCATAATAACCTACCCTCATGAACACCAAATAAAGATTCAATGACACATTAAATTATTTGTGTCTTTTAAATACTAAACTCAAGTGAGTAACGTGATCAACTAGGTCCTTTGAAGAAATAGTGATGTCATCTAGGTAGGTGAGCACCATGTCATTGATCAAAACTTAAAAATCAACATCCACTGCCCTCTATAAAATTGCTCCAACATTGGATAGTCTAAAGGGAAATTTTTATATATACACAAGTTCCCCACTTTATGGTGATGGTAGTTTTATGCTTATCTTATTCCTTGAACATAATATGATAATAACCAGAGTAGCCATCAAGTAATGAGAATCTCTAAGAACCTACTACCTTTTGAAGAATCTGATCCATTGAGGGTAGTGGGTAATGATCTTTTAGGGACACTTTATTAAGGTCCCTAAAGTCAACACATAATCATATTTACCCATTATTTTTCCTCACTGGTAAAAGGTTTTCCACCCATGAGGAATGTTTAATGGGGAATATTATCTTTGATTCAATCAACTTAAATACCTCCCTTCTCATCAACTCCTCCAACATTGGGTTGATAGGCCTTTGTTTCTACCTAACTAGTTTTGCATTGCTCTCTAGTTCAATGGTATGTTTTACAAATTTGGAATCAAAACCCTTCAAATATTTCTATTCCCATGAAAATACATTAGATAACTCTTGTCATAAAGTAACAAATGTATCTCTCTCATTTTCTATGTTAATCTTTCCTAACTTTAACAATTTATCTTTGAATATCTCTATCCTTTCATAATGTTCCTCCTTGGCTGAGATACATGCCTTACCTCTTCTCACTTGGTCATATTCATTGAAGATGATTTCCAATGTCACAATCCCCTTAGGAAATTTTTTAGATCTTAGCTACACTATATGATTATCATACTAATGTTGGAATTTTTTTTGATTCTTATGGTAGAATTCTTCCTCTTGCATTAGAAAACATATAATTTGGTCATCATTATCAAACACCTACCAACTCACCTCATTATCAGGTACATATGGCCTACATATGACCTTGATCTTGTTTTGACTGTAGTTACCTTTGACTCCTTATACAACTTCATTCTGAGCTCCAATGTCTACAAGCCTATCTACATGTTAATTTGCCTCTCTTGGTATGAATTGTATATTAAATGCCAAGAAGTCCTCTATGAGATCCCATACACAATATTTGTAAGCTTTAAAATGATGGTTCTTGAATACACTAATGCCTCTCACTTTTTACACAACATGCTCATTATCACCCTTGACTTGAATAATTTTGACACCTATTATTCTTGCCTCTTACAAAGCATGTAAAAGAAACTCATATTCATCTATGTTTAAAGTGAAACTGAATTGAAATCTTGCATCTAAATAGTAATTCTGGTCTAAGGGTGAAACCAACATGGATCTAGCTCCAATACCATTCTTTAACCTTGATCCATCAAATAATAAATTCCATATACCATCTTACTCTTGAGTGGTGTTAGTTAGGCAAGGTATAACAACACCTCCTCATGCATACAATACACCCCTAAGCTTGCTTGTTCAATATTAGTGTAGGGATCAAATCCATGATTGTCAACTACCCATTCATCTAAGTATAGGTATGAAATGCCTTCAAAATGGTCAGAAGGATCTTTCTCAATAGAATTTTCATCCTCATCTAATATGTTATAGTTGTCATTTACAAGGTTAGGCATATAGGGCTCTAGATGGAACCTAGAGATAGGCTATGACCTAAAAGTGACCCTAGTCATATATCTAGTCCTAAAAACCATGTATGAATAGTCAAAGGATAAATATCCCCTAATATTTATAGTAAATTCCCTAAATAGGCATAGTTACAAATATGGGATTAGGTCTATAACCATTACATCTTGAGTGATGACACAATTTGGGCAAGCTATCAATGTGATCTTAATATATTTCAATATACCTACTATTTTAGTGGGGGAAACATCCAACTAGAGAACACCTTTTTCATTAGGCACATACTTAACCTCAAGTTTATCTGCTATGGCTTTAGGTATAACTAAGGTTTAAACTCCTAAATCTATCATATAATTATGCACTAAGCAGTCCCCTATGATGGTTGAGAAATAGAATGGGGGGGGGTTGACAACCTTATGGGGATGAATAACATTATGAAATTGACCTTGACTAAGATCTTGACTAAGAACTTGAATTTGACTAGGCTAACTACTATTGGTAAAAACAATGTTCACCTTATCAACTGCTTGTTCACATGAGAAATCTTGGAGAGTTTTTGTTGAAGGATATATTTATATATGAGAATAGATAGATCATCATACATAATCATAGTGACATTATCATTTTCATATGATCCATAATATTGAAAGGAAGACTAGTACCTTTGAACTACACCTTGGAAGTATAAGTATCACTTGACACTTGATTGATATGAGGAACAAAAGGAGACTTCCATTTCTATCCATGATAGCAAGGTATTTTTTAAGTTATGAGAGATTTAATAGCTATATTTGAAGTGGTAGGCTACTAAATAATTTTTTTGGGTGTTTAATAATCCTTAAGCTACCCCAAATAGTCATCTAACATCCTCTTCTTAAACCTTGTATGGGTTGAAACTAGTTCATCTGCCCTTTGTGTAGTTTACCCCATGTTTAGTGTTACATGCTCAAACATATGATCCCATTATTGAAAGTTCATACACATGGTATCATCTAGTGACTTAACCATTTTACTTTATTATTAAATATGAACTTTCAATGGTGTCAAGGTAGGCATATTACCTTGATTCATTGGAGGGCCTTGTGGTGGAGGAAGCATTGTGTCATGGTCTTGGAATGAAGGATTATGCTACCAATTAGGATCTTGATAAATTTATCCAATTATATCCATTACCTTATCATTAGACTACCCTCATAGTTTCCATTGACCTTCTCATGCAAGGTTGAACCTTTTTCATTAGGTACATACTGAAGCTCAAGCTTATCTGCTATGGCTTTAGGCATAACTAAGGTTGAAGCTCCTAAATATATCATATAATTATGCACTAATAAATACCATATAATGGTTGAAAAATATAATGGGGTTGAAAACATTAGGGGGATGAATAACATTATGAACTTGATCTTGACTAGGAGCTTGACTAGGAACTCGAATTTGACTAGGCTAACTACTATTGGTATAAACAATGTTCACCTTATCAACTACTTATTCACATGAGAAATATTGGATATAGTTTGATGAAGGATATATTTATATCCTAGAATATATATATCATCATACATAAACATAGTGACATTATCCTTTTTCATATGATCCACAATATTGAAAGGAAGACTAGTACCTTTGAACTGCACGCTGAAAGTATAAGTATCACTTGACACTTGAGTGATATGAGGAATAAAAGGAGACTTATGTTGATATATATGATGTTGAGGTATTTTTTTAGTTATGAGAGATTTAGTAGATATATTTGGAGTGGTAGAATATTGACTAAATTTTGGGGGTGTTGAATAAGCCTTGGGCTACCCCAAATAGTCATCCAACATCCTCCTCTTAAACTTTGTATGGGCTGAAACTAGTTCATCTACCCTTTATGTAGTCTACCCCATGTTTAGTGATACATGATCAAACATATTATCCCCTACTTGAAAGTTCATACACATGGTGTTAGCTAGTGCCTTACCCATGTTCCTTTTCTATTAAATCTGAGCTTTTGATGGTGTCAAAGTAGGCATATTACCTTGATTCATTGGAGGGCTTTATCATGGAGGAATTATTGTTTCATGGTCTTGGAATGAAGGATTATGATACCAATTAGGATCTTGATACATTTATCTACTTGTATACATTACCTTCTCATTAGACTACCCTCCTGATTACCATTGACCTTCTTATGCAAGGTTATTTTATGTAGGGACCAAGGCTATTGAGCTACTTATAGCTTTAGGATTGTAGCTATTATAAATCTAACTTAAATAATTTGGCCTTGGGATTGTTGATTTGATAGATAAGGGGGTATATTTTAGGATTAAGTAGGGCATTACGCTTAAAAGGGACTTTGGTATGGCCTATATGAAGTTTGTTCCTATCTCTCTATAACCACTAACTTGTTCTTTTGTGCCTTCAACAAGTTCTTAATCCTTGAAAAATTTTCCACTTGAATATCATTAGGTTGGGTTTGAGTTTTTGGAGTAGGAAATGGAGTATTGGTAGGTGGGGTTGGCTGAAGCTTAGGAAAAAGTGGCATGAGAGGTCTTGGTATGAGTTTCCCTATTTGTATCAAACATTTTTGTGCCATTATAAATATCTCATAATCCCTAGGTAGAGTTGTCCCACCCATAGATTAGATCATGACTATAATGTATAAATTCAATGGTCTCAAATATTAAAGAAAATCATTATTGGGTGTGGGTTTAATGATGATAGGGATCCTATACTAGGTCTTTTGGAATTTATAGTTGAAATCAACCATAGATTCTTGGGATGCCCTCTTGATTGAGGTGAGTTGTCCAACAAGTGACACATGGTCACTTATATCCTCAAAATATTTACATAGGCACACACCAAACTCATCTCAAATATTGATTTAGGTAGGATCTACACCCCTATACCATTGCAAGTCTTTGCCTTTCAAGGATGTGGCTAGTAGTATCATGGATATATTATCTTATGTAATGTTATATACTAAATAAAGGTTTGGAATGTCATCTATGTGATCTACAGGGGTGGTGGAGTTTTCTCCTAAAAATTATGGTAGACTCTTAAAAGAGGAAACAAGGATATAATCATGTTGCTAAAGGTTAAAAGGGATGCCACCATTAAAGGTACAAAAGATTGAATTATGCGCCTTACCATTTTCATAATGGGGGCTACACTACTTAAAATAATAGGATGACCAAGAGATGAATATTTTTTTTAGGGATAAGAACTTATCCTATTAAATCTTGATCTTTCATATGAAATAGAAGGTAACTCAATGAATTCAAAGGGAATACCTTTACTATCTAACCTTCTAGTAACCTTTGGCATGAGAGGTACTATCTGGATGATTTTATGAAATCTACAACTTGGAGAATCTTTAGCTTACGATGATGGTGGATGTCTCCCTCTACTGAAAATACTTTTTTTAACTTTAGACTTTGATCATGCTAAAGAGAGCGTGTCCCACCATGTGTGCCAAAAATTGTTAGAGGTTCTAGGTTACACCCTAGTTAAAATTAGAAGTGTTGAAGTCCTACTCTCAAACCTAGTCCAACATGGGAATGACCCTAAGCTATGGATTACCTAATTTTGGGTCAAATCACTAGGGTTTTTAATAAGGATAGATCCTTAGATATGACAATTTGAATTTTTATTTTTAAAACTTAATATATTTGGATGAAAAGGGGAGAAAATACATGAATGAAAACCTATTTTAAGTGTGGTGATGCACCAAATGTTCAATAATCCAATCTCAACTTGGATACTTTCATGACTATCAATAAATCCAATTAGGATAAAGGTTGATCAAATTATATGAAAAGGTTGCAAACATGAGGATTTTATATGAAGGCTAAAAATAGACCTAAAACTTCATGGACAAAATAAGATGGTTTAAGAAAAACATTATGAACTTATGACACTTCAAGGCAAACCTCACTAGCCAAAACTTCACACGACCTACAAGAAACTAATAGATTTTAAGCAAGGTACATGAAGGACATACAAATGATGAATATGAAACATACACTCTATAAATAAAACTTCAATAAAGCACACTTATCATTAAAATAGAATTTGATATGTCTTATATTTCTTCAAAAGAGTTTTACAAAGTGATTTTGATAGAACTTCACTATATCAAGCTGAGGGATACAAATTGAGAGTTAAAAGCTAGTATTTATAGGAAGAAAAAAGGTAAGAGAGAGAAATTAGCACTAAAAGAGTCATTAATGATCCCATTTCCACTCAAAACAACCACCACCATAATCATTTTTGATCCTTACCCTACATTAATGTCACTATATCTTTCTCTAGCATGGTGGAGAACGTGAAGATCAGAGAAGTCATAGGAAGCAACATCACCACATGAATCCTTATCAAGCTCTTCTATATTAATGTCCTTCACTATCTTCCTCAATCATGTTTGATTTTCTTCATGTTATTAGGTATTTAATTAAGCTTACTCATTTATTTTTGTTTTGACATTACTTGTGTAGTCACCATTATGCCATTGCTTCTAAATCTTGATTATAGATCTATTATGGATGAAAACCAATCACCCTATTAGTTCTCATATAGTCATGATTGAAAATGAAGATCCATAGGATAAGGTCTCTTGAATCTGAATGAGATGTAAAACCCATATCTATAATCTCTTGAAAAATTTTATAGGGATTTAATGGCATTAGATGGCTTTGCAAGGTGTACTCCTGGTTATCCAAATCACGTTTGATCTTGCATTTATGTATTTTACCTACTCAGGGTGGTGAAATACTTTATCCAATGTGTCTACCTTCATGGAATCCTTTTGAAATATTTTTCTTGGCATGACCTAATTCAAATTCATTCTTCATTTGAAGTCCCTAGATTTTAACTTTTAATAGTAACCATTGATTTTGATTTGGGCCTTCTTAAATTGTGCCATCTATCAAATCTTCATTCATTCTCAAGATCCTATTATTAGATATTTGACTCCTTGACCTCAAGCACACCATAGATCTCCATTTTCATGGATTAAACATGTACCATTGATTTACCTAATAATTATCATGGTCATGACACTTGGCATCTTCTCATTCATCTTTGAGATCCGTTGACTTGTTGAATTCTTACTCACCATCAATCTACTTTGGTATGATTAAATGCATTTCATTGATCTATTTGGGCCCACTGGCTTATTAGTCATTGTGCACCACTAGATCTCTATTTAGTACCTAAGATATTGACACTTGTCAGCCACACATTCATCTTAGGATCCATTGACCTTTTGAATTGATGTTCATTGTTGATCTTTGATGCACGATCAAATGTGCTCCATTAGATCTTAGGGACCCACTGACCTTGTCAATCAATGTACACACTTAGATTTTATCTTAGCCCCTGATATTTGGACACTTATTAGCTGTGAATTCATCCTAGGAAAATTTTAATTCAAATAGTTATTTACCACAACTTTAACTTGATGTCCTCGTGTATGTTTCACTCAACAAGTCTAACTTTGAAGATTTATATCTTGAGATAGAAAAGATATCAAGATTTAAAAATTTTAGAGGATGATTTAGGCATGAAATACATCATGTCCACATGATCCTTTAGGCTTGAGAGGCTTCCTAAGCATACTTATAAAATGCACAAGCAAACTGGTCTGTCCATTTCTACGTGATGTATGATGATAATTTGGTTCTTTTAGACTTTTTCTAAGAATTATTGCTTGATCTTTCAAAGCTCTGATGAGTCTCTAAGGCTTGTGCAAATTCATTTCATGATCCTGATTGCATTGATCACCATGAGAACTTACTTCCTTAAAATTTGACAAACTACACTTTAAGTTTACTTAAAGTGTTTCAAAATATTTTCAAGCTACATGTGATCTTTAGACTACTCATTCCATCCAAAAATCTATTCAGCTCATCTATTTAGGTAGAAGCTTTATAATGTGGGCCAAATTAGCCAACAAGAAGTAACATTAAATAATGATACCTATAGCTCTTAGTGTTATAACTTTGATTTGATACCAAAATGTCATGCCCAAAAATTGACATAATGAAAACACACACAAAAATAGGCCTTTTTTTTAATAATGTACAACACACATTATGCACAAATACATTGCCCAAGTGATAAGAAGGTAATTCATAAGTGGATGTATGGTTACTATGTAGCCATGTAAGTCCCACTTGCTCTAGTTGGCTTATAGACTCACACATGCTTATAAATATCTAAGTGGTCCTATAGGGTCCCAAAAACCTAAAGAAAACAAAGAATACACAAATAAATGGAGGTGGGTTTGAGCAACAACTTACTCGAATAAGATGTCTTAAATCATAATGGAGTTCAAGGAGAGATCTGAGTGATTTCAACTAGTCACATTACCCATTTTGCACTTAAGTAAAAAATTAGGTCTTATTTCACATTGAATTAGCTTAGATGAAATTACTTAAAAAATGTCAATTTATCCCCATAAGACCTAAAAATGTGCCTAATATATCTTATGTAAGCCCGTTGATATTGGATAATCTATCTTCATCATCGATTAAATTGATCTAGATTATCATATTTGGTCAAAGTAAAATGTGACTTAATTAAATTTATGGATGCTATAAGGTCTCTAAATTAATCATTGAGTTGAAAAATCAGATTTTTGAAGGAGAAAAGAAGTGTTAGAGGATGGCTTTTCCCATAATCATCCCTCCTCTCCTTCCTCAACCCTAGATGATGAACACTAATGGAGACTCCAAGATTTTGGTTAAAATAATTTATTTATATTTTAATTTTATAACGTAATGCTAAGATGATTGAGTTTTATTTGTAGGTACCCAATTAAATGGAAATATCATATGAGGTCTTAGTCTCCCACTATTTCCAAAGAGGTCTCAGTAGCTTCAATCTCCACCATAGCCATTAATAGTTAACACCAAGTTCAAAGTTAAATTTCATAAATTTTTTAGTTTTAGTTATTTAATTTTTTCTCAAACTAAAGGGGACATAAAAATAATAGGGATCCCTTTTTGGGTTAGCTCACTTTGGGGTTTCTAGGAGCCTATGTTAGCCCACAAGGCCAAAAAGGCCTCTTAAGGAAAACCATTGGACAAAGTGAAAACCATGAGGTTTTAAGTTCTTAAATCTCTTTCATGTGGAAGGATAAAAATTTAGAGGGGGTAGATTTTGGGTTCCCCCTTCTTCAAGCCTCTAGGTAGCCACAATCATGGACAAAAAAATAGGCATACTCAATTAAAAAGGGTTTGAAAACATATTTTAGGGAAATATGTAATATCTATAAAAGTAATTTTTTGCAAGACATGAAATTTTTTTCATGTGGAAGATCACAAAAAATGGATGGGGGTCCCTTTTGGGGCCATCCCACTCTTCAGCCTTCTACTCACCCAAATCAACTAAACAAATTTCATATAGGTCTAAAAAAGTTTTTTGTTTAATAAATTTGTAGGTTAAAACTATATAACCCAAATTTTTGTTTCAATTTAAATAATATATATAAAAAATATTTTATAAAGTGGTCAGTGGCTAGTTATACTAACCATCATGACTCACCACAACTACTAGCAACTTTGATAGCCACATGCCTATCAAGTCATGCCACAACTGGTCACATGCAATAGATTTTGAAACCATGTGACTTATAAGTTGCTAGGAACTTTATCAACCACCTCCTATGGGATTAAGATGCATATCATGTAGTCCCATGGGGGACTACCACTTACCCTTTGAGAAGTGGCTAGTGCCCTCCTAGAGGGCCAGTGTGTAAATGAAATTACCCAACATATTAATTAATTTTAAAAAAATCACATCTATTAAACATTGAGCCTAAAATTATTAAATGAAAGGAAATGGGCTCAAAAAATCCATAATTTCATACCAAAATTAATTTTAACCTTCCAATTTATCATTTTACGTGTAAAATAATTAGGCAAAGTGAAGGCAAGTTATAAAGGAGGTATATGGGTTTTTAGTGTAGAAACTTTAAAATTAATATAAATTCACACATAACTCAAAAAATTATGCCAAAAATTACATTAATTCTTTGATTATCCATAATTTATAGTACACTAAAAATTAGGATAAATTGAAATGATTTCAAGGGCATAAAAATTATATGAATGCATCAAGCCTTCCTTGGCTTCACCCTAATCAATGAATTTAAATTTTTTAGGAAAGATAAAAAAATTATTTTTAGTAAAGTATAAAAATACAAAGAATACATGTCCATTCTAGAATATACAATGTGAATTTGAACACAAAATAAAAATTTCATTATTTTTACAATGTGATACATTCACTGGAAGAGAATGTAAGTGCTAAATAAACATCACACTATTTCTAATATCTATTATTAATTTTTTTCTCATATTTTTGAATAAAATAATAAAAATAACATGGATCTAAAATAAGCTTTGAAAGTAGAATGCTTCCAATGAATTTACCGCTTCCAATGCCGCTTCCAACGCGCGCCCATACTAAAAATTTGAATTTGGGGAATGACTGTCGGGTGGCCGAAGCGGTTAAGGCCCCTAAATCAGCTACGGTCTCTAAATCAGAATGCACGGAGAGGGTTCTAAACCCTAAAAAGACTGCTCCTGCGGGTGGAGGAAGGTTTTTGGCTAGGCGTTCTACCAATGCTACTGGATCAGGGTATGAAGCAGGGGGAAGATCTTTCGCGGATGTGGCTGCATTCGAAGCGAACCTACACGATGCTGTGCCTCGTGCATTATCTGGGCTGTCCAGTACATTGCCAATAAGTGCTCTAAAACCCATTAGGGTAAATCTAGATATGGAAATAGTTGATGGAATCCTCGAAAGGATATAAGTTTTTTCCTCTCAAGCTGCTATTTTTTGTTTTTGAGGTTTTTGGCCCTCACTGGTTGATCTACATGGATGGATATCCAAGAATTGGTTGCCACTTATTGAAGACAGTGTTGAAATCTTCCCCTGCATAAAAGGATTCTTTATTGCTGTCTTCCAAAGCCCTGAGGACAGGAGGATAATCTTGAGTAACAGTGATTTTTTATGACAGGGAAAATATCCTCTCATGGCCAAATGGTGGCATAAGGATTTTAATCCACTTACGGAATCCTTTAACAAGGTTCCGATATGGGTTTGGTTACCAAATCTACCAATACATCTTTGGCATGAACCGGTCTTTGAAACTATCAGGAATGCAATAGGAGACTATTTGTTTGTGGATAAAAATACTTTGTTAGGCTACCATTCGACCTGTGCTCGCTTTATGGTTGAAATGGATGTTTCAAAAGGCCTACCAGAGGCGATTTGCCTGGACTCCCCAAGGGGAACTTGGACACAAGTGTTGGATTTTGAGGGTGTACCTTTTTGGTGCAGAAGATGTCACCAGATGGGTCATCTGGCTGCTCGTTGTTTGGCAGGGATTACAAAGCCCAGAAGACCACATTATTGGTGGGCCAATGCTTCCTCAGAACACTATATAGCTAATCAACCTATGAAAGATCTGGCTAATTCTGAGAATGAAGATAGCATTCACTTCGAGCTAAGTGTTGAGGAGGAGCCGCTGGTGAAAGACTCCATAGATGGTCCTGTGGTGACTGAGATTAAAGATATTTCAAAGCCAGTGGTCGTGGAGGCTTTGGTTTCTCCCCCTGTTTTGGAGGATCAACCTAGGAGCCAGATTTTGGTTGGTGTTCATAAGGATATTGATGAGTCATCTATATCCTTTGGGCTTAATGGACCACTATTACCTGAGGTATGGATGACAGAGGCAGCTAAGGTAGAGGATGGATGGACCACTGTGAAGAGGAAGAAGTCTAAGCCTTTGGTCCCCCCTCTAGATATGAACCTTCGTTTGTGTAAAAGGTAACTAATTATTTTTTGAAGGTTGAAGGATGTTACTCCTGTCTATCGATGGTACGTTCTGTGTAGTGTCAGCGGAAACATCTGGTCTTTTCTGCTATTTTCAGGTTCCAGTTTTACCTGGTTTGGTTTGTACTTGTTTTGGTGTTTTGAACTTCTCTGGGCTTTAAGGTTTATCTTTTTTGTTGTATAGGGTTTTGGGGTCCCTTCAAAACCTGCTTTTACCTTAATCTAAAACATGGATCTAAAATACCCAATATAATTTCTTTACAAATTTAAATAAATTTTTGAACAAGTTGGTCTTCACGTGATATCCACATGTAACCACAAGGTCAACCAAAGGAGGGTCTCACCTTCCATATCTTTACCATCATTAGATGGTTTCCCTAAGTACCTACGAGCATAAGAATCCTAACTATGGACATAATAAAATCATGGTTTAATGTGGTCAAGTTTATAAAACAAGGTTTATAAGGTAATTAAGGCTAGATAAGGAATGTTTACTAGGAAATACATCTAGGAGGTTACATGTTCAACTACACAAAAGAGGTTTCCATATTCAAACCAACATATAAGGAAATACAAACACAATATCAAACACCAAATGATAAAAAATATCCATAATGTGTTTCTAACATTAAAATTCCCATCGAAGTAGAAGAATTGCATGGGGATTACTCACCCTTGTTATACTTTATCTTGGCCATGGGAGAGCATACACACAATCAACCATGCCAAATAACCACATAAAATATCCTTAAGAAATATGGTTCCACCAACCAACTATCAATACACAAAATAAATCACCATGTACTAGGGAATCAATAGGTTCACTTTTCACTACCAATATGGAGAATCAAAATATGTATTAGGGCATCAAGAATTTGGTCCACTTGCTAGCACTAATACGTGAGAGTGCACAATAAACATACAAATTCACACAAATTTTGGAAACATATCTTTTCCATTTTAAGACAAGAAATGGCATAATCTAAATTTTTTATGAGGGATATTACATATTAAATCCCAAATTGTAATTAAAACTACATGGTGGCCATTGGCATAACCATGGAATACAAGTAAAAAAGTAGGATAATCCAAATGGCATTACACCTCTTGAAAATTACAATAAAAAAGGAAAAGAGAAAGATAATTTTAATAAAAATAAAATTAATGAAAATGAGTTTTGAAGCCTATCTTAATTCCTTATTTGATCCACTCAAGGACACCTATTACAAGCTTTGGGTAATGGTTATCATCCTCCTTCTCTAAGGTATTCCTCTAAGATCTTTCTCCTCTTTTTCCTTTTCTTATCCACTTCCAATTTTAAAAATTTAAAATGAGAAAAATTCCTCTCAAGGAAGGATTTGTTTCCTTATATAGGCTAAAATCATTTCTCTATAATCCAATGGGAGTGTGACATGTGTACCTTCTCATACTTTGGCTCATGGTAAAAAAGTCTTCCCTCTTCATAACTCCACTTACAAGCCCATGTGGGAAACTAATTAAATCGATACCTCATAAATGAACCCATTATCCCAAGCCATAAGTGGCACATGGGATAACTAAAAATTCATCTTTGGATCCTATAAATACTCTCCAACCTTACATTGATATAAGGACACAAAAATCAACCCAAAATATCTAAAAACTACTTTATGTCACTCTTTAAAGTTAGATCTTCCAATCCATCCATTTTTCCAGTCAAAGGGGGGAAATTAAGTGCTTAAAAAACACTTTATGAATGAAATAAAACTTAAAAGATAATTCCTAAGGTTAATAATAAAGGGAGAATAATATCTAAGGGGGTTAAATAGTTCTATGAGGGTTAAAGAAGTCTACACTTTTGACTGGGTTGATAAATGATACAATGAGTGGCTTAGATTATGGAAGGGTCAAGTGGACATGTCACCACTCTAAAAATGATGTGATCATTATTGGAATAGTCCTATTTCCCTTGTCAACCTCTCCTGTCACCTACACAACATTGCACACATAAAATTCCCTACCCTAGATAGCCAAAGATATATTATATAAATAATATAAGTGATCTTAATCCACACAACATGCACATGATATATCCAAGACATCACATATCAATGGCAATAAACTAATAACAATCATATAAACATATGTATAATCAAATACATGTTTAAGAATAATATCTATAGTAGTGTGGAATCAATACTCATCAATAGAAACAACCAAATTAATGTAAGTAAAATGAGATCATAATGAATATAATCATCATATAATATAATTAGATAACTATAATAGTGTAATCAATTCAAAATCATTACATAACATATGCCGAATCTTTGTCTCAGTGATAAGGACTCAATAACATTATGTGCCTCAACAACACATAAAACACATCTCAATAAGGCGTGTGCACAACACAACTTGTCTAAAGTAAGCACTATGAAAATAAGGGTCTTACACATTTCACATGTCAATTATGTGGGTAAAACACCCAAAGAGTCAATGAAAAATATAAGAAAATATTATTTTATTAATCATTTAAAAATTACATTGAAAACCACTTGGACATTGAGAAAACTATTTTCACATCATTGAGACATTATCCAAAAACATCAAAATATGAAAACCCTCAAATGAACAATTTTAAAAGCTAAGTCAAAATAATAATTTTTTTTAAGAGGTGTATTTTTTTAGGTGTCTAAAGCCATATAGTTTCACGTAGATACTAAAATCTAATTTATGTAGTACATTTGTCTTGTACACTTAGAAAATATGTGTCATGGATGTATCTTTTAGTTATAAACCTATCTATTGGTGAAAGGTTTGAGTTAACAATCTCTTTGTGAAAAAATTTATTATATCTTAGTTCAATATTCTGATGACTAAGCCTTCTATACTATGAAATAATCTCTAAACCTAATTATTATCCTTCACTGCTAGTTTTGGACTTGTACCTATTTTCTAGCTACTTGTACACTTGCATCCTAGATAGACACCTGCATCAATACAAGTGCCCACTTTTCCTTTAAAGTATCTAATTCCCAAAAGCCATATAATTTGAAAATCAAACATATCATAAAGGTTAACCTAAGTGATTTAGTGTGAAATATTTATAAAAGGGATTGGTATATATAAAATATCAACCCTCATTCATTCTTCACTTAGAAAACATTGAGAACTCATAAGGTAACTTACTAAGAAGTACTCAATCAATAATTAAAGTGAAAAAACCTACCCTATTCATCTCTATTTATATATTAGTCATAGGAGAAATATTAACACAAGTCTGAAGTATTGTAAGAGTATTTCATAAGCCATATTTTATAGGTTACAAGATAGGGCACTATATGTCTTTACTTACCACATATTGCATCCTTGTACACACACAAGCCAACACATAGGGGAGAATTACATAAGCATGAGGGCATATTTAGATATTAGATATATAGGTAGTTTCCATTGATATAGGGGTTATTGTGGTAGCTCAAAACCATAATCCCACTAATGCATTTTTCCCATAGTCACTCCAAGGGTGGAGAAGTTAGGGTTTGATCATTTGATAAAGAGAAATAACCTATGCATATTATTTGTATACATCGGAATACATGTGATAGAAAACCCAAAAGGGTCTAATCGGTCACATAAAGATCTAGTTAGTATTCTAATAGGACACTTGTATTAGGGTTAGACACCTACATTGGCACATTTGGATAGATATAACGTAGGCATCCAAGGCCATAAGAATAATGTTCTTAGAATATGATGACTATTTTAGAATTGTTATTTAGTCTTAGTCTATTCCATATCAAACCTACATGAACATAGTAAATTAGTCAAGTATAATTTGATTATAATTCATTTAAATATCTAAAATTAGCTAAAATTTATTATTTTTAGCAAATTCAGAATACTATTTATTTGAGTTTTATATTAATTGGCCTATTCATTAGGCTAGTTAACCATCCTTGTGTAAAAATTAATCTAATCTCCCTTAACCATAGATACCCCCTTATCTAAATTTATGGATAGAAATATGGTGAACATGAAATTTGGTCTCTAAACCCTAAGTTGACATAGGATTTCCTATTTTGATTTTTTGTTTACTGTAAATTATTTTTTCCAATTCTAAATTTTTAATTTATAGGCAATGGAAAATGTTAATAAAAAATATTTCTCTAATGGAAGATAAAGAAGCATTAGTCACTCATCTCAATAAAAAAAGGGATTAATGGATGAATTTTTATATGTTATGAGAGATAAAATTATTAAACATTACAAAGCTAATATATCCTCCCCTAGTGATGGTGAATCCTTAGGTGGTACTATTATCACTTAGAAGTGCACCTTGCTAAGAATGCATGCCTGTTATCACTCCTATTGACATAATGGAAACTCTAAAAGGTGTGGGTGAAATTATATTATAGATAATATATAATGAAGGTATGTTTACCTTTGGTACACTCACCTAATTCTCTCCAAATTCTCTAATTCTATGCTTTCTTGACTAAGAAAAGTAGAAAATGAGTAATACACAAGCTAAAATTGATTATAAAACTAAAAATTTGGGATGATGAAGCAATTATTAGGTTAATTATACCTATAATTGACACATTTTAGAAGATAAATAACTTGCACAGATTCACTTGATGTTCATACAATGACTCTTACATTAATATTTCATACACAGGTCTTGACAAACACTCACATTAGTTTGGAAGGAATGAACAATGGTTGAATTCACTTCCAGATTAGGTATAAATCAGACTTAGACACTTTATATGACCTAAAAGAGTTCTCATTTCTTGAATAAAATTTAAAAGTTTAGACATAAACATAATAAAAACAATCATCCACTAAGTTACATCAATGAACATAGGACACACACTTCATGAACAACTTGAAAATGGAGAAAAAATTAGCTCTTTATTGCTTCAAAATTGATGTAGTAAAATTTTGGTAGATTTTATGTATATATAAATCATAATCTACTCTTCTTGTCTAAAAAATAGTACATATAGAAAAAATAATGAAGGAGACAAGCAGCTCCAAACTAGAGATGTGTCATCATGCTAACTCAACTTCACTCTTGATTCAACTCAAATACCAAATCAACCTTCAAATCCATGAAATTAAAACATATAAAATATTTAATTTAATATTATATTATTATAATATGGCATAGGATAGAGAGAGATAAACTTGTTTGAATATTTTGGAAAGTCAAATACTCCCATGCATGCATTGATGGTCTTTAATCTTGGAGAGATCTTGATCATATTCAAAAAATCCTTATGAATAGATTGTTAAATATCCTTAAGAATTTCACTTAACTCCTTTTGATATTGAATTCATCTTTAAGTTTGAATTTATTTATCTTCCTTTCATCTTGGAGTTTGACTTAAGCTATTTTGCATGCATCTTGGAGTTTGACTTTAGCTATCTTCATGCATCTTGGAGTTTGACTTGACCTTTTATAAAATTATCTCCAAGGGGGGTAAAGTAGGAGAGAGATATTTCATGTTTATTTTATTTATATTTTATTCAAAACTTGATTCCAATTTTTAAAACAAATACTTAAGCTCTTCTTGATCTTCACTTAGCAAAGAGAACATGTGTTTGATGAGGCAAGGTTATTGAGGGGTTTAATGCATTGATTTAGCTTGTGAAATTATCTTATTATAAAAGGTGTATTAAAATTGGAGATATTAGATGTTTATGTTATTGAAAAATTCATGAAATATCACTGCTAAGAGTACATTTGATTATGATAATGACAGTTCTCTATAATGGTTCTTGTTGGAAGTGTATATCTTCTCCATTTTGGCAAGCTTCTTAAATACATAGTGAGAACATAGAACTTGATGAATTTTAATTATTTGAATAGATAATGAGTTTAAATATAATTTTAAAATCATAAAAATGGTGGAGTAGACATTCAAAAAAAGTTTTAGCTCCAAAATCCACCTACAACTTCAAAAATTAATCTCTTGTGCTCTCTAGGCCTCAAGAAACCTTGATTTGGATTTAAGGGTCTAAAATGAGTTATAAGTATTTAAAGACACTCATAACATTATAATTGGATATTTATATATGGTAATACCTGTAAATTTTTTAAAATATTGAAAACTCTTCACCAAAATTTGAAATAAAAATTTACAAAAAAGTGCCTGCTTGTTGTTCGCAAGGTGACCTGGAGATGTTTTTCTTTAATTGGTTTTCATTGTGTAATAATGTATTAATATATTTAAAATAATTTTAATCCATATAAAATTATTTTTTTCCTTTTAAGGATCTGAAACACTCATTTTTAATTCCATTTATGAGCAAAATAGTGAAAAAACCTTGATTTCCTTCATGAACAGACATGTGTTTGCTATTTTATCTATCCTTAGGTATAGTATGGAAATTAAAACAATTTTAAATATTAAATAACATAAAAATACCTCCATGTAAAATTTCAAGAGATTTAATTTAGTAAAACTCAATATATGCACTTTTTAGTGCTTCCTAGCTTGCACAATTTTATTTTTGAATGCCTGTAGGTCTAAGTTTCACCATTTTATTGAGTTTTATGAGGACTAAAGATTTTTTTTTTTTCATTTAATATAACCTATAATCATTAAAACTATTTTATCTACTCAAACAATCTCTCAAACCTCT
The DNA here is from genome assembly GCA_037957365.1 of Torreya grandis. Taxonomy (NCBI): domain Eukaryota; kingdom Viridiplantae; phylum Streptophyta; class Pinopsida; order Cupressales; family Taxaceae; genus Torreya; species Torreya grandis. The sequence continues at coordinate 814,832 of JARHVA010003484.1, read as the reverse complement.
CAAAAATGCTTTTTCTGATTGTCTTGCTTGCTTACTTGAAACCTTGCAACCTATACCTTTACATTTATCCATTATTTTACTTTAAATTTTTATTTAGGAAGGTTTAAAAATGTTATTTATTCACCATAATATATAATTTTTTTTTCAAAAAATAACTCAAAAATGTAATCACATCTCTTAAAACTGAGGTATTAAGGTTTTATAAGGGTTTTAAAGCACCTTTTCTTCTTAATGACTGTTCATAAAATTAAGCCCATATAACCTAAACCCAATACATATAATATTGATAAAATATGGGACCATATATTCCAATAATACCATTATAACCAAATATTCTTCTCCTTCATGAAACAAACATTTGAAAATTACCTTTACTAGCTTGCAACTAGCTAGTTTGAGGAATAGAAGAAACTTATGCCAAAATTTGAACATGTGAATGGTTTTGAGCATGGTTTTGGATTTATGAAACATTTATAATTTTTTTAATAACATATTATGTATTAAATCTATGAATTTAGTATTATTTAAAACTTACACATAAACAACTTTGACTAATGGTGGCAAAATTTGTCAACAAGTACTACAACTATTTCCATACCAATCACTCTTTCCTTGATCACATCATAAATTCATAGATATAATTGGGGAATATTTTACGTGTTTACACCATTGTACCCCCAAAAATTTTTTACTATTTATACACCTTCCCTGGGAAACATTGGCACTTCAACCCAATTACTAGTTTCAATGCCTATATCAACTCAAACTATGGGTATAAATCCTTTGGTGACTTATCAAAATTAAAATCTCTATGATCAAAATGTGAAATATATTGTTCAACCTATAATTTTTTTTTCAATCTAAGGTTATAAATATTGAGAAAAATTATATGAAGTCACCTTATGCTATTCATTCATAAGAGGCATTGTATAACCCTCTTGCATTTGAAATATCTTTGCACCCCTTGCCAACTAGTTTTGTTGCACCTAAGTTCACATTTTATATAAGAAAGGGTGATTATAAAAAATATTCAATATTTATATGTGGAATGAATTTATTATTCCTTCAATTATAAATTTTTTACTAAATTATTTCTAAGGTTCCTCAAGGATTATACTCTAAGGTGGTTCTATGATTTACCAATCCAATCTGTAAAAGGATTCAAAGCTTTTTTGGATAATTTTTTTGAACACTTCTCTATCAAAATTATAAAAATAACATAAATTAAAATATTAATACAATGTCACAACAACCTAATTAGCTTATCTTATCTAATATACTAAGGATATAATTTTCATGATCACCTGAGTCTCCAACTTATTTACTTAAGAGATTATATATTGTCATCTCATATCTCTGCCTCTTCTCATAGATGTTTGATATGATTAGACCTCTGTCAATTCTTATTGTGACTATAAATAGGGACTTGGGAATTATACTAACTGATGTTATAATTTGATACATAAGATATAGATCTTTTTAAATAACTAATTAATTACATTTGATGACCCTCCTAAAGATTCAGGGTCACAACCTAGTGATCCATTACAAGATCATTCTCAGAACAATATAGAATTGAAGTTGGCATATAATTCACATCCCCCTCCACCACATTATGGGCACCCATTAGATGGGATTATTTTTAATTTTTAACAATATATACCTCCTATGGTTTAGATACGTATCAATTTTGATGACAATGATATTATGGATGATGACTCAGATCTTAATTCATTATTTATTTGATCATACCTTGATCAATAACCTATTCACAATATTATGATTGATAATGGTGCTAGTGAAAATGTTTTAACCTTGATATTAATTATAAATTTGGGATATACACATTATTATTTTCACCCTTCAACTAAAGTAATTAGATAATTTGATGGGATATCACAATAGGTTTTTTGTAATTTTGACTTACCTTTATAGTTTGGACCAAAACATGTGGTCACTACCTTATTAGTTATCCTATATATATGAGTATTAGATATGATTTTGGGATGAACTTGGATACATAAAATCCATGTAGTACCTTCCACATGTAGACTCTAAAATATGATTTATGTAGTACTCTATTCTTGTACACTTGGAAAATATCCTCATGGTTGTACCTTTCAGTTATAAACCTACATACTAGTGAAAGGTTAGTGGTCACTATCACTTTGTGACTAATTAGTTATCTCTTAGTCCATCCATTATTATTTTAATGACAAGGCCTTATATAATGTGTAAAAATCTCTAAACTTGATCATTATTCTTCAATACTAGTTTTGGACCTATACCTATTTTATAGCTTCCTAAACACTTTCATCCTAGATAGACACTCGCATCAATGCAAATGTCCATATTTAATACAAAGTGTCCAATGCCCAAAAGTCATCCAATTTATAAATGAAATGTATACTAAAGGTCAATCTAAGTGCTTTAGCGTGATACATTTTCAAAATGCATTGGTACACACACACACACACACACACACACACACACACACACACACACACACACACACACACACACACACACACACACACACACACACACACACACACACACACACACAAGATCAACCTTCATTCATTCCTCACATATAAATCACATATAACTCATAAGGTAATATAACTATAAACACTCAATCAAGTATTAAAGTGATAAAACCTACCCTATTCATCCCTATTTCCATATTAGTCATAAGATTAATATTTACATAGGTCTAAAACATTAAAAGAGAAACCCATGAGCCATATTTATAAAGTTACAATATAGGTCACTACATGTCTTTGGTTATCACACATTACATCTTTATACACACAAGACAACATATAAGGGTAAACTAAATAAGTCTAACTCCCCCTTTAGAGTATTAGATGTGTAGTTAGTTCCTATTGATAGAGGGTTCCTTGGGGTAGATGGACACCATGATCCCATATAACCATTTTTTCCAAAATTGCTCCAAGGGTAAATAAACTTGGGTTTTGATCATTTGATAAATAATGACAACCTATGTATGTGATATGAAGACATCAAAATAAAGGTGACAAAAAACTATAAGGATCTAGTTGGTCACATCTAGATCCAGTTTGTATTCCATTAAGTCAAACACGTGTTAATGAAACTATATAGATATGATGCAATGGTTCAAGGCCAAAAAAAAGATATTCCTATAAGTTGATGATTGTTCTAGGATCACCTTATAATACACTTAAAACATGTTATAAGTTAGACCTACATGAGCATAATAAACCAACCAAATATCATTTTTCCCTATTTATTTCAATATCTATCAATAGATATATTTTAATGTTTTTTAGTAGTCTCAGTTGTATAACTTTATAATATTATTTATCCAAGTTTCTCTTAATTGGCCTACTCATTAGGTTAGTTTACCATCCTCGTGCAAAAGATAATATAATACTTATTAACCCTAAATATCCACACATATTTAAATTTAGGGTTAAACATATAGTGAACCCATCCTTTATTCTTATTTAAACCAAACCTTAAATTGCATTTAAGGTTTCTCCTTCCATAAAAATTCATTTTTAGATTACTCTATTTATTTTCCAGATCTAATTTATTGCATGGGCACATATTAAGAAATGATTGTTTCTTTTTTTACCTAGGAATTGTTATTCTCCTTTGTGTGGCTACATCCAAATTTATAACCTTCATCAACATGTTTATTTCTAGTACAAGCCCTATAAAACCCCATTTTTTGGATCACTAGATTAATTTTCATGATGAATATTGTATTTGCATATGAGGATCCTATGACATCTAAAAAAGTGATCAATCCTCATCCTTTACTTATTATAATCACCTAAAAGTGGTATTTGAATGATAAGTGTGATACTTGAGACCACCTATCCATAAATTATCATAAACCTATCCTAGAGCCTTTATTCACACATATCTAGCCTTTATATGGGCCATAAGCATTCATAGTCATCCATAAAGTATTCCTAGACCTTAATTCTTATATCCTAACCCTTCATGCCTAGTGTTCTACCATTTAGACACTAGCACAATAATAGGGGAAATAACACCACATAGTGCTAGTGTCCCAATAATGGCACTACTATCCTTTTCCCTCCTCTTTTCACAAATAGATATATTTTAAAATCTTAGATCTCTTAGGGTCAACCTAAACCAATTTTAACACCCATAAAAGCACCAAAACAATATATACATGAATTTTATCCCTCTAACCACTAGATAAAAATTAGATGAAAAATACATATTCAAACTCATAAAAAATTATACACAATTAAGGTTATAAATCCCTATTCTTCCCTACTTATACATACTACCATCTACAACATTCCTAAGATTAGATTACCCATATTTTTAGTCTCAAGCACATTAAAATCACTTAAGTAAACTATCATAGCAGTTTCAATTACACTTGTACCAACACGTAGGTGGGGAAAACTACTTTGGTCTTGATACCTATTCAAAGTATTGGTATGAAGGCAACTCTCATCACATTGGGTCGTTAAGGATGTCTAGCCTACCCCATTAATAAATATACTTTTTATCTTGTATCAATTGGATACCCTAGTAACATGGAGGATTAGGATTTTGATCATAAAATAAGTCAAAACTATCCATATACAGGGTCTCAAAATTCATGCATAGAGGAACAAAGCTCATATATCTAGACATAAGTGTACCCAAAAGTTTAGGATAGTCATGCAAAAAGGACACTATCACCAAAATAAAGACACTATCACCACATACCTAAACATGGAACTAATTTCCATTAGAGTGCTACTATCTAGGAGAGATTCTGACATTAGTATCTTATTTGTGACACTTATACCAGTTTTTACATCAATTTTTAGCCTCTAGATCATTTGTCTCAACCATTTTCCATCCAAGTTCTTACTTGATTTATTTATTACTATTTTTATAGAGGTAAAAGTTAGTAAATTCTATAAGAAATTATTAGTTGTATTTATTTCATATTATTACCCTAATTTATTAAACTCAACTCTTTAACAAACATAAGATTAATATACACTAAGTCCTAAAAGGTTAAAACTTTTGGTGAAGTTGACATAATTAGAGCATATTATTTAAAAACCATTATGGTTTCCATTATTATTTTTAAGCATCTACCCAATTTTTAATTTTCAACTTATCATCATGATTAACATGATGGGTGCCATTTTTTACTTTATGGTATAAATTCTTGTGGTTTGATTAGCATGCATATTACCTACCATTTATTGGAAAATGCACTCATATGTCACTCCTATCATGGATCATGTTAGAGCTAAGATTATTTTACACATTGGTCCTCCATCTTGTGAGTACCATTCTTATGAGGATCCTTACCACATGGATCACATTAAGTTACCTCTGGTTACTACTTGATGATAGAAGGCTCAGAGGAATCCTTTTATTCTACCTCCATATAGACCAATTGATTACATTCACTCTCATCCCACCTCTACTACTCACCCTTAGTTAATAGTATATCCCACAGTTCAAGTTGTTACTAGATGTCATAAGGTTCCTCATTATCCTATACATAAATAACATAATCCCACCATCCTTCCTCATACCTAGCACACTACAATGGGACCTATAAATCAACATAATGCATTTGATATTATGGATTATTTGAGAAACACATCAGGAAATATATTCATATTGAAATTAATTAAAAAGGCTACTATTTTCAAAGATATTCTTTTCCAAACACTCAATTATTACATCTTTACCTCATGACACAGAACCATCTTACTTTGCATCTATCATGAACACTATCAAAATATGATATATATTTTTATAATGAGGATTTACCATCATAGTTAGTTATTTAACATAATTTACCACTTTTTTATTCAAGCACAAATCAATACCACCACTATTGAACAAGTTCTAATTGATAGTGGTTTAGGATTTAACATATGCAACCTCATATTTATATAGATTATGGGGGTTGATTTAGTATCCATTAAAAATACATAATAATATCATAGATTTTGATGTCATTCCTAGACATACATTGGGTTATATTACATTAGATATTATAGTAGGGCCAAAAACCCCATCTAAACACATTCAAGGGATGCTTAATCATTTACACTATAAATTATTACTTAGGAGACCTTGGATACATGCTATGGATATTTCACCCTCTAATTTACACATATGCATCAAGTTTTTACATGATGTATATTTATACACTTATCCAACATATTATCAACCATTTAGATATTGTAGTCTCACTGAGCCTACTACTATAAGTTCATCTTTAGATGGGACACCTCATGTTCTCATAGAGTCCCCACCTCATAAGATTCTAATTGAGAAGATGCATACATATAAGGTTTGGGAATATATCAAAACTACTCCTACACCTTTTCCATATCTTATTACAATATAATTACTTTCACCCATGATGGAGGAGGATCCTCCCATAGTACATATATACCCACCTATGGTAGATGATGATATTCTCACAACACAATTACCATTACTTTTTAACTCAAAAGAAGTATACACCCATAATTACAATACATATTCTCATGCCACCATAAAGGATAATCCAAAACCTATTGTCATTGAAGACTATTTATGTGGATTAAGTTTCATACCAATGGGCCCCTGAGAGTACAAAGATGATTCTAAGGCACTCATACTTTTTATACACTAGAAACACCATTAGTTTATAATATTATAGCTATAGGCTCCCCTAATTAGTTATAGTTAATGGAATATCCCTCCATTCATTCAATACACATGGTTAAATCTATGGATATAGACCTAATTATACAAATTCAAGCAGGGAGTTCACATGATAGACTACACTAGATTATACATATATTACTTGATATAAGATTGATGGTATTAACCATAGTTCATCATAGATCCATTAATATATTATCATAGTAGGATGGTCAACCCTTTTGTAATTTTTATAGACTCACAAGACATGATATTGATACATGATCAACATTAAAACATAATTTGACTAAATTTAAGGTTCAAAGCACTATTCGGATTATACAACCTCCACCTCCATAGATATAAGCACCACAATAGAGTCATCATCAACACATATAGTCATAGAATGATCCATTAACCATCCATATTTTTTTGTATAAATCTACATCACCCATGTGGCTATAGATGAGGATTTTGATCCTAATACTTGTACTTTAGCATTTTTACAACACATTAGCTATCAAGAAAATGAGTTAGAACATGCCATACATTAACAAGATTATATTTTACATATCACATTACCAATTATATGTGTCCCCAAATTGGCCAACACATTATTATTTATCATGACCATGGGTGCTAATTTATAGGTTACACATGGCAATACATGGTTACATGTGATAAATGTCATAGTTGATTGATCAGACAAATGTTTGACATTTAGTCATGAGGGATACATGGTCCCCATTTTACATGAAAACATGGATGAGAACCATAGGTTTCATATAGATAATTTGTGTTCCAATTTGGTTTACCTTGGGACCACATAGGAGGCATATTACATAGTATATCAACACACTATTTAGATGCATAAAATCTAGACTAACACCAAAGATAAGGCTCCATTGATACATATAGAATAATATGATGATCATGAAGATGATGAATTATTTGAGTTCAGATAGATAAACTATCTAAAATTCGATAACCTCCCACCTAATCCATGATTTGATTATCCACATCCCGTGGATGTGCTCTTGGGTTTATAGAGACATTGTTCTTTGATTGTACACTATCTAATTTATTTCCAATATTTACTTGTACATAGTTTCCTTCTCTCTTGCTTCTTGTACATAGTTTAATTTTCATGTTGCTTGTACATAAATTATATCCATAGAATACATAAATAACACAATATTTAAAAAACATAAAAAACATTAAAAAATATACTCAAAAAACACAAAATTATAGATTGTATGAATTTCCATGTTTACACTTCTTATATTTTCTAGACACTACATATGTTAGCTTTATTAGTATAGTTAGTTTTATCATACATACATGCTTCACTTATTCTTGTCAAGTGCTTTCAGATTACTACATGACTTAGATCAACTAAACTGATCCAAACTTTCTATTATCTACACACTAGGGGTATATACATTGATACATAGGTTCTTTATTAAACACATTCACCCATTTAGGGGAACCCTATACATCAATTTTATTGATAAGTTACATCTTTCTATACTCTACCTCACAAATTTAGCATTTTTATATTTTGATATTGATCATGATACACTTTATCAAATTTTTTACCACCTAATACTAATTTATAATAAGTATATGTACATATTAGCTCTTACATAGATTTGTATTACATGTTCATGTATACTTTCATTTCTAGATTACATAGTTTAAACTTGATTGTATCTCTATGCTTCTTCTATTCAAGGGCATTTGAATATGCCATTTGTCTTTGGCTCTATGACACTTATTTTCATTTTATGTATACTTTGTACATGTGCCCATGTCCTTGTATGTGCCTTCTTATTTGTGTATTCAAACATTTAAACATGTCCTTATATGTGGTTCTAAGATAACTTGTTTCTTGCTTGCATATATGGACATTTGAACATGTCTTTATATGTCTTATTTTATTAGATTTAGTGACATATTCCCATGTCCCTTGTATTTTTTCCCCTTGGCCTACTTTGTGTGCCTCATTTGTGTTGTATGCTTTCTTGTATGCATCATGGACATGACACTCATCTCTTGTTTGTTACACATTACAGTTTTAGATGCCATGAGGGACCTCATGCATCTCTTCTTTCTAATTGGGTGCTATGATTGACATCATGAACCATACCCCTAGGTACCTAATTAGTTATTACTTAGATTTATTGTTACATAAATTATTATATCTATCTTGACACCCTTGTCAATGCTATACATAACATACATCACACATTAAAAAATTATGCTTAGATTATTTTGTATTCTGATGTTATGTATGCTCATTATATTAGATTATTATGCATATATCATATATGCTCTAAATAACACACATATTGTAGAGATTTTTATTTTGAGGATAGTTATTTCATAGGCTCAAAAATATGTTGAAAATAGGGGGCATTCATAGGGGTTTGCCATAGAGATTACGCTACCATAATGCATTCATAGTCAATTTTTAGCACACAAGCTCAAATTCTAGAAATCAAACTTAGTAAACATAGTAGGAAAATAGTGACACATAGATCAGTATAATTACACTAAAATAAAATCAATAAGACATTAGCTCCCAAATCAGGACACTGATGCCACATGGTACTACTGTCCAATATATGACACTACTATCTAGTATCCTTAGTTTCATTAAAAAAAATTTGCCAGAAAAGCATAGTAGGTACAATATATGTTTGTATAGGTTCAATTATAGATTTACTAGTTTTACTTAGATTTATACTAGTTTATCTCAAATTCATACCAATTTAATCAGACTGGGGGCATCATGCACATCATAACCATTCCCGTATTTAGTTCATATACTCAGATATAGATTATTACAACTTAGTTTAGAATCCATATGCTTATATATTATATTTGGGGGTATGTGCATGGTAGATTATTTTTATATGCTCACTTACACACTAATCAATTAGATGGAATGAAAAATTCCATGTCATTATATATGTTATATACATTCTACATCATATTATATGTTACACACTAGTTTCATTCCTTACTCCATTTGTAGTGGTTGGCATTCATGAGTGGCTTGGAGCCACCTAATATAATCGAATGGCCACAAAGACAACATTTTTAGTTAGACATTTCTAGTTACATCATGTAGTTTTAGTTTCAAATGCATTTACTACACATGGGTAGAAAATGATAGAGTCATAGTCTACTTGATTTTTTTATCCACCTACATGAGAGGGTTGGACACACCATCAGCCCAATCCAATCTATTCATAGGTCATGATCCACCAAGCAGGGGTGGGCAATGATGGAGTCACAAATAGATTGATTTATTGAGCCACCCACACATGATTATTGAGATATCCATCATATTAGTCTAATATATTCATTAATTTATCACTATATACATACACACATAGTTTATCACTAGGTTTATGTATTAGTTTGCATACCCAATGAGGTGTATTCATTCCTTTCTTCTCTCCTATCCCTTTACTCATTTTTACTTCTTTACTCAATTTTGTGTTTGATTTTAATATCTTGTAAGTAAATAATGATTTATGCACATTTCACTTATAAGATACACATTAGAGCATGTTTCACATACTCAAACCCAATGTCATGGGCTTCACCTCTTAGGCAAGTCTAGGTACACTTATTTTTCCTTTATCCTCATCATTTTACTTTATTGTATTTATAGAATAAGGGGGGGTGGTAAATATAATCAACTAAAAGTGGTATTATAATTTTAAGAGTGATACTTTAGACCACCTATCCCTAGCTTATCCCTAAACCTATCCTAGAACATATTTTAACACTTATCCAATAGTCATGCAGGCCATATGCATCCCTAGTCATCCCTAAAACAATCCCAGACCCTTATTTATACATCTTGGTCCTTTGTGCCTAGTGTTCTACCATTTGGACACTAGTGCCATAATAGGGATAGTAGCGCCACATGGTAATATTATCATTTTACATCTTTTCACAAATGAATACCTTTTCAAATATTAGACCTCTTAGGGTTAGCATATACCAGTTTTAGCACCTACATAAGCACCAAAATAGTATATATACATGAATTTTATCCCTCTAACCACTATATGAAAATTAGATGAAAAATACATATTAAAAATAAGAACATGTTGTGCATAATTAAGGTTATAAATCGTTATCCTTCCTTGCTTTTGCATACTACCATCTAAAACATTCCTAAGCTTAGATTACCCAAATTTCTAGTCTCAGGAAAATTCAATGAAATCAAGTTAACTATCATATTATCTTCACTTTAAATTTTAATAACACTTATGTGGGTATATCTAAATCATTCCTGATCTCTCTTTAAAGTATTGGTATGTAGGAAACTCTCATCACAGTGAGGTGTTGAGGATGTCTAGCCTACCTTATTAACAAACACACTTTTTAGCTTGTATCAACTAGATACCCTAACAACATGGAGGATTAGGGTTTTTATAAAAAAATTATTCAAAATAGGACATATAAATGGGTTTAAAAACCTTGCATATAGGAATAGACCTCATAGATCCATATATAGGTAAACTCAGAATCTCAAGACAATCCTGCATAGAGGACACTACCACCAAAATAGGGATACTAGCACCACATATCAAAACATAAAACTTATATACAATTAATGTGCTATTATATAAGAGGGTTTATGAAACTAATATCATGTAGACTAGTCTCTACCTCAGATTTTACCCTCTAGATCGTCTGTCTCAACCATTTTCAAGTTAAGTTCTTACTTTCTTTATTTATTAATTTTTTTAGAAAGGTCAAAGTTAGTCAATTATATAAAAAATAAGTGGTTGTATTTATGGAATATTATTACCCTAATTTAGTATACTCAACTATTTAATAAACATATAATTCACATACACTAAGTCCTAAAAAGTTAAAACACTTATAACTATGTTAAAGAAAAAACTAATGATGAACATGAAAGTCTAAATGAATATGTGGATACTCATAGTATGTGTTTATATGGTTATAAATGTGATTACATACCACTTGAATGAAAATATGAGGAGCATATCTCTCATATTTATTCTACATCCAATAATAAAATGCGCAAAAGTTAAAAAATATAAACTTTGTTAGTGTATCACATAATGATGATACAATAGACATGTAATAAGTTAGCATTCATGATGTTGAAAATAGAGATTTATCATGTATAAATCGATGCATTTACTCTATTTATAATGATTAACATGTTGAAATATATGTATGTTTACCTTATTTACAAACTATTTATAATGTTGAAAATATTGTTTCTTGTTTAAATCACTCAAATGGCAATAGTAAAAGTACTTATCTTTCTCTAGATCTCAATGATAAAAATGCTTTTACTTCTTCTCTTTCTATTCTTTTAAATTGGAAATATCAAAATGATAATACTAGACAAAGTATTATAGACACATGTTATTCTACTCTTCTTCCAATCCAAGATAAACAACAAAATATATTTGCCAATGGTTTCCTAATGAAAGAATTTTCAATGTCAAGTAGCAATATTGCAACTCAAGATTCAAATGCTAGTTATGCTAATGTTCCTTTATCATGTCACAATTATGTATCTAAACTAGAAAGTGATATTGAATCTTTTATTCATTTCTCTTTTGAATTCACAAATGAAAGTGAATTTTTATCTCTCTTTATGATGATGTTTCAAGCAAAATAATATTCCTCTTTCTCCTTATTTAACATTTTATGCTAAAAACCATGTTACAATTCTAGATGAAAATAATAAAAGTATATCTTGTATTCCTCATAAATGTAATGAAAATTTAAGTAGTCAAGCCATTTCCCTTGATAATTTCATAAAAATTCATGGCATCCAAAATTATAGAAGTACCTCTCTTGAACCATCATGTAAAATAGATGTTCCCTTACCTAATGTTTCCAAACCACATGATGATCCTATCTTAGAATGTAATTTTTGGGCCTCTAACCTAATAAGTAGAGGATTCATGCCAACATGACATCCAACTAGGTGTGAAGGGATCATTTTTTCAAGTGGTTAACCTTTTGGTCTTTTCTCACCAGTTGGAGGTTGTAACACATGTCTTGCACTAGCTGGCTGGTGGTTAGCTATCTCCCAGATCTTTAGAACTTCATCAAAGATTTGGAAAAACATGGAATATGTAGCATAAATTTTTTAAAGTCATGGAGCTGGTGGTTATGATGACCAATTCTTAGCTTGGAACTTAGCGTACAACTTCTATCCTAATGAAGATGCTCTTGAAGGATATTTAAGGAGTTCAGGCCAAAAGAGGCAATAAGATGAAAACTGATAGCAAAGATTTGGTGAAATGAATTCTTTATCGACATTGCTTTAATGGAAATTAGGCTTAGGAATAGTATATATGCCACTTGGCTCTACTTTTAAGTGCCTAAGCTCATCTATGAGCCTCTGGGTTGTTGTTTAGTATGAATTAAACATATACTCTACTATGAACTTCATACTCTATTATGAATTTTGATTAATGATGAAAACTACTACATTAAAACATAATATGCCTAGTTTACATATATTTTTGTATTGCTAATGTAATGTGTATGGTTATAATGTAACACTTAAAATACACTTATGTGAAGAAATGTTCATGCATGTTACTAGTTCACATATTTAATGGAGTCCTTGAAAACTTTTATGATGCCACCATAGTTTTGTATAGAGAATGAATATAGGTTCTATGCCACATATTCTTATCCTTGTTAAGATTGCATGTATAATATTATTATTTTGAGTGAAAGAAACTTTGTGACCTCTTAAGTGTCTATATGACTCTAGGATAAGTCCACAAAAGGTTGAAACCTTTAGAGATACTTAAATATTTCATTGAACTAATTAAGTCCTCCAATAGTGAAGTCTCATTCCATGTCACAAATAGCCCAACATGGGCCCTAGTTATTTTTCAACTACACTTTGGGTGAGCACATAAGGATTATGACTTATGTGGGTTAATGCTGATGTAGTTAAGTGTTTAAATGATGAGTACAAAAGGAGTATCCCATACTTGTGTTTTATTAAAGTAAACTAAGAACAAATTGGATGAGGTTGACTACAACATTTTGGTTCCATTATTAGGACCCATGTTTAATTTTGTTATTGCGATGGTGTGATAAAATAATTTAATGACTTTATCTCAAAAACATTGAGCACTATATATAATAGGTGGAAGATAGCTTTGCATTGAAGCATCCAAACTAAAATGAACAAATCCAAGAATATGGGTTTAGAAAAACCTATATGATGCTCTGTATGAGGTCTTTTTCTATGAGTTACGTGAGCATGTGTACTAGTGGTTGGATGCATATTTAACCGACAAAAAAATCTATGGATGATAATGCGAGTGGACAATGGGGTGCCTAGAGAAGCTTGAGACACTAGATGTAACTTGGACTAGAGCAAAAAATAAATGGTGGCAAGGAGCCTTAAATAGCTATGTACTTGAGTTCATAGTCTCACCACACTCATACCCAAAAGAATTGGAGTATAATTTTTTACATGACCCTAGAGGCACATTTGTGAATGAATTCCTTAGAGAGCTCAAAAGGCTAATGATGGATTATGATTTTGAAACTTTGGGGATGGAAGGCTAAAGTCCTTTCATGTATGAGATACATAAAGGTGGAGAAGGGGATGTATAGGTGAGGCATAATGTAAGGGGATGGGAAAATTGACATCCAACAACTTCGGAGATAAACATCTAATAAGATATTATGCTAACTGATGGAAGATATAAAATCTAGAAGTGCTGAGAGAACTTGTAGTGAGTGGAAGGTCATGGGGAAGGATCTCTTGAAATATAGTAGCATGAGGATGAGAGATATAATTAAATGATGAATTGATATCAACACTTGAAAGGTGTCAAATTCATTAGGTTTCTATAAAATTTGGTGATTATAGATATGCTTAAATTGCCTACCCCATTTGAACCTATGGTGTATGGTCATGCACTAGATCCCCCACTTGAAGAAAGTACACAAGCAATTATTAACTCTACTTATGACTTAGTTGTTATATTTTTTTTTAGACTTGGATTACTAATTTATGATTGAATAAATTATTCCATATAAGGAGGTGAGCATAACTACCTCTATACTATTGGGTGCTAGCTCACCATAATATAATTTGAGTGTGAGTATACCAACTCAATCAATGTCAGTAATGCAAGGTGGTAAATAACCTATAGGAAGTGGTACAACACCACAAATGATTATCACAATGACACATAAATCACACCAATAGTAATGATGGGGATAGTGCTTAACCCCATGATTGGAGGTGTTGGACTACTGCTAGGATAGGAACTAGGGCGATAAGCACTTCAAGTACTAGTTAGCCCCCAAGTAAATATATTATGAAATGTATATACACTTTCCATAGTATCATGACATGTTGAATACCATAGAACATTTACTAAAGTGTGAACTACAATGGTGCACATGAGGAATAAGCCAATTAGAGTGTAAGGCTACTTAGTTTATGACCACTCTACTTGATCACACACACACCTGGTACAAAAAATTTGATTCTAGATATTCCATGATTGAATATGATACCCTAAAGGATGCTTTTTTGAAGGAATTTGACATTTTAAAGTTTAAATAATAAAGCATCACCTTGTTAAAATAAATTATCCAAGGACTCTTAAAGAGTGTGCACCTATATGATGTAAGGTTTAAAACTCTCCTATCAAATCTCCCATATGATATTCACCCTTCATAGCATTCATAGTGGTTCATTAGGGGGTTACTCATGTCATCTTGAAGAGCACTCTCCATGAAGACTTTTATTGACCCTCAAAAAGTGCTTAAATCCATACTCAAAACCAAGGTAGTCAAAAGTGTAGACATATGAATCAACCAATTTATGGAAGCACATATTACATCTATGGCCTCCTAGTTCCAAAAGCTTACTGTTAGCTCTTAACATGATGCTTGAAGTAGACTATGGTGCACTAATTTTAAAGTAAAAGGCCATAATATAATTAACTACCCATAGAGGAATGTTCATACTTTGCTTCTAAGCTATGAACTTTATCAAGAGGTGCATGATGTCTAAAATTTCCCTTTGTTGTAATGTGCTACCTAAGAAAACATAACCATATATTTTTGGTTGTACGATGTCTACACTCATACCACTACTTATTATCAAGTGATTAATAAAATGCATGAGAACATGAAAAAATGTGCATGACATGTCACCACAATAATAAGAGGGTAATATAACCAAGGTAATGAGGGATATGACCAAAAAAACATAGGCTTTGGGTTGTAATGAGGCACTATAAGGCAAGGCAGAGGATATAGTGGTGGAAGGTTCCCATCATGCTTAGGTTATAATTGTGGCTCCAAAGTGCATTATCAACATGACTTCCCTACACATCCCATGTGTGGGTATTTCCAAGGGTCCCATAAGGTCAAATAATGCCCTAAACTATAAAAAAATTGGCCCAAGGTAGGTTTGGAATAGACAAGGGTGCAATAATGATCAAGCATGAACAAAAGATATAAAAATAGACCCTAAAGATGTAACCTATGCATATAGAGGAAGTCAAGGTATAAGTAAATAAATGTAGTGTATTCACCACTCAGTTGCTAGCTATGATAGTACCTAAGTTACACCTAGAGTATGGGGATGAGGGTTTTAATGAGTACATAACATGAACTAAAACCAAAGCTATACCATACCTAGACCTAACACACTAGAAATATGTGTTATAGTAGGCTATAAGTTTCATACAAAACTTGCAAGGAGAATTCTAATTAGTGTGAGACTTTTAAGAATAGGTTGTCACTTCTCATAAAAAGTAGGATAGCCAAGAAGTTGAAGTACGAGAATTAAATAAGATCCTATGCCTCCTATAGATAGAAGGAATGTTTCCCCTACTGAATAACTTGATCATGGATCATGTAAGTCAAAATTAATTTGAGGTCTTCATGCCACTTATGGAGAGCACATAAATTTTTTAGCATACACAAAATGTAGAATACAACCAAGAACTCTTATTGGATGCCACTATTGATGGATGGTCTATTTATGATGTTTTTATAAACATGATTATTGAGGCCAACATCTTGACCAAGTATGCTTGGGATAAAATGGGTAGACTAGTCTTGAGACCCTCCCCTCATATACTCTTGATGGCCAATAAGACCTAGGTGAACTGATCAAAATTCTAAAGAGTATAGTTATAGATAACATGGGTGCCAAATTCCACACTGACTTTAAAGTAATAGATTTATCATAGTAGGAAAATTACTTGATTCTTTTAGGAATGCCATGGTGTTATGAAAATAATGCATATATGTGTTTTAAAAGGCACTACATGACATTTGAGAATGGAAAGGAGAGGGTAGTTATACCCCTCTCAAATGACCAAGTACCCCCTATGTTTATATTGTGGACATTATGGACATTAAGGTGTCAATAATCTGTACCCAAATGATCAAGGAATCCTCTCTTGGGAATATGGACAATTAGCCTCAAACACCACTGATATTGCTTGCAACTAATGGGTCAAGGGAGCATATGAGACCACTATGCGATGGTACCACTTGGTGTACTTAAAGATACCAAAAATAGTAAAAATAGGCTGGGTATACATCAAGTGCAATTCTAAAATATGGGTCCCTTACACTAAAAAAATGTGGAAAAGAGAATTTTACCATAGTAAGGGCAAACTTGCAATGCTTCCAAGATATGAAGGGAGTAATCTCATGGAAGACTATGTCTGTGACCTTGAGTCATGCATCCCAAATTAAGTGGATATAATGGGTGCACTAGTATACATATTGAATATTAATACCACTTATTTTTGGGTAGTTAAAAAGTCTATCTTGCTAACTTGGTAAGATGTGAAGGCAACCATTTGCACTAGATTCAAAAAAAGCAATGAGGACTTGTACATTTTAGCCTATTTTGGTGACTTTGACCCTATCATACATGTATGCCTTTATGAATAAATATGGACTATTTTTGGATAAAATTCCCTAAAGAATATATGGGTGCATACCTTCTATATGACCTTAAATACTTGGGTACGAGCATGTTATGTAGTCAATCAGATGTGTCACAACACAACCAACTAGGATGATCTTAAAGAGTAGTTTGTCCATACCTTATTTTATTCTCAAAACCTTGAATTGATTGAGCCATTACATGTAGTTCTAAGTTTAGTGTTTAAGGACATTGCAATATTGGAGGAGCATATATAAGACATGTTTGGGAAAAAGGGTTAGTGCTCCCAACTTTATTCAAAGAGTAAACTCTCAACAGTGACTCTAGCGATAAAGATGATGCCACATGGATGACACAAAATTGGAATAATTTCATAGGGATAAGGAAATTAGTTTGCCAATTTGAGGATAGTGCCCTAAAAGAAGAAGACCATACCCATCTTTAGGTAGAAATAATTGAGGGTAGTAGATAAGTCAAGGATTCACACCAGGAGAAGAATGAACCCTACCAAGTACCATTAAAAAATACCAAGGTGGATATAAGTTTAGAGGGGGAACCAAATATCTCCACTTTGGGTGCTAATTGGTCTGACATGAAGCTAGAACATATTATTGATCTCCTTAAATAATTCCAAGACTTATTTCTATATAAATAAAAGGATATGAAAGGCACACACCCATCCCTTGGGAAGATGAGCATCAAACTAGTTTATGATTCAAGACCCATCAAGAAGTGACCTTACAAGATGAACCCAAATATTCATTTCACTATCAAGATATAAATTGATGGCATGCTATCCATAGGTGCCATCTACCCTATGCAAGAATATGAATGGGTTATCCCCATGGTCATTAGCATCAAAAAGGATGGGTGCATCTAAATTTGTGTTGACTATAGACTATTGAATGTTGCCTACATAATCAACCCCTTTCCAAACCTATTTACAAATGAAGTATTAGATGGTGTTATTGGTTGAAAAATATACACCTTTATTAATGGGTTCTCAGGATACCATCAAGTCTAGATTGAGGAGGAGGATAAATACAAAACAACCTTTATGATTAAATGGGTTTTTTTTATTATAATAAGATGCAATTTGGGCTAAATAATGCACCAATAGTGTTCTCTCAAGTGGTGATCACCACTTTCAAAAACTTCATTCACAAGTTCTAAGTATATTTAGATGATTGGACAATGTATGGGTTAGTGAAATATCACTATGATAATTTATTCCTAATGTTTAAAAGGCACAGGAAGTTGTAAATTTTATTGAACCTTAAGAAGTGTGTTTTCATAATGCCATTTGGCACTTTACTTGAGCACATCATCTGCAAGGATGGTTTGCTCATTGATTTGACCAAGATTGTAATCGTCCTTCAACTTCAGATTCCATCAACTCAAAAAGGCTTCAAAATATTCTTGGGCATTGTAGGTATTGTAGGAAGTCCATAAAAATTATGCAAAGATTATGGTGTCTCTAGAGGAACTATTGTGAAAGGATGGCCCATTCTATTTAGGTGTAATGTAAAAAGATGATTTTAAGACCCTGAAGCTCAAACTAGAAAATGTGCTAATACTATAATTTCTTGACTGGGTAAATCCCTTCCATGTCTATGTTGATGCATCTAATAATAAAATCAATTCAGTTATCATACAATTAGGTGAAGGAAAAATGGATCATCCCATTATTTCACATGTAAGAAACTAACCAAGGTATAAAAAAACTACACCACAACTACGTGCGAGGTGCTTACCATGGTTTATGCCCTGTAGAAGTTTTAATAATATTTACTAGTGATCTAATTTATCCTCTTCACTAACCATGAGGTGCTTAAGTAATTGGTGAACAAGCCCATTTTGCATGGGCACATTTGTCAATATATTATTTTATTCTAAGAATTCTAATTTGTTGTGGTAGTGAATCCTATAAGATAAAACTTGGGCCCAAACCATTTATCCCACATCAACTCTAGTGATGTGGTAACACCAATCAAATATGATATGCTTGATGTGTAACTTTATAGGGTTTAATTCATCCTAGAGAACTTGGTAGAAATCACCACATTTATGACCTTTAGATCTATACCTTAGACCATGATGTCTAAGGAGAAGAAGCAAATAATGATTTTCACTACCCCTTTTCAACTCATTGGCAGGGAATTATGCTAATTGAGCCATGATGAAGGCATGTACTAATGTGTCCTAGAGTACTAATAAGACTCAATATTGAAAGAGGCACATGAGGGTATTATCAAAGGTCATTATGTTGGAGACACTACATCACACAAGGTACTACAATTAGGCTTGTGGTGGCCAACTTTATTTCATAATGTAAAAGAATATGCTAAAGCATGTGATGTATGCCAATACACAGGGAAACCAAACCACTAAGATGAGATGCATCTTTTTCCCATCCTTACCTAGGCTCCATTTAAAAAGTGGGCCATTGAATTTATTAGGCCTATTACTCCCATAATAAGGTAAATAAGCACAAGGTACATTTTAGCTTTTATAGATTACTTTACCAAATGGGCTGAAGTAGTTCCAACCAAAGACTATACATTTACCATTATGTCATTAGTCATTATGGATTCTCTCTTATCTTGACTAGTGATAATGGCATACACTTCATCAAACAAACCATTTAGATCTTGTTGATTGAATAAATGGTGGTGTACCATAAAATGATAACCTACCATCTCCAAGTAAATGGTATTATAGAGGCATTTAATAAAATACTCGGAACATGCCTCACCAAAATATGTAATGTTGGTTTCAAGGATTGGGATGACCAAGTATCATTAGTATTATGGGCCTATTGTACTATATGCAAGTGTCTATCACAATCTATTAATAGTTTGTCAACATTATTGTGGGCCTATCATAGGAGAACTCTTTTGGTTCTTACACACACATAAATCCAGTTGGATGAGTCGAGTATAGTAAATTTTAAGCACCTAAGGCTAGACATTTAAGTTTCTAGGTGCATGGGAAGTTTTATAGGTTTATAAAACTATAATTAAGAGTTGAAAAAGGAAGGTACATAAGATGTTTGTGCAAAATAATTAGGAGGAGACAATGAAGCACTAGAGGACTAGTCCTAGGATTTGTATGGGATAGGGAAGGCCAAAGCAATAGATATGAAATCATAGAGAAATTGACCAAGAAAGAGAGGTGTACATGGAAGGAAGTAAATCAATAAGAAGATATGGAACTAAGGAGGTTTAATCATGCACATGTGAAGCATTTTGCCCAGGTTACCATAATAAGGTTGAAGGTTGCACCAAGTTAAACAAAGTTTAAAAGAATGACAATCATGATAGTTTTCACCCACCTAATAGTTAGTAGGAAGTGACCATTTGAATTACCTATCACTTTACTAAATAAACTATTAGAAAAGTTAATGCTATGGTGGTGGAAGAACAAAGATCCACAATAAATGAGTAGTTGGTAGTGGATTTCATGGATTTAGAAGATTTCAAGAAATCCACATAGTGGTAGCCATCAATATGGTAGCTGAAAACATTATATAAAAGAGTATATGGATGAGGTAGTAGTTTTACTATCATTTTCAAGAGTTCTAAGTAAATCAAAGAAATAAAGACATTAAACCTAAAAGATGCTACCAACTAGAGAACCAGTCATCCATAACCCCCCCAAGTCAAAATGAAAGACCACAAACAAGGTTGCATTTTATTTTGAGTTAAAAAGGAGGTGAGTGGAGAGAAATTGGTAAAGAAATAGGGGAGTATAAGTTTAATAGAATGACTAGGCTACCATTAATGGGGTAGGAAGTTTTAGAGCTGAATGCATAATCATATTTCCCATGACTATGAATAAGTGCCAAGCATAATTTCAATATTTGGTAGAATTAACTAACCACATTTCAACATCAATAGGTTTAGGATGTTTAATAAAAGGCTAACCATAGGTCCACCACATGCATAGAAGGATGTGAAGAAAGAATGACAGTGAAATAAGTAGCCACCATGAAACTAGAAGTGCAATTGGTGAAATGCATGAGCATTGCAAAAGTAGATCTAGAAGCAAATGTAAAACTCACCTATAGAGAAATAGAATACCCCCCTAAGATCATGGTGGGGGATAAGTGGGTGTCCTTTGTGCATATGTTTAAACTAAATAACTACAACCTATTAGCTATCTAATTATCACCTAATATAGATCAAATTATTTAATTTTAAATCTTACCTAGAGTAACATGGGAATGATATAAGGCCATGGGATGCCTATATCTAGATTAAACCTATATATTTTGATGAGGCTAGCTCCTCTAATTATATCACTATTCACTACTTAATAAACTAATGATTATTAGGGTGAAAAGGGAAAGGAATAAACTAAAAATGAAACCTACTTTAACTTTGCTGATGCACTTGAATATTTGTTTATCCTCTAAAATATTTGAAAGTAAGGCACACATATGGATCAAAAGAAAAATATATAAACCAATCCTAAACATTAGTGTTTAAAAGGAAGGCTTGAAATAATATTTGTGATTTGAAGGTATGTGCAGGAAGGTTTCTAAAGACACTGCATACAAACAATCTTTATTGCAACTTCTATTCTTAGCTCTTCAATTAACCTATTGAGGATGAAATTACAATAGTAGGTGAGGAAATGACCTACAAAAGATGACAACTATCACACTTTTAATTAAATACATAATCAACAATACACACTACCACCATAAATTTATCTACAAACAAAACTCTTTCTTGATTTTATGGTGCAAGTTATAATTTTTGTATCTCTCCATATACCAGCTTCAAAGATCCTAAAGAAAGGCTTCAAAATCCAACATATATAGAAAAAAAAGAAAGAATCTAGCCAATGTAGCATAGAGGAGACAAGGATTAGTATTCCTTTTGTTAACTCAAGACTAAAATCATTTTATAATACTAACTCAAGTCTTAAAATATCCTCAAAGTCTTCAAACTCATGTATGATCTTCAATTTTCATGTATAAAAGGAAGGTTGTGAGCCCATGTTGAGTTGGAAAACCCTTACATGAAAAACTATGCCCATCCTCAATTGTTAACTCAAGGTTAAAGCTAGGTTTGAAGTTCTTGAATATATTTTACTGCATGAAATAAAGGATTATGCATGAGATTAGTTACACAGTAAACTGAGAATGATTTTACATTTGATGACTTTTTAAACCCACTTTATCCTTCCCCTACATGATGTGGTACTTAATGATTAAAAGTGCATGGAAATATCCATGTGAAGATTAAATGAACAACATGGAAAATATGTTTGAACTCTAAGATATACACTTTAATGCCAATCCTCTACTTACCTCTACTATAGGGATAAAGTCTTCATATGTATAGACTTGACAGAACTATGACTATCTACTTTAAGTGGCTGTAAGTACTTGTATGTCAAGGAAATGACTATATTTACTATTAAGACATTTCTCCAATATCACACATCTTCACCTACCTCAAAATATAAGCATAGGTCTTCTTGATAGATGGAATTTAGTTGAGCTTTAATGGTAATGGGTAAAATTACAGAGCTTGCTTCTTATTTGACCCAAGTCACTTTTATTTTCCATTGGATTTTTAATTTTAATTTTGATATCTGATCTTGATCCAGGCCTCTCAAACTATGTAATGTGTCAGCTCTTTATTTGATCCATAGGATCCTACTATCAGTATTTTGACTGCTTGACCTCATGCAAATCATATATCTATTTATATATGAATGAATGTGAGCCATTAATCTTCTATCAATCTAATGTATTTGAAATACTTGTAAACTTCTCATTTAGCTTTGAGATTCATTGAATTGTTGAATCATCGCTCATCATTAGATCTTTGTGTATAAATGCACATGTTCTATTGATCTACCTAGACATACTGACATCTATCAGTTGATACTAATCATTAGATCTTTTCTTGGGTACTTGAGATCTTGACACTTGTCATCAACATGTTCATGCTAACATTTTGAATTGATGCTCATCATTAATCTTAGATGTATGATCAAACACTCACCATCAGATATTTGGGACTCACTGACACTACTTATTACCTACTCACCATTATATCTGATCCAAACTCCTAAGATTTAGACACTTATTAGCTTCATGTTAAACCTTGGGTTATTTTAATTCAAATGGTTAATTACCATGACTTAAGTTTGATGTCCCCACACATGTCTCATTCTATAGGTTCAAATTTAAATGCTTGTAACATGAGATGGAAGGTTTATCAAGGCACCAAATTTGTAGGGGGTGATCTTGAGACAAAGCACATCATGTTCATGTAATATTTTGGATTTGGCTTATTTTTTAGGTGCATTTATTAAATTCATAATCAAGATGATCTATTCATCCTTACCTAGCATGCATATGATGGGTTGACTTATCAAGGCCTACATTAATCATTTTTTCCTTAAACAATAATACTATGAGGCATACAAAATCAAACTAAGGAAATGGTGATCAAATATTTGAATTACAGGGGTTAAATTTTTTCCTATGAGGCCAAAATATTAACATTTATAGTGACTCACAAGGGATGACTAGCTTGTTGCTCAAGAGAACTCACTGGATCATATGTGACATTGGCAAACTAAAGCACAACAACTTTGACTGTATGAATTTTTTGACTAGGAAAGATACAATTTTAGGCTTTGCAATACCTTTTCTGAGTGTGACATAATAAGACTAAAAATAAATAACAACTGACTACATGTGCAAATGTGCACTTAGAGGAAAATAATAACAATAGACTGGAAAAGAAGTACAACTACTAAAATCATGTACACTTATGAACTTAGAGGAATAAAAATATATAAAGAAGTCTAATATGTACAAACTAACCTCCACCTTTCTATTCCTCCTAGATGAAAAATAAAGTTCCTGAGTTCGCTTCTGTGATGTATTACATGTTCCCTTACAAGCTTGGTGGTTGAGGAAACAAGTCTTTTCTTTGCCAACTTCTTTAGCATGCTCATATGTGGAATAGTAGGAACAAAGTAACCTTTAATGTAAACATACTCACTTGGTGGATCTTCCTTTTTTTTCAATCTCCAACTAAATTAGGTACCTCAAAGGACACCCTCTTATAATGACAATCCTACTAGCAGCCCCTAATTTGGATTCAATCTCCATTATTTCACAATCTAATTGACTGGGTTGAACACAAAATAGACTTGTATTACCTTTTAGATGCATACCCATGTCTGCTGGCTTATCAAGGAGCTAAAAACCCATTATGAATATATGAAACAAGTCCATGTCTATAATGAACTCTTGAGGTGGCATTTTTTAAGGACTACACACTCCATGTTTTTTTATTTGCTTGACAAGGCTATTTTCTTTAGATGTAATCAGACCATAGTCCTCCTATAAAAGAACATATCCTACTCCCAAAACTTCAAGTAAGTCTTCCAATGATATTTTTAGATGATTGGTAGCCTCTGACTACCCATAAATTTATCAATTTGATCAGTTATTATATCCATTTCCTCATCCTCTACATAAGATGGTAGCTCTGCTTCCTCACCCTTGAAGGTGAAATTGTCTCTTTCACATCCAAGAGGGGTACCAATAATAATATCCTCTTCATAGACACTTGCATCCTCCTCATAACTATTAGCTCTCTAGATAACACCCAATAGAGATTAGAATTGATAAGAAGAAATGCACAAGAATTAAACCAATACTAGATGATAGACATGGGGAAGAAAACAAAGGTAGGATCCACACTCTTTGATGTATCCATTAGAGAAAAATTAGCAACCATAGGTTTTATGCAACTATTTAAGCTACCAAGCTTTGGAAAGCTAGAAAAATTAGTGTATTTCCTCCTCTCAAAAATACACAATGATCAATTATAATTTGCATGATGGTGCATAAGGATCTTGGTGAGCCTCATTAGTAGAATCATAGGGCTACTTGGTATAAGGGTAGACATTTGATAAGTAATAGAGGATGAGGAGAAGGTTGAAAGTGTCACAAAGATCTTAGGCTATTACAAGTCAGGGTTTGCATTCCCCATTAAGCATATCCAAGACCCCAACACAATGGTAGTGGCACACCTTATTATCATAAAACTATGACCTAGAGGCTGGTGGTCCTATATCATCAAGACCTTCCTATTCATTGCCCACCACATGGTGCAAGGTGTAAAATTCAACATTTCCACGTTCATTGTTGAAGATATAGTCAAGAATGTGTAATAGTTCCATCAAGTGTGTGAGACCTTATGATGGGGGTATATATTTATTCTAATAGTATCGAAGGAGATATGTGTGCTAGATAGTGATGATAACCACCTATGGGTGTTACCACCTAACCACAAATCCCCTGTAATGAAGTAGTAGGACTTTATTTTCCCACCTAGATTTTCATATAAGTATAAGAATATAATTCAAAGGTAATTTGAAAGGTACATATAAGCCTTTAAGAAGGAGTGACACATCCCTTAGGATCTACCCCAATAACTGGTGATAATGACAAACTTTTCCATGATTCAACACTTCTATGTGGTGTACCTAGTGCTCATAAATGAAAACTTGTCAGGGTGGCTCGAGTTACCTTACACATTCTTATCCAAGTATTTCATGGCAGTGATAAGGATAATCCCCAATGCATAACAACTTGAGATCTTAGTCAAGACTATGGATCATGATAAAATTAGGATAAGGTGCTAGTTTGTGCACCCTAAAGCCAATGCCACCAATGATGAGGAGGATGCCACTAATAAGATATACATCCATACCATCCATAGGGTGATAATTAATGGGAAGATTTTTAACCTATATTATGAAATGAAGTCATGCAAGAAGTGTTGAAATCCTAAAAAGGACAATGATCTCCCCTTATAGGCAATGATGAAGGGAAGGCTGCATCGAAGCTACAAGATAAGACACTCTAAAGGAAATAGAGTGAGAAGCTAGAAGATATCATGAAACACATTTAGTTAAATATTACCTTTGAAGAACCAATTTCACCACTAGCCCCAAAGAAGTGCATGACCTTCATGTAAGAGAGTACTTCTTCTAGCAAGAAGCCAAAGAAAAAGACCAAAGGACTAAGAGCATTCCATACTATAACTCTTATAGATATAGAAAGAGATGAAAATATCACACCTAGAATAGATGAAGAAATTTAAGAAGATCAAGTAGGGACCTATATCCTATAGATAAGAGAAGGAAAAGAGGATCTAAGCATTGGGAATGTGCAAGAAGCCCTAAAAAACAATGTGACTACCATACTTTAGGTAACAAAGGAATGGTGATCCTCACATATAGTTCCACCCCATTAATGATCCCTCCAAGGGAATTAGCATTGACATCTAATAAGGAGGCTTCCCCACCACCTCCTTAAATAGTTGAGGATAAAAGAGTGGCTTGGAAGAAGATGGGATTAAGTGTAAACTAGATCAATATAGATTTGGCACTTGAAGAGAAGTAGAGGCTTGAATGAGATAATAAAAAGGCCAAGTTATAAAAAATGTCTCCAAAGGTTCTCAAAAACATAAGAAAAATAGTTGAAGTTATCAGGAAAGCACCAAGTGACCCAATAAGAAGGTAGAAGAAGATGCACAAGAGGCATTCCTAAGTAGTGAAGGGGTGCTTGAAGAAAAAGAAGGTGATACTGATGCCTTAGAATAATAAATAGATATAGTAGAGGAACCCTAACATCAACAAGATAATGTTGGTGTCTAAGGAATTACCTTGGAGGTAAATATTGAGAAACCCCAAGATGAGGAAATGGATTAGGGGAGAAGTCTAAGGAATCAACCCCTAAGGATAAAACAAGTGATTCCTTAGAGGGGAGCATCAAAGATAGTGGTAGTGTTAGTGAAGAGGAAAAAGTATAGATAGAAAAGGCCATTGTTGATAAGGATGATAAAGATCTAAATATAAGGGAGATAATGTAGAATAAATGGGTGGATGAAGACTTATACATGTATGACACAATACCCCCTAAGCTTCCATGACTGGGATGCACAAACAACTCTCATTTTTGATAGAACATTATATGGATGAGCCCTAATTTGAGGCACCTATAGTAGCTACTTTAAGCTTGGAAGATCCTAAATAGGTATAAGACTCCCTTTTTATTAACTCTTGCACCATGAACTTAGTCCAATTTTGGAATGCACTAATAAGAATGACCATAGAAGTTGTGTACTAGAACATCATTATTAATGGCAAGGTAAGGAAATGGAAAAGGCTCCTCAAGGAAGCCAAGGATGAGGTAAATCACAATAAATTCAAGTTATAAGAAATCTATGAGCACATGGAGGCAGTCAAACCATCTCTATTGGTTGACATCAACACTTCATACCTTTTAGAGTTTAAAATGATTTGTGTGTTAGTGGAGTAGATGTTTCCAAGGATAAAACTTATAGTTGATGCAATAAGAAGAATAATAAGAAGACCCAAACATCATGCTATATAAAGAGCTAGATGACAAGTTTAAAGAGGTAGAATATCTCGTAATAAAATTGGAGGGAGTGGAGGTAGCAAGATGCCATTTTATTAAGATATTCCAACCAAGCCTCAGTAATAGACATGTGACTAAAGTAGGTGAAGGAAGAAAATGAAAATATGATGGCATAAGTATACTAAAAAATTAGATCAAAGTGGACATAACTCATGGTCAGTGTGAATATGCTCAGTAATCAGATCAATGACCAATAGTCCTTGGAAGCACTCCTCTGCTCTCTATAGATTAAGGCCTATAAATAAGGAGAGATCTTAGATAGAATTATGGAAAAGGTAAAATCAAATGTCAAGGCATTTCATAAGGAGTTGGAGAAAATGGATATAATTGTGATCACTACTACATCCTCCAAGATAGATAGCATTATAGAAGAAATCAAGCTAGCCATCAAGGGATTTGAAGACTTTAGTGTTGAACTCAAAGAGAATACACCCAATTTTTGTGTTCTTAATAGTTTGATAGCCTAGTTTGATGGTGGACTAACCTTTTTTTATGGGGTAATGTTGGGCCCCTAACCCATTAAGTAGAGGATTCATGCCAACAAGAAATCCACTTAGGTACAAAGGGATCATTTTTTCAAGTGGTTATCCTTTTGATATTTTTATAACCAGTTGGAGGTTTCAATGTATATCTTAAGCTAATTGGCTGGTGGCTAACTATCTATTGTATCTTTAGGGCTTCATCCAAGATTTTGAAAAACATGGTAGGTGTAGTGTGAATTTTGTAGAGTCATGGAACTAGTAGTTATGGTGACCAAGTTCTAGCTCAACACTCAATGTGCAAATTCCACCCTAGCGAAGATGCTCCTGAAGGATATTTAAGGAGCTCAAGATAAAAGAGGCAAGAAGATGAAGTATGGTAATAGAGATATATAAAAATTAATTCTATATAGACATTATTTTGATGACAATTAGGCTTAAGAATAGTATATAGGCCACTTGGATCCCCTTGTAAGTGCCTAAAATCATTTATGACCCTCTAGGCTATTAATAAGTATGAACTAAACATATAATATGCTATGAACTTTATACTCTGTTATGAATTTTGATTAATGATGAAGACTATTGCATTTAAAATGTAATGTGTTTGGTTTACATATCTTTTTATATTGCTAATAGAATGTGTATTATTGTAATGTAACACTTTCAATACACTTATGTTAAGAAATGTTTGTACATGTTACTAGTTTGCATATTTAATGGAGTCCCTATAAAATTATATGATGCCACCATCATTTTGTATAGAGAATTAATATAGGTTCTATGCCAAGTATTCTTATCCTTATCAACATCGCATGTATAATATGCATAGTTTAAGTGAAAGTAGATTTGTGACCATTTAAGCATCTATATGACTCTAGGCTTAGTCCATGAAAGGCTTGTGCATTTGGATTTACCTAAGATTTCATTGAAATAATTAAGTCCCCTAATAGTTAAGACTCATGCCATGACACAACTAGCCTAATGTGGGCTATGATTCCTTCTCAACTATGCTTAGGGTAAGTTCATAAGGCCTATGACTTATATGGGTTGATGTCGGTGTAGTTAAGTGTTCAAATGTTAAGTGAAAATTGAGTATCCCATGCTTGTGCCTGGTCAAAGTAAATAGAGAACCAACTGGATGAGATTGAATACAATAGTAATGATGGCAGTAAAGATCTTATTATTCATGTGTTTCGGATGGATGGTAAATTAAAACCTATAAACACTTATTACACCACTTTAACAATCCCTCCTAGTGATATTCTATCTATGATGACTACCATAGGAGATATTCAATAAAAAATGGTTCCTATCAAATTGAAAATTCTCTCCCATGAAGCTTAATTTAATGATAATATATTAGTGAACCATCCCCTTACTCAAAATGTATTTGTATACCCTTATATTTCCAATTTTATCATTCCTTTATTTTATTTCTTTAATGGCTAAATATTTCTTACAAATCATTTGAAATAAGATATACACTCCTTTGACCATTTGGAAAAATATGTATGCTTATTATTAATTTTTTTCCATAGGCGCTTAACTAAGGAATATCTTAGTTGGTTCTATATCCTCCACAATGGTTCCCTATCAATATTCAAAAATCTTGAGGATGTATTTTTATTACATTTTCCTAAACATAAATTACTGAAGCTACCATTAGAAAATTTGAGAAACCTATTTCAAAATGAGGATGAACCTATTCAAAACTGCTCTATTCAATTCAAATATATTTTATATTCCTTGAACTATACCCCCTTGAATCGGGAAGTACAATTTATATTTAGTAGGGGTATTGTTTCTCCACTTAGAGAAAGAACATTAAAAAATAACTTTAATTATTTCCATACTTTATATTTGGATGTGCATAAATATGCATGTGCCCTAATAAATACCTTGAATCATCTATTTCTTCACCTAAAGGCAAACATGTTATAAACAATTCCTACCATACAAAAAAAAATAAGAAGGGTCATGAGCCACCTCAAATACCTTCTTGTAAATCATAAAATCATACCAATAAACAAATAATAAATGTTTTACATATAAGAAAGGAATCCACATATAAAATACCTCCTAAAATTAAACATATATCTCTACTAAGAGGATATCAATTCAGTTTGATCAGCTAAGATATATACTCCATGAAATATTACATACACTATTAGATAAATGATTGATTACTCTTCCTTAAAATTACTACCTTCCACCACATTAATTTTAAAATGTGAAAGGATAACCCTTTTGAACTTACCATGGTATTAATGGGCATCGATTCAATGTTTCTTTTACTCTCAAACAAAATCTTACACAACTTGTAAATAGAGGAATTATAGAATTTAAGAAAGAAACAAGTTCTCTTTCCGCTATTTCTTCTATAGGTTATTTTAAGAGGGTTAAGACATCCCATACCACTCCTTATAAGGAACATGTGGTCCATTGATATTAATATAAATCAACCACTAGTCAAACTACTTATCCTAATGTACCTATTATCACTTGGATTTACACTCTTTTAGGAGATGGCAAAACTCTCCTCATCCAAGTGGCACAATGACAACACCTCTAGGCTTGTGGGTAGCCTAAGGAATGATGTGAATCTCTAGATAGGGCTAGCTCCCTTGATGTACCATTTTGGATCATAACAAAAAATAAAATTTTGGGGTGAAAAGGGAGAGAGATAACTTAAAACAAACTATCTTAAAGGAAGTAATACACCAAATAAATTTATGACTTCCAACCATAGGAATATTATACTTGAAATCAAGGGACAATTTCAATATACACTTCTCTAATCTTTATCTTCTCATATCAATGTTACATTGTGAGGTTATAGATGAATGTGTAAAGCTAGGAAGACTAGACAAGAGGCCTATGAGGGCACTAATGAATATACTAACTCAATCAATCCTTGACATTTTCTAGAAAACTTCACATGCCTTATAAGAAAAAGCTTTCCAACTATAAATAGATGGTAGAATGAAATAACATGATAAGGAATTCATTATCTTCACTTATGAAAAATATAACATTCCAAATGAACAAACTAAAAATATTAATTGAGGAGGAAAATATTAGTATTATTATTGATAAAAAGGTATACAAACGAGTAGGGCTTTGCCATACTCAGGTGGAACATAAATTACAATGCCAAAAAGGCTAGTTCTTATAGAACCTGAAAGAGAGAGAAGAAGAGAGAAGTCCAAGGGTCATAATTAAAATTTTAAATCTTATAAAATTAGTTACTTGTGCATAAGATAATTATTTAGGATTAACCATGGAAGATCAGGTGTTAATTCAAGGCATAAACTTCATGAAAAGTGACATAAAGCTCCTTATTCTGGATTTAAAAAACTACTTGTATGATTATACCTATTTTAATGATTCATAAATAATTAGGAACATATCCAATTATTTTTATTAAGATTAAGGACATTATACATGCCTTTCCATGCATTGGTTGTAGGCTTGGTCATCTAGAATCACCTAGAAAGGAGCTATTATCATATGTAGTCCATAAAACTCCTCTTTCATGCACCCTGCACACTTGTCCTAAAAATTGGAATTATTTTCTCATTAAAATACATGATATGGAGTGGATGAAAAGTTTAAAGAGCCTCTATGGACTTATAAGCATTATGTATAACTTAAAATCACTTTCCCTTGAAGTTTTCACACTTCTCAATAGTTTATCCAATATTCTAGTTTTGACTGGCTGAGTTGAGAGCTCTTATTGAGGCACCTAAGAGTTTTTCTAAGTCATGAAATGAAAATGGGGAGTAATAAAAATTATTAATAATTATACCAATTTTTTTCATCTTTAACTCCTCTTAGAACCTACACAACACAAAAAATGGTCAAAAATACCCTATTTCTCACCCCATCCATACAAATTTGTACAACCAAAAAGCATGGGGAGTATATTTAAGGAGTAATATATAATTTAAAATAGGTTTCATGGTCAAAATATTCCATTATAATTAATATATAGCTCCATTTTCACAAACTAGTTACTTGTAAGGGTTTTAAAGGGTTTTAACCCTATTTTACCTCTTAAGGTTTGTTCATAAATGTTAAACTTGCAGAAAAATTACAAAAACATGGTTTTTAGGACCCTTATAACCTACTTAAACTTCATTATATTCCATGAAATTCCTCATTAAATATATGAGTACTTGAACTTCTCCTATCGAGCTTGTTTTCACCATTTCTTATAGGTCTGAGTTGATTTTGGGCCAAAAATGGCTTCCTTATGACTTATCTTACATAAAATATCTAACATATCTTATATAGTCCCAAAAAAATTTTCCAATATGTTTTATTGATTATCTAAGGACAAAAATAAAGTTGACCCCCTTTTTGGA
This sequence comes from Torreya grandis, assembly GCA_037957365.1. Classification (NCBI taxonomy): domain Eukaryota; kingdom Viridiplantae; phylum Streptophyta; class Pinopsida; order Cupressales; family Taxaceae; genus Torreya; species Torreya grandis. Next base: position 781,835 of record JARHVA010003484.1, on the reverse strand, counting down.
TGCTAGGCCTAGCCATGCCTAACAGGCTTGAATTGTCCTTGAAGCCAAACATGGATTCTTGATGGTTAATATACATTAAAAAATATAAAAAATATCTAATACCATACTATATACATTATCCACAATATATAAGGCATATATCATGCTATAAATGGAAGTGGTTCTCTTTTTCACTTTTAGGCCTTAATGTGCCTGACATGCCTGCTTGTAAACATTGGTGTTCTAGACCATATTGTTGGGTATTTAACCTTCCTACTTGGTTAATAATGTTTTAATAGGTGTTAATAAACTTTAAAACTCTTCTTTCAAGGCCCAAATGGCTCCCAAATCATTTGGATATCTCTCTATTCCAAAATAGTAGGTTATAAGCACAAAGGGAGGGCCCTCTATCAAAGACAAAACAAAGGGCACTTCCATACCTCATGAAATAAAAATGAATGTTATATTAGGTTATCCAATTCACAAAGTCTCTTTGGAAATTTTTTAATCTCTTGACTAGGTCAATAGTCCTAACTCATCCAAATTCCAAGACTGGCTTCTAGGCAAAATGACTATGTGCAGGAAATTCTAAAATGGACTATCTTTGGATTTTGAAAGGGTATTTATTAGCTTTATTTCCAATTTATGATATTCTTTAAACTCTTTCACAACCTTAACAAATGTGTTTTAACCAATTAATTAATTCTCATGCTCTACATGCTTCTTTATGTTCCTTGCTTGGATTTGTGATTTGACTGTATTTCTTGTCTCCTTGACTCTACCTATAGGTTCTTATTTGATTATTTGAGACCTGGTCAAATAAACATCCATTATAACATGAAAACAATAACAAATTTATATCTTCTTATACCTGTACTACCCCTACAAACTCCTTGGGTTCATAGATGAGTTTTTTTCATCATGACTAAGACACCCCTATCCTTTAGGTCTACCTGTAGGCTAATTTGCTTGTTTAGGTCTTAAAAATAGTTTATAAAAGATCATACTTTTTTTTATTTCTCATCCTCATATTTTTATTATACATTCACCCCAACTTGCATTACCAACCTCAAAAGATCTAAACTTTGTTCACTATCCTATTGATTATGTCCTATCATGTGATGTGCCTATAGGTGAGGATTTATCTTTGGACTTGGTTGTGATGTTTTAAAAACTCCTAAAATATTCCTAGGTAATTTTAGGTGTTTTTAACTTTAACTTCATGTTTTTATAATTCTAATCACCAAAGAGACTTGCTCTCTAGTTCATTGTCCTATACAGTCATGCATAAGGTCATATATGTGTGTTAGGGGTAGAGCTTGTGTATGAGAATTTTATTTGGGAGATATTTCATGTAAATTCTATTTCTATGGAAAATTTATAACCTCTTCCATAATTACAAATTAAAACTCTATGCTTAAGCCCTTCTTTCTTTCATCATGACCTATAAAAATGTGTTTTCTACCTTAAGCTTGGCTGTAAACCCTACCTTAATTAACTATAAACCCTGTGAATGAGCTTTAACTGAGCATTGATTATGTTTTTTAGAAAATACCATTGAATATTTACCTTTACTTGGAATCTATTCATACTTTTATTCACTTGAAATGACTAAAACATCACATAGCCATTATGATTTAGCCACTATCTACCTTATTTACTTTAGGTGGGCATTTTCCCTAAGAAGGGACACCTGTAGGTGTACATAAAAATTAAGAACCATGTATAAAAATAAAAATAATGGTATTAATTATAATTTAAACACTTATAACTACCATCACATGTTGGCATGGTTTAGAATTCTAAACATGGAATGTAAGGTCAGTTTTTGACCAAAATCCTGGAGATGCTAATGTAGGTTTTCAATGTATTTCCAAGCAACTTTGAGCACTTCAATTTAAACCCTCCACTCAAATTCTAACATAAATTCATGACATAAAATTTTAAATGCTATAAAATATAAAACTCACTTATTAGATGCTTTATGATTGCTTGTAAGCATGTTATGAGGTGCCTACAAAAACTCCTGGAGCCTCTGGTTTTGTAATTTAAAAATTATGTCCCTATAACCAGTCATTTGAGATTTTAAAGTGATATCAACTCCAATTTGAAACCATAACACATTAAAATAGGTATATTATGGTCAAATCCATTCACCAATATCTCAATGAAATTTTCTTTTCATGTTTCAAACTCCTATTCAAGAACTTATATATATCTGTTAGGACTACTTATGAGTGGTTGTTCAGTGTAAATAAATAGTGGGTAGAACAAAGGAAATATGCATGATTTAGACCTATTATGAGTTTTATATCCATCTAAAAACCTCAAATGTATTATTCATGTTTCAAAATTATTTAAATCATCCCATCCATTTACTCTAGTATGATGTCATCAAGAGTTCCTATAGGTGACTTTGATTGAGTTTAGCATCATACTGGGTGCATAGGTAGTGAATTAGAACTATGTATGGTGTATGAGACTTAAATAAACATTTTAATTACTAATAAATTTTACATATCAAATAATTTGAAACCAACTTCAAAACCTTCTTCTCAATGTGGAAACTTCCTTCAAAGCACCTGTAAGTGCACTTCCATGGCAAACAGTGAGGAGGTGTTATATATGACTATTATAGTGCCCCTTTTACATTGATTGGAAGGTATAACATAATAAATAATTATTATAAAAAGGTTAACCAAGAATTTAAATCTTCATTACATCTTTGTTAACATGTTATATAGGTCCCATGCATAGAATTCAACCTTCTGCAAGTGGAAAATTGATTAAGGTTGCATATGGTGGTACCTTCTTGTAAAGTGAGTTATTTAGAATTTAAAATCAACTTGAAACATGAAAAAAACTATGGGGATAATTTTATAAGGAATTAAAAATACTTTAAAATCAAAATTAGCAACTAGTTCATATGGAATTACCAAAAATAGAGCAAAACCTACAGGGTATACAGATTTATAAGCATAAAAACATAGTCAACTTCATGAGGATGGTTCATGAAGAATAGGACACAATTATTAGAAATTATTATATGGAAATTAATGTATCTAAGTTTTATGAAACATACCCAATGAATTTGAGGTGAAACCTCTTGAGATATTCATACTAAGCACAAACCTGAAAGTCACTTTTGCTTGAAAAGAGGACTACAAAAGGAGTAGAATGGTTTTGAGAAAGAAATAGAACTTAAATATCAATTAAAACATGTAAATAAGATTTTGGAATATAAAAAGGCATTATGTGATCCTTTCCCATGTGAAACACTTCCTAAGGAGCTATACAAGTGCTAAAATCTAATTTTTTCCCAAGAAAATTACCTTTTTAATCGAAGAACTTGACTCTTTTCAGTTATTTGAATTATTAAGACTTAATTTGAAAAATGGGGCATGAAATAATATTTTTTAACCTTCACACTTCCAAATAAATCCATACAACTCATTAAATGCTCAATTTTGACCCCTAAAATGACATCAAAATGACATGTTGGCTAATGAATTAAGTGACCAAGGGTAATATAAAATTGAATAACATTAAATGACCTATGATATACCTTATGAAAAAAATTAAACCCCATAAAACCTTTTAAACTCAAGTTTATACCTAGGGGTCCCCCAATTTGACCTAAAAGTCAAATTTTGTCAATAATACCCTTTACCAAGTCTAATCTCTCTGACACTAATCCTATGAAGGAACCATTGGTTGATCTTGTTATTGATACATGGATATGTGGAGGATACATGGATACATTTGGTATAACCTACTCATATATTCACAAAGTATATTTGGGTACCAAAACTGACATGTATAGATAAAGATCAAATAGATACATGTGTTATGTCTACAAATACATTTATTCTAGTGATAGAAACAAAACTAGAATCTCCATTAAAAAATGATCATTATATTCAAGATTTATTAATCCAAACCAAATTTCATGGTGTATGGTGATTTTATCATTATTAATAAATTACCAAATTGATGACTTAACATACTACTATACAAAATTTCCATACCCAAAATAATAACTATACAAATAAATGTAAGTAAAATCATTTTCAAATTATAACACACACCCATTTTAAACCAAATACACCACAAAGCACAAAATTATGGGTTAAAAAAAACCCTACTCCTATTACGTCTTCAAGACCACAAAGTCCTATGATACATACATAGAGCATTAAAATTCTAAAGCACCATATATTACACCTACACATGCACCTCAGAATCACCACCAATTTTATATAGCATATTTTGTTAATGCACATGAATGTATCAATAGGTTCATATAGTTTTTAAGAAACACTTCTAATTTTTGGATCCAAATAATCCATTGCATGAGTTGCTGGTTGTGATCTTCCCTAGATATGTGGTGGAGCTAAGATAAATGATTATTTCACAAAATGAACATGTAAATGGTTTCTGGGAGTAACCATGGTCCTAAATATTTGTGAAGATCAAATTAATCTGAAGTAATTCCAATGAATGATGTCCAAACCCTAAATTATAACCCCAATCTAGCATCAATATTTAAAATGAAAAGCTAAACTACATTAATTTGATCAAAAAAGAGAAAAAGGGAGGGTAGAGTAGAAAGAAGGTATTTCTAATCTTCAATCCAAACATTATGACAACTTAAATTTCATCAAGATGTGCACTAAACCACTATATATCATGAAATTGCATAGGCACAAATCCTACTATATATTAGGCAAATGTCTAAGGAAAGGTAATACAAATAAGAAATTAGGTTCACTTTAAAATTTTACTTCTAAAGGAAAATAAATTCTACACATCTTCAAAAAAAGAAAAAAATAATGAAATGAACCTAATATATTTCAATAAACCTATCACAAACATAAATTAATTACTTTAAATTAACATGTTCACATCTAAGATCCATAAAAATAATTCAAATTTGAATATCAAACTAGATAACAGAGGAAGTAGCCATGATAACAAACCCACAGACAAATATTGGACAAACTTTGTAGAATTCTTTGCTTGTAATTCTTACTCCAAGTTTACAAAGTAATTTTGGATCTAATGACTCCCCCCTTTTCTACAATGACCATACCTCCTTATAGAAGGCTCAATGAGGTATGGTTTTTAATCAAGTCAAATGATAATTGAACAAGTGTTATGGACAGTTATCCCTTTAAAATGCCCTAATATCGATGACACTTTTCCAATATTACTAACCAAAATCCATATATGTTCCATGTTGCTCATAATTTTACAAAATAAAATATTCCCTTGAAATGATTTATAAGGTCTTTTTATTTAAAAGAAAATATTGTGTCAAATCAATTGACTTTGAGACTCTTTAACACTTTCAGCTTCTATCATTCACTGACTAGATTAAGTATAAGACACATTTTTTCATATTTATGATCTTAATTAGTTAAATAATATATAATGTCATGTTAATTTGGAAATTACCATGTTGAGATATCCATTTAATTAAAAACATGACCGCTATTGCCTTTAGACATGTGTCCTTACTTCATACTCTCTCAGGTCAAATCAATTTTGCACTATTAATATGTTTTGGAATCCATTAGCATTAGCTTTCGTCATGAGCCATTGATATTCATCTCCAATCTCATGAGATTATTCCATGTGGAATCATCTCATGAGATATGAGCTCTTTTCATCATTTGGGTGCTATCACACCATGTGGGAGCCTCTTGATTGCTTTGAACTCCTTTGAATTGTCAACCCTCACTTTGTACCATTAGATCATCCTTGTTTGAGTTGATGTGGTCTATTATATCTTGTCCACTTGAGTGAACCTGATCTATAGGATATTTCCATTAAGATTTGGGATCATTCCACTTGGTTAATCCTCACTTTTCTTGGGGTTCTTAACTTTTAAACTTACACTCTCTGTTGGATCTTCAAGATACCCACTAAGATGGTGACACTTGTCACTCTCACAGTGCTGTTATATATTTTTGACCTTTCAACGCTTTTCTCTCCATTATATATTTAGTTTTCCCACCAATATAGTGACACTTGTCACCCTCACACTAATCTCAAAACCTTGTGACTGCTCTCACTCTCTATTGGATCTTCAGTGCTTGAGTTAACATGCACCATTGATCTAACCCTTAAATTATTGACTTATGATCTATTACCATATGACATTGATCTATTTTTAATCCCCCACAATCTCACCACCTATCACCTTCAGGTTTTTGCATTTATATAAACATAAAATAGACTTAATAAGGTCCCAAAAATATAGAATTTAGAATATAATTTTAGCCTAAGGTTTTATTCATGCTAATAAACATCATAAAAACCTTAGGATAAAGTCTTAATCTAGGTAATTAAATATATATTAAAATACCTTTGATTTTAATTAATTCCATGAACCCTAAGACATAATGGACTTATGATGCATGTACAAAGAAAACATCCTTATCCTTGTTTTGTCACACAATTCATTAGACAAAGGAAATTTAGTTCAATTCCTCATACAAGTTTACCAAATCTCATTTAATTGTTTAAATGGATTTTTTTAGGTTATATAGAATCACATGGACCTATTATTCAAATATTAAATTTTGTAATACTTCCTAAGCTTCATCTCAACTCCTTCCACAATTTTGGCTTCACTAAACAACTTTGCACTTGGTCAACACCCTCCTTGTAGCCCTGTTTTACTTAAAAAACCATTATGTATAGACATGTAACTTAATACACCTAAGTTATGGCACTTTTTTCTAATATAATTTATTGATTTATTTCTTTCCCCAAAGTTTCAATCCCAAACTCACTCTTTAAGTCCCTTTTCTAAACTTAATTAGCTCTATGTTTATCCTTCATTAGGTCTCTTAGATCTTTATGCCTGTCTGTCATACTTAGTTTGAAATATCAATATGGAGACTCGATTATATGTATTGGAAATTATTTAATCACTTAAATAACTTGAATATTTATAATAATACAAATTTTTGTCTAATTTGACTAGTTAGATTAGGAGTTCGACAATAAACCCTAATTTAGGGTTGTTACTTTCCTAAGATAATTTGAGAGTAGGAAAAAACATCTATGAATGAAATAAAATGTTTAAAATAACAAAATATGTTATATAAGGTCTTTATGGACCTAATTAAACTTTAAAAATAAATATTTATACACTTTACTACCATTGTCTAGTATTACAAACTCAAAATACACTTAATTGAGCATAAAGACTATGGGTTTCCAAGTCTGTGTCAATGTTTTAAAAGCCTTAAGTTATTTTTGATTAATAATAAGGTATAATTAAAATTAAAATTATTTAATTAATATTTACCATAAATTTTAAAATCTTTAAACTCAATTCTTTTTTCTTTTCCATTTAAGAATCCAACTGCACAATCCACTGTTATAACATGCAATCTATAGGAAAAAATAGGTTTCCTTGTTATAAATATAAAAAGCCTTAAATATACACTCTTTATCTTTTATTATTAGATTTAAATTAACATTACACAATTTTTTTTTCACATTTACAAAGGTATATCTACTTCTTTGCATTCATTCATTGAAATTGCATCAGTTTACAAATAAGGAAACTTCACACAAACAGGAGTCTAAGACTAGTCTTATCTGAGCATTCAATGATATGTATAATATCATATAAGGTATTAAATTGTGTTAAAAAACCATTATAAATAATATAAACTTAAAAAAATACATTTGATCAATAGTCTCAAGACATACAATCTACATTATAACTAATTACTCACATACAAGCTTGTTTCTTGTTCCTCTCAAAACAGGGGTCTGTGCATAAAAATGTTTACTTAAAAAATGGTTTTAATAACATTACATGAAATATATAAATATTAAAAAAATTATAATAACCTTAAATAATACTCATAATATCCACAAAGTTCATCACATTACCAATTTGAACATGCAGTCTACCATCAAGCAGAATTCTCAAGGACATGATTTGTCTATGTTCACAAACTAGGATTCTTTTCCATTTATATATAGGAAAAAAGGTTCACCAATATATATCCATTTGAATTAAACTCATTTTTAAAAAATTATAATATTATCAATCTCATTAAAAACACTTAAAAACTATAATAAATACCTCCAATAGGGTCTGTCATACTTTTATTCAAAACACAACAAAGACTATCAAAATTTCACACTTTTATTCATTCCAATATTTTCAAAAATGCATTATCCATTCATAAAATATTATTATCTCTATAAATTTTTTCTACCTTTAAGGAATAATGATAAATCCAAAGACAAAACTAACTTCTAGACTACTACCAATGTGCATAACTGAATCTTAATGCTATAGACGACATAGAGGTCTATTTTATGCATTACATGGTTCTTGATTTTCACATACATGATATGTAGAATAAAAATATATAATATTAACCATATATTGGACCTTAAATACTCTCTAACCCCATGTTACAATTGATATATCTACCAATTTCATAATTTTTTCAAAAGTCCCTCAAGAAGGCTTGTTAAGATTCAAATATTCAAACTATGCATTTTGGTAGGAAAACATCAATTCAAATTTTATGCACGACAAGACTACCTAAACTCCATAATTATACTTCATAATACCTATAAAATTTATAAGACACTTAATATACTAACATAAGACCAAAAATGGATCAAATTAGGGTCATCATGAGATACCCCTGCATCATACTACTAGGTTGAGGAATCTTTGCCACATATATGGAATGATGCACTTTGGAAATACTACTGATTACATGCAATAAAATCTTCTTGAATTTTTATACCTCCAATTTCCTCTAATAGAGGTTTAAATTCTCTTGGCACCCACATCTAGGCCTCCTCTACTTCACCTTCATACCTACACATAAAAAAATAGTGTTAAACAAAACATATCTATTACCTTTTCCTCCTTGCCATGCAGGTATACTTCAATCTTCCTCTTCTCCAATTTGATCCTCCTTCTTCTTCATTCCATTATCAATCACTACTAAAAATATTCTTTTTTTCTTCCTTCACCAATACTCCTTATGCTGTCCATTCTATCTCATGCACTACTTGTGCTTGTCCTTCTTCTTGTTGCTATACATCATCATCTTCATGATTGATCTCTATCTCCTATACTTGCATAGGCTTCATATTCATCTTCACTATCTCTCTTCTTCATGAATAATTTCATGGGACTACTATTTATTGTCCATCTCTTGGACATCCTTCTCTTTTTCATCATTTTTTTTCAAATATTCAACTATACCTTCTTTTATTTCCTACTCTATACTTGCAATTTTGTCACAAATCAAAATATTATAAATATTATTTGAAGCTTTCATGGCTTCCTCATGGGTTACCTTTTTCTTGGGCAATTCATCCTCCATCTTATTCTCTTGTTTGGTGTCATATCCAAACCATCTCCTTTCCATCTTAGCTGCTATGTCAAACTCCATCTTGTTGTCCTCTCTTTCATGGACTTAGATTCCATGCTTACATTCTTGTGTTATCTCACTCTTCATTTTATTTTCTTCCTTTGGTATATTGACCAATATTAAACCTTCCATTGCTTGATTCTAACACTGCATCATCATCATGAGTCCTTCATATTTTCTTCCCTCTTCACCTTTTAAGGGTAATAGTATATATACCTCACCATCCTAATTAATGGCATATGTATTTGACTTCCTATCATTCATGACATGTATATCATACTACTATGGCCTCCCTAGCAACACATGACACATGTTTATAGGCATAATATCACATAATACACTATCTATATATCCACCTTTTTAAAACTCAAACCAACTCTATTCACTTACCAGTATATGGTGTCTTCTTTAAACCCATGTAATTATGTATGGCTCTAGATGTGGAATCCTTTCCAACCTCAAGTTTTTCACCATCTCCAATGAAACAATGTTATTAGTACAACCACCATATATAAGAAAATTACATACCTTACCATAAGCCTTACATCTGCTTCTAAATAAGCTCCTTTAGATTGGTTCCATGCTTTGATTATACTACATTAATAATATTTATATAATTAATGACTCATTCTTATCTTTTCCTCTCTCCTCATTCATCTTTCTCACTCTCTGTTGTTGCATATTGTTGTTCATACCTCTTAGACACTCCACTACCCTATGTCCATCTCTATGGTAACTCCAACATTTCCCCTAAAATCTCTATCTTGGTCCTTGTCTCAATGAGCCTTCATTCCTTCTCAACATATCATCTATAAATGTTACAACCTACCTTTCATGGTGTTTCCCTATGCCATCTTGATTTTTTACATGCACTTGTGGTCTCCCTTGAGCCACCTCTTTATTTTATATCTCATCCATCCTTGCCTACAAAGATTCACCTTTCTATCTATCATCACCTCTTTCTTTTCTTTGTTCTCTCGTCTTGAGAGTATCTTCTATATCCTCCATTCTCATCATCAATGGAAAAATCAGTTGGTTCACTTGGTCTACCAAACTCTTGACCAACTCGTCATCTTCTCTACTTACTCTCTCCATGGAGCATTATCTCTGATCACCTATCCTATAATGTAATCCATAACACATTGTTAATGCTTTCCACATTCCAAAAAATATTTCCATAAGCTCTGATACCAAAATGATTTAGAGCATGTACAAATAAAACATCCTTATCCTTGTTTTGCCATACACTTCTTTAGACAAAGCAATTTAGTTCAATTCTTCATAAAAGTTTACCAAATCTCATTTATTTGTTTAAATGGATTTTTTAAGGTTATCTAGGGTCACATTTACATTTTATTCAAATATTAACTTCTCTAATACTTCTTAATCTTCATCTCAACTCCTTCCATAATTCTAGCTTCACTAAATCACTTTGCACTTGGGTAACACCCTCCTTGTAGCCCTATTTCACTCAAAAAACCATTATGTAAAAACATGTACCTTAACCCACCTAAGTTATGAAATTTTTTTATAATACCCTTTATTTGTTTCTTTCTTTCCCCAAAGTAAAAATCCCAAACTCACTCACTTAATCCCTTTTCCAAGCTTAATTAGCTCTCTATTTATCCTTAATTAGGTCTCTTAGATCTTTATCCCTATATGTCATACTCAGTTTGAAATATTAGTATGGAGACTTGATTATATGTCCTATAAATGATTTAATAACTTAAATAACTTGAATATTGATAAGAATACAAATTTTTGGCTAATTTGACTAGTTAGATTAAGAGTTATATAATAAACCCTAATTTAGGGTTTTTACTTCCCTAAGACAATTCAAGAGTAGGAAAAATCTATCCATAAATGTAATAAAATGTTTTTAAGAACAAAATATGGTTTATAAGGTCTATATGGACCTAATTAAACTTTAAAAATCAATAGTTATACACTTTAATATAGATGTCTAATATTACAAACTTGAAATACACTTAACTAAGCATACAAACTATGAGTTTCTAGGTCTGTGTTAAAGTTTTAAAATCCATAACTTATTTTTGATTAATAAAAAGGCAAAAATAAAATTCAAATGATTTAATTAATATTCACCATATATTATATATTATTATAACTCAATGCTTTGTTCTTTTCCATTCAAGAATCTAACTTCACAGTCCACTGTTATAACATGCAATCTACAAGAAAAAATAGGTTTCCTTATTATAAATATAAAACACCTTAAAGATACACTCTCTATAGTTTCTTATAAGATTTAAATTAACATTACACAAAATTTTTTCAAATTTACAAAGGTCTGTCTACTTCTTTGCATTCATTCATTGAAATTGCATTAGTTTGCAAATAAAGAAACTTCACACAAATAGGGGTCTATGATTAATCTTGTCTGAGCATTAAATGATCTATATGCTATCATATAAGGTCTAAAATTATGTTTAAAAACCTTTATAAACAATATAAAATTAAATGAAATTCATTTGATCTATAGTCTCAAGACATACAATCTGCATTATAACCAATAACTCACAAGCATATTTCTTGTTCCTCTCAGAACAGGGGTCTGTACATAAATAAGTTTACTTACCAAATGGTTTTAATACAATTTCATCAAATATATAAATATTAAACACATTATACTAACCTTAAATAATACTCATACTATCCATAAAGTTCATCACATTACCAGTTTGAACATGCAGCCTACCATCAAGCAAAATTCTCAAGGATAGGATTTATCTGTGTTCGCAAACCAAGATTATTTTCACTTTTTATATAGAAAAAAAGGTTCCCCAGTAGATATAAATTTTAATTAAAATAATTTTAAACAAATTCCAATATCATTAGTCTCATTAACAACACTTACAAACTATAACAAAGACTTCCAATAGGGTTTGTCATACTTTTGTTGAAAACACAACAGAGACTATCAAAATTTCACACTTTTATTCATTCCAATATTTTAAAAAATACATTCTAAATTAATAAAAGTTTGTTATATCTATTCATTTTTTATACCTTGAAGGAATAATGAGATATCTAAAGACAAAACTAACTTCTAGACTACTACCAAAATGCATAACTGGATCTTGATGCTATAGACTACATGGAGGTCTATTTTATGCATTACATGGTTTTTGATTTTCACATACATGACATGTAGAATAACAATATATAATATTAAAAATATAGTGTAACTTCAATACTATCTAACCCCTTATTACACTTGATACATTTTCCAACTTCATAATTTGTTCAAAAGTCCCTCAAGAAGGTTTGTTAAGATTCAAATACTCAAACTATGCATTTTGGCAGGAATACATCAATTCAAAATTTATACGCTATAAGACAACCTAAACTCCACAATTATACTTAATAAGACCTATAACAACTATAAGACACTTACTAAACTAACTTAAGACCAAAGATGGATCAACTTGGGGTCATCTTGGGATACCCTTACATCAACTTTGTATACAGTTTTAGATTAGGGTTAGAGTTGTATTAATAAATATGACTAGGACATAGGATAAAGTTTAAATTAAGTATATAATAAAGTGATTCTCATCCAAATTTTTTAAAAAAATGACCTGCATAAATTTGAATCTTATTTTAAAATACCTAGGCTAACAACATTTTAGACTAAGGTTTTTACATGATTTAGACATAGATTTAATTAGATAATTAAGGGCCAAAAATATTAATCAAAGGGTTAATTAATCATTAAAGTAAAAAACCCTACATAGTGTTTATCTAAAAGGGACTCCATTAAACCTTTAACCTAAAAAAAAATATCTAAGGTTAGCAAATTTAGATAAGATCAAACCATAATCAAGTATAAATATGCCAATCCAACCATGGTGTGGATGATCTTCACATAAAGATAATGTGAAAAACACTCTAATGGTACTCTAATAAGATGAATTTTCAATTTAAAACATAAATTTTTACAATTTGAAACAAGTGTCCCCATTTTTGGGAATAGGGGTATGTTTACCTCAATAAATGGCAACTTCTACGGGAAACATAGCAATATGTTAGAATTCAAAGACTCTAGTTTAGACTAACAACTAGGCTACTTATTCCACATGATCAAATATCATAGTTAAGATCAATATATGATTAAAACAAGTCTTATGCAAAATTAGGCCCAAACATAAAAAATTATCCATGTTGTGTGTATGGTTTGATTCCACTTATTGTTTGCCATGGGATTTAGGGAAAAAATTCTAGATTTTATAAATTCAACCATTAACATTGACTTATAGTATATTTTGATGTGCATTAAGGATCATGCTTTAGCTCAGGGAAGGCTTTGGGTATTATTATACTACTAGCTAGACATCTATAGCCATAATATAGATGGATTTGGCTCCACTCAAGGCCTTGCTCCACTACCATCTAGGCATCCATAACCCTAATAGAGATTACCAAAATCACCTTTGCTTGGAAAGCTCTTGAATTTTCCAATAAGGCTCTTATTTTTGTATTTTTCAAATCATTTTGAATTTCTATCAAAGGTTGAGAACTAGGTTATCTAGGTTTTGGGATTTGGTCAAGTGTTTGATCTTTAGATAATTATCTTTTGTTGCAAACTTTGTCCTAGGAAATTCTGTTCATTAAGTGCAAACATGACTGTGCTTCAATAATTCAAACTTTCACCCAACATGTGCAATCCTTATTAAAATCAAATTTAGATAAGAACAAGGTTTAATATTTTAATAAATAGTTAACCTACATATCAATCTTTACCAATTTATCTAAATCATAACATCAAGTTCAAATTTATGGAATCCATGATAAACCAATGTTTAAAAGTCATACCTAAATTCTTGATTTGAGAATATCCTTGAGAATTTAAGTGAATTTTGATCTTGAAAACTATATTGGAAAAAAATTATTGAAATTAGGGAACAAAGTAAAGGAAAAGACAAACACACCAAACAAATGAACAACAAGTAAACTAATAAATTAGCCAAAGGCACATCACAAGTGTTTATGTCAAGAAAATTCATAATTTCAAATGGCTCATTATTATATAGTTTTCATTACAATTTTTAAACCTAGATGTGGGTCTATTGAACCCCTGAACAAAATAATTTCTATCAAAACCTTCACTATTGTTACCTAATTACTTTTGTGTCTCAAGAAAATCAATGCTCAACTTTTGAACCATTTTTAATATGGATTCATTTTCATTTTTAGTTGCATCTAAATTTTGAACTTGAGGACTACTTCCAACTATTGGCACCATATCTCTTTGATCTTGTGGATGAGACTTGTGAACTAGGAATTTGACTAATAAGAGGAGATTAGTATGGTGTTAGTGATAAAATGCACAAAACAAATTGACAAAGAACACACTAAGCTAACACCTTCATGCCTAGTTACTAGGGTGAGATTAGAAACAAAAAAAATGAAAAACACAACTAAAAAGTAAGTAAAAAAACAATAATTCCTTCACCTTCCTTGGATGCTCCAAATGCCTTTGTAGTAGTGGCTTGCTCAGTTTTGTGCTCATGAATTCCTTGGCAATGGAAGCTTGTCTACCTCCATCTCTCCTTGTCATATTTGGCTTGGCTTGGAATCAATTTGGCATGGTAATAATAGTTGATTGAATCTTTTGGAACTAATATTGCATTATAACTTTGCATAAATTAAGTTTAGAAATGATGTGGTAAGGCCTCTTATTTATATATTTTTGTGAATGTCTAGAATCAACCTGAACTATCCATTTCAGGATTGAGATGCATGGCTAATGATTAATATAATTTTATAATTAAAATTAATAAATAGGATCATAAATATTTGGGATAGAGGAGAAATTAAGAGGCATGGAGGGCTTTGATGAGGCATGTAAGGCATGAATCTTGATATTTGTGGCATTTATGGCCTAGGGATGTCTTCCCAAGAAATGAGGTCACTTGATGGTGTAGATATTCAATATTCATTTCCAAAACAAATTATTTAACAATTTTCCATGGAATTATTAATTATTCCTTGATTTGGGTTAATTAGCTCTTAAGCATGTTTAAGTACTTTATGCACAAATTACTTAAATCAATCAGAATGCCTTATTAGGTCCTAAATTTGATTAGATTGGAATTGAAAGGAAATGTCAGATGTGTTACATAAATTATCCCATGTGTTACATCCATTATCCCATTTAGGATGTTATCAATAACAAATAAGGAAGGCACATATATTGTGAAAGATATTTGATAGGAAAGATCAATCCAGAGCACTTAGGTGTAAAATTGGCATTTTGACTCAGAATAATTTGATCAAAGTTAGTTAGACCATAAGTTGTATTACCCTATTTAGGGATACCCTAGCTAACATTGGCATTTGAATATGTCAATTTCAAATCTTTTAATGTGATTTTGTGTTTTTAGGCCAAATTATGCACCTTAGGTGGAAATTGGTCAAAAGCCTAATTGGAGGTTATTGGTGGCTAGATTTAGGTGTCTACAGTTTTCCCCTATTTGGGAAGACATTAAAAGATATAAGCATAGTAATATCTTCTAAAATAATGAAAAGGTCATGTATGCCTACAAATATAATGATTATAAACTAATTTTATAATTTCTCCTTGAAGGAATGGTTAGCACAAGTAGGTCAACAAATAGTCCCTCGATAAGAAGCAAAACAAGGGGACCAAAGAAAGGAAAGATGATGGGGTGAAAACACAATGACATTGAAAAAGTATTCAAATTAATTGAGAATGAAAGTGGGATGGTGTACAATGGTTTGACCAAAGTCATTTATAAGCATTGTGCCCTAATAGTGGCAATGTGGTATGATAACACAATGATTTGCCCAAAGGTGGTTATAATCATTAAAAAGATGAAACTACCCTAGTTAGGATAGATAAACAAGATAAAAACATGCCCTTGTATGGGTAGAAAAAGTAAATTGGCGAGAACACAATGATTTGACTAAAGATGATTATAATCATTGAGAAATGTAGGTGGGATGGTGTGTAATGATTTTCCCATAGGTGGTTATAATCATTGGACCTTGATTATAGAAAACATGATAAAATTGACTGAGGATGATGATAGCTTAACATAGAGGGTAATGATGAATTGGAACAACTTACTAGTAGGGAGATGCTCATCTGAACTAATAAAGGTTGAAATTATTTCATGGTTAATTACTCTATTTAGGATATGATGGGGATTGAATTAGGATGTCAGTACTGAAGAGATGTTGATGCCACAATTACTGAATAGACTTATTGAAGCTGAGGTTTCTTATAGCACATGTCGATAGGCATCATGTTATAACATCATGATGACTTGGCTGAAATATGCATGAAGACTAACTCCTGTAATCCAATACTCAATAGAAAACAATGTACCAATGATAGAAACCATGATGATAATGTAAGCATATGAATATGGATGGATTTGAGTATAAGTGTGCTTGAAGAATCACCCAATGAACTCATATAGACTAAGTCAAGGAAACAATGACAAAATCAAACAAATAGGCAAGTGAATAAACAAACAAACAAAAAGCCTAAAAACAAAAGCAAAGGAAAACATCTTAATAATAACAATGCCCTAGTAAGGTGGATTGAGGATAACTGACTAGGCTTAGACAAGACAAATGTTTTTGGATTTTGAAATATTGTGAATGTTTTTGGCATTTTGAAGTATCTCAACTCATTAGAGAATGACAAGATACCTACTCATAAAATGGTGATAGTGTTTGGCTGAGGGGGACTAGGGTGACCTCAACATGAATTGAGCATGACCCACATATTCCTGAAATGACCTCAAGTCATAGTAATTTTGACCATAAAAAAGGTAGGGAAAAACCAACTAGGTCCCAACAAGTTCTCAAATTTGGTAAATGGCCAGTCAAATGAAACAATAATGACAAGGTAATATGACAATGCATGATAAACAAGTGTTGTGACTAGTTTTCCCATAGGTAGTTATGACTAGGATACAATGGCATAGGTTAATGATACTAATTTGCCCATAGGCAATTATAATTAGTAGCAACATTGGTGAGACACTGATTTGCCCATAGGTGGTTATAATCAGGCTCACATAAACAAATTTGATATAGGATGGAAAATGAAAGATATCTTGCCAGATCAACTATCACACTAATTTCATAGACTATCATTGTAAACATGAATTTGATAAGAGTTGAACCTTGATCAAAATCCCCTCACAAAAAGTGTAGGAAGAACCAAAGTTTCCAAGATCAAAATAGGATTGGGTAGGATGACTAAAAATAAGCTTTGGTCTAGATAATAATGGAATGGTTAGATGTCACGATCTTGCTAAGGATAATAATGGGTTTTAATATATTGGATGAAATGGTAAGAGGGTTTCTCCTAAGTGATGGGGTGATTGGTTGGGATATGTGATAATGGCAAAAAGATATGTAACAATGGCAATGACATGACAATGTGAAATGGTATGGTACATGTTTTTAGCCTAGGTGTGGTTTTTGATTCTATTGTTCTTGTTGAGATGGAGATACATGTCCTAATAAACAAATGATACAAATAGAATACTTTATCATGTTAATTTCTATCTCACACCTCATCCGAATAACTACTCTATCAAGAACTTCTTACAGGTTTGGATGCTGAGAATGCTTTTGTGATCTTCATTGGTTGTTGATTTTGATTCCTTCAAACATTGAGACAAGGTATCTTTGTAGCCTTTACAAATGAAAGTGTAACTATGGATGGTAACCAAGGATAAATAATGGATGGTAGGTTTGATTATGAAATGGAATGGTAGATGATAATGGAATGTAGAATGGTTGGGAAACAAATGAACATCAGGACGTTTAGTCAGACGTAATGTTTTTGATGTTAGAGTTGACATAATTTTAGTTTTGGTGGGCCCAATGACTTATTTTATTGATAAGAACACCAAAATTTTCTATTATTTGATCTTGAGAGTAGCTACCATCTGATTAGGCTATAGATTGGAAGCTATTTTGATTTGATATTTGATTTTATCTTCATCAAGTAGTGAATAAATTTTGTGCTTAGCTATTGGTTCCTCAATGAGGTTTTCACCAATGAAGTTCTCTTGATCATCCCATAATGCCTTCAAGAAGGTTTCACTAGGGAATGTTAAATTTTCACTTTGATTGTCTTCTAGCGCTTTAAAAAAAGTTTCACTAGAAGATGCTGATTTTTGACTTTAATTGTCCCCTAATACCTCCAAAAAGGTTTGACTAGGAGAGTGTTATTATACTATATGAATGTGGTCTTGGTCTCCTTGATCTTCTTCAACTACTATGTCACCATGGATGCAATTCAACAAAGTGTGATTTCATTGATCCTAATCAAAACTTGTGGGAGATGGAATGCCAATGATATGATTATTTTGGTTGATGGTAATGGCTTGTGGAATGGGGAGAGGCCATACAATCCTTTTAGAAGATACTATAATAACTTGTGTCAAAGTTGAAGTACTCATCATAAAAAACTATAAAAGGATCACAAATGTATTTAAATTGATCTGTGAGATATGCATAACCAATGTTGTAACAACAACAAACATATTTTTCTTCTGAATCTAATTCTAACTCAAGGGACTCTAAATCCAATGTTGAGACTAATGTTGATTTAAATTTTGATGGTAAATCTGATGTTGGTGTAAGAATAGAACCTAACTCTAACTCTGATTATTTATCTAATGGGAACTCTATTATAATGATGTCTTGTTTAATGTTTGGTATTAGATAAGTAATGGCCTATGATGGCATAATGGGCTCTACAAAAACTAGTTTTTCAAAGTGGGAATCCTCTAGGATGGGGAAAAGGCCAAGAGATAACTCTACAGAGATTGCCTTGTAAATAGGAGGCTCTTGAAATATAGGGACATGGTCAAGGTAATGATTTTCCCAAATTTGGTTATAATCATTAAGAAATGACTCGACAAAGACTAACTCATTAGTGTGAGACTCCTCGACAACTAGTATAAGATCAATAGGTGATTCATCATAGGTTGACTAATTATAAGTGATTGGTTAAAAAAAACATCTTAGATTGGTTGGTTCTCTTGGCCTTGGTTTCTAATAAGTTGGAAAATATTAGTTTTAAACACAGCTTGGTCTTTTAAGGATTGGATCGGTTGAGGTTTGGATGGGATTGGTTTTTGATGAGGAATGGTTTGTGGTTGGATAATGGTAGGGTATTGGAGAGCATGATTTATCACATGAGTCAAAGGAAAAATTCTTAAAATGGTAATGATAGGGCATTATGGGGCTTGATTACCTACACAAGCCAAAGGACTAGGTCCTGGGATGATGAAGGGGTGTTGTGGAGCTTGATTTCTTTCACAAACCAAAGGATGAGGTCTTGGTATGGGAATGATGTGACTTTGTGGTCTTGGAATATAAATGGTATGATGTGGTGGAGCCTGATTACTTGTATAAGCCCAAACATCTAATTCTTCCTTAGAAACCATATCATCCCAATCAAGGTTTTGAGTTGTTGTAAGCTGGCCTTTGAATGTTTTCCCCATATGAAGTATTGTAGGGAGAATAATAAAACTCTCTAGAAAACCTATCTCTATAGGGGTTTTTAGTGGGATTTTGTGTGGCCATTCTATCATAATTTGGATTGTACATGACTCCACCCTAAGAGTAACTAGACATATCCACATAAATGATGAAAGTTATGATACAAAATGCCTAGAGTTCTACAAACTATGAAAAACTATGTCCAAAAGGACAAATGGTTCAAACTTGGTCTAACTTGGTCAAAGGGGTGGATCTATATCTCCAATATGGTCTAGAAGTGTATTTATATTTCCAAAATGATTTATGCTAAGACTTAGCATAAAACAACCTAACATCAAATATCTAATGTCAAATGTCATACACACAAAAGGTCAAGTGTCTGAATAAAAACTAGCATGTCAAAGGTCTAAGTCAAAGTGTTCCAAATAAGGTCTAAACTAGGAAAGAGAAAAGTTGAGTTGCTAGGTCTTTTGTCTAAACATAGAGTCAACTCAAATAAATAGATATATACTAGGAATTTTGGCCAAATGGCATCAAAAGCTAGAATTGAAACAAAGGTATCATGTAATTTGATTTAATATAACAAGTTTGGAAATAACTTTGACATAGACCTAAGACATAAAATCAAACATAAACATGATCAGTTGGCATAAGGCATAAGACAAAAGGCTCTTTGATAATGTCTATTTTCTCCTAAATAAAGACACAAACAATGATAAGGATAGGTACTAAACAAAAAAACCATCAATAGTTTTCAAATTTTGTTAATCAATTAATCAAAGTTATGCAACCCAAAAGAGAAAGATCCACTTATAATGTTATTCAAAAATCTTAGGTTTTGACCAGGATGAGCTTGACTCAAAGGTAATTGGTTTAAAACTAGAGTTTGATTTAAAGTAAGCATGTTTTGATTAACATCAAGCATAACATTCAACATGGGAAAATTAGGATTGAAATTTGGAATGGTATATGCTATTTGACCTTAGGGTTGCATTTGGTCATTAATTACCCAAGCTTTAACATAGGCTAAAGCTAATTTCATAATGATTCCAATAGATCTTTTCAAAAAAATAGAAGTTAATATATCTAAATCATCCTTATAGATCTCTAAATCTAAAGCTTTAATAGGTCTATAAGGATATATATTTTTGTTCAACATATTTTGAAATCTAGCATTAAAATATATAATGGTTTTATTTGAATCCTTTTTTATAGTGTTACCTTTTGAGTCTCCCTTATTCAAATTTTCATGAATTTTTCCATAAAATAAGTTCACCTACTTATCAAATTTTATGCGTAAATTCTTAAAATAATTTAACCTGTGAACTTGAACCTTTTTTGAATTTCAAGAGTTAAATAAGTTCAACGGTTCAATAGGTTTAATGGTTCAAAGTTTCTCAAAGTGAACTGTTTATCCCTTAGTGTATTTCAATTATGATTTTGAACCTTTTGCTTGAACTTGAACCCTTTTTCAGGGTTCAAAAGTTCAACGGTTCAAGAGTTCAATGGTTCAAGAATTCAATACTCAATGTTTTGTAAAGAGTCATGTTCACTTAGTTCCCATATATAAATTAGTGTATCATTGAACCTACCAATTGAACCTAACATTTGAACCTACGTAGTGGAGTTCAAAAGTTTAATGGTTCAATGTTTCAAAGTTCAAAGTTTCTAGAAAGATCATATGACTATTGGTTGGTCTATGTAGTTCATCTCATATCATTGAACCCCGAAGTTGAACCACATTTTCAAAAGTTCAATGGTTCAATGACTATACTCTCATCTTGCCTCGAGGCTTTCTCTAAGTTAAAATTAGTAGAAGATTTAGAGGAGAATATATTTGAAACTCATTATAAAGTAGAAAATTTTGAATTTTCATGAGGTTACAGATAATCATCACTCATCAAAATAATATGTAAAAAATGCTTGCCATTAATGCATATGTTAGAATGCATGTCTTATCAAGCATGTTTAGCATGCATTGTTCTAATTTAATTATTTGATCTAGTTAATATCTGTATCAAAAAAGAAAAATTCAAATTTATCAAATGAGCATATTAGGTGATATAAAGGAGAACAACATAGGTGGTATAAGATATTTGATTAATTGAATTCATAGTGATTTTAGATACATTTAAAGGTGAGTTTTACTCTTACTATAAGCTATTTCCTTTACTTGGTTGGAAAGAAGGATCCTTTTGAGTTTACGACATTATTTAAGAAGTTCAAAACTTTTTCTTTTCATCATATCCTTTAACATTTAGCCATGAAATCTGCATGTCTTGATTATGAACATGGTCCTGGTCTCATATGTTCTCCTCCTGAAATTGGGGACACCTTTCTGGTCCAATATGACTTGGAAGATTTTAAAGAAAGGGCTAGAAATGCTATGTCAAATCCTATGATGTAGAACATTTTGGAAAGTGGCTTAGTTGAAGATGCGGCCTTTCCCATGGCTGTCCAATGCCCTGAATTAGTCCTTGAATGCATGAATAGATATTAACCTCAAAATAGGTGCATTAGGACTGTAGATGGAAATGTTTTATTACATATCAATAGACAAACCCTAATGTTTGTATTGATAATTCCTCCTAAGGAACCATACTTTGACCTTAGTATTACTTCTTCCTATGGTTATTTTTCATTAAAGAAAACAATTTACAAGAGCGTGATTTCTAGGAATTAGCTTTTGAAATTCCAAAAAGGGGGTTCAAGATTGCCCAAACCATTAACAAGAAATCATATGATTCTAGAAGTACAAGATATTATAATATTACTACATAGACTAAAAGTAAACTCTCATGCATATTATTGGGAAGACTAGATATACTTCTTCATACAAGTGATCCTCTAAGGAGAGCAATATTTGTATTTGGCAAAAAATACAGTTGAAAGTTTGCATCAGGGTGTAAATAATTGTTTGGGACATAAAGAGTGTTATATGTCTTCATACCTCTTCTATTTCTTGGCATCTAAAAGACAATGGGTAGGATTACCACATGCACGCTTGGCTGAAGATAGTAAAATTTATGAATATTACTCATAGTTGCAAATGCATAATTGCTATGAGTATTACAAGAGAGTTAATGATGTTTTTACTGAGAGGATGACTTTTGAATTGTCAAACAACATCAATAAAAGGTTGTCTGATGAAGCTATGTAATTAATCAACATTTATGGTAGTTTCTTCACTCAGTTTTCCATGTTCACTTATATCGGAGTTGGGAGTTTTGATGGTGAACCTTTAAGGTTACCTAGGTATGTTTTTGATCGATTTGTGTTAATAGAAGTTTGCAGACAATTATCACATGTAGATAAAATATTCTGAATGATTAATAAATTTGGTATATCTTTTCCTATTAAACTTAGATGTTATTCATGCAATTCAACTTCTAATGCTTTGAATTTAGAATTAGATCTTAAGAAATTTAATTTTCAATACTTCACAGCTAGATCACAATTTGACAACAAAGGTTTTGCCAGAGATAACTTGGATCTTGGAATAGGGTTGTCACATATTCCTCAATTAGAGGATTATTGGGAGGATTGTTTAGATGAATTTGAAGTTAGAAAAAGACTATGGTCCAGGTTATCCTTAGGGAAAATTATTACCCTCAATTTAAATATGGACTTTTTTGGAATTTATGACAATGATGAATAGGTAACTGATCCAAAATTTAAGCAAATAAAATAATCATCTATTCTAGAAATTGACTGGGATAAAAATGAAGAAGATAGAATTGAGGTTAAGACCCTCCTAGTGATAATAAGAACTAAGAAGTGGTTGAGAGAGCAAAAATTGGGGGGAGCTCAAAACATAGATTCCCAATAATGTACATCAATAATTGAATCCCCATTCCCAATAAGATCTTCTAATCAACTTATTGCTATTTATGATGTAGGTACTTCCAGAGCAAAAAATGGAAGGGATCCTGTCATCAAAGAATTTGATAAGGCCCTTATAACTAATCTACCTCCTTGTGCCACTAGATCAAGGACCCAAAGCAAGAGAAAGAGTCAGATTTCTGAAAAGGTAATTATGGATTTGAATTTTGAAGAAGATTTAGGAGAAGCCAAAGGTGATAAATAATATAGTTCACTAATGGTATAAGAGGTTAGTGTAGATAAATAGACAGTGATTCTTTTTGATTCTATTAAACTAATGATTGTTTCAAATGTACCTTCTGATAAACCAAATCCTGATAAAGAAGCCTCAACCTCTGCACTCAAGTGGCTGGAAATCTCAATTCGCAGCAAAAGGAAAGTAGTACCATTCTATTGGCCCTTAGAGGATATGGTGAGTAAATGTTTAGAGAAAACTCCTAAATCTAAAAAGTTAAAAACAACATCTAGGGTAGACATCGACCCTAATATAGGGAATTAGAATGCAGAAATAGCTAGGATAAGAACCAATGAAGAAGTTCAAGATCTTACAGTTCAAGATTTTATAATTGAAAAGGTTGATCTTGGGACTGCATCATGTGCTGCAAATGTGCATCACCTTGAAGCATCCACCAAAAGGATAGTTATCAGAACTTGGAAGGATGAAAAAGATAAAAGAGAATTAAAATAGACTATATGGTTAATGGTAGAGTACATTGACACCATTCATAGTCTAGATCCACAACCGATCACCCAACTACCCCTATTTTTTGATCTAAAATCACATATCAATCAAAGGATGCTAGAATAGATACACAGAGGCAAAATGGTTACCAAGGTACTTGATAATTGGTTAGATAACATCATTTAGAAAGGTATAAAATTCATCCATAAATTGAAGAATGTATATGATCTAACTACAATTACTATTGAAGATTTAATGACTCAAAACACTTTGTGGATAAAAGATGAAGGAAAATGGATGAGCATGATGAACCAAATTGATGAAGTACAAAAGAATGGAATAACAAAATTTTATCAGAGAAGAACTTGACAAGTCTATATGAAGATGTATTATATGTAAGTAAGAAAAATATTGAATGGAGAAATTCAATATCCTGACAAGGATGAATGGAAATAAAAAAATAATCAAGGAAATAATTGAATTCATTTAGTCATTACAACATGATCTATAGAGTATTGATATCAAATACATAAAAGATGGTGGAAAACTAGAAAAAGACATCAATATTGTGATTCAATCCTTTAGAAAAAAGATCAACATCATTAAAGAAAGTGACAACTTATCAACTGAAGATTTTTCTCAGATCATTAAAGAAAGTGACAACTTATCAATTGAATATTTTTCTCAAATTTTAATGGTAGATTCACTTCTTTGTCACTGCATTGACACTCTCCCAGAGCACACTAAAAATATGGAGAAAATTCAAAGGGAAGAAAACATCTAGAAAGCAAGGATAAAACACATCATCATTCCCAATCTTATAAAAATTCAAGATTTTGTTACAAAATTTTAGGAGTGGAAAGCTCAACATGTCTACCCAACTGAATAGAGCAAATCTGGAGATCCTAATCTGTCACTTCAGCAATGATTTTACTTACATAGTTTCTTTTATTCAGTTGCTTTTCTATTCAAAACTTGATCTTTAAGTGAATTTGTTTAAAAACTAAATCCTATATGGGTCAGAGTTACTTTGGTTTAGTTTGATAGGTGGATTAGTTATGGCAACTATATATACTTTTAATGGTAAAAGATGAAAGGATATAGAAAAGAAGAGGAGTTAATTTTTTTTTCAGAACTGGACCACTATTGTTGACAATATATGTGATGTTTGTCTGAAACATTTTTTCATCTGTGAATGAAAAGGATAATTAATTTTTGAATACTTAGATCTGTGAATTTGAGTATTTGAAATTAGGTTTTCTATGTGAAATCTTCTTTATACAGTAATTACTCTTCCATTAGATAATTCATTATATGTGTTTTATCTTTTACTAGTTCAACTATATATATGTTTATCTATTTAATTGTTATTAAAAATAGAATCTATGTATTCTATTATCCATTGATATTATAAAATCTCACATTCATAACATGATGATGTGTGGATGTTAGTTTACCTTTAAAACACTTTCTGGTTAAAAGTGTATTTGAATATTTCAATTCATTGTAAAATATTAAAGAGAGCTGTACCTTAATTCAGAGGGGAACTAGTCTTAACAGTTCATCCATTTGTTGTTTAACTTATTTATTCTTGAAAGAAGGGTATGGATTAAAAAAAACATTTTTAGATAAGAACAAATCTATTAGCCAATAGTTTTTAGTGACTCTGCTGGGGAATCAAAATTGAAATCTTTATTGAAAGATTAGTCATATTAATATGAGACAACAATGGTACTTCCACATAAAATATAATTCCTATTTTTCAACCTAATCTTGGTTTTCAAGATGAACAAGAAGATATAATTAGTCAGTTAAATACTCTTGCTTGGCATTCTCATTCATATATTGATGATTATAGAATAACAAGCAGAATATTAGAAAAAGAAGAAGAATCGACTGATAATATAAGATTGATGTTACTCAAGAAAAGAAGTAGATAAGAATAAAATAAAGTAAGGAATTAATCCCCCTGAAGTATGAAATTAATAATTATAATATCATAATCTAGATTCCAGAAGATACACAAGGTCTTTGAAAAGAGAAGGAATTGAGGATCCTACTTTTCAAGCATTGCAGAACTTAAATTTTCCTTATCTTCCTACCCACATTAGAAAAGCTAAAAGTAGACTTCCTAGCCCTCCTAAACCCTCTAGATCCTCTATCTATAAAGCCTTAACTCTTTTTGGTACTATCTTTCCTTTTGCCATAAGTTTTCTTCCAATGGCCCAACCCCTTGGGGTGCAGCCATAGGACCTCTAAATTTAGGGGCCAACCTGAATCCTTTGCCTAAAAATGTAAAGGAAAATTTACCCAAATTTAATGGAGATGGAAGACAATCACCAAATGAACATCTGAGTGCCTTTGTAGTGGCATTTGGTGTGTTAGGTGTGCAATATCAAGATGTATCCATAAGGATTTTTGTGTAAACTCTAATTGATATTTTAGTACAATAGGTTTATCATCTAACTAATTCCTCAATCACAAACTAGAATGATATGAAAACTATGTTTGAAAATAGGTTCAAAATTAAAAAATATGAAAATTCCCTTCTTGCTCAATTGACTCAGCTCAAGAAGGAGATACATGAACCCATGAGGGAATTTATAGCCAAATTTAATAGAATTGTGTACAAGATTCCTACTGCTAAAAGACCAACTGCTGAGAATAAAAAATTCTTCTTTACTAATTGTATTCCTCCTGATATAAGTTTTCATCTCACAAGAGGTGAAATTATTGATTTAATAGACACACAATCATTGGTAGTTGAGATAGAGGATGATCTTATTATGGCCAAAAAATGGAAGAAAGAAGTCCAAGTACTTAATGCTCATCCCTCATCCTTTACAGATCATATAGTTTAAAGGATAGTCAATGATATGATTGTCCTTAAAAGATAATTACTAAATACTAGTACTTCATTCCAACAACCATATCAAGATATTGGTAGGAGAAATCAACAAACAAATGCTAGTAAGATATTACCACATGCATCAACACAACCAAGATTGACTATTGAAGCCCTCCTGGAAGAAATAACATGTGTGTCTTTCATTTTACTACTGATCATGATGGAGATTATTGTCTAGAGATGCTTAGATATACTCAAATGACTACTACTAAATTTTTCTTAGGGGAGATTACTGAAGAAGAAAGGAGCTTTAAAAGCTGGTGACTTTGAAATGCACTTCCTAGAATATGATTTAGATTTAGAAAGAGGAAGTGAAATATTAGTTACTCTTGAAGATCCTTCATGTATTTTACTTACTAGAAGTTAAAAGAATCTAAAGTTTTCTAATGCTCAAGAAGTGCCTATTAAAGGTAAGGAACCTTTTACTAAAACTTTTGATGCTAAGACACAAGAAAGTAAATTGTTACATAGAAATGATTATGAGACTTCTTTTGATATTTTAGAATTTTTTAAGTCTACAAAAATTAAAATATCCCCTATTAAATACCTCAGGTTAAAACCCAAAGAACTTGAAAAATTGGTTATATATGTCAAAAATGGTCCTACACAAGTTGAACCTGAAAGTCAATTAAACATTAACACTGAGTCTCCCATATCCCAATTATTTACTTATCTACTTGAATCACCCACTCATACTTCTAGAATGACCCTCAATTAATTTGATGATACTCCTTATATGGCTGATATGAAACCCAACCCATTTTATGTTTCTTTGTTCATAAATGGTCATAAACTCAACAATTGTATCATAGAATCAGGTGCTTTTGATAATATAATGCCTTCTTTTATAGCCAAAGCCTTATGATTATCCCTTACAAAAACATTTGGTAGATGTTATTCCATGGATGGAAAACATATTTCTTTGCTCAGAGAAATTAAAGATGTATGAGTTGCTCTTGTATCCTATCCTAATAAAAAGGTGAAGTTGACTATTTTAGTAACAGATATTCCTGCAAGTTATGGGATGTTGTTGAGTAGGAATTTTTGAAAATATTTGGGAAGATAGATTAAATTGGATTGGTTAGAAGCTACAATTCTAGTGAGAAATTAGAAAGTTAAGCTAGAACCTGAATCTAAATATAAGTTTAAAGTATATCCTTCTGATGATCCTAAGTCTCAGATTCTTTTTGAAGAATGTGAATTTGGTAATTATTTTCTCTCCTCTAAATATTTTAAGGAAGAATCTATCCCAAAGCCTCTTCATTCAAATGATCTATGGACCATGGAATTTGATGGCAATTGTGCTACCACTGGTTCAAGAGCAAGAGTTGTGTTGATCTCACCTAAAGGTGAAAATTTTCCTTACTCTTTCAAGCTAGAATTTAAAAACACTAATAATACTATAGAATATGAAGCTTTATTACTTGGATTAAATGAAGCTAAAGGAAAAGGTATAAAGATACTTATGGTAAAAGGAGATGCTAAATTATTGTCAAATAAGTGAGAAGAATTTTCTCAGTTAAAAATGATAGATTAAGACATTACAGAAATAGAGTTTGGGATGAGATAGAATGTTTTGATGCCTTTTATATTAAAGTAATTCTCAGAGACCAGAATGCTCAAGCAGATTCTCTAGCAGTATCAACTTCTC
Source organism: Torreya grandis (assembly GCA_037957365.1). Taxonomy (NCBI): domain Eukaryota; kingdom Viridiplantae; phylum Streptophyta; class Pinopsida; order Cupressales; family Taxaceae; genus Torreya; species Torreya grandis. The sequence goes on along the minus strand of JARHVA010003484.1, from coordinate 752,781 downwards.
TTCTTCTCCCATACCCTAATTTCAAAATGGATTCATATAGAATAGAACTAGTCTATCATCCTAATGTCCTAGATAATTTTGAAAATTAGAAAGTTTTTGAGAGTAATAAATAGATCAATTTTTTTGTTTAGAGAATTTTGATATGTTCTTGGGGACTTATTTTGAAGGTTCTAAAACAAAATGTAAATAATTTAGTCTTGATCTAGGGATAAATCCAAAAGATGATGTAATTCAATTAAAAAGAAACAAAATCCTTAAAATATTGGTTTCTCTAGAACATTTGTTCACTAGACAAGATGAATATACTAAAGGCAAACTTGCTCAAAATCCTAACAAAATGGATGATTATGAGAAAATCAATATTGGAAGTGAGACTGACCCTAAATGGATCTCCATTAGTAGGTGTTGTTCACCAGAGGAGAAAAATAAATAAATTAATCTATTGATTAAATATAAGGATGTCTTTGCTTGGTGCAATGATGACCTTAAAGATTTTAGATGTGGATAGTTTCAACATCATATTCCTTTGAAAGCAAATGCAACTCCTTTTAGGCAGAAGATGAGAAATTATAACCTAAAAGTTGCTAAAGCTATCTTTAAAGAGATTGACAAGATGTTGAAGGATAGGATTATTTATCCAATTCATCACTCCACCTGGGTGGTGAACATTGTTCCAGTACACAAAAATAATGGGGAAATAAGAATCTGTGTTGACTTCATGAATTTGAACAAAGCCAATTTAAAAGATAATTATCCCTTACCTATGATGGATCACACCTTGCAAACTGTTGTTGGGTCAGAAATGATATCCATGTTAAATGGGTTCTCAGGTTATAATCAAATAAGTGTGTCTACAACTGACCAACATAAAACTATTTTCACTACACTTTGAGGAACTTTTGCTTATAACCATATGCCTTTCGGTTTGATTAATGCTGATGCAAATTTTTAATGGGTGATGGATTCATCCTTTAAAGATTTGAAAGATAGAATTATTGTCATTTATCTTGATGATTTAACTATTTTCTCTAGAAAAAGAGAGGATCATCTAAAGGATCTGGAGACTATTTTACAAAGATGCCAGAGTCATGGGATATCTCTTAACCCTAAGAATTCAATTTTCTATGTTATAGAAGGAAAGTTATTAGGACACCTAGTTTCAAAAAGTGGAATCAAAATTGACCTAGAAAGAGTTAGAGTAATACAACAATTAAGACTTCCTTCTAATAGGACTAGAATTAAGTCTTTCTTTGGTTAGATTAATTTTCTTAGAAGGTTCATTCCTGATTTTGCTAAGATTATAAAACGTATTATGGGGATGATGAGTGAAAAAAATTATTCAAATGGAATGAAGATACTAAAAAATAATTTGAAGATATTAAAGAGGTGATTGCATAAACACCTACTTTGGTAAATCCCAATTTCCAAAAAGATTTTGTTATTTATTGTTATGCTTTAGAAAATACCATGTCTGGTATCTTGTTAGAGAAAAATGAAGTAAATATAGAATCCTTAATAGCCTTTATGAGTGTTCCTCTCAAGAATCATGAACTTAAATATTCTTTGGTTGAGAAACAAGCTTTTATTGTAGTAAAGGCTATTAAACAATTCATATATTATATACTTCATTCTCATTCAATTGTATTTGTTCCTAGTTTGGTTGTGAAAAACATTCTGACTCAGTAAGACGTTGGGATGAATAATAGAGCAACATGGGTTGCTAAAATTCAAGAATATGTCCTAGAGATCAAGCCAACTAAATTAGTTAGAGGTCAAGGTTTGTGCAAATTGATAGCTAGAAGTAAAGAAGAAGAAGAAAAACTTCCTATTGTCTTATTGGTAAGCTTACAAGATCCATGGTTCCTAAATGTGGCACACTATCTTACTTATGGAGACTATCCCAGTCATTTATCCCCAAAGGAGAAAAGGAATCTAAAGTTAAAATTAGCAAAATATGTGATTTGGGGTGATGTCCTATATAAAAAGGGACTAGATGGAACCTTTCTGAGGTGTGTAGATAAGGAACAACAATACAAACTATTGGAAGTTTTTCATAATGAAGCCTATGGTGGACATTTCTCTTCTTTAGTCACAACATTCAAAATCCTTATAAATTATTATTATTGGCTAGGTATGTTCAAAGATGCATATAAATGGGTAGCTAACTATGAAAAATGCAAATTATTTTTAGGAAGACCACAACTTGCAGCATTACCTCTAAGATCTGTCATTATTGAAGAACTTTTCAAAAAATGGGGATTAGACTTCATTGGGCCTCTTTCACCTCTATTAAGTGCTGGTCATACACACATTTTAACATCAACTAATTATTTTATGAAATGGGTTGAAGCAGCCCCTATGAAGAGAACCACTTTAGAAGTGGTATGTAATTTTATCAAATAAAATATACTGGTACATTTTGGTGTTCCTTAGAATATTGTGGAAGATAATGCTACCAGTTTTTCTTTAATGGAACTTACTTCATTATACTATGAACATAGTATCTCTCTTTCTCACTCATCAGATTATTACCCTCAAGGGAATGGACAAGTAGAGTCAAGTAATAAATATTTGATATCCATCATGAAAAAAATGGTGAGTGATAACCCTAGAGATTGGCATAAGAAACTATATGAAGCACTTTGCGCTGACAGGGTAACCTTGAAGAGAGCAATAGGAATGGTACTTTTTGAGCTGGTTTATGGGATAGTATCATAGTTATCATTACCTCTAGAATTATTTGTATTTAAATTATAAAATGTTATTGAAGATTAGTACTTTTAAGATTATTTAAAGAAAAGAGTTATGTACTTAACTAATATTGAGGAAGAGAGGAATGAACTAGTTGATTGGATTACTGCTCATCAAACTAGGGTTAAAAATATTTTTGATCAAAAAATTAGGCCTAGAAAGTTTATGGAAGGAGATGAAGTATTGCTATGGGATAGAAGGAGAGAACCTAAAGGAGCACATGGAAAATTTGATTCACTTTAGAAAGGACCTTTCAGAATTCATCAGGTACTTGGTCCTAATTCTTTTAAATTGGAATATCCAAATGGAGTTATTTTACCCCTATCTTATAATGGACATGATCTTAAGTTGTATCAATTGTGAAATAGGTATCCCATATTTTGTACATAGCATTTCCTTTGTTGTCATGTTTTGTGTTTTCGTTTCCCATATTTGGTTTGTCTTTCTCCTTTTCTTTCATTGCTATGTTTCAGTCTATGTAACTAGAGTTTTTGAGTTCTCTACATTTTGTCATAAAATACAGTCCCCAATCAGAGCCAATGTTACCTTTTGAGTCACCCTTATTCAATTTTTTGTGAATTTTTCTATAAAATAAGTTCACCCACTTATCACATTTTGTGTGTAAATTCTTAAAAGAATTGAACCTTTGAACCTGAACCTTTTTCAGATTTAAAGAGTTTTATAAGTTTAATGGTTCAATAGGTTTAATGGTTCAAATTTTCTCAAAGTGAACTATTTATTCCTTAGTGTATTTCAATTATGATTTTGAACCTTTTGATTGAACTTGAACCCTTTTTCAGATTTCAAAAGTTCAACAGTTCAAGAGTTAAACAGTTCAAGAATTCAATACTTGATGTTTTATAAAGAGTCATATTCACTCAGTTCCTTTGTATAAATTAATGTATCATTGAACCTACCAATTAAACCTAACGTTTGAACCTACGTAGTGGAGTTCAAAGTTTAATGGTTTAATGTTTCAAAGTTCAAAGTTTTTGGAAAGATCATATGACTATTGGCCAGTCTATGTAGTTCATCTAATATCATTGAACCTTAAATTTGAACCACATTTTCAAAAGTTCAATGGTTCAATGGTTCAATGACTATACTCTCATCTCGTCCTGAGGCTTTCTCTAAGTTAAAATTAGCAAGAGATTTAAAGGAGAATATATCTAAAACTCATTATAAAGTAGAAAATTTTGAATTTTAATGAGGTTATAAATAATCATTACTCATCAAAATCATGCATAAAAAATGCTTGCCATTAATGCATATGTCAGAATGTGTGTCTTATCAAGCATGTTTAGCATGTATTATTTTGATTTAATTATTTGATCTGGTTAATATTTGTATCAAAAGAGAATAATTCAAATTTAGCAAATGAGCATACTAGGCAATACAAAGGAGAACAACACAAGTGGTATAAGGTATTTGACTGCTTGAATTCATAGTGATTTCAAATAAATTTAAAGGTGAGTTTTACTCTTACTATAAGCTATTTCCTTTACTTGGTTAGAAAGAAGGATCCTTTTGAGTTTACAACATTATTTAAGGAGTTCAAAACTTTTTATTTTCATCATATCCTTCAACCTATAGCCATGAAATCTACATGTCTCAATTATGAACATGGTCTTGGTCTCATATGTTCTCTTCCTAAAATTGGGGACACCTTTCTAGTCCAATATGACTTGGAAGATTTTAAAGAAAGGGCTAAAAATCCTATGTCAAATCCTATGATGCAAAAGATAGTAGAAAGTGGCTTCATTGAAGCTACAACCTTTCCCATGGCTTTCCAATACCCTAAATTAGTCCTTGAATGCATGAATAGATATGAACCTCAAAACAGGTGCATCAGGACTGTAGATGGCAATGTTTTACTACATATCAATAGACAAACCCTAATGTTTGTAATAAGAATTCCTCCCAAGGAACCATACTCTGACCTCATTATTACTTCTTCCTATGGTTATTTTTCATTAAAGAAAGTAATTTAAAAGAGTGTGATTGCTAGGAATTGGCTTTTAAAATTCCAAAAAGGGGGTTCAATACTGCCCAAACCATTAACAAGAAATCATATGATTCTAGAAGTACAAGATATTATAGTATTACTACATAGACTAAAAGGCAATGATCATGCATATTATTGGGAAGACTAGATGTACTTATTCATATAGGTGATCCTCTAAGGAGAGCAATATTTAGATTGGGTAGAAATTGCAATTGAAAGTTTGCATCAGTGTTTAAGTAATTATTTGGGAAATAAAGAGTTTTATATGTCTTCATACATCTTCTATTGCTTGGAATCTACAAGATAATGGGTAGGATTACCACATACACCCTTGGTTGAAGATAGTAAAATTTATGAATATTACTTGTAGTTGCAAATGCATATTTGCTATGAGAATTATAGGAGAGTTAGTGATGTTTTTATTGGGAGGATGAATTTTGAATTGTCAAACAACATCAATAAAAGGTAATCTGATGAATCTATGTAATTAATCAACATTTATGGTAGTTTCTTCACTCATTTTTCCAAGTTCACTTATATCAGAGTTGGGGGTTTTGATGGTGAACCTTTAAGGTTACCTAGGTATGTTTTTGACCAATTTGTGTTAATAAAGTCTGTAGATAATTATCACATGTAGATAAAATTATTTGAATGAAAAATAAATCTAGCATATCTTTTCTTATTAAACTTGGACTTTATTCATGTAAGTCAACTTATAATGCTTTGAATTTAGAATTGGATCTTAAGAAATTCAATTTTCAATACTTCACAACTAGATCAGAATTTGACAACAAAGCTTTTACCAGAGATAACTTGGATCTTGGAATAGGGTTGTCACATATTCTTCAATTACAGGATTATTGGGAGGATATTTTAGATGAATTTGAAGTCATAAAAAGACTATGGTCTAGGTACTCCTTAGGGAAAATTATTACCCTCAATTTAAATATGGACATTTCTAGAATTTTTGACAATGATGAACAGGTAATTGATCCACAATTTAAGAAAATAAAATAATCACCTATTCTAGAAATTAACTAGGAGAAAAATGAAGAAGATAGAATTGAGGTTAAGACCCTCCCAGTGATAAGGAGAACTAAGAAATAGTTGAAAGAGCAAAAATTGGGGGGAGCTCAAAACATAACTTCCTAGCAATCTAGATCAATAATTGAATCACTATTCCTAATAATCTCCTATAATTAGCTTATTATTATTTATGATGCAGGTACTTTAAGAGAAAAAATTGGAAGGGATCCTGTCATCAAAGAATTTGAGAAGGCCCTTATAACTACTCTTCCTCCTCATGCCACTAGATCAAGGACCCAAAACAAGAGAAAGAGTCAGATTTTTGAGAAGGTAATTATGGATTTAAATTTTGAAGAAGATTTAGGAGAAGCCAAAGGTGATAAAGAATCTAGTTCACTAATGGTGGAAGAGGTTAGTACAGATCAATAGATAGTGATTCCTTTTGATTATTCCAAACTAATGATTATTTCAAATGTACCTTTTGATAAACCAAATCCTGATAAAGAAGCTTCAACCTTTACACCCAAGTGGCTAGAAATCTCAATCAATAACAAAAGGGAAGTAGTACCATTTTATTTTCCCTTGGAGGATATGGCGAGTAAATGTTTAGGTAAAAATCCTAAATCCAAAAAGGTAAAAACAATATCTAGGGTAGACGTCGACTCTAATACAGGGAATTGGAATGCAAAAATGGCTAGGCCAAGAAATAATGAAGAAGCAAGATCCTACAGTTCAAGATTTTATAATTAAAAAGTTGAATCTTGGGACTACATCACGTGCCATAGATGTGCATCACCTTGAAGCATCCACCAAAAAGATAGTCAATAGAACCTAAAAGGATGAAAAAGATAAAAGAGAATTAAAATAGACTGTAAAGTTAATGGTAGAGTACATTGACACCATTTATGGTCTAGATCCACAACTGATCACCCAAATACCCCTATCTTTTGATCCAAAATCACCTGTCAATCAAAGAATGCTGGACTAGATACACAGAGGCAAAATGGTTACCAAGGTATTTGATAATTGGTTGGATAACATCATTCAAAAAGGTACATAATTCATCTATAAATTAAAGAATGTATATGATCTAACCAAAATTACTATTGAAGATTTGAAGACTCAAAATGCTTTGTAGATAAAAGATGAAGGAAAATGGATGAACATGATGAACTAGATTGATGAAGTAAAAAAGTATGGAATAACAAAGTTTTTATTAGAGAACTTGACAAGTTTGGATGAAGATGTATTCTATGTAAGTAAGAAAAATATTGAATGGATAAATTCAGTATCCTGATAAAGATGAATGGAAATCACAAAAATGATCAAGGAAATAACTAAATTCATTTAGTCATTACAACATGATCTATAGAGTATTGATATCAAATACATAAAAGATGATTGAAAACTAGAAAAAGATATCAATATTGTGATTCAATCCTTTAGGGAAAAGATCAACATCATTAAAGAAAGTGACAACTTATCAACTGAAGATTTTTCTCAGATTTTAAAGGTAGATTCACTTCTTTGTCGCTGCATCGACACTCTCTTAGAGCACACAGAAAAGATGGGGAAATTTTAGAGGGAAGAAAACATATGGAAAGCAAGGATAAAACACGTTAGCATTCCCAATCTTATAAAAATTCAAGAGTTTGCTATGGCATTTTAGGAGTGGAAAGATCAACATGTCTAACCAAATAAATAGAGCAAATCTGGAGATCCTAATCCATCACTTCAGCAATGATTTTACTTACATAGTTTCTTTTATTTAGTTATTCAGTTGATTTTCTATTCAAAACTTGATCTTTAAGTGAATTTGTTTAAAAACTAAATCCCATATGGGTCAGAATTACTTTAACTCTGGTCTAGTTTGACAGGTGGATTAGTTATGGCAACTATATATATTTTTAATGGTAAAAGATGAAAGGATATAGAAAAGAAGAGGAGTTAATTTTTTTTCAGAACTGGACCACTGTTGTTGACAATATATGTGATGTTTATCTGAAATATTTTTTCATTTGTGAATGAAAAGGAGAATTAATTAATGAATACTTATATCTATGCATTTGAATATTTAAAATTAGGTTTTCTATGTGAAATATTCTTTATATAGTAATTACTCTTCCATTAGATAATTCATTGTATGTGTTTTATCCTTTACTAGTTTAGCTATATATATGTTTATCTATTTAATTGTTATTAAAAATAGAATCTATGTATTCTATTATCCATTAATTTTATAAAATATTGCATTTATAACATGATGATGTGTGGATGTTAGTTTACCTTTAAAACACTTTTTGGTTAAAAGTGTATCTGAATATTTCAATTCATTAAAAAATTTAAAGGGAGCTGTACCTTAATTTAGTTGAGAACTAGTCTTAACCGTTCACCCATTTGTTGTTTAACTTATTTGTTCTTGAAAGAAGAAGGGCATGGAGTTAAAATAAAACATTTTTAGTTAAGGACAAATCTGTTAGCCAACATATTGTAATGAATTGTTGATAAAATACATATGGACTTATGATATTTCCAAATTGATCAATGAAATGATAATTAAAATCATTATAGCTAACAATGAAATATTTAAGAAGGTTAAAAAACCAATCATATGCCTCATCTCTAAGATTAAAAGGAAACAATCTATAGGAAACATCTTCATGATCAACATTTAACAATCTTAAGGCAACTTTAAAGCACTTGATATGTTCTTCAATAGTCACAACACTAGTAGGACTAAAATAAGGAAAATACCATTCAATATTTTTAAGGTAAATAATTTAAGTATGTAGGCACATTGATAAAAGATCCATTTAACCACACCATACCTTAAAGAAGATCTTACTTGTTTCCATTCCATCTCCAAATCCTATTCATAATACAACATAGAAACTAAATCTTTGCAAAGACAAATGGATCTTCAAATCTTTGCAAAAAAAATCATATAGATATTCAAAAAATAATGATATTTATCTAAAGGAAGCCCAAAGACTGGTTTAAAACCATGAATACCAATGATCTTTACATAATTGAGCTAAGAATAACACAAATATGCAAATAATCAACTAATCTTTGAACAAAATTCAATAAACTTAACAAAGATACTACAAATTCACAAAGATTTTGCTAAAGTCCCTCCTTCTAGCACCAATTTTCTCCTGTTAATGCACCTAAATGTATCAGTAGGTTCATAGAGTGTTTATTCTCATTTCTATATCCAAAGAATCCATTGCATGAGTTACTAGTTGTGATCTTCCCAAGATCTATGGTGGAGTATCAACTAAGCTAAATGATTATTTCACAAAATGAACATGTAAATGATTGTTGGTAGCAACCATGGTCCTAAATATTTGTGAATATGAAATTAATCTAAACTAAATCCAATGAATGATGTCCAAACCCTAAATTCTAACCCTAATCTATCATGAACATTTAAAATTAAAACCTAAACTACAATGCTCTAATCGAAAAAGAGAAAAAGGGAGGTTAGGGTAGAAATAAGGTATTTATGATCTTCAATCCAAACATTATTATAGCTTAAATTTCATCAAGACATGCACTAAACCAATATATAATATGAAATTGTATAGGCACAAATCCTACCATATATTAGGGAAATATCTGAAGAAAGGTAATACAAATAAGAAATCAGTTTCACTTTAAAGGTTTACTTCCACAAGAAAATAGCTTCTACACATCTTCAAGAAAAACAAAAGAGAATGAAATGAACCTAAGATATTTTAATAAACCTAGCATAAACATAAATTGATAAATATACATTAACATGTGCACATCTAGGATCCATAAAAATAATTGACTTTGAGACTTATTTGCACTTTCATCCTCTCATTCACTGACTAGATTAAGTCTAAGACATGTTTGTTCATATTTTTTATATTCACTAGTTTGGGAATCCAATGTGTCATGTCAATGTGGCAATTCCCATGTTGAGCTATCCATATGATTAAAAAATATGACCATTATTGCCTTTGAACATGTGTCCTTACTTCATGTTCACTTAGATTGGATCAATTTTGCACCATTGATCTATTTTGGAGTCTATTAACATTAGCTTTCATTATGAGCCATTAGTCTTCATCTCTGAGCTCATGAGATTATGCCACATGGTAACATCTCATGATATCTAAGCTATTTTCATCATTTGGGCACTATCATGCCATGTGGGAGCCTCTCACTTTCTATGAGCTCTTTTGAATTATAAACCCTCACTTCATGCCATTAAATCATCCTCACCTGAATTAATAGAGTCCATCAGATCTTGTCCTCCTGAGTGAATATGCACTATAGGATCTTTCCATTGAGCTCCAAGACTATGCCACTTGGAGAATCCTTACTTGTCTTGGGGCTCTTGAATTTTTAACTTATGCTCTTCATTAGATATTCATGATTCCTATCAATATGGTGACACTTGTCACTCTCACAGTGTTCTTAGATCCTTTTGACCTTTCAACCCTTTGCTCTCTGTTAGATCTTTGGTATACCCACTGAGATGGTGACACTTGTCACCCTCATACTAATATTATAACCTTTTGACATTTCAAACCCTTGCTCTCGATTAGATATTTGGTGCTTGAGTTAACATGCACCATTGATCTAATGCTTGACTTATTGACTTACGCTCCTTTCCTATGGGTCATTGATCTCTTTTGAAGCCCCTGTGATCTCATCACCTATCACCTTTGGGTTTGTCCATTTTTTCAAACATAAAATAGACTTAATAAGGTCCCAAAAAATATAGAACTTAGGATATAATTTTATCCTAAGTTTTTATTCATGTTAATAAACATGATAAAAACCTTAGGATAAAGTCTTACTCTAGGTTTTTAAAATATATAATAAAATAGCTCCAGTTTTGATTGATCCCATGAACCCTAAGACATAAAGGATTTAGTATAAATATTTTAGACTAAGGTTGGAGTTGTATTAATAAATATGACTAGGACCTAGGCTAAAGTTTAAATGAAGTTTATAATAAAGTGCTTGCCACGTAAATTCAAATAAAAATGACCTGTGTAAATTTGAATCTTATTTTAAAAGACCCAAGCTAAAAAAACTATAGACTAAGGTTTTTAATTGATTTAGACATATATTTAATGAGCCAATTAAGGTCCAAAAAGATTAATCAAAGGGGTAATTAATTATTAAAGTATAAAACCCTACATAATGTTTATCTAAAAGGGACTCCATTAAACCTATAACCTAAAACACAGAGATCCAATGTTAACATATTTAGACAAGATCAACTAGAATCATGTATAAATATTCCAATCCAACCATGGTTTAGATGATATTCAAATAAATATAATGTATAAAACACTTTAATGGTACTCTGATTAGATGAATTTTCAAATTAAAGCACAAATTTGCATAATTTGAAACAAGGGTCCCCATTTTCAAGAATCGGGGTATGTTGACCTCAACATATCCATTATTTAGACCACTTCTAGATGATAATCCCTTAAATGAGATAATTAGTTAGACTTTACCTTTTTATAAAAAGTAAAAAAATAAAACATTCCGAAAATAACAATTTTTTTTAAATAATTCAAAAATACCAATTTTTTAGCATGTTCCTAGTTGTACTATTTATTTTACATATTTTATTTGCTTCATGTTAGTATATATAATATCATTATTTTCAATATACACATGTTTAACACTTTATTTGAGTGTGATACATGCATATCCAGGTACAAGATATATGCACATACACATGTTGGGATTTACCTCTAATCACGTCTTAAATATGTTGGGGGAATATACTTTTTTGATCATGATATACCCAAGTTACATTACTCTATGATCACTTTCCATTATCATGTTTGATATTATATACTTATACATGCCTCTATCCATGCTTATACCTTCCAAATTGTACTTGATATCTATGTATTTATAATTTCTTTCAAACACATATGTTTAAGAATAAGTATGTTATGTTCATGTCAGTTACCTATTTTTCTTGCTTTCTATTGTCTTGCATTGTATTGCCTATTGGAGAATTTGAATATTTTCCATTGATTTTGGCCCCCATGCCTATGGTTGCCTATTTTTACATTTGAATATGTCATTATTTATTGCATGTGGACATTTTATTATGTCATTCTATACTTTATGGTAACTTTACTAAGTAATGTCCCTTATATTGTGTGACATTTGAACATGTCCCTTGTATGAGGTCACCTTGGACCATTTCCTATTGCTTTACTTTTGAGTGCTCTTGTGTGTGTACTTAATTATTTGTTGAACTTATAATGTTACTCTCTAGAAATTTTCATGATCTACATCATGAATCTTAGGATTTTATGTGATCACATAATGTTTACATAAAATTATACATCTACTTAGACATGTTACTTATATATTCTACATGATTGATACACAACTTATACACTTATCTTATCTCTTTGAGGTAAGGTAACTAATAGATTCTAATTACCCTCACCTCAAAAGGGGAGAGGCATATCAATGGGGGAATGTCATAAGGGCATGGATTCCAAGATTTCATAGTTTCATATTTAAGTGGGGGAATTTGAAAAATACATGACCTCCACACTTATTTAGTACTAATATTCTATAAATTATAGTGGGGGCATGTTATGTAGACATGTTCTACACATTTTACACTAGTTCTTAGATTCTCTAGATTCAGTGAGGGGCATGTCATAGAAACATGTCCTCCACATATGCACCAATTTTATATTCACCATATTTCACACTTATGTAATTTACATAAACTTTTGTTGCAACATTCTATACATTGATCATGTTAGTATAACCAAATTTCAGCTTGAGACATATATGAGGTGTATATGCCATGCAAAGGGAATGTAAAATTTTAAAATAAAATTATTTAAAATTTTTAAATAATGTAATGGAATGTTATTATAATTAGGTTGGAATTTGATGGACCATTATCGAGCCAATTTACTAGAGATTTGGTTCACTTTTAGAAGGTTGAATTGATTAAATCACTTAATCTTACCAAGATTATAAGTTAGAGTTGATTAAATTATTTAAATTTACCAAAACTATAAGTTGGATTTGATTAAATCATCTAACCTCACTAGATATATGTTATGATTTGATTAAATCACTCACACTCATAAGATCATGCACCTATTTGGGTTACATGATTGAGATGAAACAAGCTCAATGGATGTGTTATAATCCAAATTTACATAAAGGTTGGGGAATGTGTCCTCCTATATTTATATATATGAATTTGTAGGTTCAAATTTTTCTTAATATTAGACTTAATGATTCATAATTATGCATCTTTTAAAATCAAATTACCAAAAAGAAAGATGGTTGCATCAACACATATGTGTACTTATAACTATGCTCTTTATAATTTCAAGTATTTAAAATACCTTAAAATTCATATTTCATACAATTATTATATACTATAATAACATCTTGGTTATAAGACAGTCACCAACAAGGCATTTAAGTTGGGATCACATAAAGATAATGTGTTTAATACACACCTAGGTATGCATTTCTTTCCTTTAAAATAAAAATTTCATTAATATATTAAAGGGGGAAATATAGATACTAAAATTTTATTTATGTGGTACAATAGTCTTATCCACTTGGAAAATATCCATCGTGGTTGTAAATTTCAATTATATACCTATCTATTTTTGAAGGGCTCAAATTCACTATCTTTTTATGCTTAATTACCTATCTCTTAGTTTGACTACTATTATTATGATGCGCAAGCCTTCTATACTATGCAAAAATATCTAAACCTGATCATTATCCTTCACTCCCAATTTTGGACATGTAAATATTTTATATCTTCTTGGACACTTATGTACTAGATAGACACCTCTATTGATGCAAGTTTACATCTTTCCTATAAAGTGTCCAATGCCTAAAATTCATCCAATTTACAAATGAAATGAAATGTGTCCTAAAGGTAGACTGATTCAAAAAAATGAATTACCCCCTTAGATAGATCAAATAGTTTTTAAAATTGGATACTAAAAATTCTTAATTCCCTTTAAGTGAAATAGAAATTGGATGTAAAATTCTAAGAATGGATGAAAAGTGATTAAAAAACTCTATAAACTCATTTCCTCAATTAAAACTCCTATGTTAATGTTATATTTTTAAACTTCCCATACTTAGTTTTAGTGTCTCATTAATTCATTCTAGCTAAATTAAAAACTAAAACACATAATAAACTATAAAGGGAAATGACACTAATCTAATAATAGAATTCACCTTTTTAGGGTCTATGTCTTTGGGTTCATAATCATGAACCAATCCATTAAAAATATGTAAATATCAAAATTTTACAACTTACATCAAAATGGAATATGAGAATCTATAAATAGTGCTAAAAATAATGTTGAGGACTCTAAAACTGATCAACAATACATCTTTTCAAAGTTTGTAACACCTGTTCATCCTCCCTATGTATTCATACATGTTTTCTCCATTAAGAGTGTACAGAAAAAATCTTAAAATGTGGGCATCATAACAAATAGGAGTGTCTCTACTTCCATCAGGCCTACAACTCCCTAAAACATCCCTATAAATAATTATATTATTCTCCCATGGCCAAAGGCCTTACAAAATAGGAGCTTTAAACAAAATATAGTCTTAAGACTGTGTTTCAACAAATACCCATTTGTTCATATGAATTTGTCTTCTAATGCCATGGTGTAATGGCTAAGGACCTATTTTTTTAGCACACAGGTTGGAGGTTCAAATCTCATCCCATTTGATTCTCACGAGCTCAAGTTTGTAAATATATACCATTCACCATGGGCTAATGACCTTTACCAAATATGCGTATTCTTACAAAGAGACCATATTCATCCATGGAACAAAAACCTTAAAAAATAGATGTATTCCATGGGTGAAGTCAGAGTTTGATTTGAATGGAGACTCAAGCATGTGAAGATAATTTGTCTATTCAATAAGGATTTTTAGGCCTTGGAAGAATGATATACTTACATTTCAAGTGAATACATCTATTTCTTAAGGTTTTTGTTCCATGGATGAATATGGTCTCTTTGTAAGAATACACATATTTGGTAAAGGTCATTAGCCCATGGTGAATGGTATATATTTACAAACTTGAGCTCGTGAGAATCAAATGGGATGAGATTTGAACCTCCAACCTGTGTGCTAAAAAAATAGGTCCTGAGCCATTACATATATATTATATATATATATATATATATGTATATATATATAAATATATATATATATATATATATATATATATATATATATATATATTGCGTATTCTTACAAAGAGACCATATTCATCCATGGAACAAAAACCTTAAGAAATAGATGTATTCACTTGAAATGTAAGTATATCATTCTCCCAAGGCCTAAAAATCCTTACTGAATAGACAAATTATCTTCACATGCTTAAGTCTCCATTCAAATCAAACTCTGACTTCACCCATAGAAAAAAATCCTTTTAAAATAGACACACACACACACACACACACACACACACACACACACACACACACACACACACACACACACACACACACACACACACACACACACACACACACACACACACACACACATTCTCCTCTATTCATAACTATGTCTATCTCATTCACAGTCATGTATAATACATCTTCCATGGCCAACGATCTTACAAATGGAAGAAAATGTATTAAAAACTAGACTTGGGTCTGTCCCTTACACCATTCATCATGGCCCAAAGGCCTTACTAATAGGAAAATTCTCCCATTACATTCATGATCATCTCTTTTCCATACATAGTCACCTCTACCTTTAGGACTCATGTATTCTACAAATAAAACTTGTACTATGTATATCTACCCAGTCGTGGTCCAATAGCTTTTGCTAATGGGGTTTGAATCCCCTTCAATCTCCTCCAATCTCAACCAATCAACTCTGGATAGAATTCTATCACTGACATGTTTGATTCAAGTCTATAACCTAATGGTCAAGCCATATATTTTTTTAAGAGAGGTTAGTTCAACCCTTATCTATTGCCTTTGTAATATACTTGGGGATAATAATACCACATTCGATGGGGGAGAGTATACCTAAGGCTTAAATTAGCATTGGAAACAATATGTAGTTCATGGATTTGGACATGTTTATCTCTCCTTTTGGTTGGATCTATTTAGAACATTTTACATTGATATGAACTTAGTTTGAATCCAATAAAAAATGATGAGTTGGTAGGTTAACTCGATCTTGAGCAATGTGGAGAATACTGGATTGGAACTCAGGCTAGCACTTGGGTTAGGTGTTGAGCTTAGAAAACTACTTAGAAAATAAAATGATTTAAAATATTGGGATTATTATCCCCACATGTAATCTATAAATAACATAGAATCATATAAAAACAAGTGTTATAATGGTAACATGAAGATTCAGAGGCAAAGGCACCCCTCTGCAAAAAGAGTGTGTTAAACCTAACTAAGGGCCCCTAGCTAGCAAGTAATTAGGCTCATTTGTTTGAACATGAGTGTTGAGGACCAAAGGTGAAAACAAACACCCTTTTACCATTTCACTACCATGTGTCACTTTCCAATTGGTCTACTTGGAAATCATACATGCATCCATGTCATTATAGACATGTTGATCATTTTTGTTCAAAAATTTGACCAACAATATCTAGAGCATACGATATCCATTTTACATATTCCAATAGGTATTAGAAAGTTCTCAAAATGATCTTTAGTAATATAATATTTTTAATAGATCTTGGGAAATTATATTTGGTGAAAAATCTTCTAGATCAAACCTCCCCATAAAGAGGCTTTTGGTCTCCCAAAGTCCCAATAATCTAACTGACCAAAAAAATATCTCTATGAGTTCTCTTCTTTGCCATTGATAATATTCCTGCACTGATTCCAAACATATAGGAGCCAAAAGTAGCATATAAAGGATTTATGAAGTTAATATATCAAAATGATGCAATAAAACTCCATTTGAAAAACACAAGTCTACATCAATGAAATAAGAAGTTATAAAACCTCCCTACAAGAAGTCAACTATCCAACTGAAACTATACCTTGATTATGGAGAGTAAAACAAACTCTTTAACCATTCTATCAAAATGACCTGTTACCCAGAATAGTCATAACTCTAAAGGATTATCTCAACCCTTACACTACATAAAGGTTAAGATGTTCTCCTTTTTATCAACATCACACAAGGGAAAACAAAATGAGTTGCATACTCCTATAAGACATGTAAATAAATTGCAACACCTGTATACTTGTATTTAAAAATGTTGACCATCTATGGGTATTTGAAAGTACATCTACATGACATGCATGATAAACATACATGTGAGTAAAAAAGGTTTATAATACAAACATTTCCCAAAATACAGTGGGACTTAAACTTATATGTCAAGTATAAAAGCATGCAACTAATTTTGTCCATCCTAAGGTTACTAATGCATAATATGCACAAATAAGAGCCTCTTTACAAAATTACAAACTTTATAAGTAAGTATAAGACATATCATAATCATGAGGAGAATACTAAGAATTTTAAACATGTCTCAAAGTTTCCTCATTATTGACTACTCCTTGATTCATACCTCCACAAATCATCAAAATTAAGTTAGATTTCCAAAATCTTATCACAATGGAAAACTAAAATAAGAGATAGTAATAACATTCTTCCATAATACTAGGGTTATCAAAATTCCTTCCTAGATCCAAGTAGTTAGGAATTCCATGAAAATAATGTTTGAAGTGAAACTAAGCATACTATTTAATACCATAGTTATGCTTATGAAAAACTATTCAAATAAACCATTTGATCAATAAGGGTTGTTTCCTCTTCATGATTTCCACAATTGAATAGGAGGTGGTTTCATATTATTTAAAACTCTATCTTATGATGGTTAGATGATCCATTTTAATTTTAAAAAAGGTTTTAAAACAATTCTACATCAAGGCATAGATTACTTCCAAAGAAAACCTACACAAAGGATTCAAAATTGTGTATACATAGTTATGTTTGAAAATAACTTACACCTCTTTAGAAACTATGAAGTACACATGTTGAGAATGGTTGTCATATTTTTGGTGTTTAAAAAACTTCTTGTTTGATTTCTGTAACTCTTAACAAAGTTTTGAAACATAAACCAACTTATGAACCATTTAAAAACTAAAAAACTTAAAGTGCAAAAACCTATTCTATATCTTGAACAATGCCCTGTTGCCATTTCCATATATTACCATGGTACTCATATTTTCACTTGTTCCTATAATCAAGGACATAGGCTTCCAAATTATGATTAGTTATCCAAAAATAAAGGCTACACAATTGGTTATCAAATACCCAAAATATTATGTCAATACTAATATGAAATCATATTTCCATCATACCTTATTCTACCCTTTGTGTAAGAATGGTAATAGGACTGCAACTGATTCCTCTTAGATGTGCATCACTAAAAATGCCTTGAATTTTGTTTGAATACATCCCAAGAAAGAAATACTAATCCTCTCTAAAAACCATCTCACACTTTCAAGTGATAATTATTTGTTCATCATCACGATTGAACCTGTAGGACTAGTGGTTTCAAATCTTAGTTGTTATACGCTTGTCTTATTTTAGTGGATTGGAATGTGTTATAATTCTCCATTAAACTAGCCATTCCTATATGATCAAATCAAATAGAAGAACACAAAGAAAAAATCTAATATCTAAAAACTCCAAATTAAAGTATATAAATAATTGAAGAAAGTCCTATATCAACCTGCTCTGATGCCAAAATTGATCCAAAAACATGATTTACCCCCTTAGATAAATCAATTTTTTTTAAAAATTAGATACTAAAAATTCTCAATTCCCTTTAAGTGAAATATAAATTGGATGCATAATTATAGGAATGAATGAAAAGTGATCAAAAAACTCTGTAAACTCATTTCCCAAATTAAAACTCATGTGTTGGTGTTATATTTTTATAACTTCCTGTACTCAATTTTAGTCTCGGTAATTCTTTCCAACTAAATTAAAAACCAAAACATAAAAAAATACAAAGGAAAATGACACCAATCTAATAATAGAGTTCACCCTTTTAGGGGCTACATCTCCAGGTTCATAATCATGAATCGATACATTAAAAAGATGTAAATATCAACATTTTATAGCTTACATCAAAATGGAATATGAGAACCTATAAAAAGTGTAAAAACTAATTTTTAAGACTCTAAAATTGATCAACAATACATATTTTCAAAGTCTATTGCACTTATTTATCCTCTCCATGCATTTGGGCATGTTTTCTCCATTAAGAGTATAAAAAAAATCTTAAAATGTGGGCATCATAACAAATAGGAGTGTCTACTTCCATCAAGCTTGTAACTCCCTAAAACATCCCTACAAATAAATATATTATTTTCCTATGACCAGAGGCCTTAAAAAATAGGAGCAATAAATAAAATACAATCTTAGGACTATGTCTCAATAAATACCAATTTGTTCATATGAATTTGTATTCTAATGTCATGGTGTAACAAATAAGGACCTATTATTTTAGCACATAGGTCAATGGTTCAAATCCCATCCTCTTTTTTTCTCATGGGCTCAGGTCTATAAATATATACCATTCACCATGGGCCAATGACCTATACCAAATAGGCATATTCTTATAAAGAGACCACATTCATCCATGGCCTAATGAAATTAAAAAATAGATGTATTCACCTACAATATAAGTATATCATTCACCCAAGGCCCAAAAAGCCTTACCAAATAGGTGAATTAATTTCATAGGCTTGGGTATTCATTTAAATCAAACTCCACCTTCACCTATGGCATATAAACCTTTCAAAATAGGCATATATATATTCTCCTCCATTTGGGACTATGTCTGTCTCATTTACAATCATGTATAATACATCTTCCATGGCCAACAACCTTACAAATGCAAGAAAACATATTAAAAACTAGACTCAGGTCTATCCATTACACCATTAACCATGGCCCAAAGGCCTTACCAATAGGCTAATTATCCTATTACATTCAAGACCATGTATTTTCCATACACAATCACCTCTACCTTTGAGACTCATGTCTTTTGCAAATAAAACTCACACTGTGTGTATCTACTTAGCTGTGGTCCAACAGATTTTGCCAACGGGGTTTGAATCCCCTTCAATCTCCTCTAATCTCAACCAACTAACTCCAAATAGCATTATATCACTGGCATGTTTGATTCAAGGCTATGAACTAATGGTCAATCCATATTCTTTTGAAAGAGAGGTCATGGGTTCAAACCTTATCCAATGCCTTCACAATATGCTTGGGGTTAATAACCCCACATTTGGTGGGGAAAAGTATACTAAAGGCTTAAAATAGCCTTGGAAATAGTATGTAGTTCATGGATTTGACCATGTCTATCTCTATTTTTGGTTGGCTCAGTTTATAATATTCTACATGGATATGAAATCGATTGGATTTAGTTGGAATCCGAGAAAACAATGATGAGTTGGTAGGTTAACTCGATCCTGATCAATGTGAAGAATAATAGATTAGAACTTGGGTTGGCACTTAGGCTAGGTGTTGATCTTGGCAAATGAGCTGCAAAATAAAATAATTTATAATATTGGGATTATTAGTCCCACATGTAATCTATAAACAACATAGAGGCATATAAAAACAAAATCATTACAATGGTAACATGAAGATTCAGAGGTAGAGGCACCCCTCTGTAAAAAGAGTGTGTTGACCCTGGCTAAGGGACCTTAACCAACAAATAATAGGGCCCATTTATCTAAAAATGAGTGTCAAAGAATAAAGGTGAAAATAAACACCCTTTTACCATTTTATTACCATGTGTCACTTGCCAATTGGTCCACTTGGAAATCATACACATATCCATGTCAATATAGACTTGTGGACCATTTTTGTTCCAAAATTTGACCAGTGATATATGGACCATACGATGTCCATTTTATGCATTCCAATAGGCATTTCAAATATCTCATAATGATCTTTAGTACTATACTATTTTTTGGAGATATTGAGAACTTTTAAAGGGAAAACAATCCTCTGAATCATCAACCTAGGTGCTTTAGTGAAAGATATTTTCAAAAGGGTTTGGTATATATAAAATATCAAAACTCATTCATTCCTCATATATAAATCACATATAAATCATAAGGTAATATACCAAGAAGCACTCAATCTAGCATTTAAATGAGAAAACCTACCCTATTTATCCCTATTTCCATATCAATCATAGGAGTAATATTTACATAGATCTAAAGCATTTAAAGAGAAACTCATGAGCCATATTTACCAAGTTACATGTTAGATCACTGCATGTCTTTTCTTATCACACATTGTATCTTTATGCACACACAAGACAACATGTAGGAGACAAGTAAAAAGTCTAAGGCCCTCTTTAGAGTATTGGATATGTAGGTAGTGCCCATTGATAGAGGGGTCCTTGGGGAAATTTGACACCATGAGCCCACTAACCCATTTTTCCCATAATCACTCTAAGGGTGAAGAATCTTGGATTTTGATCATTTGATAAATATATACAACCTATGTACATGATCTAAAGACATCAGAAGAAAGTTGACAAAACCCCAAAAGTTTCTAATTGGTCACATCTAGATCCAGTTAGTATTCCATATAAGACACCTACATTGAAGATAAACACATACATTGATGCAACTATCTAGATCTAGTACAAGCATCTAAGGTCACAAAAAGAATATATTTAAAATCTGATGATTATTCTAAAATCACCTTTGATTCCACTTCTAACCTATTCTAGGTCAGACTTGCATGAGAAAAATAAACTAGCTAAGTGTTATTGTTCCCTATTTATTAAAATATCTATCAATAGATGTACTTTAATATTTTTAGCAATCTCAATTGTATAACTTTATAATATTATTTATCTAAGTTTATCTTGATTGGCTTGGTCATTAGGTTATTTCATCATCCTTATGTAAGAGATAATCTAATACCCCTTAAGCTTAGATATCCACAAATTTAAATTTAGGCTTAAACACCATAGTGTATGGGTGTATTGAATACATTCATACCAATAGAGTGGTCATAATTCCTAGAATTACATATGAACATCTAATCTAACAAAATAAATTTATTCCAAGGCACCTAATTATCAAACCTACTCAGGGTAGTCTTCCATGAAAGGGTAAGCAATAACTAATCCATTTTCGTAGGTAGCCTATACCTAAGAGACAATTTCATCAAATATACAAAATGGATTCCACATAATCTTCATCTAATACTAAAAACATGCTTAGTTATCTAGAGAAACTAAACATGTTCCTATTATTGCTACTTCAAGTATACTACATAACACAAAATTATGGGTTCCATGAGACCCTACTTATTTTATTAATTCTTCTAGACCACATAGCCCTATGATATATACACAAAGCATTATAGATCCTACAACACCATATATTACACATACATTTTCATTGACAATACCACCATTTTTCTATGAAATATACAATGTTCAAGTCACTTCCAGATGAGCATCCCTTAAATGGTATAATTGGATAGAGTTTTCCTTATCCAAAAAAAAAAAAACAAAAACATTAAAAAAATTCAAAAATACCGAAAAAATTCAAGACATTTCTAGTTTTTATATCTCTCAAACATATGTTTTTTGATCCATGTTACTAGATATCATATCTTTATTTTCTCTATACACATGTTTCATGCTTCATTTGAGTGGGATACATGTATATCCATGTATATGATATATGCACATATAAATGTTGGGACTTACCTCTACTCACATACTAAGTACATTGGGGGCATCTACTTATTTGATAATGATACACCCAAGTTACATCATTTTATGATCACTTTCCATTATCATGTTTGAGCTTATATTTACTTACACATGCCTCTATCCATGATTATACATTTCATAATGTATTTTATATGATATGTACTTAACATTAATTGAAAACACATATGTTTATGAGTTATTATGTTAGGTTCATGTTAGTTTCTTATAGTTTATCCTAATTTACCATTTTATCACTTCCTTGAGTGTGTTTCTTACTTGTTATTATCTTGATTATATTGCTTATTTGAAAATTTGAATATGCTCCATTGATTGTGGCTCCCATGCCTTTGTTTGCCTATTTGGACATATAAATATGTATTTATTTTTTATATGTGGACATTTGAATATGTCAATATATGCTCTATGGATAATTGACTAAGTCATGTCCCTTCAATTGTGAAACATTTAAACATGCCCCTTTTATGCGGTCTCCTTGGACCATTTCCTATTGATTTTATTTTGAGTGCTCTTGTGTGTGTGATTGATTTATTGCTAAGCTTATAATATTAGTCTATAGACATTTACATATATATCATTCTTCTTAGGACTTGATGTGATCACATACTATGCGTTTCAATGCTATATCTACCTAGATGTGTTACCCCTATATGTTACATGATTGATACACAACTTATACATTTATATTATCATTTTGAGTTAAGGTAACTTATAGATTATAATTTTCCTCACCTCAAAATTAGGGGGGGCATATCCATGGGGTCATGTCATAGAGGATAGATTCCACACTTCCATATTTTAATATTTTAGTGGGGGCATGCCAAAAAGACATGACCTCTAAACTTATTTAGTGCTCAACATTTCCATGTTACAATGGGGGCATGTTATGGAAACATGTTCTCCACATTTACACCAATTTTTAGATTATCCAGATTCAGTGGGGGAATGCCATATAAACATGTACTCCACACTTGTACCAAATTTATATTCACCAAATTTCACATATATATTATTTAGATACATATTTGTGGACACATTCCATACATTGGTACTATTATTATAACAAAATTTTATATTGAGACATATAAGAGGTGCATATGCCATGAAAAAGTCACCTAAAATTAAAAAATCAAATCATTTTATTAATTTAAAATACTATTATAAGTTGTTATTATACCTAAGATGGACTGTTATGGAATGTTATTAATCTAATCTACTACAATAGTTGGTTCACCTTTGGAAGTTTGAGTTGATTAAATCACTCAATATTATAAAACTCATAAGTTAGATTTTATTAAATTGTCTAACTTTACCAAAATTATATTTTGGATTTTATTAAATCATCTACCTAGACTAGATATTTATTGTGAGTTGATTAAATCACTCACACGCACCATATCATGCACATATTTGGGTTGCATGATTGAGATGAAACAATCTCAACATATGTGTTTCAATTCACCTTTACACCAATATTGGGGGAATGTGACATATAATACACACACACACACACACACACACACACACACACACACACACACACACACACACACACACACACACACACACACACACACACACACACACACACACACACACACACACACACGCACTTACACTTATAGGTTCATATTTTTACAAATTTTAGCTTTGATGTTTCATAATGAAGCATACTTTCAAATCAAATTTCCAAAAGGAAAAATGGTTTCATCAACACATAGGTGTGTTCTTAACCTTGTTATTCTTAATTTTAATCCTTTCAAATTATTTCAATTTTAGATTTCATATAATAATTATATACTATAGCATGATCTTGGTTGTAGGTAATTCACCAAAAAAATACTCAAGCTGGGATCATGCAAAGATAAGGTGTGTATACACACCCATGTATGCATTTATTTCCTTTAAACTATAAATTTCATCACTAAATTAAAGAAGGGGAAAATTTAGATGCTAAAATTTGATTTATGTAGTACCTATTATCACCAAATATTTCACCCTAGAAGAGAGTGTTCAAGCCTCTTCTATATTTTGGAAACACGAGAACACTTATAGGTATGTGGGTGTACCTATAGTGAAAGTAAGCCTTTAGGTTTAAGGGCTAGCTCCCTGAATGTATCTTGAAGTGATTTCACCTATGCTAACTATTTAATTGTGGGGGAAAAGCGATATAAGTTTCATCAAATAAACCTATTTTGAAAGGGTGATGAAACAAGATGTATTTAACATGACCATTTTTATTTTTTCACAAAGAAACAATGCTTACAACACTAGCCTAAGAGTCCTATAATGCACTAGCATTAATGTTTCAATATGAAGGTGAGATGCATGAAAACTATCCAAGGTACATAAAACCATAGATAAATTGTAGATATTAAGGCTCATTATACACTTGAGATATATTCATACACTTAAATACACTTCATATGACCTAATAGGATAAAATCACTTGAATTAAACATGAAAGGATTAAGAGAAAGCCAGGATAGATTGATATCCCTTAGCTATTCACTATACATCTCTTCACACACTTTAACAAGATGAGATATGAACTCATAAAAGATTGAATCTATTATTCTAAGGAAAAGTAAAATTTCAAAACCATCAGGGATTCACCATACATGGTGTGGTATTAGATTATAAAGGACAAAATGATAGCTACTTATAGAATTTTAGATAGAGGAGAAAAGAATGAAGTTCAAAGGTCACTAGAACACATGTTTATTTGATATGAGTTACACATGCAAGAGGATGAATTTGGAAGAAGATCATGTAAGGTCTAATGGGATAAATGGAAATAAAAACATAAAACTCCCTTTGTTATGCACAAGAAATTGCCTTTTATCATGGATAATCTCTCAAGCATTTGAAACTAAATTAGAGAGAGTTGACACATATGTACTATCTAAGTGAGATTGAAACATGTTATGATAGTCATAAATGTTATCCTAACTACTATCTATCTTCCAAAAACCTATATTAACCACCTAAAATCATTCAGTGGTCTTCTAAACCTTAACTCTTCACATCTGTAAGTTACTATTTATCTTAGATCTCAACTGAGCTTTCATGGCCATGTATGTGTTTGAAGGGCTTGATTCGATACAAAATAATTTGATCTTACATGGATACCTATGTGAAATTGCCTTTCCATGTTTCTCATTCCATTTTAAAATATGCCTATCATCATTTGGACATGTAGCCTCATCTTGTCCATCTAAAATCTAGTTAAAATTACTCTATCGATCTCCTCTAGAGTCTTTTTGATTTGAATTTTGATGTCAGCCATTGATGTATGACCCAAGCATCTAAGATTATGACATTTGGTAAAATTTCATGATTTCTTAGGATAATTTTACCCTTTGACTCAATGTACACCATTGGATATTATTTTCATGACTCAACTCATGCTATTGATATTATCTTGATTAAACGATGTTTCACCATTTGACAACTTTACATTCAATCTCAGGGTTATTTGAATCTTTGACTCAACATGCACCATTAGATATTAGTACCTATAATCAAACATGGGACATTGATTTGTTATAATTTTGTTGTGATTACAAAACATGTCACCACTATGTTCAATCAAGGGTATTTTTACCTTTTAACCTCATGCTCACCATTGGATCTTACTTGCATGATCAAATGCACATCATCAAATCTATCGGACACACTAACATCACCTTCACATGTGATCCATTAGATCTGATCCAAACACCTAATATATTTCCACTTATCAAACCTATGTTAAACATTAGGATTATTTTAATCCAAATGGTCATTTAATAAGGTGTGAACTTGGTGTCCCTATGCGCATCTATCTCTGCTAGTCCAACTTCAAATGCTTATATCTTGAGATAACGAGCTCATCAAAACATGAAATTTATAGAATATGATCTTGGAAATAAAATAATCATGTCCATTTAGTCTTTTTGGCTTGAAATTTTTTAAAATAAAACTTATAAAATGCATAAGAAAACTAATATGTTCATTCTTGTGTGACATGCCATGATGGTCTAAACCCCTAGATGACTCCAAATGACATAAGACTAAACTAGATCAGGACCAAGGTTAGAATGGAATTAAATGACTTAAGATATACCACAACACACCCTATTACACTATGTTATATCCCCATATCAAGTCTTGACTATAGGGGGTTGACCCATTTTGAATTGTGGTCAAAATGGTCAACATTCTTTGTAATTTCCCAAGGGTGGTATGCTTGCTATGCTAAGAACAGTTGTCTAACCCTAACCATTATCTATGGAGTCACTTTTACATAGTTTTGACACTAAAATTTCCTTAAAAAAACACACCAAAAAATATAAAACAACAAGAACAAGACACAAATTAGAAACACACATGTGTTCAACTAGAACACTTAGGGAACATAACTGAAACAAAACACACACCTAATATACTATTTACAAAACTAACCTTTACTCCTAAATATCATGGTTTTAAATGTATCCCATTCATAGGGATAGGTATCTCTTCTCCATTCATCCTTACCAATTTCAAATAATTTCTTTTATTTCACTTGATGATGACATATGGTCCAATCCATAGGGTGTAAAATTTGGAATGCCTTCCTGGTTTTAGTCTATCTTCATCCCAATTCAATAATATGTCACCTTATTGAAATTATCTTGTATTTTCCTTATTTTTTAAATACATCTTCATTAATACTTAGTGATTCTCCATAGCTTGATGAGCCTTATCTCTAGTCTCTTGTAGATCCATTAATTTTGTTAATCTCACCTCTATTTGAGTGTTTTATAGAAACTATAATTGATGTGCCAAATCTAAGGTAGGATGATATTGAGAGATAAATAACCTATACTCTCTTTCATATACAATCATAAAATGAGAATTCCTTATTGACCTTTTGGGAGTTATCCTATCAATCCATAAGGTTGTCTTCAATTTGGTGTGCTAAGCCCCTGGTTATGATCTAAGGTTCTCTTGATGATTCTAATCAAATTATTATTAGTATATTTAGCCAACCCATTACCTTGAGGGTAATATTTAGATAAATTTCTCAATAATATGCCATTACTATTTTCTCAATTAGCTATCTTAACACCCATAAAAATAAGGGCATTGTCTAAAATAATAGTATGAGTACCAAACCTTGTTATGATGCTCTCATATAACTCCAAGATAGAATTATAATTATCTTAATTAAATTATACTACCTTAACCCACCTTTTAAAATAATTAGTTGATATGAGTATCCATTTATGATTAGCACTTGATGGGGGGTTTATCATGCCAATGAAATCAAGACCCCATTGCATGAAAGGTTGATCCATTTGGATAGGCTTCAAAGGAAGAGTTGAAGCTTCTATTTTAACATAAAGAAAGAACATTGTACACACCTTCTCACCCAAGCATGGAAGTACTTAAAGAGGCTATGCCAATAATATCTGATCCTCATGATCTTAGTAGTTGTGGTTTTTGGGGAGAAATGACCTACTATTCCATCATAAAACTTCACAAGAAACACTCCAATTTAGTTGTTGTCAATGCACCTCAAAAATACACCATTAGTATTTCTTATAAAAATAGCACCATATACAAGGCAAAATTAAATAAATTTTAATCTAAAATGTCTCCTTTTAAATCTACTCATATCATTAGGATACTCACCACTTTGAAGAAATTTGATCACATATTGTGTACAACTCTATATATGCAAGGAACCAACTAGTTGGGGGAAATCATGATTAATTGAAACCTCTTATTTTGAATCATGAAGAATTGAAAATTGATTTTCAAAAAGTCCCTTACCTCTTATCAACTTTTTTACTTTTATATAAATATCATATTTCATTACCTTAATGATCCATCTTTCCCTCTTCTCACTAAGGTCTTTGCTAAAAGAAAAACTCCTTGGTACTAGGATGAGAGACCATAACGTGAATTTATTGTTTAAAAACATATTCCTAAACTTATTTAGTTCTCTTAAAATATCAAGGACTTGCTTCTCAACAAAGGTATACTTGATTTCATAATCTTACAACCTTGACTAAAGAATGCAATTGGTTGCTCTACACCCTCATCATTCTTTTACATTAGCATAAATGAGATAGTGTCAAGGTTAGAAAATGAATACAACATGAATGATTTAGAAAAATTAGGATTAAAAAGAGTAGGATATTATCTAATTATTTTTTAATGGCTTCAAAATTATTCTTACCTTAGTCTAAGAAAAGACCTGATTATTTTTGGACATGGTTGTGATATGTTTCACCAAAGATGCAAAACTAGGTATGAATCTCCTTAAAAAGTTTATCTTACCTAAGAAACTTTTGAGAAATTTCTTATGTAAGGGAAATGATAGGCTTAAAATAGCTTCTATCCTTTCAGGATCAATAGCCAAAGCATCTTTGGAAATAATGTGTCCTAAGAGTTTACCTTCATGGATAACAAAGATGCATTTTTTTGATCAAGAAATACTCCATACTACCTATATATTTCAAACACTTGTCTCTAATGTTTTATATGTTCATTATAATATTTAAAAAACACTATTATATCATTTAGATAAATCAAAATCTCATTGATCAAACCTTTGATGGCCATGTCCATTGTTCTTTAAAAGGTAGAACCAACATTTGATAAACCAAATGGCATATTTTTATAAGAAAAAGTCCCCCATTTAGTGGTGAATGTTGTCTTAAAATGATCATCCTCATTCAAAATAATCTGATTATAACCTAAATATCCATATAAGAGAGAAAAATGTTGAGATCCTAAAAAATCTTGTAAAATTTGTTTCATCTAAGGTAGAAGATAGTGATCTTTGAGTGACACCCTATTAAGATCTCTGAATTCCACACAAAATATTATCTCCCCATTCTTATTAATAATATAAATAAGGTTAGCTATGCATGTTTAATGCTTGATATAAAATATTATTTTAGATTCAAGGAGTTTAGTAAGCTCTAACCTCATGAATTGCTCAACCTTGGTATTGATGGGTCTTTATTTCTATCTAACTGGTTTAACTCTAGGTTTTAATTCAATGGTATAGTGTGATAGGATAGGATCAAGTCATTTAAGGTCCTTATATTCCCAAGAAAATATATCATGAAACTTTATAAACAACTCAATGAATGCTTTTTCTCTAATGTAGAACATACATTGCCTAGTTTGAGGAGTCTATCTTTGAAGATTGAGACTCTTTCATAGTTCTCCTCTTTTGTAGACTTACTCACTTTTTCCTTCTTATTTTTATAATTATCATTGAAGATAATTTATAAGGTAAAAAAACCTTAGGTATCTTATTTATCTTTAGCTACACAATCTGATCACCAAATTGTTCTTGGAGTCTCCTTTGATTCTTTAAAGAAAACTCAGCCTCATTTTGCAAGAAACATGCAATGTGTTTGTCACTATAAAATAAATTTATAAGACACTTAATTATAAAGTACGTAAAGTATGATAATGATCTTAATGTGATATTGCTTCCCCTCTTATTTTATGGTAGTTGGAGTATAAAATTAAGCTCCTATGGTAGTTAATCTATCATCATGATTATTTTTCTCCCTTGGGATTGATTAAATGTTGAATGCATTGAAGTCTTCAAGAAAATCCAATACCCTATGATTATATGACTTAATCAAAGGGTTCTTGGTAGCAAAAAAATTTATAACTTGATGAGCAAATAATTCACTATATCCATATACTTAAAAGTCCTTTATTCCCTTTCTCCTTTCCCATTGAAGGCCATGAATTAAACCTTCATACTCAACCACATTACAAGTACAAATGAAATGGAATCTATATGAAGTATAGTATTATTGTTTAGATGGGGAGACCAACATAACACTAGATCATATGCTAACTTTACTTCTTGGACCACCAAATAAATCTTCCACATCTCATTATCTTCACCTTCTTCTTTGGCAAGTAGAGGTGTTGATATTCCTTCTTCATGTATACAATATACTCCCAGATCAGTTTCCTCTATAAATGCATAAGGATCATGCTCATAAGTATTAGTACCATATTCATCAAGAAAAAAAAAATAGAAATGCCTTAAATATTGGAAGAATTACCATCATCTATAATAGAATCCTTCTCTTCATGAACAACACAATTCAAATTAGAACTTGTCTCAATATAGGGCTCAATATGAAACCTTTCAAGAGGTTGAGTACTAATGGTAACCTTAGCTACATATCTTGTTTTAAAGGATAAAAAAAACCAATAAAATAAGATATATCCACATATATTATCTATAAATTCCCTTGATATGCAGATTACAAAGTGAGTTGAGAGGTCAACAAGAACTATATCTTAAAGGATTGGAAAATTAGGACAATCATACAAGAAAAACTTCAAGTTTTTGATCAATCATATCATCTTGGAAGGTGTACCATCTAGTTAGAGAAATAATTGGCTACGATGCTTATAATTTAGGTCTAATTTATTAGCTACCACTTTGGGCATGATTGAAGTAGAAGCTCCACTTTCAACTATGCAGTTATAGACCTGTTTATCACCCACTATGAGAGTGAGATAGAATGGTGGAGGTTTCTCAGCCCTAGAAGATGGTTAAATAATATTTTTAGGAGAATTTATGAAAGAAACATGATCATGAATTTTATTTTAAGTAGGAACACTAGTAGGGATAGTAGATAACTATTTTTTTAGGAGCTATTTTTGACCAGGCATATGAAGAACATCCAAAAGGGAAATGGATGTTTTAGTAATCTTAAATGAATCTATAATGTTTGAAGAATACATACATATTTTATCTTGTATTTTTGGAGGAAAATAAGTTATTGGAACATAAGGAGTTTGAGTGCCTTGAACAGTCCTTCTAATGATCTAATTTGGAAGATGTGCAGAGTTATTTGAGGTTACCACACCTACAACCATACCTTGTTACTTTATATGAGGATTGAATGAGATTGTAGGCATATTACTATCACCACCTAAATACTTTCTCTTAGTTATAATTTTTTCTAAAATAGAGGTTCCTTGATGAACCATAAATGTGTCCTCAACTAAGAAGTTGATTAAGATCTCTCTTTTAGGCTATCTACCTTCACTTGTCTACATCATGACTTCATCTTCAATTGATAAAATAGGGGTAAATCCTCCTTGAGAAATAAGAGATTGATCTCCACCTTCATTAGAATCCATGAATTGGCCTTACTACCAATTTTCACCTTACACCAAGTTACAATGAATTGACACCATCTCTCTTGCATTGGTGGTGAATTTGGGGTTATGCACATTGGTAAGCATATTAAAGTTAGGCTGCCCTTGACATCTTCTTCTCCAAAATTACTGACCATACTATTATTTATAAGGGTAAACATATTGATAGGAACTCTATTACATATTCCATCTCCCAAGCTTATCTTCTAACCATTAAATATATGAATCTTTATTCATGGCATTAGCTTCCTTCTTAAGAACAACTCTAGACTTATTGTTAGCATTGGGAATTCAGGCCACATCTAGAGTATTAGCATAAGTATAAGATAATGAAGGAATAAAAACCTTAAGAGGAAATATTCTAGATTGGATGAGACCATTCTTAACTTTGATGAAAATATCATATGCTTAGAGAAGAGTGGAACCTCCCATGGATTAAATCATGATAGCAATTTCAGTACTAATAACTCTTAGGTAAGTAGGAAAGACAAAACTAGAAAGTGGCCTCATGAGAGGAGGTAATCTATACCAAGTATTTTGAAACCTCTCATTAAATTCATGTATTTCTTTCTTAGGGCCTTTTTTGATCACATTAATCTTATAAATGAGAGAGGAATGGTCACTTTCATTTCCAAATCTTGAAGTTAACAACACTCCAAACTCATCCCATGATGTGATGCATCTACCATCGAGAGTCCTATACCAATCGAGAGCCTTCCCTCTAAGGGACATGGTAAGGAGTATAATGGAAATGATTTCTTGAGTGATGTTATGGAAGCTAAATTTTTTGGAAACATCCCTAATGTGTTCATTAGGTGTAACATGACTTTCACCATTGAATATGGGTACACCTTTTCTGCCATCATATACTTGAAGGTGAATTGGATTTTTAGTATTAAAGGAAGGGAAAGATTAAGGTCTAGATATATATTCTCCAAAATATTCAAAATCCTCAATTTCTTAGACCTCTTTCTCTCTAGAAAAATTTACTAGTTCTCTAAAGGGCAGATTAGGCTAAGGATATTGAAATTCAAGAGGAAGTTTAAGCTGAATAAATGGATTAATGGGGTTTAGCACTCTACTAGAGGTTGGCCTAGTGAGAATCATGAATTATGAGAGCAAGTTTATAATATGAAAATGGTATTGAACCATGTTTTACCTTGATGGAGTCACCAAATGATGAGTAACACACCAATTTGTAGTTGTTGTCAAGATCAACATTCACCTTAACAAATTATCTTGAAGATAATTGTCACTCTAGGCATGCCAAAACTATTATCACCAAATATTTATACCTATAAGAGGGTGTTCAAGCCTCTTCTATATTTTTGAAACATGGGAGCACTTTTAGGTATGTGGGTGTACCTACAGTGAAAGTGAGCCTCTAGGTTTAAGGGCTAACTCCCCGAATGTATCTTGAAGTGATTTCACCTATGATAACTATTTGATTATGGGGGAAAAGGGATAAAAGTTTCATAAAATAAACATATTATAAAATTCTGATGCACAAATATGTATTCCACATGACCATTTCAATTTTTTCACAAAGAAATAATGCCTACAACACTAACCTAAGAGTCCTAAAATGCACTAGCATTAGTGTTTCAATATGAAGGTGAGATGCATGAAGACTATCCAAGGTATATAAAACCATAGATCAGTTGAAGATACTAAGGATCATTATACAAGTAACTAAACTTAATATGACTTGTTAGGCTAAAATCACTTACATTAAACATGAAAGGACTGAGAGAAAGCCATGATAGATTGATATCACTTAGCTATTCACTATACATCTCTTTACACACTTTAACAAGATGAGATATGAACTCAAAATAGATTGAATTTATTTTTATAAGGCAAAGTGAAATGCCAAAAATAGTAGGGATTCACCATACATGGTGTGGTATTAGATTACAAAGTCCAAAATGGAAGCTACTTATATAATTTTAGAGAGGAGAAAAAAATGAAGTTTAAAGGTCACTAAAACACATGTCTAGTTGATAAGAGGAGATACAAATGTAGGAGGATGAATTTAGAAACATACCATGCAAGTTATAATGGGATAAATGGCTCTCAAAATATAAAATTCCTAAAATATGGCATAGAACTCCCTTTGCTATACACAAGAAACTGCCTTTAATCATGGATCATCTTTCAAGCATTTGAAAATAAATTGGAGAGAGTTAACACATATGTACTATCCAAAGGACATTAAAACATGATATGAAAATCATAATATGTTTTCTTAACTACTAGATATCCTCTAGACACATGTATTTACCATCTATAATCATTCATTAGTCTTTTGGACCTTGATTCTTTACATCTAATAATCATTATTTATCTTGGATCTCGACTAAGATTTTATGGTGGTGTATGAGTCTAAAGGGTTTGCTTCACTATAAAATAATTTGATCCTATATGGATACCTATGTGACATTCGCTTGCCATGCTTCTCATTCAATTTTAAAATGTGATTATCATTATTTAGATGATTATCATTATTTAGACATGTAGACTCATCTTTTACACCTTGAATCCAATCAAAATTAATTTATTGATCTCCTCTAGAGTCTCTTCAATTTGAATTTCAACTTTAGTCATTGATCTGTGACCCAGACATTCAAAATTATGACATTTGGTAGCATTGCACGATTTTTAAGGATCCTTTACCCCTTTGACTCAACACACACCATTAGATCTTATCTACATGACTCAATGTGTGTCATTGATCTTTTCTTGATTGAATGACATTTTTTCACTTGGAAAATTTACGTTTGATCTCAGGGTCCTTTGACTCTTTGACTCAATGAACACCATTATATCATAGTACCTATGATCAAATATGGCCCATTGATATATTTTTAGTTTGTCAAGATTATAACACATGTCACCACTATGTTTAATCATGATATTTTGACATTTTGACCTCATACTCACCATTAAATCTTACTTGCATGATCAAGTGCACACCATCAGATCTATCAGACCCACTGGCATCGCCTTCACCCACACACCATTATATATGATCCAAACACTCAAGATCTTGCCACTTATCAAACCTATGTTAAATCTCATGAGCATTTGAATCCAAATGGTCATTTTATAGGGCCTAAACTAGACATATTTTTACACATCTATCTTTGCTAGTCCAACTTCAAATGATTGTATCTTAAGATAGTGTTAGTAATTTTGACCTGTGAAGGTCAAATTAATACCCCTATTATTCAAAAATTTCCTAAATCTCCCCAATATCCCTTTGAAATTAGTCAAACTAGTCAATTATAGACTAAAAACACAATTTTTTAGGAAAATACATCAAATATGGATTAAAAGTGGGTCATTGTCATTTCAAAAAGGCTCTTAACATGTTCAAAAATACAAAAATGGCTTAAAGATAAAGTTTTAAACTTTAAAAAGGTCATCTCATGTGTTAAATAGCCAAAAAATGCCCCAAGACCCCTCCTACATGCCAAATTTACCAATTAAAAGGTCAAATATGTGTATTTTACATACTATACCTTGTAATTTTTCTAAAAGTTTCTATTTCAAGTGGTGGGAAGCTTGAATAGCTTTTAAAGGGGCAAACATTGGCTTATTTCTAGTATTTTTCAAACAAAGTATGGAATCCAACCACCGTAGGGGGAGATAAATTTTAGATAATATCCAAGCTCTATAAAAAATTTCATGGCAATTCATGGCCATGCATTCCCTAAACCAGCTTCCTTTTGATATTTTGCTTGTTGGCACAAATAGACCTACCTGTAGGTTTTTTGATGGTAGGATTTGTTGGAGGAGAGTGAAGGTCTAAAATTTGGGGTGAAAAAAGTAAACTCATAGGGATTATCAATGGTATAATTAGTTTATAAATTGGATTATATAGGCTCATAAACCATCTAGTTGAAGTTAGGTCAAATTTTGTTGCCTTGTAACCAAAAAGGCAACTATTTTAATCTAATTTCTCCTCACCTGAGCAGAGTTTTAGAGAAATTCAAATTGTTCCAAAATATTAAGGACTTGATATACCTTTACATGGTGTACTTTAGGTTTTATTAATATAATTCAAGGTTAAAAAAGGTCTCAAAGTCAACTAGTCAATCTTCAGTATTGGCAAGCTTGCAAAGATAATTTGTATGGTCCAAGGAGAAGAAGGCAACCTAAAATTTTCAAGAATTCATATTTGTAAGGTTTTCATCAAGTTTTTATGGTTCAATTCATAATTCATAGATATTATTAAAGTTTCATGGCTAATTAATCCCATCTCAATGCTTTGAAGTGTCTCAAAAGGAGACTTTTAGCATAAATTGAGGATTTTTTTGTAAATGTTAAGGTTTTTTGAGAAAACCATGTTTTAAATACACCTCCTTACACTAGTATAATGGCCTAAAAACTCATGTGTTTTGATGATTAAATTCCCATGTTTTTATGTGACTCCTTATTCTAGTCTTCTCATGCTCCTCCATGCTCCTTTTCCACCTCCATCTCTTTCACCTTATTCCACTACCATGCTCTATATTTTCCCACTATGTTTGACCTATTTCTATCTCCATTCTTGTATTTTCATTATTTGTCACCATATTTGATTCTTTCACCATCCCCATTTCATGTTATTATCAAGTAGGGTTTTAAATATTGATAAAGACACCATCATAATCAGGGTCAAAGGCACAATCTCCCATGGAACATGAAAACTCAATCAAAAGGGATGACCTATAGTAGTCTATCTTTGTTATGAGGAGTACACCAAGAGTAACCAAGAGTGACAGTGAGATTTATCTTTATTAGGGTATTTATTCCATACCCTCACTCTATCAAGCATATCAAGAGGAAGGACATGGATTAAATCAAATTAAAATACATCTTTAGAGTTATATATAGGCATTTGTCCATACAAGCTACCCTCATGAAGAACATTCAGTGTCTTTAAAGTTTTAAAAAGCAATCAAGGAGGTTTGTTTTGATTTTATAAGGACATATTTGATCTTAATATAAGCTTATACATGTTTTTAATGAAGGAATAGGATTTTCAAAGTTTCAAACAAGACTAATTTGAATAAAATGAGTACTTATATCCAGCCCACATAAGGAGACCTACATCTAGGTAAGAGATTATTGACCTAGGAAACCTTTCAAAGAGGTTGAGGGCATAATCATTGCCAAATTAATAAGTAAAGTAGAAAGATTGATATTAATTAAGTTTATGATGGTAAAGAATGGACAAGTTTGATGTCAAAGAAAACCCCTATAGCCCTAAGCATATCCTATAGGCCTGTATGATCTTAGTAAAGATGATTCTTTAGGGATCAAAGAGGTTGTGAGGTATTTGGAGACCCTAAGACACTTTAAGCACTAATATATATTAGGGTCTTAAAGGACATATAAGCATAAGGTAGGAGCATTTAAAATAAGGTGATCTATAGTTAAAGACTACCTATAGGCCTATTAATGGCAAAATCCTACAAAACATATATCTCAAAGGTCATGGATTCATTTAGAGTTTGAAAGAATGTTCTTAGGTTTTGATTGGCATACTCATTTATGGATGAAGAATTTCATAACCTAATTGACTCAAAGGAAAATATCACCTTAAATTAATTATCCTAATGAACCTTATTTAAGCTTAAACATAGTTTACAGTCATACTCAGGTAGACTTGTAGCCATCTACAAGTTGTCAAGCCCATAAGGCATAGGGTGAAAGTTTTAATTCAAAAGATTCTATGAAGTGATTTTGATCATATATACTCAAAAAAATTTCATGATCTCCAGATCATTGAAAAATCATATAGTTAGGTTAATCCCTTAGAGCACCTATAGTAGTAACAGGGCATATTAGAGTATAAGGTTTAGGTCAATAAACTCTAAAAAATGGAAGTGAATGGTTGGAAGGATAAAGGTATCTTAGATCAAGATGAATTTGAGAGAGTTTTCTAAGGGACATCAAGATCAAGTCAAAGACTTTTATATAGCTATATCTCCTTATGATTACACTTACAGTTAGCTCCCTTAGAGCAAGCCACAGTCAAAATGAGGGTTTTGGATGCCTCAAGAGGATTATAATCATCACTTATGAATATACATAATTGATAATAATAATATATGTTATGGATTTAAGGACACTTAAACCCAATTCAAGAACCATTAAAGGATGTCAAAAAGAGACCTATCATACTTATAAACAATCACCTATAACCCTTAAGCATTAACAAGCCTATGTCATTCATAAGGAGACCTACTTGATGGCAAGGATAGTTTGTATTAAGAATAAATGGGTTTATTTGATAATCAAATAGGAATGAAGAATATTGAAGACATTAGGTTCATTAATTGTAAATAATAGAATTAAAAAGGCATTAGAGGGGAATCTAAGATCACCTACAGTCATTGTATGAACAAAAACTATAGCCAGGGAAGTATGCCATATTCTTGAAGAAGCTAGAAGATACAAAGCCTTGGGAGGGTTTTTAAGTTGTATATAGGTTGATTAATGAAGATAAAGGCTCAAAAATATCATTAAAATTACACACACTCTTCATGCACAAAGAGACCTTGTCCATGGTCTCTACACAACAAAGAATAGTCCATAGTCATGACAATCATGAGGTCTATTGAGGTTTTGAATGAATGACTTAGAAAATGGGATTTGAGAAGGTTTTAAATATAGAGGTATCATGAAATGAAGAGGATACATATAAAAATTAGCTCTTAAATTGATGTATTGACATATAATGTACCCTATAGGTAGACTTAGGGTTGCCATAATCATGAAGGAGAGTTGGGGTTTTAAGAGTGTTTGGTAATGCAAGCTTCAAGAAGATCCTAGATTAAAGAGTGAGATACCATTCAAACAAAGAGAATACAGAATATGTCAATTATAAGGAGGGGATAATGAAAGACAAAATGTACCTACAATCAAACCCCAATGACCACCTACAACCTAGGAAAGAATTGTTACTTTGAACTATCCATCAAGGGTTTTGAACTCTTGGTAGGGGTTTAGTGTTTGAAGAGTAATCATATTTAATGAAGGATTAAAAAATAACTAGTATAAATAAAAATAGATAAGGGACATAAAAAATAAGCACCTACATTTTCCAAGCACTTTCAACAGGCCATTGTATGGATTATGCACAATCTAAGGCCTTAAAAGCTTGAAACTAGTCAGTTTGATGGGAAGGAGATATGTTGAGAGTTTTCATTTTATATAAATGATATTTAAGAACTATTTTAAGATATAATAACCACTCATATGATAAAAATTCATCAAAAAACTCCTAAAATTAAAAAAAAAACATAGTCACTTTGAAGCCTAAATGCATTGGTTGAGGGTTTTGATGTACTTAAAAATAGGGGTAGAGGAGTTTTCCAAACTCCTAAAAAGAATATTAAGACATATAAAGATGTTTTTAAATTTATATTCTCTAAAAACCATGAAATAAATTAATAAATGCTAAAAATCAATCAAATTTATAGATAGTTCGTGCACAGAGGTCATTTTTGAGGGGAATTTAAAAATTCTAGGAGCTGTAGGTGGAATAAGGACTCAAAATTTGATACACATGGTAATAATGAGTTGGGGAACATTATATAAAATTTTAATTTCCATTATATTATTAGAGATACTCGTTGTTTTGTCTTATACGTCAGCATATTTATGTGAGGTCACCATTAGAGCATGCTTCATTCTAGAGTGCTACAAAAGATTCTAAGCTCATGTAAAAGATTGATAAGCATGGAATGAGGTTTATAAATCATAATGAGACTTTTAAATAGTTAAAAACTCCAGATTTTATGCAAACGATGCTCATACATGCTTATGCAAGCAAATAGGCATATAGGCCAAAAAGGGGTTTTTTGAGTTTTCAATCAAAATATGTTTTTAGAGTGTTTACATAGAATTTTACAAGTCACATAATGATGTTTTAAGTATTTTTGAATCTAGGATGGAACTATTTTCATTTTGGTGAAGTTTTTTCACTTTTTGTAGTTATAGGCACCCTTCCAAGCCTCCTATTCAGATGTTCATATTGTTCATCACGTGTGGAGTTTAGTTGAATTATATTAGTATGTTTTAAGGAACCATATGTAATTATAATTAATTAACAATTGAGATCAGTTGAGGGGCTGTGATTTATGAACAATTTCTAAGAGCATAGGTAGCCCAGAATGTAGTCAAATCCCTATAGGCAAATTTAGTCCACATGGTAACTTTTCACATCTTTTACATGGGAGCCCTATATTTTCAGAGATGTCAGGGGGGTCAATTTTCTACACATAAATGGAAATATTTTTGGATTTGGTGGTCTTTAATTCATGAATCATTAGTTTGAAGATTCAACCTAAAAACCCTCCTAAACCCCTAAAAAACTAGTTTTGAGAAAAGTGGGTTTTCTTTCTATCAAGTCACCATGGATAAACATGAAAAATTTTCAAACATAAATTAAAATTAGAGAGGATTCCATAAATGTAAATTTTATGTATGGAGATGTACAAATGAGGGCATAAATCATGTTTTTTGTGGAAAAAAGCATGTAAAATGAAGTATAGGAAAGTTAAATGGAATATATTCAATGGAGATATAAGCATA
Source organism: Torreya grandis (assembly GCA_037957365.1). NCBI lineage: Eukaryota > Viridiplantae > Streptophyta > Pinopsida > Cupressales > Taxaceae > Torreya > Torreya grandis. The sequence goes on along the minus strand of JARHVA010003484.1, from coordinate 712,411 downwards.
GAACTTGTTATTCATTTTAAAATATTCATATGATCATAAATAATCCCATAAGTGTCCCTATTAGCTTGATCAAAATGGCTAATCTGCTAGAAAATGGAGCAAAATAGGCTTAGTCAACCTTGTTGATTGAATGGTGAAATTTTTCACATCAAAATCACATATTTGATGATTAAGAAGTTTTTTATAGGTATAATTAATTGTATTTTTTAGGTTTCATGGTTTCTAAGTGCACAGGTTGGCTAATAGGCCCTTTTGGCTTAGTTGGCCTAATTGTTCAAATAGTCAAGTTGGAGTTTGGCATTGAATGGCTATCTAAAGAGTTTCAAATAGATTTACACACTAATTTTCTGATGTTTAATAAATATATTCATACACTTATCACTCTTAAAGTTACATTTTCATGTAAGGGAAGGCTAATTGGGGTTGACTAGTCTTGAGCTTCAATTAACTTATTGTTAAGTGTCACATCCACTCTTGTTTATCTTGTTAATTGAAGTATTTCAACACTTCCAACTTAGTTTAATATTGATTTATCCATAAATTTTTTTGAATATAATTCCATGAAAGAGAATTTGACTTGTCAAACTTGGGCTTACCACCTTATTCCTATGCCAAAGTTTGAAGTTCTATGCATGCTTTATGGAATTTAATTTTTTTTTGAATTGTTTAAACATTGTAAAAGGAGTTATCTTGAGTTGAGTCAACCAAGACCACCCATTCTAATTTTTCAATGCCACTTTGGTTTATAATAGGTTTATATACACATATATTGGCTTTTTTGAAGCCATTATTATTATTATTCTTGGAGCTAATGCAAAAATTGTAATCTGGATCATATATCAATAAAGGAGATTTTTATTTTGCATATTATTTTTGATAGAGAATAGAGTGTAATTTATTGTGTATCAACATATAAGTGGGATTATATCTCATTTTTTTAGGTCCCTTCCTCACCTATTGCTTTCTATCTCACCTTCTGTAGGTCATTTGAAGAGGTAAAAAGGAATCTTGTAATCCAAAGTTCTTTCAATCCTTCATCTAAAATATTTATACTTAAGGGAAATATATGAATTTTATTGTTTTATATGTGTGCATTATGTTAAATATCTTCTAGAGGATATAAACAATTCTGGTGCATCACCCCTTTAAATATGATTTCCCTTCAATTTCCCCTTCCCCTTTTCATCTAAAAATAATAGTGATCAGTTTTAATAGATAAATCTTAAGGGAACAAGCCCTATCTAGAGGTTCTTCTCAGTGTAGAGTAACCCACACTTTGAGAAGTTCCAATTGTATCAGTTGGAGTGAGGGTGTGCTTTACACATCTTCAAGTAGGGTGCATTCTAGAGTGATAACAGATAACAAGCTCATCAAGACACAAAATTTGTAAAGGATGATCTTAGCACCGAAATCATCATGTCCATGTAGTATTTTTGGCTTGAAATTTTTTTTAAGCACACTTTTAAAATTCATAATAAAACTAATCTATTCATTCTTGTGTGACATGCCATGATGTTTAGATCCCCTAGATGACTCCAAATGACATAAGACTAAACTAGATAATGAACATGTTTATAATGACATTACATGAATTCAAATAGACCACTAAACACCTTATGAAACTATGTTATATCCCTATATCAATTCTTGACTTTAGGGGGCTGACCCATTTTGAATTATGGTTAAAATGGTCAATAGTACCTTAGTCTTATACACTTGAAAAATATCTATCACGGAGATACCTTTTAGTTATAGACCTACCCATTACTAAAAGGATCACATTCACTAGATCTTAGTCTAAAAATTATTATTATGATGACTAAGCCTTTTATATAGTGAAAAAATATCTAAACTTGATTGTTATCCTTCACTTCCAGTTTTGGATGTGTACATGTTTTCTAGCATCATGGACACTTGCATCCTAGATAGACACCTATGTAAATGCAAGTATCTACTTTTATTACAAAAATTTTTAGTGCCCAAAAGATATCCAATTTTAGAATGAAATGTATCCTAAATGTTAACCTAAATTTTTTAGTGTGAGATATTTCTAAAAGGGATTGATATATATATATATATATATACAAGATCAACCCTTATTCATTCATCACCTAGAAAACACTATGAACTCATAAGGAAACTTAAAAAGAAGCACCGAATCAAGAATTAAAGTGATTAAAATTAATATATTCATCACTATTTATATATATCATAGGATCAATATTACCATAGGTCTAAAACATTTGAAGATTAGTTCATGATCCATATTTCTAAGTTACAAGCTAGGTCACTGCATGTCTTTTCTTATCACACATTGCATCCTTGTGTACACATAAGCCAAAAAATAAGGGATAAATACATAAGTATGAGGAAATATTTAGAGTATTATATATTTATGTAATACCCATTGATAGAGGGGTCCTTGGGGAAACTTGATAATGTGAATCCATTAACCCATTTTTCCCACAATCACTCCAAGGGTGAAGAAGTTAGGTTTTTGATAATTTGACAAATAAAAATATACCATGCACATGATTTATAAACATAAAAAGAGAGGTGATATTAAAATTATAAGGATTCAATTAGTTACATCCATATCCAATAATTATTCTATATAGGACACACATGGCAGGGTTAAACACATGCATCGACATAATTGTCTATATTTGACACAAGCTTTTGATACCATAGAAATAATGTTCCCAAAATATAATGTTTGTTCAAGGATCATATTATAATAAAATTATATATTATTTTAGATTATAAATATATGAGAAAAATAAACTAGATAAGTATCATTTGATTCTAATTCATTATAATACCTATCAATAGTTATATTTTACTAGTTTTAGAAATCTTAGTTGTATAAATTTAGAATACTATTTGTCAAAGTTTTTTATTAATTAGCTTAATCATTAGATTATTTTAACTCCTTGTGTACAATATAATCTAATATACCTTAACCTAAAATATCCCCTTATATAAATTTATGGTTAAACATTGTATTACATTATAGTAAAACATAATTGAGCACACATACACATAGGTAGGAGAACTGATGTAGGATCATCCTACTAAGGATGACTAATTTTGGTGTTTGTTTAAGAAATTTTGGATTGATAAATGTTTTTTGGTTAATTATCATGTTAGGATGTTTAAAAATTGTGTTAATATCATTTTTATACACTTTTTAATGTTTTCCAAGTGTCTAGGAGTGTTTAGTTAGGTTAGATTTCAAATTTGGCAATTTCCCACCAAATTCCATAATTTGAAAATTTGAATTTTTAAATCTTGGTTTAGGATTTTTATGTGAATTTAAGGATGAATCAACATTTATTTTGTTAATTAAAAATTATTAAGACACCATCGGTCTATACCATGGGCCTTAGAGCACATATATACAGAAAACTACTCTTAGTGAATACCTTTAATGTTCTAGACAAATATTTGTGACTGTTAAAAGGTCAAAATGTAGTTAGAGTAGTTATAGGATTTATAAACTTGTAAATTATATTGTTTAAGTTATATGGGGATTAATTATAAATGTAAATTAATGTTAAACCCAAAATGAATGATAATTTTTTCTTGATTTTGACAACTAACTTGCAAACCCTGTTATGCCTATATTCAATGTTCAAGTCTAAGTTTGCATTTATTTGTGAAGAAAGATTCTATGGAAAAGAAGTTGATCACATGTGTGATTTTTTAAATTAATATTTATATTTATATAAAGGTGTTTTTAATTTTATTTTAACTATTCTCATGATTCTTTGAAAATAAATCAAACCCACCCCTGTTGATGACTATGGAATCACACACAGACTATCTTAGAACTAAATAAAGTGTACATCAAAGATATTTAAAATGTTAATAAATAATTAGGTATGTGTGGAAAAAATATATAAAATTTTCAAATAATTTAAAACATCAATAAATCCTTCAATAAAAAAAAAGAGGAAGATTCATATTTTGAAGGAAAAGTTGTAGGCTATGTCAAAACTCTATGTTTCTTACATTTTACATTCAATAAAAAGATTGAGTGAGTATTTGGTATAATGTAATATTATATGAAGATTGGGTTTTAACCTAAATATGTTTATAAATATTTCATTTTAATTTTCTTAAATATATTTGAGTGGTGTGTATCTATATTTATTGAAATATTGTGCTCAGGTCTATAGGATACTATGACTGTACATATAATTAGTCCTAAAATTGTATCAAAGGGTGAAAAAATGCACAACATAGGGGTCAGTTAAATTGATAAAGGTGAAAAATATTTTTATATATCATATTCATTCATTTTTTAAGATTTAAACCTTCAAACAAGCTTCAAACACAATTTTTATCCTTTTTAGATTACCTAGTCTTTATAAACCCCTATGTTAGGGTTTCAAAAGGAGAATTTGTTTTATGACCACTTCCACTTAAAAAAAATAAATATTTTTGGTGATATTATAAAGGATCATGTATTTTAAGTGATTTTTAGGTTTTAGGTGTGTACAAACTTCTAGGTATGGATTATAAGCAACTATGTTTGTAAGGAGTTGATAAAGACCTAATATGCTTAAATAGAGCCTTAAAAGTGATAGAAAAAGTGACTTATGCAAAGGGTTAGACTAGGAAACCTATATAAGAGTAAGGGATAAATAGAGGGTATTTGAGTATGAAATTGGTTTTCAATTACTATTCTAGTATATCTATACCATTGAAATTTATCCAAAAAAAAGCTACTAGATAAGCCTGCCAAAGCAAAAAAGTAGTGAATGTTGCAAGGGTTATTTTGAGGAGTCTTGTGAATAGGATATACATTTAAAATATAGTGTGAAAAAAATTAATTTTTTTTTGTTAAGGTCATTCATGTGGTAAGATTGTATACAAAATACCTAATTCAAGAAATGAGGTGAGTCGGGTTTTGAAGACTAGTATATGATTGAAAGAAAGGGTGAGTGATGAAGCATGGAATTAGATGAAGGTTTAATGTCAGGTTTCTAGAGATTATCAAAGGTAGAGAGAATAAATTAAATAATCCTAGTAAAATATAATCATGAAAGTATTTAGTAAATCAAGTGATCTCGCAAGAACATTTGTATGTGAATGTAGATAATGCACATGTTGAGCATGACAAAGTTGGATTGGCAGAGGTGAGATGTAAGATTTCTTATTTCCATCCATGATATACAAATTAATTTAATACCTTTGCATCTTTTGGTATCAGATCAATAATATTATATGGATGAGGTATGCTATATGTTTTGAAAATGCTATGTTAGTTTGTATGAATATTATGTTGAGAAGGTAATGAAGGTTGCATTGATATTGCTGATTCAAGTTGTAGGAAAGAGTGGAGAGGTAGAAATATAGGTGAGAGAGAGGAGTGTTGTGGATAAATACCTTAAGCTAAAAGGATTAAAGAGAGAGGACTAACTAGTGAGATCTCCAAGAAAGAAGCTCAAGAAGAGCTGAAGATAGAGAGAGCAGCCCCAAGGAAGGATAAAAAAGAGAGAGACTCTAAGTGAGAAATATTCAAGTGAGAGAGACATAGATGAGGTCAAGGAGATAAGTAGGTAGAATTTTCAAGAAGAATAAAGGTCAAGGTGAGACCTAGAGAGAGTGTGTAAAGAGTGAAAAAAAATGAAGGTATTAAATAATGAGGAATGCCACAAGAAGATGGACAAAGATAAAGAAGTGAAGAAAAGATAATTAGAGAGAGAAAATGAGATTACTAAGAGGAAGATGGTATTGACAATATTAGAGCAAGTCTTGGAAGAAATGAGACCAAGATTCTTAGTAAACATCAAAACAAGAGTTAGATGGCCTTTCAAGTAGGTGATAGAGAAGAGAAGAAGGAAAATGATGAATATGTTAGCAAGGCATCCTAACAGAGGAATAAAAGGGGCATGAAATCCTCAAAGGCTTATCAATAATGAATTCTTGAAATCTATGTACACAGGTAAAGAGTTTCATGAAGATAAATAAGATGTCAAGAAATACAAGGAATAAATGACAAGGGAAAAGCATGAGTAACATACTAATGGTGATTAACAAGATGATTGGACAATGAAGTATGGTAATATAATTCCATGTTACCCTAAAGAAGGTGAAATAGTTGATGAAGAAGAAAGAGAGAGTGAGTTTGTAGCAATACCCTACCTCATGTTAAGCATGAAATAATAAGGTTTGACTCAAGAAAGCTTTGAAGAGAACAAAGAGTCATAAGGTAATAGTCTTCATGTTGTTATTGATGAGTATGTTGATATGAACATTGTTGAAGATGATTTTTATGAGGATGCATTGAAGTTCATGGATATGCTAATGGAAGGAACTAGTTATAGCATTGTGGACAAGAGTATGTCAGTTGAGAACAAGTGACAAGAGGAAGACAATGTAGTAAACGTTGCCAACATAATGGGAGAAGAGGGTAAAATAGTTAATAATCATTCTGAAGTGTTGATATAAAGGAATAAGGAGTTATTACAGTTATCCCAATAGGAATAATTATTTTCAAATTAGTATGTGGAAAGGATGTTTGTAAACTTGTCTTCTCACTTGTGCATGATAAGGAGAATGGAGTATTTATACAACTTTGTTGAGAAGGTTGGCATGCTAAGAGAGTTGGTTATGTGAATTAAAAAAATTGATTAGGTGGAGAGTGAATAATAGAGAGAGAAAGATAATTCCATTGAAGACGTTGACATTGTTTTAGATGATAAGATGACACAATAAAACACAATCCAACAAGCAACATATCTAAGCATAACAAGGAAAAACATGTAAGTGGAAGAGTGTAGCTTCATAGAAGATAATAAAGAGTTGGTTATGTTTAAATTATTTGTTCCATGTGTAGGTTTATTGTAGTAAAATAACAAGATGTTGAATATGATCATGTGGGAGATCAATATGTAGGAAGTTGACCTCAAAAGAGAAAGCAAGGTAGCATTGGTCAAAGAACAAGGAGGTCTATGTGTCACTCATAGACCTTGGGATCGATGAGGATGTGACATCGCATATATGGAATGAAAAAGAGAGATATTATAAGAAGTAACTCAATACAAATTGACTAAAATTTTAGGGATAATTATTTTTGCACCTTAGTAGTATGATGCAAGAGCATCCTATTAGGGATGACTCATTTTAGTGTTTATTTAAGAAATTTTGGATTTATCAGTGTTTTATGCTAAATTATCATGTTATAATGTTTAAAAATGGTGTTAATAGTATTTTTACACACTTTGGAATGTTTTCCAAGTGTCTAGGAGTGATTAGGTAGGTTAGATTTCAAATTTGGCAATTTCTTACCAAATTCCATAATTTGAAAATTTGAATTTATAAATCTTGGTTTAGGAGTTTTGTGTGCATTTAAGGATGAATCACCATTTATTTTTTTATTTAAAATTTATGAATACACCATGGGAATATACCATGGTCCTTAGATAATATATTTATGGCAACATACTCTTAGTGTATAGCTTTAATTTTCTAGATAGCCTTTTATGATCATTGGAAGGTCAAAAGGCAATTACATTAGTTATAGGATTTATAAAATTGTAAATTATATTGTGTAAGTAATATGGGGATGGATTAAATATTTAAATTAAGGTTAAACCCAAAAATAATGAGAAATTTTTCTTGATTTTGATAACTAACTTGCAAACTCTCTCATGCCTATATTTAGTGTTCAAGACTGAGTTTTCATTTGTTTGTGAAGCAAGATTATGTGGAAAAGAATTTTATCACATGTGTGATTTGGGAAACTCATATTTTTTTTATCTAAAGGTTATTTTAATTTTATTTTAACTATACTCGTGATTCTTTGAAAATAAATCAAACCCATCCCTATTGATGACTATGGAATCACACATAGACTAACTTAAAATTGAATAAAGTGTACAACAAAGATATTTAGAAAGTTTATAAATACTTAGGTATGTGTGGAAAATAAATAAAAAACCTTTTAAATCAATAGATAATTTGAAACCTCAATAAAAAATTCAATAAAAATAAAGAGGAAGATTCATATTTTGAAGGAAAAGTTATAGACTATGTCAAAACTTTGTGTTTCTTACATTCTACATTCAAGAAGATTGAGTAAGTATTTTGTACAAGGGAATATTCTATGAGGATTGGTTGATAACCCAAATATATTGGTAGTATTTCCTTTTAATTTTATTAAATGTCTTTGAGTGGCATGCATCTATAATCTTTGAAATATTGTGCTTAGGCTTGTAGAATATTGTGACTGTACATATAGTTAGTCCTAAACTTGTATCAATGGGTGAATATAGGCACAAAAGTGGGGTATATTGAATTTATAAAGGTGAAAATTCTTATTATATAACTTATTCATTAATTTTATAAGTTTTAAACCTTTAGAGAAGCTTCAAACATAGTTTTTATCCTTCTCAGGTTACCCAGTATGTGTAAATCCTTGTGTTAGGGTTTCAAAAGGAGAATTTGTTTTTTGAGCATTTACATTATAAAAAATCAATACTTTTGGTGATTATATTTAGTATCATGTATTATAAGTGATTTTTGAGGTTTTATGTGTGTACAGACTTTTGGGTATAGATTATAAGCATTTATGTGTGTAAGGAGTTGACAAAGACCTAATAAGCCGAAATAGAGCCTTAAAAGTGATAGAAAAAGTGACTTATGAAAAAGTTTAGACCAAGAAACCTATATAAGAGGAAGGGATGAATAGATGGTATTTGATTATGAAATTGGTTGTTCAATTACTATTTTGTATTATCTATACCATTGGAATTTATCCAAAAAAGGCTATTAAATAAGACTATCAAAGCAAGGAAGTAGTGAATGTTGCAAGGGTCATTTTGAGGAGTCTTGTGAATAGGATAGAGGTTTAAAATAGAGTGTGAAAATACTTGAAAATAATGTTTTAATTTCATTCATGTGGAAATATTGTATACAAAATACCTAGTTCAATAAATAAGGTGAGTTGGGTTTTGAAGACTAGTATGTGATTGAAAGAAAGGGTGAGTGATGAAGCATGGAATGAGATGAAGTTATGAGGTAAGATGTGAAAATGTTCTAAAATGAAGAGATAATAAATAATCCTATTCAAATATAATCATGAAATTATTGAGTAAAGTAAGTGATCTAGGAAGAACATTTGTATGTGAAGGTAGATAATGGACATGTTGAGCAAGACAAAGTTGGATTGGCAAAAGTGAGATGTAAGATTTATTGTTTCCATCCATGATATAAAAATTATTTTAAGACCTATAAATAAATAAATTTATGTGATCTAAATACTATTTATATTATTATAATGTAATAAATATTCAATCACTCAATAGGGAGAGGTTATGGTTGTCTAATCCATCTTTTATGCCTATTTTAGGTTAAATAAATGTCAAAAGTACAACTAGGATTTCAAGAAAAATGAAGATAAAATTAAGATTTTTTTTTATGGTACTAAGGTTAAAAAATCACACAAAAAAATATAGACATGTAGGCACGATAATTTTTGGCAAAATAAACTAGTAAAACCATCGAAAATAATTTTGGTAGACAATGGACACATCTAATTGCTATAGGTGTTTGAACCTTCATTAGAGACGTCTTGAAATATTTTGATAGTTAGTTTCTTGTGTTGAGAAACCAAAAATACATTTTAGGGGACCATACACAAGTAATGATCAATACATAATAGAATGTAACCTAAATGCTTTTTATCCTGGTCATTTCTATATTTAATAAGTGAAATCAATCTCTATTTTGAAATTTAGCTTTATGTAATTTATGTTATATATTATGAAATATAGATTTCAATATTTTTGGCCTATTTATATCTCCTAGATCTAAAATAAGTTATAAAAAATTGAAAACTATAAAAATAAAAATTAAAAAATTACATTCTTAAAAAAAACATCTTAGATTATGGGTGATATGTTTGTTTTTACTTATACGTGACTGTCATTATAAATCACTAGGGTATGCATAGAAATTTATTATCATATAAAAATGAGGTTTTTTATATTAATTTTTTAAAAATAGGTCTTATTTTAAGGTAAAAACCTACTAATCACCTCTTCTCATAGCCACCAACCCACTCTCTTACGTCTATAGATGCTTTAACTTTGGTAGTTTCAATTATGTCTCCTTTCATTCACTACACCATAGACTAATATCACATATTTAATTGAATGAGGGAAAAATTTTTAACCTTAGGTAATTTATATTAAACATATTTTCATACACTACACCATAATCTAACATCACATATTTAAGGGTAGGACTAGAAAATGTTTGCACAATGGTCTTATGGAACTAGGTTTTTTAACTTGCTCAATTAGCATGGTTGATATTTTTTAGAATGAATTAATGTAAAATGGTTCCATCAAAAAATAAATGAATTATATTTAATTAAATATCCAAAATACATATACCATATAATAATCATGTTTAATTATAAATGGAGTAACAATATTATTTGTTCTTAAAAGCTTTTACTAATGAAAAAAGACAAAACATGTACACTAGGGATATTGTTTTAACTAATTTTGGATTTGGTATTATTTTTGAGCCAAAACATTAAGTCTAATCATATTGAATAATATATGTCTAATTTTTTCCAATTTTATTGTAACAATAAAGTATAATTGTTTTATTGTATTTTAATATTTATGGAAATGATCTAGAAGATAGGGTACTTAGCTTGTTTAGGCTTTGTGCATATCTATGATAGTGTACAATCATAAAATATGGTATTTATGGGATCTGTATTGAATCAAATAAGGAAAAAAACTATGAAACCTATTAGGATGCATCCAGTGTTGGATAAGCACTCGTGAAAGTTGGAATCATATGTGTTATACTAATTTTTTTAAGGATACTTGCATGGATCTATGAGAATATGGATCATTGCACATGTATGTATGTTATTATTAAACAAGGATATAAAATCACAAAGTATAATTGATATACTTGTAGTTGAATCACACTATTTTGTCTTTCATATATATTTTTATACTTATTCAGCACTAAAAATAATGTAAAGGGTTTTTATAATGAAAAGAGTCTTTATTTTATTTGTAGTGAAAGGATAGACTATGAAGTGATAATTACTTGTAATATATATATATATATATATATATATATATATATATATATATAACACTTATTTATATTGTAAAAGAGTTATGATGTGATAGAGATTAATATGAAATTCTAAAATAATTTCTCTCGAATGTCTTTTATCATTATTCAGTGCACAATGAATGCTCTGTTTGTCTAAATATATTAATAATGAAGATTATACTAAATGTTATGTAACTATTAAGTTTGAATTTCATGCATAAATATATCATATTTAACTAATGATTAGTTCAGTCTAATTTTTTGTCTGTTGTATACTTCTATCACACTTCTCATACATATCCCTATATTAGCATGTTCTGATGGATTTTTTAGGAACCTCTACTAATAATGGTGTGACAATCATGGATTTCTAAAACATGTTGAAATGGATTATATGATATAGATATTTGGAGAGATGTATTGATAAAAAAATTCATAATTTTTTAGATGAAGAAGAAATAAGACTAGGGAGTTCTATATAAGAAGTTATTAACAAGCACATTTATGCTAAAATATATGAGATTTTTTGGTGTGAATTGGCTGGACTATTAGTTACATGGTTATCAAGATTGGAATAATATTGTTTTTGGATGGTAAGGATAGAATTTATAGCTTGTAAAAAATAAAGACTAGAAAACCTAAAAATATTAGAAACTGATTGGACTCATGCAATATATCACTAGACAAAAACTTCTCTATATGGATAAAATTATAAAATTTGTTGTGCAAGGATATCTAGATTTTGATACTATAGAGGATATATTTTTGAGAGGGATATGAGGAAATTTTTATGGTGATTACCTACTCTTATCAAGATGTTGGTTATTGAAAAGGCCATGGATCCTACCATTAAAAACATAGAGAAGTCACTTTGGGAATGTATGGTGGTATGTACAATGTAGGAAATGATGAAGAACTGAGTAATGGAACTTGAACCTGAACTTAGAATATGGAGGATGTATAAAAATAGAATTAGAATAAAATTATGGGATTGGAAAGAGAGATTAAATTATAAAGAAGGTAGAATAAACAAGATAACCAAAATGTAACTAAAAATAGGAAAAGGGAGTAGAATAGAGGATGCAGAAGAGAGGGGAGCCTAGAGAGAGGCTGCACAAGCTATAGAAATTGGAGAATTTGGAGACTATGTAGAGGAGGAAGGGAAGGACTTGAGAAATAAGAATACAAATTGGGATAGAGATGATATGAAATAGAGTGAGGATAAATAAGAAAGTAGCTTAGTATCAGAGTAGTTAAAGGATAGTGTTATATAATCATTATGAGAAAGGATATTCTTTAGACCATGAAAAGAATATTATCTAGAGGAATATATGTAAAATTAACAGATAATCATAGGTTGAAGATCACAAGTATATTAAGTTGAAGAAATAGATCATTCATCTCTTAAGTATGCATCCCCTAAGCCCATTTTATATTCAACAAAGAAAAAACTAAGTGTAGAGTTTGGGAAATGAGGAAATTGGTTTGAATCATTTATAGATAAATTTAGTAAACTTATAAAATAAGAAAATAATAGAAAATAAATTAGAAGAGACTGGGTTCTATTTCATAACTAGTTTCAAGACACCTGTAAGGACTAGTTTGTAGGAGCTAGTAGTAGAAGTTACAAGCACACTAAACATGGAATTTAATATAAGAATATTTATTTTTTTGAAACTATATGATGGGTATTATAACCTTGAATAATATTTTTTAACTTGTGATATGAAATTATAGGTTAAGGGAGTGACTTTTGAGTATGTGAAAAAGTGTGAGCTCATTGAAGCTTTAACAGGTCAAGATTTGGAATTCATTTATAAAAGGGATGTGTTTTATGGTCCAAAATCCTATCCAAAAACACTTATGAGATTAAGTGTTCAAGATGAAATTTGGGACAAAAAATACTTTCATCCTCTATTTTAGGATTGAATTTAGTTCAATCTAGGGCACAACTATAGGTATTAGGCTCCATGATGTAGCCTATTTGAAATAAGTCTCTGATAGATGCAATGTTACCACCAGGGGTCTGATATCAATTTGAGATAATGATTATAGCCTTTACGATGAATCAATTTCAATCAAAATCATTTTTGGGTTTCAATTTACCAATTTCTAATTGAAGGGGATGGACTTGTTTAGATATATATAATAAATGTAAAAGTAGAAGTAGGGTAAGGTATAAAAAGATGTTTTTAGGATATAAAGGGTACTAATTCTTCAAGCATTGAGTTGTGTACCCAATCATAGCTAGACTAATGTGTGCCAAGTTTCAATAGGATTTCAAACTCATCATCACATGGGGTAAGAGTCTAATAACAACAAAAATAAATGCTTAATTAACAAATTCTCCACTAAAAGTAAACATAGAGAAGGGCCTATAGTAAGTTACACATAAGGTCTTCTAATATAATCTATAACTTTAAGGGCATGGATTACAAGTGTTGTAAAGAAAATGAGAATTCATAAATGAGTTAAAACAATAGAGCAAATTTCAACTAATACATTCATTATTAATAACTAATCACATAATTAATTATCTAACATCAACATTCCTTTAAATTTTAAAATGATGGAATACATTCATAGATTTAAAAAAATTAGTCTAACAAAATGCATGAAATTTGCATTTAATTTTAACACAGTTTATTTACATACAAAATGCCAACCATTACAAGGGATTATAGTTTATAATATATAGAGGATGGGGCTCACCTAAAATTAGTATGATATTACCATGGCCATGATGGCAGATCAAATTTATTACAACTATTAAGATTCAAAATAAATAGAATATTCTCAAGTTCTACCAAAAGATGTATAGGGGCCCACTCAATCAATGTGATAATGAGATAAAAAATAATTGTCTCCTAATTACTTAGGCTATGCATCCTTGGTGGCTAATGTAGCTACCACTAGATCAAAATCCCTATCTAACTTACCAAGTTCATGGAAGGCATACAAAATATTACCTCTGACTGGGTCAGAAGCTTCTGATGCACCCAGAGTGAGGCCTCAAGGTAAAATTTCACTTTTGATACCTAGATGATACTAGTTTTAGATTGGGTTAATATATTCATAATCAACTTGGACCTAACCTTATTTAATTTAACTACTCTCCTTCTCATGAATTAGTCGAAGTGACCCAAGTAGACCACAATCTTGCCTCTATCAAGAAGTGTGTCATCTAAATGGAATAACATAGAGTTACTGACTTCTTTTCAATAAGTTAATATCTTTTCCTTCCTTATTTCAAAGGTTTCATGACCATCCACACCATTTTAAAATATTCCTTAATTAAACTTCTCAAGCTTCTAACATAGGTCTGGTACAAGTTGAGGTCATAAAGAGGCATGAGCTTCAAATCTAGGAACATGCACTTATTAATAACTACATCAAGATTTTTACACTTGATGTCCATGAAAGTGATCCTCTCCAAATAATCCTAGGCTCATTTTAGGTACTCCTTAATCAAAATCAGTATCCTAACTACTCCTAAAGTTTTGAAGAGCTATAAGAGGGCCTATTTAACATAGCTAATTAATTTTATAAGGAAGGTGCTCTTCACCTGCACCTTAAGAAAATATAACTACTAATTCATGTTCTCCATAATATTTTTACACATGTCATGAGTGACCCATAACATAGACACTAGATCCTTAGTAACCCTCTCCTCTTCATTAGATGTTCTCACTTTTATGAGAGAGAAGAAGTCATGCTTGGTTTCCCAAATCACTGGGTCTCCTCATTGAGAAAATTTCTAAGTGAGGATAATCCTCATGTTTATTTAGTTCCTATCTAAGTATCACTAAACTTATAGATCACTCTGGAGAATCATTTCAACCTCATGTGATCCTATGATAACTAATATGGTAGAAGGTGGTGCAAGTAATGTGGTAGAGATAAAAGTGGAAGGTGGAGGCTTGGGAGGATGAGGAATAAATGAAGTGGAAGGAAGGAAATAAGAGAGCAATAGAGGAGGTGGAAGCATGGTAGTGAAAGGGGGAATAAAAATGGGAAGCCCATCAAAACATCTAGGTATGCCATTAGTTTTGGGTTAAATTAACCTATGGGATCATGGCACTATGAGGATGAGTGTTCAAAAATAAAGAGGAAATTAGATAGTTAAATACATATCCTTGATCATAGAGGACAATGGGAAGGGGAAACCTAGGAGTTATATGAGGAGAAATAAGAGGATAAGGAGTAAGAGTTACCTTTTACTTCTTATTGGGTCTGTTTCCTAGATCAAATTACATTATAATAGTGGAATGAATAATGGTGGCCAGGATTGACTAGGGAGCCTACAAAGTGATTGTAGGTGCTATTAAAATAGATGGATCTAATGGAATGGTATACATGGGTACACTTGTCATTAGGGGAACCATCATATCTATTTAAGTCAAAGAACTAGTGAGTGGCTAAACTTATGAAAGGACTAATAGAGGTGTTAAAGGTTAGGTAATTATAGATATTAAAGGCCCAATGTGAGTTTTATGGATCTCTACTAGTGGATTGGGTTGGGTAGATGGAAATTGGGATGTGAGGATATTATATATGGCTAGAGATAGAGGTACCTAAGGGAAATTTTGGGAAGTTAAAATGGTAAAAAGGGGAAGAATCATCTGAGTGGGCCTAATAGGGAAAGGGAAACTTGGGGGTGCTCCACTAGGTTTTTGAGGGATGGTGGAAGATAAAGGAGGGATCTACATAGATGCCTATTGGTCACATTTTGAACTTGAATTTGGGATTATACCAATGTAAAATCATAATAATTATATAGCGTGAGGTCAAGTTACTTGAATTGTAGGAGGTGATGGAGTCAAAGCTAAGACTCGATGAGGTGAGATTCATAGAGGAGGAGTTAAAACCCCCATTCATAGATTATTTAGTTCCCTTATCATTTTGAGGTAAGGTAACTACCAATTTATATTCTTTCATCACCTCTAAGGGGGCATATTATTGGGGGCATGTCATAGAGGAATGTTATTCACATTTGTTATAGTTTCTAGATTCAATGAGGGTATGCTTTGGAAACACTTTATCCACACTTCACATTTGGTATAGTTTTTAGATTTAATGGAGGCATGATTTGGAGTAATTCTCTCCAAACTTATTTATATTTGGTGAAATTTTTATATATAGTGGGGTCATGATTTAGAAGAATGTTCTCCACATTTATTCAATATTTGACACACCCAGATTCAGTGGGGGCATGTTTTAAAACATTTTCTACACATTAACACTTATTTTAGATTTCCTATTTCTTGATATATAGTGGGGGCATACTTTAGAAGCATGTTTATACACTTACATAGTTTCTTAATTGTCTAAAGTACACAACTACATGATTTGGATTCATAGTTATGGTATAATTTTATAGATTGGTGCAATTGTTATACATAGTTTCAACATGAGACATATCTAATGTGAATATGCTATTTAATGTGTGCCAAATATTAAAAAATATAAATTAGTTTTAGATTTTAAAATACTCTTAAGAACTATCATCACTCAGTAGGATGGATTGTATTGATCCAATCTACTGTAGTAGTTGGCTTACTTTTGGTATGGTTGAGGTTATCAAATCACTCAGTATTTATAAGTTTTTTAGTTAGACTTGATTGTATCATCTATCCTAACCATTTGATAGTATGATTTTTTTTTACTCATACTCACCATGTTATAAGTATGTTTGGGTTACATAGTTGAGCTAACCTCAATTTCCAGGTGGTAACTCACCCTTTCTCTAAGGTTGGGGGCATGTGCCTTCCAATATATATATATATATATATATATATATATATCTTTAGATATATGCACTTTCTAGATTTATATATTTATCCTAATATTAGTTTCATATATTTATAATGATACATCTTTCAAATCAAGATTCCAATAGGTATGGTAGTTGCATCGTTACATAAGTGTACTCTTAAACCTTTATTTTTCAATTTATATCATTTAAAATCATTTAAATTTAAGATTATATGCACTGATTATGTGCTATAACATGTTCTTGGTTTTAGGTTAGTTAATATAAAATCACTCAAGTTGGACTCACACAAAGGTAAGGTGTGTTATACACACACAGGTACACATTTATTCTCCTTTAAACCAATAATTTCATTACTAAATTAAAGGAGGGAAAATGTAGATGATATTTATGGATTAAATAACACCTTATTCTTGTACACTAGGAAAACTTAGACCTTGGTTGTTCTTCTTAGTTATGGACCTTTCTCACATTCAAAAGTCTCACATCTACTCTATCTTGTGCCCCTTGTCTTATTTCTTGGTCCAAATAGTCTTATGTTGATGACTGAGACCTTATATATTGACTAAAATGCTTAAAACTTGCTTATCCTCCACCTAATACATTTTAAAACCTATATCTATTTTCATATTCCTTGGACACTAGCATCTTGGCTAGACACCTATGTCTATACAGGTGTCTACTACCCTAAAGTAATCCAATTTATAAATAAAACATATCCTAATGGTTCAAATAAGTGATTTAATGCAATTTATTAATCCAAAGGGATTAATATAAATACAATATCAAACTTCATTCAATCCTCACTGAGAAACTTATTACGTACTCACCTAGAAATTTTAAAAAGGCATTAAATCAAGCACTCAAATGAGTAAAGCTTCACTATTTCATCCTATTTCCATATAAATCATATGGGAAACACATACATATGTATAAATTACTAAAAAAGTATCCTAAGATATATATTTTCCAAGTTACAAGCTAGGTCACTATTGTACTTGCTTTCCACATATTACATGATTCACACACAAACCAACACGTAGGTGAGAACAACATCAGTCTGACGCCCTCTTTAGAGTATTAGATGTGTAGTAAGCACTCATTAATAGAGGGGTATTTTTGTTTAGCTCGACACCATATGCCCACTAACCCATTTTTCCTAAGGTCACTATGAAGATTAAGAACTAGGCTTTTTTTTAATTCCATGAGGAATGATAGTCCATGACCTAACCTGAATGCACTAGAATGAAGGCAAAGATAAAATTATAAGCATCTAGGTGGTAACATCCTTTTCTAGTAGGTATTCCATATAAGACTCTTGCATCTAGTTTAGATAATAGTGTTGACATAATTATCTCAAGATAATGCTAATGTTTGTATCTCCAAATGTACCCAATCTAGAATCTAGTGACAATTTTAGTATCTTCTAATAATCTGCTTCCTACCTATTCTAGATATAGAACTATGTCAAAATCATAATCAACTAACTACATTATTTCTTCATCATTTCCATATCTATCATAGTTGTACTTACTATTTTTTATCCTATCTTAATTTAATAAATTCATAGTATGTTATATTTAAGTTTAACATGTAATTGGCATACTATAAAGAGTTTATCACCCTTGTACCCTATAATATATATATATATATATATATATATATATATATATATATATTCCATTTAACCCTAGATAACCCAAATATAAATTTTTAGGGTTAAATAATTTAGTGAGAAAATATGCCTTTTCTTAGTTGATATGCAATCTCTTACTAATAAAACTAATCTAGATCCTGTTGAGGCAAACAGAGAGGGGCCCTATGAATACCTTCCACCTGGGTGATGGTATCATCCCTGTATTACTAGTAGTCAATGATATGGGAAAGAGATTACCTAATTTTATTGGAGAGTTAAGGCATGGAAACCTCATTGACAACCATATAAACCACTAGGTAGAAAGACTCATAGATTTCTTGGATGTGATTATTATAATGTTGGACATATAGTTTATATAACACCATATGTTATATTACACCCTCAATAGTCCAAGGTGGAAAATTAGAGGTGGTACCATATATAATTCCTAAAATATATATCATCATTTAGAAGTTATCATCATTATGGGATTAAATGACATGGTGCACTAGTCATAAGTTGATGACACTCTTTAGGTCTAGGATCTCCTCACCCTTAAGGATGATGGAAAGCATGGGCACCTAGAGGAGATCAACATGTAATCAGTCACTCACCCCAAATAATAAATCAAGTAGGATAATCTCTACACACCTTCCTTGAATATGTGGACTATGTAAGGATCAATGACTTCTATTTTACCCACTTGACTTCAAGTTTCTCTTCCCAATCCTTAAAAACATCATAAAAAGTCTTAGCCCATGCATCAACCATGGCTGATTAATATGTAATTATGAACTCTATGAGGTTATAGTATGCCTTGGAATCATCTCCCTATATATCTACAATTTTATGCTTAGAACTTGTAGAGTACACAACATCATTGGCACCATCTTGCACTTGCCTAAATATGAGGAACATATTGCCAAAAAGGTCAACATAGGGGAAAACCTATAGTTTAGCCACATATTTATGCTACTGACATATTTATTTTGCCTTAATGGCATCTTATAACTCTAACTCATCTTCCTTGACACTGGAGGTATACTTGGGCATAACTTAAATCATATTGATTATTTCATTATAATGCTTGAAGTGGGTTAAGTTATCAAAAAAAGTGGTGTATCTATATTCAGCCTCAACCTTAGGGTTAGAGGAAGAAGAAGCCATGGTATAAAGGGGAAATCCTAATATTAGCTAACTCTAAACAATGAGGGCATAGAGGGCACATGAATGAGATGAAATGAGGAAGTAAACTCTAAGAAATTAATAGTGAATAATGATAAATCAGCTTGACTTAGGAAAATTATAAGGATGTGCACATATATCCTACATTTATGGTGTTTGTTGGCTCACCCAACATGAACTAAAATTTGATTTGGTCGTATGATCCACCTATTCAATTAATGATATGGAATTAACTCAAGAAATTTAAATTTACATCACCTACTAGATTTGGTGACTATGATGAGACATTTCAAATCATCAAATTGAGATTAGTTTCCCATTTAGCTAATTAAATGAGTGTGGTAGGCATAAAATTACTTTGCCCTTGTGGTATCCCAATTTAATTTATCTCATGCCAAGTGTATATCTCTAGTTGGTCATGCTAGTGGCTAGTGCCATCTAAGTGTTGTTGGGTGTCCCACTTTACCTAATTAAGTGCACAAATAGGCCACTTGGAGCATCAGGGTGACACATGGCATATTATTATCAGTCTTTAAAATTTTTTATACTCTTTCATAACCATATTAAGGATCCTAGGCCTTTTTTGATAATTTTTATAAAAGTGCTAGATGGCATGATCTAATATGTCAGACTCATCTAGGATTTAAAATCTCTAACAGGTTCAGGAGAATTAAAAATTTGATAGGATCCACATGAAACTTGCTCATTTGGTTAGTCTCTCTTAGGCTTTTAAATATCTGATAGGTATAAGAAACTAACCTATTTGATAGGATCTACATGATGTTTCATCATTTGGTTAGGCTCTCTTAGGATCTGACATTTATGATAGGTCTAAGAGATTGACAACTCTGACAAGATCCATGTGGTGATTCCTCATTTTATTGGGTTCTCCCAAGCTTTGACATATATAATAGGTTAGAGATACTTATAACTGTGATAGGATCCATGTGATACTTCTTGATTTGATCTAGCTCTCCTAAGCTCTAAAATCTCTAATAGGTCCAATAAACTGACATTTTTGAGAGATAAACCATATGATCATTCTTTAATTGTCAATATTTTATGTAAGATTTTAATAAAATGACTAAGTTAAAATAAATCCATGTAAATAATTAAAATCTTATGCACCTACCAACAAATACTCATTAAGTACTGAGTCTAACTTTAGGAGACTTTAACTCCAAGAAAACTAAAGATGAGTCTAAATCTATAGAAAACATAACATAATAAAATATTTATAAGTATGAAAAATATCCTATGCTTATTATATCATAGTAAGGACTTGACTAGGTTTAAACATCAAAGGACTTAGGGATCTTTGGTAGGGGCGAATTCTTCATTACACATTTTGCTCGATGCTCGATAGACTAAGGACAAATAGGAGTTTAAGAATGCTAAAGGTCTATAGCTTACATATAAGGGATTTAAAATCCAATAAGACTTAAGTTAAATTTTTTTGGAGGGGTCCCAAAATTTTCAAATAAGGGGTTTTTTTGGCCACAATAAATTCTGACTTTACAAGGAAAACACTAATTTAGTATTTAGAACCCATATCACGATCATCCAATATTAAACATAGAGATAAGAAAGTTGAAATATACCTAATAAAACTTGAGTATGAAAATATCTAAAGTCCTTTTTAAAAAGTAACATACTTGGATATGACTCCTTCCAAGGCCATTTTGTGCATTAATGAGAGATTTATTTTCTTTAATAGATTTCTTTGGTGAGCTTAGGTACATCTGGGATATTAAAGTATTTATTAAGGGGTATGAATTTCATATAATTTTGGTTGAGGGAGGGATTGATAATTTATCTATTGACATATAGGCATCTATATCACCAACAAAGATGATTTTGGTCTCATTTCTATTCATGATTCATTAATATCTAGGTCAAAAAGCCTATGATGGAGATTATCAAAATCACCCTTTCCAAGAAAGAAACTTAACACATATTTTTTAAATTTAGAATTCCTTTGATATGAAATTTTATGTTTGATCTATGAGGGTTTGAGAATAGTGTATCTAAGGTTGATAGTAGCCTCAATAAGCTTCTAATATCCATATAACCTTTCAATTATTTAGTTATTCATAATATCCTTTCTCTTTTCTTTTAAAGTGTTTATGATGGCCTTGGCTAGAGTAAAGATTTTATAAATTTACTTGATCAGTGATAAATTAGTGGCATTTGATTTTATCAATGTTTCTTATAGGGTTACCTTTCTTATCACTATGTTCAATACTGGAGGTTCACCTTCTATTTCCCAAATTTGACACTAGTTTTTACTATTTTATCATCATTTAGAGCATTCATCAGTTTCTCTAAATTTAGTTCTATTTATTGAATCATGGGGTGAGGAAATAATCTTATGAGGGGAGAATTAAGATAAAAACTACAAGAAGGTCATAAATAAACACAAAAAATAAAAATTTGAAACAAACAACTAAAGCAAACACTCAATAGAAGTAACGAAATGATGAAAGCATACACACAAAAAAATAAACTAATATATACATTACTACCCTTTCCAAATTTATTTAGAGATTGAATTTGAAGGGAAAATTGAAAATTAGTACTTTAGGAACTATCCATTGATATGCAATAAGAGGTCATTACCTTTGAGGTCTTTTAGGTGGAAAACATTATGTTTGATTAACTTAGAGATATGATACAAGCCAATCCACAATGGGTATAAATTAGAGAGATAGCCTTTATTTTCATGGTATTCATACCATATCATTACCAAGTTAGAGATTTTAAAGGACTTCATTTTCACCCTCTTATCAAACTACCTTTTAACTACACCCTGGTGCTTAATGATTTTTTTAGGGCCTCTTTTTGAGCATCTTCTAATTAAGTTATGTCTAATAGCCTTGAGTATAAATTCTCATTTAATTCCATGTATTCTTTCATAAATTTATAGGTAGGAAATATGAGGATAATATATAAGACAAGCTTTAACCCATACACCAGTAGAAATGATGAACATTTGAGGGCCTAGTTATATGATGTACTATCAACCCAAAGGTCATATTTTAACACTGAGTGACATTCCCAGGGATCATTATATTAATATTTATTGATCACATTGACCATTTTATTATTTTTATATTATTTCAAACCATTCCCTTATAGGTAGTAGTTAGATGGGAATCTTAAAGAGACTCCATGTTCATAAGCCCATTTAGTAATCTTAAAAGACTAGAATGCAGGTCCATTGTCACAAACCAGTGATACATGTGTGCCAAATTAGTTGATTATGTTTTATTCAAATAATTTTATCACCTATTTGGTAGTGTTATTATTTTTAGTGGTGATTCAATCCACTTTATATCATAATCAATAGTTGTAATCATGAATTTTTTGTTGGCTGAGGAGTTTGGATTGATAACTATTGACTATTCAAGTCACCTTGATCTCTTGACACATGATGTGCTTGGGACAAGTTAGTTTTTTACCTTTAAGAGGCCTATTTGGGTGGTTTTTAATGTAAAAATGTGTGTCAAAGGTCTTATCTGAGGTCTTTAACCTTACCAAGTCTCATTTTATGACTAAAATCATTCATTCCCCCCTCAATACAAAATTTTATTAGAATGCCTAATAAGTTATTTAGTAGTGTCATATTATTATTTAAAGTCCTATTAAATCACTTCTAATGTGAAATAGGGTTAAAAGGTATTAAAGGCACTCATGAGGTCATGAAAGTGTTAAAGGGTGTTAAGTTTCTCATTAGGTCATTTTAGAAGGGATGAAACATTTTATAAGGTTACATACAGTTAGTTGGTGATTTTAAACTACTTAAAAGCTCTCAAGTTTGGAAAAAATATCAAATAATGCATTTGACTTGGTTTTACCTCAACTCCTATTTATTAGTGGACTTCTTCATCTCTGAACATGAGAAGAGTGCATCAAACCATTACCTATCCCTAAGCTCTTATTCATGGCATCCATATTATTCAAGGCCTTATGAGAATCATCAAAACAAGGTCTACATATGAAGAGATAGGTCAAGAGTAGAGGTGGTAGTCAAAACAAGCCTAAACATAGGATTTATAGATGTAGACAAGGTTTCCCATGAAAATGAGTGTTTTCAGGTCTTCAAGGGTCTATAAGACTTTTAAGAGAAAAAGGTAGAGATGATATAGTCTTCTTAGAGATAAAATGCATATTATCCATGTTATTTGGGTCTTTAATAAGGAAACCTTCATTTTGTAGTCTAAAAGAACACAAGTTGTAGTTATTGATGTATTTGCATGGTCTTCCAGAGATCCTAAAGCATAATAAGGTTTTGTGATGGCAAGGAGACCATTTATGATCAATTGATGACCCTTAATTAGACAACATAATAATAAAATGATAAGGCATATCTATAAGACTATGTTTGTAGGGTTTGTGTGTAAGAGACAATCATATCCTAGATTCATTCTACAAGTACATCATCCATAAAAGGTCTTGGATGGTGTTAGGAGGATTACAAGGATTCTATAATTGATGTTTAGATTGATTGAGAAATAAATAAACATGTCACTTTAAGAATAAGATGGCAAACATGTCTAAAACCCCTTTAAAACCCTAACCCATGTAGAGATCTTTTGTATGGTTTTAAATCCTAAGAAGCATCAAAACAAGCTTATGGACTTTTACTAAGATTTTTAAAAGTGTGGTGATTAAGTTGTAAGAACTCAAATCATGATTTTAATATGGAAAAATTATTTTAGGTAGTTTTCAAGGCTATAAAGTTATCAAGAACTCATCTATAGGCCTATAAACAAAGTAGGAAATTAATAGCATGATAGAGGGTATTCATGATGATATAGTTTATTGCAAGGGGTTTTTAGGTCTGAATATTGTATATGCAGTTTAGAGAGAGTCTTTCATATAGGTTTAAATCATTATTTCAAGGGTGAAACAAGTCTACAAGTATCCATGGATGCTTGAATGCCTTCAAGGTCATCCAATATAAATCATAAGGTTTTCAAAATTCAAGACATCTACAAGTCTGTAGACCTTTATAAAGTATTAGATGAGTTTCTTATTAGTATTCATGAAGATAAGGGTGAATATATCAGTATTCAAAAAGAGAAGGGTGAAAAGAAATCTCCAAAGACTCCATCAATAGGCATACAACATTATATGGTCTCAAGATTCTTTTTAAATGTTGAAAGATAGATTTTCATGAGGATTAAGCCTTCAATAGAGGTAAAAAAGGCCTGTAGTCATGATCTAAGGATTTCCAACATGTTTTCAAAGGATTTTTATGGTTTTAATGGTCTATATGAAGGTTTATGAAGACATTAAAACATGTTCATGATGATACACGTATAACAATGAAGAGAGAGAGAGGTTTCTAAGCATGACCAAGGCTTTAAAACATCCCTCGTCTATGATAAACCCTCCACACAAGCTTGCAAGGTAGGGAAACTAATACATATAGTCTTAAGAGGTCTACAAGTTGAGGAGTTATAGAATTTAGGGGAGGTTTATTTATTCTCAAGGTGGAAACATGATCTTAGAGTCCTCAAAGAGGCTTACAGGTTAGGGTTAATATTTTCAAATGAGTTTTGGAGGGTTTCCAATGGATTTCATGGCTAGAGAGGTTCATAAAAGGTTTCAAGCTTCAAATATTCACTTGTAGGTCTATAACATTGAAAAATAAGTTTTTCAATTTGAATAAGGTTTTCATAGGCATCAAACATTCACCAATAATCTGAAGATGCATGTTTATAAGGTTCTAAGCACATTCCAATGTCATAAAGTTGAGAAATTATGATCTTAGGTCTATGGTAGGACATAGAAAGTTCCATGAAGATGAAATTCCAAGGCAATATCTAGGACATGGTCTGATATCACCTACATGTCTATATAATATGTTTCTAAAGTTAGACCTTGAACAAGACCTATAAGCTGTCATTTAATATCCAAGTCCTATGGTTTTGAGACCTAACATTTGAAACATGGTTTTGTATGCATCTAAATTCAATCATTTCATTTCTCATCATTAATATTATTAGTCAACACTAATTTTTCTTATCTAATTTATCCCCTTTAATCAATTCCTAATAATTCACCCTTTCTAATCATTCATCTAATATTCTCTTTTATATTTATTCATTCACTAACATTAGTATTACCTCACTTTTTCATTAATTCCCCTAATCATATATTAATCTTATCCTAATCTATCTTATCCATTATTTAGGAATTTGAAATTCCCATGAATTCCTACCAACCTACACTATCCTATTCCTAGGCTCTCCTACACCCCTAGTCACTAATCACCCACTTAATCCCCTACCTAATCCTAATTAATCCTTAAGAGGATTTTAAAATCCTCCAATTCTATAATCCTCTCTAACTTATCCTTCCCCATCTAGAGGCCTCTATTCTAAAGGATTTTAAGGATTTAAAAATTCCTTGGAAATTCCCCAACCATTGATCCTAATGGCCCAATATTTATTTCTAGCCATTGATTCTTCCCTCCATTTTCTGTATAAACAAGGCCACTCCTCTATTAAAACTAGAAACAATCTATGAAGCTCATGAAGTTTCCATGTTAAACTAGGGAAAAAGAATCCATTCAAGAAGCAATGACATGAACTTGAATTCATATACTAAATCAATGAATCCATAATACTTGATCATGTTAGCCATAATGTCAAAAATATGAGTCTAAGGTAATCTTAATCCAAACCTCTTGTCTTTTTATCCATTTGATCTTTGGTTTAGAGCAATTAGCTTTATGATTAGAATATTGTTTTGAATTGTGTATTCATCTATTTGCATTTGATTTTAATGGCTCTAGATCTTACATAGTTAGTTTTACATTTTGGGCTTAAATTGCATGTTTATGGTAATTTAATCTAATAGCTCAAATTCCTACTACATTTTGGTGGCCACAGTGGGAGGGAGCTCATTTTGGAATAATTTTTATGAATGTGAAGAATTGTGTAGCTTATAAGGTAGATTTAGAATAGGTCTAGAGCTTAATTTGATAATTTTTTTGTTCTTTGGTCAATTAATCATTATAACATTCAATCTCATACTCTTATATGATTAGATACTATTTATATCAGGGGAGTTGCTTGGTTGTATTATCTAACTATGTATTCTCTAATTTATTCTAGATAATTTGTGAAAAATAAAGAGCATATTATTATTTCAAGATCAAATTTTGTTGCTAGTTTCAAGGATGCATATAGTTATTTTTGAAAATATTACTACTCCATCATACAACCTTTCATTTCCTTTATGCGTTCTATTCTGAGCAGAATGGAATTATAGTTTAATAACTATCTATTCTTGTTAGTATTCTACCTTCTTTCATATATTTTATAGTCTCTTTTACATTACAATAAACTATGTTTATTTTACACACTTAACCATGATCTTTGTAGGCTTTACAAGCTTGTTATTTTGTTAGTCTATATGTTTACATTGAAGGGACCATTTTGAGACTATAAAAGCATGATTTTGATCTAAATATACTTTGATTCATACTTAACATGGTTACATATCTTATATTTTGGTTAAGGCTATCAATAATGCTAGAAAAAGTGCTAAATTGACTAGGTAAGACACAATAAATAGATCTTGATTTGAGCCATGATGTTTGATATATAGTTTATTATGAATTTATAGTAAGCTAAACTAATTGTCTATGAATATTATATGCATAGTATTTCATATATTTTATGTATAGTCATTTTGTTAAATATATTTTTCCCCTATTATATGTTTCATCAAAACCTTGATTGATGCCTATACCTAGTAAGCATATTGAAAAAATCAGCTAATAAGCAATAGATATGTTTATCAGGGTGACTATGTAACTACAAGGCCCAATGAAAATCCACCTTCCTATTATGATTTTATGGATGTCTTAAATAGTATTCAAAATCCATATTTTTGAGTTGAGTGCCATAATTTTTATTCCAAATTCCACATTTACACCATGTCTTCACACACATGCCCACAACCACATATTTTATCCTTCTGTCATGTCACCACCATACATATTAAATGTTGATTATTAAAAAAAAAATTTGGCTGAGTGAGTGTCATTGAGTCTAATCATACATGTAGTTAAATTTTTTTATGAAAATATTATGGTTATAAAAATTTACACCTGATGCTTCCACTATCTTTCCTATTATTTTGATTGAATTTAAAATTGACACCTATGCCAATAGATTTATAGATAATTTAAACTACATGAAATTATCAATTTCAAGTCAATCATTCCAAAGATAGTGATATTTTTTGGCCCAATCCCAAAAAAAGGACTTTATTTATATCTTTTTCAAGTTTATATTGTGTTAGTTATTAATTAATGCACAATTGATTGGTGTCTATCTAGTCTATTTTAGACTAAAAATAGTCTAGTTAATAGTCTATAAAGTTAGTCTAGATTAGAAAAGGATGATACTTAGTAAAAATTTATAATTTTTAATGAACCTAGAGTAGTGCCTCAATGTAAAATTTCAATTTAGACACCTAGATGACACTATTTTTGGATTGGGTCAAGATATCCATAATCACCTTGGACCCAACCTAATTTTCTTTAACTACTCTCCTTATCATGACCTTGTTGAAGTGACCCAAGTGGACCTCAAACTCACCTCTATCAGAAGTGTGCCATCTAAATGGAATAACAAAAAGTTATTGACTTCATTTAAGTAATTTAACATCTTTTCCCTCCTTTTAGAGTTTTCATGACCATCGACACCATTGACAAGTATTCATTAATTAAAGCTCTCATGCTTTTGACATAGGTCTCGTATAAGTTGAGGTCATAGAGAGGCATGAGATAAAGCTCTAAGAACATGCATTTATTAATAACCATATCAATATTTTTACACTTGATGTCCATGAGAATGATCCTCTTCAAATAAGCCTAGGATCATTTTAGGTACTCCTTGCTTGAAATTAGTATCATGACTACTTCCACTAAAGTTATGAAGAGCTATAAGAGGGCATCTTTTACCTAGTCAATTAATTTTATAGGGAATGTGCTCTTCACCTAAAATAAAAGAAAATATACCTAATAATTCATGTATATAAGATTTTTATACATGTCATGAGTGACCCATAACATAGACATTAGATCCTCAGTAACCCTATCCTCTTCACTAGATGTTCTCACTTTTATGAGAGAGAAGAGGTCATGCTTGGTCTACCATATCACTGGATCTCCTAATTGAGGAAATTTTTAAGTGAGTATCATCCTAATGTTTATTGAGTTCCTATATAAGTCCCACTAAACTTATATATAACTCTAGAGAAACATCTCAAGCTCATACGATCTTATGATAACTACTAGAGTAGAAGGTGGTGTAGGTAGGGTGGTAGAGATATAAGTGGAAGGTTGAAGATTGTGAGGTTGAGGAAAAAATTAAGTGGAGGGAAGGAAATAAGAAATAAATGGATGAGGTGGAGGAATGGGAGGGAAAGGGGGAAGAAAAATGGGAAGCCCATCAAAACATCTAGGCATTTCACTAGTTTTGTGTCAAATTAACCTATGGGCTCATGGCACCATAGAGATGAGTGTGAAAAAATAAAGAGGAAATTTTATTGTTAAATCCAAATCCTTGAGCATCAAGGATAATAGGAAAGGGAGGCTTGGGATTCACATGAATATAAATAAGAGGATAAGGAGTAGGAGTTACCTTTTACTTCTTCTTGAGCCTCTTGTCTAGATCAGCTTGCATTGTATTAGTGGAATGAACAATGGTGGTAGTGGTGGCTAGGAATGACTAGGGAGCTTACAAAGTGACTAAAAGTGATATTAAAGTATCTATATTTGATGAAATGGTGCACATGGGTGCACTTGTCATTGGGGACACCATCATATCTATTGAAGTGAAAACACTAGGAGGTGGATAAAGTTATGGAAGGACTAACAAAGGTGCTAAAGGCTAGGTAATTATAGATATTAAAGATCCAAGGTGAGTTGTAGAGATCCCTACTAGTGGAATGGGTTGGGTGTATGGAAATTGGGATATGAGGATATTTTATATGGATAAAACTAGAGGTACCTAAGGTAATTTTGGGGAAGTCAAATTGGGGAAAAGAGGAGGCACTAAATGAGTGGGCCTGGTAGGGAAAGGTAAACCTGAGGGTGTTCCATTGGGTTGTTGAAAGATGGTGAAAGATAAAGGATGGATATATACAAATTCCTATTGTTCACATTTTGGACTTGACTTTGGGATGCTACCATAAAATCATAATACTTGTGTAGCATGAGGTCAAGTTGCCTGAATTGTAGGAGGTGGTGTAGTCAGAGCAAAGACTCAACAAGGTGAGTTTCAAAGAGGAGAGGGAGTTGAAACCCCCATTAATAGATTATTCAACTATTTTATCCTTTTGAGGTGAGGTAAATACCAATTTATATCCTTCCATCACCTAAAATAGGGGCATATTAGTGGGGGCATGTCATAGAGGCATGTTATTCACATTTGTTATATTTTCTAGATTCAATAAGGGCATGCTTTGGAAGCACTTTATCCACACTTCACATTTGGTAAAATTTTTAGATTTAATAGGGGCATGCTTTGGAATCATTCTCTCCACACTTATTTATATTTGGTGATATTTTTAGATTCAGTGAGGGTATGCTTTAGAAGCATGTTCTCCATATTATTCAGTATTTGACACACTTAGATTTAGTGGGGGCATGTTTTAAAAACATGTTATCCACATTGACAATTATTTTAGTTTTTATATTTCTCCATATATAGTGGGGGCATGCTTTAGAAACACGTTTCTATGCTTGCATAGTTTTTTAATTATTCAAAGTAGACAATTACATGATTTGGATTCACAGTTGTGGCTGAATTCTATAGATTGGTACAATTGTTATACATAGTTTCAACATGAAACATATCTAATGTGTATATGCTATGTAATTTTTTCCTAATATTAAAAAATAAAAATATGTTTTAAATTTCAAAACACTCTTAGGAACTGTCATCACTCATGAGGATGGATTGTTATAGATTGTATTGATCCAATCTACTGTAATAGTTGGATCACTTTTGGTATGGTTAAGGTGATTAAATCACTCAATCTTTCTACATTTTTAAGTTAGACTTGATTGTATACTCTATCCTCACCATTTGATAGTATGATTTTTTTTTTACTCATTCTCACTAGGTTATAAGTATAATTAGGTTGCATAGTTGAGCTAACCTTAATTTTTGGGTGGCAACTCACCCTTTCTCTAAGGTTGGGGGCATGTGCCTTCTAATATCTCTCTCTCTTTCTATTTATATATATTCACTTTATAGATTTATATTTTATTCCTAATATTAATTTCATAACTTTATAATGATACATATTTCAAATCAAGTTGCCAATAGATAAGGCAGTTGCATCAATACACATGTGTCTTCCTAAACCTTTCTCTTTAAATTTCAATCGTTTAAAATATTTTCAATTAAAAATTTTATGAACTTATTATGTACTATAACATGCTCTTGGTTGAATTTAAATAACTATAAAATCACTAAATTTGGACTTACACAAAGGTAAGGTGTTTTATACACACATAGGTACACATTTATTCTAATTTAAACCAATAATTTCATTACTAAATTAAAGGGGAAAAAATATAGATGATATTTATGGATTAAATAACACCTCAGTCTTGTACACTTGGAAAACTTAGACCTTGGTTGTTCCTCTTATTTATAAACCTTTCACACATTTAAAAGTCTCACTTATACTCTATCTTGTGCCCCTTATCCTATCTCTTAGTCCAACTAGTCTTATGTTGATGATTGAGACCTTACATATTGACTAGAGTGATTAAAACATGCTTATCCTCTACCTATGAAAGTTCTTAGTCTGTACCTACTTTCCTATTCCTTCGACACTAGCATCTTGGTTAGACATCTATGTCTATATAGGTGTCTAGTGCCTTAAAGTCATCCAATTTTCAAATAAAACATATCCTACTAGTCGACCTAAGTGCTTTAATGTAAGTTATTTATCCAAAGGGATTAATATAAATATAATATCAACCCTCATTCATTCCTCACCTAGAAACTCATTACCTACTCACCTCAAAACTTATAAAAGGCATTCAATCAAGCACTCAAGTGAGTAAAGCTTCACTATTTTATCCTATTTCCATATCAATCATAGGGATGACACATACGTAGGTCTAAATTATTGAAGGAACAAATGAAGAGATATATTTTTTGAGTTACAATCTAGGCCACTATTGTACTTGCTTTCCATATATTACTTAATTAACACACAAACCAACACATAGAGGAGAAATACATTAGTCTAAGGGCCTCTTCAAAGTATTGGATATATAGTAATCACTCATTAATAAAGGGGTATTTGGGGTCATCTCGAATCCATATTCCTACTAACCCATTTTTCCTAATGTGACTATAAAGATGAAGAACTAGGGTTTTTTCAATTTATTAAGGAGAAATAGTCATGACCTAGGCCTAAATGCACTAGAAGGAAGGTGAAGATAAACCTATAAGAATCAAGGTGGTTAAATATTTTTATAGTAGGTATTTCATATAAGATACCTACATCTAGTTTAGATAATATTGTCAACATTATTAGCTTAGGCTAACACTAGTGTCTATAGCTCCAAAGACACACAATCTAGAATCTGGTGATAATTCTAGTATCTTCTTCTAGTCTGCTTCCTACCTATTCTAGATCTAGAACTATGTCAACATCATAGTAAACTAACTACACTATTTCATTTTCATTTCCATATCTAACATAGTTTTACTTACTATTTTTAGCCTATCTTAATTTAATAAATTTAGAATATATTATATCTAAGTTTAACATATAATTAACATACTATAGAGAGTTTATCACCCTTGTAATCTATAATATCTCTATCCTATTTAACCCTAGATAACTCAAATATATATTTTTAGGGTTTAAGGTAGTTATCAAAGATGTCTTTTCTTAGCTAATATGTGATCTCCTACTAAGAAAACCAATCTAGATCTTGGTGAGGTAAACAAAGAGGGGACCTATGAAAACCTACCACCTAGATGATGGTATCATCCCTTTACTACCATTAGTCAATGATAGGAGAAAGAGATTACTTTATTTCTTTAGATATTTAGGGCATGGATACCCCATTAACAACCATATAAACCACCAAATAGAAAGACTCATAATTTCTTGGATGTGATTATGATAATGGTGGACATATAGTTTATAAATCACCATATGGTCCATTGCATCCTCGATAGTCCAAGGTGGAAAATTAGAGGTAGTACTATAGATAGTGCATAAAATATATCTCATCATATAAAAGTTATCATTGTTATGGGATTATATGATATGGTGCACTGATAAGAAGTTGATGACTCTCCTGAGGTCTAGGATCTCCTTACCCTTAAGGATGATAGAAATCATGGTGACCAAAAAAAGATCAACATGAAAGAAGTCACTTTCACCAAATAATAAATCAAGTAGGATCATCCCTACACACCCTACTTGAAGGTGTGGACTACGTAAGGATCAATGCCTTCTTTTTTTGCCCACTTGACATCA
The DNA here is from genome assembly GCA_037957365.1 of Torreya grandis. Taxonomy (NCBI): domain Eukaryota; kingdom Viridiplantae; phylum Streptophyta; class Pinopsida; order Cupressales; family Taxaceae; genus Torreya; species Torreya grandis. The sequence goes on along the minus strand of JARHVA010003484.1, from coordinate 679,172 downwards.
GGGTTCTCTACCCAATCCTTCAAAACCTCATAAATATAATAAGTTTTAGCCCATGCATTGATCATGGCTGATTCATAGGTGATTTTGAACTCCAAGAGGTTATATTATGCCTTTAAAGTAGCTCCCTAGATATCTATAATTATATGTTGAGAACTTGTAGATTACAAAACATCATTGGCACCATCCTGCACTTGCCTAGATATGAGGAGCATATTGACAAAAAGGTTGACACAGGGGAAAAACTATAGTTTAACCACATATTTATGAAATTAACATATTTATTAATCCATAATGGCATCTTAGAACTCGAACTCATCTTCCTCATTTCTGGAGGTATACTTGGGCATAACTTAAATCACTTAGAGTATTTCATTATAATACTTGAAGTGGGTAATGTTCTCATAAAAAGTGGTGTATTTATATTTAGGATCAACCTTGGGGTTAGAGGATGAATAAGACATAATGGAAAGGGGAATTCATGATAGTAGCTAATTCTAAGAAATGAGGGCATAGTGGGCACATGAATGAGCTAAAAATGGGGAATCAAACTCTAAGAAATTAATAGTGAATAATGATAAATCAGCTTTAATTAGGGCACTTATATGGATGTGCACATATCTCATAAATTTATGGTGTTTGGTGGCTCACCCAATTTGAACTCAAAATTTATTTGGTCATATAATCCACCTATTCATTTATTGATATGCAATTAACTCAAGAAATTCAAATATACATCACCTACTAGATTTGGTGACTATGATGAGACATTTCAAATCATATAATCAAGAACTAATTCCCCATTTAGTTAATGAAATGAGTGTGGTAAGCACACAATTAATTTTCCATCATGGTATCCTAGTTTACTTTAGCTCATGTCAAGTGTCTATCTCTAGTTGGTCATGCATGTGGCTAGTGCCATCTAAGTGTTGTTGGGTGTCCCGATTTACCTAATTGAGAGATATAATGGGCCACTTGGAACATCAGGGTGGCACATGAAATTATTAATAGTCTTTAAAATTTATTTTACTCTTTCATAACCATCTTGAGGATCCTAGTACTTTTATGATAATTTTTATGAAAGTGTTACATGACATGATCTAATATGTCAAACTCTCCTAGGATATGACATCTATGACAAGTTCAAGAGAATAAAAACATTGATATCATCCACATGGAACTTACTCATTTGGTTAGGTTCTCCTAAGCTTTGACATCTTTTATAGGTCTAAGATATTAATAGTTCTGATAGTATCCACATGGTGTTTCCTCATTTGGTTAGGCTCTCTTAGGATCTACCATCTTTGATATGTTTAAGAGATTGATAAATTAACAAGATCCATGTGGTTATTCCTCATTTTATTGGGATCTCCAAAGATCTAACATATTTAATAAGTTAGAGATACTGATAGATTTGATAGGATCCATTTGATGATTCCTCATTTGATCTAGCTATCCCAAGCTCTAACATCTCTGATAGGTCCAATAAACTGACATCTCTAAGAGCTAAATGACATGGCCCTTCCTCAATTATCAATATTTTATGTAATATTTAAAAATAATGACTAAGCTAAAATAAATCCACATAAATAATTATAAGCTTACCCACCTACCAATAAATATTTAATAAGTACTGAGTAGGACTTTGAGAGAATATAACTCTAGGAAAACCAAACATGAGTCTAAATCTATAGAAAATATAGTTAGCATAATAAAATATTTATAAGTACAAAAAATCTCATATTATCATTATACCATAGTAAGGACTTGGCTAGTTTTAAACATCAAAGGATTTAGGGATCTTTAGCAAGGGCCAACTCTTCATTACAAACTTTGTTCAATGATCGACAAACTAAGGCAAAATAGGAGTTAAGGAATGCTAAAGGTCTAAGGCTAACATAGAATGGATTGAAACTATAGGAAGCCTTAAGTTAATAATTTTTAGAATGGTCCTTGACCTTTCAAATAAGTGGTTTTTTTGCCACAATAAAAGTTGACTTTATAGGGAAAACACTGCTCTAGTGTTTATAACCCAAACTATGATCATCCAATATTGAACATAGAGATAAGCAAGTTGAACTCTACCTGATGAAAATTGAGTATGAAAATATCTCAAGTCCATTTTAATAATTTACATACTATAATATGACTCCTTCCAAAGCTATTTTGTGCATTAGTGGGAGATTTATTTTATTTGATGAATTTCTTTGGTAAGCTCAAGTATATATGGGATATTAAAATATTTATGAAGGGGTATGTATTTAATATAATTTTTGGTTGAGGAGGGAGGGATTGATAATTTATCTATTGACATATATGAATCTATAGCACTAACAAAGATGCTTTTGGTCTCACTTCTATCCTTGATCCATTAATATCTAGGTAAAAAAGCCTATGATGGAGATTTTAAAAATCACCCTTTATGAGAAAGAAAATTAATATATATTTTTAAAATTTAAAATTCCTTTGATATGACATTTTATGTTTGATCTATGAGGGTTGGAGACTAGTGTAGCCAATACTAGCCTTAATAGGCTTCCAATATCTAGACAGCCTTTCAATTATTTAATTATTCATAGTATCCCTTCTTTTTTCTTTTGAAGTGTTTGTGATGGCATTGTCTAGAGTAGAGATTTTATAATTTCACTTGATCAATGATAATTATTGGCATTTTATTTTATCAATATTTCTTATAGGCTTACTTATCTTATTACTATGTTCAATACTAGAGGTTCACCTTCTATTTCCCAATTTTGGCACTAGTTTTCACTATTCTATCATCCTTTAGAGAATTCATAACTTTATCTAAATTTAGTTATTTTTATTCAATCATTGGGGTGAGGAAATTTTTTAATGATGGGAAAAATAATATAAAAACTACAAGTAGGTAAAAAACAAACACAAAACAAAAAATTGAAACAAACAAATAAAGCAAACACTCAATAGAAGTAAAGAAATGATGAAAGCATACAAAAAAATAAATATAACTAATCTAAACTTAATCCAATATATAAATTACCACCCTTTCCAAATTTATTTAGAGATTGCATTTGAAGGGACAATTGAAAAGTAGTACTTTAAGAGCTAACAATTCATAGGCAATAGGAGGTTGTTACCTTTGAGGTCTTTGAGGTGGAATACATTATGTTCAAATATCTTAGAAATATGATACATGCCATTACAAAATGGGTATAAATTGGAGTGATATCCTTTATTTTCATGGGATTTATCCCATAGTAGTACCAAATCAAATATTTTGAAGGAATTCTTTTTCACCCTCTTATCAAACCACCTTTTAACTACAACCTAGTGCTTAATGAATTTTTTAGGGCCTCTTTTAGAGCATCTTATAATTGGATGATGTATAATAGACTTGAGTATACCTTATCATTTCATTCCATATATTTTTTCATAAATTTATAGTTAGGAAATCTAAGGCTAATTAGGAAGATAAGCTTTAACCCATACAATAGTAGAAATGATGAACATTTGATGGCCTATTTATACAATGTGTGATCAGCTAAAAGTGAATATTTTAAAACTAATTAACATTACCAAGGACTCTTATCTATATATTTATTGATCAAGCTTACCAATTTCTTATTTTTATATTCTACCAAACCATTCCCTTATGGGTAGTAGTTAGATGAAAATCTTGTGCCAAATTAGGTGATTATATTTTATTCAAATATTTTTATCACCTATTTGGAAGTATTATTCTTGGTAGTGTTTACTTCAGTCTAATTTATGCCATAATTAGTAGTCATAATCATGCATTTGTGGTTGGTTGAGGAGTTTAGATTGATAATTATTGACTATTCAAGTCACCTTGATCTCTTGACACATGATGTGATTGGGATAAATTAGTTTCTTGCTAAGATAAAATGAGTATCATCTTATCAATAACTTTATGATGATTATGTTGGTCCAAGAATATGTATGTTTGGATTCATTGAGGTCCCTTGAACATTTTTCTTCACTAGAGGAGATCTAACAGTCATTATCTAAGGTTATGATTACATTACTCTTATAGGAGGCCTATTGGAGTAGTTTTGAATGTAAAAATGTGTATCAAAGGGTATATATGAGATATTTAACCTTATCAAGTCTCATTTTATGAATAAAATCATTTAATTCCCCCTTAATACAAAATATTATTAGAATGCCTAATAATTAATTCATTAAGGTAATATTATTCTTTGAAGACCTATTCAGTCACTTCTAATATGAAATATGGTCAAAATGTATTAAGGGCACTCATGAGGTCATGAAAGTGTCAAAGGATATTAAGTCATTCATTAGGTTCATTTTATAAGGGGTAAAACATTCTATAAGGTTTCATAAAGTTTTTTGGTTATTTGAAACTCCTTACAAGCTCTCAAGTCTGTATAAATTATCAAATAATGCATTTGAATTGATTTTCCCTCCACTCCTATTTATTAGTGGACTTATTCATCTCCTGATATGGGAATAGTGAATTAGACCATAATAAAACCATTACCTATCCCTAATACTTTAATCATGGCATACATATTGTTCAAGGTCTTATGATAAGTATCAAACAAGGTCTAAATGTGAAGAGATAGGTCAAGAGTAGAGGTGGTAGTAAAAAAGAAGCTTAAAAGTAGGATTTATAGATGTAGACAATATTTCCCATGAAAATGAGTGTTTTCAGGTCTTCAAGGGTATATAGGATTTTTAAGAGCAAAAGGTAGAGATGATATAGTCTTCTTAGAGATCAAATGCATATTATCCATGCTATTTGGGTTTTCAATAAAGAAACCTTCATTTTGTAGGATAAAAGAACACAAGTTATAGTTATTGATGTATTTACATGGTCTTCCAGAGATCCCAAATCATAATAAGGTTTTGTGATGGCAAGGATACCATTTATGATCAAGTGACGACCCTTAAGTGGACAAAATTAGAATAAAACCATAAGGCATATCCATAAGATTGTGTTTGTAGGGTTTGTGTGCATGAGACAATCACATCCTATATTCATTATATATGTGCAAGGTCTATAAAAATACTTGGATGGTGTTAGGAGGGTTACAAGGTCTCTATAAGTGATGTTTAGATTGATGGAAAAATAAAGAAACATGTCACTTCAAGAAGAAGATGGTATACATGTCTAAAAGCCGTCTACAACCCTAACCTATGTAGAGATATTATGGATGGTTTTAAAGCCTAAGAAGCATCAAAACAAGCTTGGGGAATATTACTAAGATTTTTAAAAGGGTGGTGATTAAGTTTTAGGAACTCAGATAATGATTTTAATAGGGATAAATTATTGAAGGTAGTTTTCAAGGCTACAAAGTTGTCAAGAACTCATCTATAGGCCTATAAACCAAGTAAGAAGGTTTCTATAATGATAGAGGGTATTCATTATGGTCTAATTCATTTCAAGGGGTTTATAGGTCTAAATATTGTTTGTGAAGTTTATAAACAGTCTTTAATATTATCCTTAGAAATTCCCTAACCATTGATTCTAATTACCCAAGATTAAATTATAGACATTGATTCTTCCCTCCATTTTCTATATAAATAAGGCCACTCCTCGATTGAAAATAAAAACAATCTATGGAGCTCATGAAGCCTCCATGTTAAACTAGGGAAGAAGCATCCATTAAAGAGGCAATGACATGAACTTGAATTCATATACCAAATCCATGAATCTATAATCCTTGATCATGCCAACTAAAATGTCAAAAATATGAGTTTAAGGTATTCTCAATCCAATCCTCTTGTCTTTTTATCTATTTAATCTTCATTTGGAACAATTATCTTTAGGATTAGAATGTTGGTTTGAATTGTGTATTCATCTATTTACATTTGATTCTAATGGCTCTAGATATTACTTAGGTAGTTTGACATTTTGGGCTTAAATTGCATGTTTATGGTAGTTTAATCTAATATCTCAAATTACTAGTACATTTTGGTGACCATAGTGGGAGGGAGCTCCTTTTGGACTAATTTTTTAAAATTTGAATTGTACATCTTATAGGGTAAATTTATAACAAATTTGGATCTTAATTTGATAATTTTTTTTTTCTCTCATCAAATAATCATTATAACATTCAATCTCATACTCTTACATGAATAGATCCTATTTATATTAGGGAGTTGCTTTGTTATATTATCAATCTATGTATTCTATGATTTGTTCTAGATAATTTAGAAATAATAAAGACCATATTATTATTTTAATATCAAAATTCATTGCTAGTTTCAAGGATACAAATTTTTTTTTTTGAAATATCGCCACTTCATCATATAACTTTTCATCTCCTTTATGCATTATATTCTGAGCAGAATGGAATTATAGTTTAATAACTATCTATTCTTATCAGTATTCTACCATGTTTCATATATTTTTTGGTCTCTACTGCATTACAATAAACTTTTTTTGTTTTACACACTTAACCATGATCTCTATAGGATTTACAAGATTGTTATTTTGTTAGTATATATGTTTTCATTGTAGGGACTATTTTGAGACTATAAAAGTATGATTATGATCTAAATCTACTTTCAATCATACTTAACATGGTTATATAGATTATATTTTGGATGAGGCTATCAAGAACACTATCAAAAATGCTAAATTTATTAGGTAAGACACAAAAAATAGATCTTGATCTAAGCCACACCATTTGATATATAGTCAATTATGAATTTACAGTAAACCAAACTAATTATCTATGAATATTCTATGCATATTATTTCACATATTTTATGTATTTTTATTTTTTTAAAATAATTTATGCTCATTATTTTATGCTACATCCAAGCCCTAGTTGATGCCTAGACCTGGTAAGCATATTGGAAAAATTAGCTAATAAGAAATAGATACGTTTATTAGGGTGACTATGTAGCTATAGGGCTTGATGAAAATCCACATTCCCATTATGATTTGATGGACATCTAAAATCATGTTCAAAATCCATATTTTTTGAGCTGAGTACCATACTTTTTATGCCAACTACCACATTTACACCGTGTCCTCACATGCATGCCCATAGCCACATATTTTATCCTTCTATCATGTCACCACCATACATATTAAATTTTTATTATTAAAAAATAATTTTGGCCAAGTGAGTGTCATTGAGTTGAATCCTACATGTAGTTAAAAACTTTTATGAAACTGCTATGATTATGAAAATTTACACCTGATGCTTCTATTGATGCATGAAAGTGCATCATAGGGTTTATATAGTGTTTAAAATACTTCTCATTATAGATTCAAAGAATCTATTACATGAGTTACTGGTTTTGATATTCCTAATATCTATGGTGGAGTAGTTGCCAAGCTATATAATTGTTCAAAAAATGAATATGTAAAATGGTTGTTGGGAGAAACTGTGGTCTTAGATCTTTAATGAGAGATGAAAATAATTTTTACTAGGTCTAATGAATAATGATCAAAACTTAAAGTCTAAAACCTAATCTAGTATGAATATTTACAATGAAAATGTAAACTATAGTGATTTGATCAAAAGAAAGAGAAAATAGGCAGGATAGGGTAGAAAATAAGGATGTTTTTGTTTTGAGTCCAGACATCATGACAAAGCTTAAATTTCATCAAAGACATACATTAAACCAACATCTGAATTAAAATTACCAAAATCACAAATCCTATCATATACCAGGAAAATGTCTAAGGATATTTGGAATAATGTAAATAAGAACTCAAATTCACTTTAAGGATTTACTTCCATAAGAAAATTGTATTAGCACATCTTCAAGAAAAGAAAGGAAAATGAAATAAATCTAAAATATTTCAATCAACCTAGCATAAACTCAAATTGACAACTCTACATTAATATATGCACATATAAAATTCATATAAGTAATGCAAATATAAACATCAAACCATATACTTGAGGAAGCAACCATGATAACAAACACACAAACAAATATGAGACAATCTTTGCAGAATTCCCTTACTTGCATTACTTGCTCCAAAATTTATATAAAAGTTTTACTCTAAAAACTTCCTCCACTTTTACAATGATAATACCTCCTTTTATATAAGACTTATGAGCTATGCTGGTTAATTATCCAATTATCAAGGACAACTATCTTTATACAATATTTTAGAATTAATGACAATTTGCAGGTGGATTAACCTATAAGCCATGTGTGTTAAAAATTTCACATGCTTTTACAAAATAGAATCTTCTTTCAAAATGATTTACATAGTTTCTATATAAGATAATATTCTAAGTCAACTTAGTTGACCTTGAGATGCCCTTGAAGTTGTAACTTATTAGTTTTTCTCCAGGATCTTAGATAAAGACTTCCTTAATGCTTCTAGTATTTCCAATTTTCTCTTCTATTGACAAAACCATATCTAAGATACATTGGTTATTTGCCCCTATAGTTCCTTGGCTTTTATTCTTTACCTCCTAGATGAATTTAGTAGACCCATGTTGGAACTCTTCATTAGTTATCATGCCAATAGGACTAAGGATGGTTGGATCCTTGATCAAACCTCCTAGTATGTGCACTATTCTATTCTCTAACTATTTGAAGTCATTAAAAATATATTCCATGTTTTTTGACCATTTACTTATATCCTTTATCTTCTCCATTAAGATAATCATAACCATATTCAAATGTGGTAGGCTGATTGTTTTAACCTTAGGTGTCTAGCTTTTTGTCAATATCTTGATCAATTCTTTCACCTTCTTATCTGAAGCTTGCCATTGATTGACTTTATTCATATCCATGAAATGTTGTTTGTTTACCACATCCAAATTAGACCTTACAATTTTTAAGGAACTAAATGAATCACATATAATTGCTTCAAACTTATGGATAATATCTCTTAGAATTGATAGAATATACTACTCTTCCTAGCTCTTTTTCTCCTGCTTTAGCCCTTTGATGGTAGCTTGTACCATTTTTTCTTGAGATTGAGCTAGTTTAAGAACATATTCAAATGTAAGGACTTTCCTAGGTCTTTGTTATTTCCTTTGAGTTAAATGATTCAAAGGTTCCACCTTTTGATGCACAACCTCTTCTCCACCTTCTATGATTAGTGCCTTAATAACCCTTTACAAACCTATAGTATTTGGATGAACTCTTAATCCAACTGAAGATTAGGCCACATGTGAGACTAGGACCTTTAATTTTGATTGGAATATTTATTGACTTAGAGTAGCCAATATTTTTTACTTCTTCTTGTAAGGCAATGATCCAAGGATTCAAATCTTATTGCATATGTATGCATGTAGTCTTCAACATAGCCCATGGATGATAAGTGGGTAAATTTTATAACCTTGGTTCATAAATAAACCATTTAAGAATAATTGGTCCATATATGATGTTCTTTTCACTAAACAAATTAAAAATTAACATTCTCTAAAGGTGGTGTAATGGTCACTTTAGGTTTCTTAGCTTTTGAGACAATGATAGTCTCAACTTTCCTCTTGGGAGGATCTATGACTATCAAATCCAATGCCTTTTTCCTTTCCCTTTTCCTCTTTAGTTTCCTCAAAATTTACCTCTTACGCCTTTAAATCTATCTCATATGTCATAGATAACATCCTCAATGTATCTTCAATAGATTCATGAGGATCTAGAGCTATCATATGAACCTCATATTGAGGTGAATTTTGCTTTGTTGTTATAGATGATTTAGGAGCTAAGGATATAGAGTAATTTATCCTAGTCTTTTATCTTCAAGATTTTTCTCTACTTGTGTATCTATTGGTGGAAGCCTAGAAGAACCAACATCTATCAAATGATACTGTCTAGGGCCTAGCTACCATATATCTTCTAATTTTTGGTCTCTATTCAATCTGGACTCAGGTTTTATGTTATGTTCCTTTAATCTCCTAGAAAATTCATAGCTTGATGATGTTTTAGTGTATGTGAAGTTAAATGAACTAGGTTCATGTTCATATATCACAGTTAAAATACCCTTGATCCTCAAATTTCCTTTACCTTTCCATAAGTTTTCCATTGCCTATGATCATCAATCTATAGGTTAAAAGACAACCCATGTTTTAAAGAAAACTCAATATGATCCCACTACCTAAAAATAATTTTACCAATTATCATGGGAAAACTATGTAGGATTCCCTTTATTTTGGTCTTACAAATTCCATCAATCCCATTGAATAATGGATATTCCACCTCTTCTTTTGCTAATTTATCAGGTATATGAATTGGTAATTTAAGAGGGGCCATTTGAGTTCCTTTAATTATTATAATAGTGAAATCAAGATACAACCATATGTATCCCATTTCCTTAATTAATTTCTTGATTAAAGGGCTTATTCTCATCATATGAATACCATTAATGGCTTCACTCATTGTAGGGTAAACATAGTCACAAATAAATTGAATGTGGTCTCTATGATTATAAATGTGCAATTTGGAATAGTCATGAGATATAGTATAGGTTCCATTGGGTGATCATTCTTTTTGATTAGAGATATTGATGGTTACACATAGGGCATCTAATAGATAAGACATCATGTAGAATCCATTCCTCTTCTTATTCTTAATTCCATATATTTTTTTGCTTAGGGAAATACTCGTAATTTCACCTAATGGAGGAACCAACATTTCTTCAATGATGAAATATACCATAGGGACCCATATTAGTTCAATATAAGTAGTATGTGTACACCCATACAAATTTTTTAGGATTGTCATGACCATTCTAACTTCAGGTCTAAATTGGCTTATAGGGATGTTCTTTGAAATATCTATAACGACTTGGTTACCTACTTATAACCATTTTCAAAAAATATCCATAATGTTATGCTTCATAGCCCATGAACTAATAGAGGTTATGTCTATCTGGGGTTTGGGAAATTTTTAGTAGGACTCAAATGAAATAGGATAAATATATGCAATTTTTGTTAATCTATGATTATAAATTAACATACCCTTGTAAATTTTAGTCTCTTTGAAAATTGGACCAAGAACATTGATATAATAAAGTACCATTAGTTTAGTAGAAACATAGTGTAATACCATCATCTGGATTGCCATAATATCATCATATAATCTCTTTTTTGGGAGGATCTCTCATTCTTTGGTTATAGCTCCCTATTTCTCAATTTTTCAAAACAACTTTGAGCAATTGTTGTCCCCTGTATTTAATGAATTAATTACAAACTCTGTGTCTTTTAAAACTCAACCTTCTGCATCTGATGATAGATATAGCTCAACCACTTACTTTAAAATATGTCCATGGGTCACCATTACTATAATTTTAATTGAATGATCCTTTTTCAAAAGATAATGTAACTGTCTTAGCTCAACATAATGAATCTGAGTATAGTTTAGGGTTTTTTTTTACATTTTAGGGATTTTTGGTGTTTACATAGAGCTTTAATGGTGGAAATCAAGTTTGAAATATGATATTTGGTGACTTAGATTGAATTTTGATCACACATTTATACCTTTGCATGCTCGGGTCCATAAGATATTTCAATATGACATGTATTCCTATGTAACATTGCCTTGTCATGAAATTCATTTATTTTAATATGTGATCATTTATCTTTTAGACATATGTCATCATCATCTCATGCCTCTTGAAGATTGATTAAAATTAATCCATCGATCTCTTTTATAAGTCTTCTAGGTTTGAATTTCACCATGACCATTGATCTTTGAACTAGGTTCACAAGATTATGCCACTTGGAAACATCACATGCTTTCTATGTACCTTGTAGATAGTCTCCATTACTTGAACCCTCTTTCACCATGTGGTATATTTTGTGTAATCTGAGCCCTTTGACTTGATGACTTGCTTCACACTATTGATCTTTATTGGAAATATGGAATGCATACCATTGATATTGATCAAGTGATTAAATATGCACTGTTGATGTATTGGATGAATTATCAAATGTGGATCATTGATCTATAGCTTATTCACTTGATTAAATGTAGACCATTGATATGTATATGATTTTTCATGAGTGTGACACTTATCACTATTATGTTTGATTCTGATATCCTTGACATTTTGACTCTGTGTTTACCATAGATTTGCTTTTTCAAGATTGAGTGCACTCCGTCGATATGGATCTTGACTTGTTGACTTTGGGGAGTCATTGGCTCATCATTAATCTTAGATCCATCCTCCTGAGATTTTGACACCTATCAATCCTATGTTTAATTTTTTTCTTATAACCAATAAAATTAAAGGAATAAAATTTTGGGACATATAAAGACTTAGTATAAACTTTAGACCAAGGTTCTAATGAATTAATAAATTCAATTAGAACTTAGGATCAAATTAAACTAGGTCTAAAATGAATTAAATTAACCCATGGAAAAATATGAATTTATTTAATAAAAACTTAGGCTAAAGAACTTAGACTAAGGTTTTTTAAATGTGATTAAACTTAGATTTAATTCATCGATTAGGAACCAGAAGTTAGGAAAAGGGTCAAATTGATCATTGAAGCATAAACCATGAATTATTGTTCATATTAACGAGGATCTATTGAATCCTGTAACATGAAAACATATAAATAAAATGTTAGAAACATTGGATAAAGTCAAAGAAACCTTATGTATTAACATTCCAATGAAAACTAAAGTAAAAAATGATGTTTGATAATGCATTTTGATCAATTTGAAAGTTAATTCATAGCACAATTTGAAAATTGAATAAGGGTCCTCATTTTAAGAAATGGTAGTATGTTGACCTCAAAAAATTCCACTGATTTTCTTATTATTTTGACTAAATTTAAAATTGACACCTATGCCAACAGATTTCTAAAAAAAATGAACTGTATGAAATTATCAATTTCAAGTTGATCATTCCAGAGATGGTGATAATTTTTATCCCAATCCCAACAAAATGAATTTATTAATATCTTTGACAAATTTAAATTGTGTCAATTATTAATTATTGCACAATTGATTAGTGTCTAGTTAGTCCATTTTAGACTAAAATTAGTCTAGTTTATAGTCTAGATTAAAAAAGGATGATACTTACTAAAAGTTTATAATTTTTAAGTATTACAGACAAGTTTGCCATCATTTATAAATATCATGTAAATGTGTTATTTTTTATATATTATGTTAGTTATCATTTAATAAAATAAAGTGTTTTTAGATAAATAGGGGTAATTTTCTTTCTAACATGACTGTCAAAGATTTAAATTAAATAAATTAAAATTATCAAACTACTCTTGATTTTTTGTTATAGGTTATCCCTCAATATAAATAAATCAAAATTGTTAAAAGGATAAAACCATTGAATTCATTTTCTAAAAAATCACCCCTAGATTTTCCAAGCCCTTAGTTTGCTTTCAAAATTGTCCTTTTGAGTGCATTTTTTAGAGTCATTTTTAGTGAATTTTGAGTCATTCCAAGCCTCTTGCAAGGCCTAAATTAATTTTGGAATCAGGGGATCCACCCCTCAACCTTTAGTTATACCCTCAAGGGTATTTCCCCTAGACTCTATAAGGGGAGATACCCCTTGACCCTAGCTACTGCCCCCAGACCCTTGCATTGTGGTCTACTTACCTAAAGAAATTATAAAGCCAAATCACAATTTTTTAGTGGTTTTTGTTAAGGCCTATTAGACTAACATTTTTTTTCTTACAGTGGTGAACCTAAAGGCTATTTTGTTTCATCTAATACCTTCTTTTATAGGTTATTATTTTGGTCTAACATTGTGTCTTGTATGTTTCCCCTAAATATTATCAATAAAAATACTAATCATTTGTGTTGTAGGTTGCCTCTTTAAAGTCACCAATCAAATTACTAATCATTTTCTTGCAGTCCACCTGTCAAAGATCCATTTTGGAAATTTTAAAATATTTTTTGAATCATTTTAATCATTTTATTACATTTTTTATATATCTCTTTAATCATTTTAATCATTTTGTCTTGTATATTCTTGCATCTTGTATATATTTCACATCTTAAATAATCAGTTAATTAATCCCTTTTGTCTGCCTATTTGTCACCCATGGGATACAATGGTGTATGATCTCATCCTTGTGTCCTTATGGTGATTCTTGAAGGATAAAAAACCACTAACAAATCCTCCCATTTTTATTTTCTAGGGGCAATGTGATGTGGAAGTGACACCCACACACTTGTCATAGTCTTAAGGGGATAGTGATAATGGATTTCACCACCATGCACTAATCTATACTCTATGTTCTGGTGGAGTATAAATATTATGGAAAAATATCATTAGGCTAAATGATTGACTCTATGTTTCTTACTCTATTTCTAAATTTTAGGAAAAAAAAGAGAAATAATAGATGAGGGGTGTGTACTTGGTTAAAACATTGTGCTCATTCATGAATAAACAAAGTGGGAGATCCTTTTTGGTAAGGAAGGACTACTTACAATAAGACCACACTAAACTAACTTATTTGTTAGATGAGTATGAGGGGTAGACTGTCTAGCAATATGCTAGATCCAAGAAGTGAAAGCTACCTTGGATGGATGCCAAATCAATCCCCTAATGATAAAAAAGTTCTAAAAATAGAAATGAAAGGTAATAAATTGGTAAGAACACAAATGCTTATGGAAGAAATAAATAGCATACTTGTTTAGTAAAAATATAGCATAGTGGGTCAATACCATGCATAAGTAGATCAAGGTTAGGTCTAGAGGATCTGAGTAGAGTCTGTAGATAGGCCAAAAATAAAGATATGATCTAATTGGGTGTAAAAGCAGATAAAATAAGAATCTATTATTTTCCTTGATAGGTGACCATCAATGATCAAGTTGATTGGTAACAATTGTCTTGATCATCAATGGTTAAGTGAATGATATGTTAGGTTGTGGAGCTAAAAGCTTCACTGATGCAAACAGGGAAGGAGGTTGCTGAGTGTCACAGTCACCGGCATCAGTTAGGCTGATCGACGTTGACCAGTGGTGGACAGGAATGCAACTGACATCAGTAGGATTTGGTCAACATCGATCACCTCCAGGTAGATAGGGATTGACATCAATCACCTGTGCGGTTCTAGAACTGTCAGTTGCATGAACAATTTGTTAACGAACTGAGTGTTTGCATGTTAAGAGCCAATTTTAGACTTGAAGCTGCGGATCTAATTATTGTAATTAGATGTCTAATTATTATATGTATGGAATCTATATAATAGACTCATGGGCTATATTATAATTTGTTTTAGTTTGAGTTGAGCAAGGTTATCTCCTTCTATGTGTGAAGAGAGTAAGGGTGTTCCTCTTAGTTCCACAAGGGTGTCGAGTGTGTATGATCAGGTTGTTTTGTAGGTGTGCTAGATCAGGGAGAAGATCCATTGGGGTACTAGTTTGGAGAATCATAAGGACTTGGTGAGGCAAGGACAAGGGTTCTTCAA
Organism: Torreya grandis; assembly: GCA_037957365.1. Lineage (NCBI taxonomy): Eukaryota > Viridiplantae > Streptophyta > Pinopsida > Cupressales > Taxaceae > Torreya > Torreya grandis. Next base: position 663,840 of record JARHVA010003484.1, on the reverse strand, counting down.
GGTGTAGAGAGATTTACATGGTAACAGGTGTGTGTGTAATGTCAAAGGAGATCTGCAGGTGGCAGTAGAATCAAAGGTGATAGCAACACATCAGAGAGCAAGAGAGGAAGGCAAGGTAGTTCCTTCCATAAGTAAGATCATTTGAGTTGTAAGTTGTTGCAAGTTCAGGGGATATCTACTTGGAGTACATTGAGTACTTAGAGTGCGTGGAACACTGGTGTATTGGTAGTAGTGGATACTGACTAGTTGGAGGTGAACACCAACTCTGTGTTTGAGTTGTGTGCTAGGACCGTAAGAGAGAGAGCTTTGAGGAAAGAATTACTATACACTTGAGGTGTGGGAAGCCTCTGAGAGGTGTGAAGAAGAAGTGGAATATTCTGTATTGTATTCTTTTCCAGATGAGTATTAATACAATTGGGTATTGTCTCTCATATTCTGTGTTATTTCTAGTTTCTAGTTACTTGTTACTTCTGGTTTAATTACGCATCTTAAGTTGCTTGTATATGGTAATCAATTGTGCTTCCATGGGTTCCTAACAGTTGGTATCAGAGTGAGGTTGTTGGCTCATAGCTTGATACCACTAACAGTTGGTATCAGAGCTAAGGTTGTAGGGAGCAAGTTTTGTGTTTGGTTACAGGTCACTCTCAGGGGTTTCTGATTGAGTGGGAGTATAGTAACGACAGAAGAAAGTAAGCTATGAATGGAGAAAATGAATAGCATGAATGGTCACTTACGGTGTTATGGAAAGAAAGAGCAGGTAAATAAAGATTGTTGGTTAGTAGTAGATCAACATGAAGAAGCAGATGTTGTAGGTGTTGCACAAGATGCTTTGGATAATGTTGAATCTTGGTTAATAGATTTTGTTGCCTCTTTCCATTTAGCCCCAAGTAGAGGGGTTGGTGAGCCTTGTCATAGTATTGGCAAAGGGGAAGTGCTGCTGAAATTGCAGGCAGCCAACACATGGGTGTTGAAGAAGGTCATGCAGGTCCCAATCTTGAAGATGCGACTAATTGCTTTAGGAAAGTTGGGTGATGAGAGATGCACAAAAACTCTCACAACAGATGCACTTGAATTAGCATGTGGTAAGAAAGCAGGTACTCTTTATCTACTTGCTTGTATTACTAATTCCACTTCTATTACACAGGTGTGGCTTTATAGGATTGGTCACATAAGTGAGAAGGGAATGGATGTTATTAAGTCAAATGGTAAGAGATCAGCTTTGGAGAGCATAAACTGAGATTTTTGTGAGCAATGGGATGCTACAAGAAAGGATTGTGTTTATTGCAGGAAAAGGAAGACTGATGTATTTGACAAACTTAAGAACTAGAAAGCCTTGGTGTTCTTAGAGGAGATGATGGATAGAGATCAGTGGATGGGGCTGGATACCTCTGAGTAGGGTGGTTTGGATAGGGTTTTGATCCATGGAGAGCTCACGGGTAAAAAGTCATCACTCACAGGCATACACAGGTACCGACATCAGTTAAGGGTAACCGACATCGAACAGATAGGTGCCAATGTTGTTCATGTGCAGACCAGAGAAGTCGGTGGTGTTAGGTAGGTGGAGACTAATTTTGATAAGATAACCGGCATTAGCAACCTGGACAGTCGCATGGAATCGATGCCGATCAGATGCAGACTGTGTGGTGACTGAGGTCGGTCACTGAGATAGATTTTGGGAAGACAACAAGCTGTCAAGGAGTCTTAAATGCCCATGGGGAGGACTAAAAGTGTAAGTAAGCCTCAAATTCATTGTTCCTCTTCTTTATACTAGTTGTTGACTGTAGAGAAAGAAGGATCTAGGAAACAGTGGGAGCATGGCATGAGCAGGATGCAGAACCAAACAGGAGATTTGGTAGGGTTGCCAGCCAGTATGAAAAGCACTGAGATGAATGGATAGCTTTGTTAAAGAATAGAGGGAATGGACATGTGAGATGGAAGGCTAGGGTATATGGTCTTGAGTAAGTTACAAGACAGTGGTATAGGTTTTGACAGGTGGATGACAAAGCAAGGCTTTAGTCAGTGTCATTATAACCATTGTGTTTGTCTTACCAGGTGGATGATGGTCATGACATTATCGTATTACTGTATGTGGATGGTATGCTAGCTAGCAGGTTCATACATATAAGGTTTTGCTAAGCTAAGGGTAAGGTTAGTTCAGTGGCATGTCATGAGGAATTTGGAGCAGCAAAATTCTTTGGCATGAGAGACATGGAGATCACAGGTTGATTTTGTCTCCAGTGGGAGCTAATGTAAATCAGGTGTTGGTGAGGTTCAATACGCAAGATGAAAAACTAGAGCACACCAAGGGCTGGACAGTTTAGTGTCTGAAATCACATGAGGTCTGGTATAGACCTAAGTTTGCCCAAGTAGTGGGTGCTGTCAGAAAGTTTGGAGCCAATCTGAGAAAGAAGCACTGGAGGGAAGTTCAGTGGATTCTCAAGTATTTGAGAGGGACCAGCAGTAGGTCAACATGCTATGCAGGGTCAAGTTCTTTTCTACATGTGTTTGTAGATGCAGATGCGACAGGTTACTTGGATGATAGGAGGTGCACCATAGGTTGTGTGGTGGGTGGTCTTCAAGGTTGAACTTGAAGAGGGATACAAGCTAGGATATAGATTAGATGGGGTACAGGTACAGGTATAGTGCAGCTATTTATCTCCAAGTGGGAGATTTTTAGTTTGTGGAGCTAAAAGCTTCACTAATGCAAATAGGGAAGGAGGTTGTTGAGTGTCACAATCATCGACGTCGATTAGGCTGATCGACGTCGACCAGTGGTGGATAGGAATGCAAATGACGTCGGTAGGAGTCGCCTGACATCGGTCACCTTGAGGCAGATAGGGACCAATGTCGGTCACCTGTGTGGTTCTAGAACTGTCGGTTACATAAATAGTTTGTTAATGAACCGAGTGTTTGCATGTTAAGAGCCAATTTTAGACTTGAAGCTATGAATCTAATTATTGTAATTAGATGTGTAATTATTGTATGCATGGGATCTATATAATAGACTCATGGGTTGTATTGTAATTTGTTCTAGTTTGAGTTGAGCAAGTTTAGGTCCTTCTGTGTGTGAAGAGAGCAAGGGTGTTCCTCCTAGTTTTACAGGGGTGCCAAGTGTGTATGATCAGGTTGGTCTATAGGTGTGCTAGATCAGGGAGAAGATCCACCAAGATACTAGTTTGGAGAATCATAAGGACTTGGTGAGGCAAGGACAAGGGTTCTTTAGGGTGTAGAGAGATCTACATGGTAACAGGTGTGTGTGCGAGGTCAAAGGAGATCTATAGGTGGCAGCAGAATCAAAGGTGACAACAACACATCAGAGAGCAAGAGATGAAGGCAAGGTAGTTCCTTCCATAAGTAAGATCATTTGAGTTTTAGGTTATTGCAAGTTTAGGGGAGATCTACTTGGAGTATGTTGAGTACTTGGAGTGTGTGGAGCACTTATGGAGTGCGTGGAGCACTGGTGTACTGGCAGTAGTGGATACTGACTAGTTGGAGGTGAACACCAACTCTGTGTTTGAGTTGTGTGTTGGGACCATAAGAGAGAGAGCTTTGAGGAAAGAATTACTATACACTTGAGGTGTGGGAAGCCTCTGAGAGGTGTGAAGAAGAAGTGGCATCTTCTTTATTGTATTCTTTTCTGGATGAGTATTAATACAATTGGGTATTGTTTCTCGTATTCTGTGTTGTTTTTGGTTTCTTGTTACTTGTTACTTCTGGTTTAATTCCACATATTAAGTTGCTTGTATATGGTAATTAATTGTGCTTCCATGGGTTCCCAACATGATAATGGTTGATATAAGCATTGATGGTTATAGTAACTAGCTATGGTTACCTATGGGAATGTGGCAGGATATTGAAGTGGAGCTAGAGGGAGGATGTCTAATGGATAGAAGGTTAAATATAAATTCTAAGAGTGAGGGGTAATGTGTAGGTGATATGATTAGGAAAAAAATACTTAATGAAGAAATGAAATGCTAAAAACAAGAAAATAATACTTGTATGATGCAAAATGAAAGCCATTGACAAGATGAATGAAATTGGATAACATAATAGTACTCCAACCTTCAAAAGTCATGTAGATAGAGTTGCAAGATCTTGGATGATTACACCAAGAAAACAAAAGAGCCTGGATGTAATTTTTGAGATCTTTTTCTCTTCTAAGAGCCCTTAATTTATATCACAACGTTACTAAGTGAGGAGGAAGGAAGTTACTAATTTGTTCTGGTATAAATATGCTAATTCAAAGATATGGTAAGCTATAAGGTTTTCATGGGAAATTTTCTATTTTTCCTATGCTTATCTTGCTTATAAATATAGTTTCTTATTTCTTAAGCTCAAATACTTGACCATCAATAGTCAAGCTAACCATTGATAGTTAGGTTGATCATCGATGGTCATACCCCTAAGCATAAAAGGATGAAAACAAGTTCTAAGTCAAGGTTTTAAAATCTTTCAAAAAGGGTGTCCTAGGTGCATTAATGAGTGTTAAAGTATAGAAGAGGTATTTTAAGGGTGAGTTAACTAGGTGAATAACTAACTAAATGTTGATAATAGGTTCAAGGTAGTTTGACATGTAAAACTAGTTGAGGGGATGTTTTTGAGTGTTTATAGTTTGCCCATTTTTATTGTGCAACTTTAGGTTAATAAGTTGTAAAACAAAAACAAACTATTGATTGATCAAGGTTTAGTTTCCCCAAGTATTGGAGGAGGGTATTCCCCCTTGAACTAGGATTTGATGAGGCAAAGATAAAATTAGGTAATGGTTTGATAGAAGGTAAAATGGAGGTCACAAGGTTGGTGATGAAAAGGTGTTGTCATTTGAAACACAAATATGTGCACAAAATGTAACTAAGTGAGAGAGTCAAAATCATGCAAAGACTAAAGTTGCCAATGTTGATAACAATAAGTTTAGGTTCTAAGATAAATGATGAGGTAACCAATCCCCAACATTAGTCATATTTTATTTGGTCACACATATCAAGTCTCCTAGATAAGGTCTATGTTTGCTTAGGTATCTAGGGTAGGAAGTGCTCCTGAGAAAAAAACATAAATAGTTGGATCACGTATGAGGTGGTATAAAATGCAATAGTTTAACATGGAAAAATTGGTCAAGAAAGTCAATCATGACCAAAGCAAGGTCATTGCAAGACATGAAAATAGGTTGGTTTAAAAAATGACCTAATGTTAAGGTGGATATGGGTGAATTGGTTAGGTGGTTGGTTGGGTAGGGAGTGGCTGAGCTAACTCCTAATGCACTAGGTAAGAGGAAGATACCTACATAGTCCCATAGATAGTGCATTTAACATGGAATTTAGGCATAATGTAGTTCTTATTAGTTGGGGGAGAGGTTTACTCCCAAATAGGTCAAGGTGTGGCAATAAATGGGTTTTCCCACTTTGGTGTACTATGAGGTTCAACTTAGGTAAAAAAGGTGATGAGTGTGGGGAACAGTGAGTATAACCATAACCATCAATGATTAAGGTTAACCATTTATGGTTAGGTAACCATCAATATTTATTATTAACCATCGATGGTTAGATAATTATAGATGGTTAGGTAGAAACCCTAAGCCATAGTAAAAAGCCAACTAGTGAAAATTATTCATTATTTTAAAATTAACTTTGGCATTTTTTACGTATTTGAGTGTTGGGTATAAGACTTGCCCATGATTATTGGAAGTATGTTGAGGTGTTGAGAAGGTATTGGTAACTATGATTGAGTGGTGGATTGAGTAGAAATGAGATAGACATTGGCAATGAACATGGTGAGGTAGCTGGACATGGGCTAAGACATCATCATTGATTGTGAAATGAGGTAGGGTCCTCATGCTTTGAAATCTAATGCTTTCCTAGGATTTTTATTTATTAAAATAGATATTTTGTGATTAGAAAATAATGTGGATAGAGAGATGCCTAAGGGTTTTTGATTTTTAGGTTTGATGAAAATGTGTGAGAAAAATAGGGAAAATAGGAAGACAAGGAGGAAAGGGAAAGCTAGTGTTGTTTTAGGAAAGGGAAAAGAAGAGGTAGTGAAAATGAGTGTAGAGGAGGGTGTGGTAGAGGAGGTTGGGGGTTTGAGGTTCACCACTGATGGACTATAGAGTTAGGTTTTATCAATGGAGCAGGGATGGGACAATGATAGGGGTTGGTGGTGGTGAGAGGGATATTGATTGGTTTTGAGATACCTTGGAGGGATTATCACCTAGAGATATAGTGTGGAGGCTATGTAGGACTTGGCCTATATGGGTTAGGTATAGATATCCCACATTAGCCTTATAGAGTTGGAGATGGGTGTTTGGGAGGCAAAATGGTGAGATGGAGTGTATCCCATTTGAGAGAATATAAAGATAGTTTGGGCTTGTGTAGGGTATTCTACCTAATTTTGCATGGTATAGGAGAGGATGTGGATTTTTTATTGCCATATCTATAACAATAGGAGGAGGAGTTAGACCATGAAGAGCTACCCATCAAAGAGAGAGATTATATAGGCATTACAACTAACTATCTTACATGGTCCTAGGGTAGATATGTGTTAGTGGATTTTGGTGGGGGGATGGGGGTTGTGGACCTATGGACATTGATCTAGCACAAGGACCAACATAGGGTGATCCTCTGGTAGTGGTGACATTGGCTATGGCCCATGCCCAGACCTAGGCCTAGATTAAAACATTATAGGGCTAGGTGGCTATATTTTAGGGCCAAATTATAACACTATAGGCATAGATGGGGGTTGTGATGGTGGAAAGGGACTAAGCATGGACCTAGGTTATCATTATGCAGGGGTGGGTAGCTAGTCTATAGGGCTAGATAGGCACATTACAAGGGTAGATTAGTATGGGTGTGGTAGGTGAAATAGTAGGAGGGCTAGTAGATTTAGTGCCATAGGCACATTATTTACCAACTATATAGGAGATTCATTATTACAAGGTGATGGTATTTGATTATTTGCCCCATGCCATGAGATTCATTAAGTACAGAGCTAACATGAGTGGTGGGGTTGTGATTGGTACCCCAAGTTAGTGGGCTACAACAATGTGTTAGACTAGGGTCTTAGGGGTACCAACACTAGATATAGGTATAGATGGGGCCAATGGATTTGGTACTCTAGGTGCAGGCCCATGCTGAGATTGTATATTTTTTGATATGTATATATGTATTTAGATACTAGCTTATGTACTCTCAATGTGAGATGTATATGAGTAAGTGATATGTACATGTATTAACACATGTTTGTGTGTGTGTGTGTGTGTGTGTGTGTGTGTGTGTGTGTGTGTGTGTGTGTGTGTGTGTGTGTGTGTGTGTGTGTGTGTGTGTGTGTGTGTGTGTGTGTGTGTGTGTGTGTGTGTGTGTGTGTGTGTGTGTGTGTGTGCGTGTGTGTGTGTGTGTCTATACACACACACACACACATGATTCAGATGATTTATATGAGGTGATTCAAATGTTTATGGTGATTATGCTTTTATGTTTTATGAGATGGATTTTTATATGTTCATAATGTGATGATTAGGACTGATGTTGATGAGTGACTTAGATGTTTTTGATGTTATATATGATGATTGTTTATGGACTTATAATTATGATGATTATTTAGATCGACATTCTTATTATAGGCATGTGCTGATATATGGTTTAATATTCTTGTTCCAGATGATGTTGTTAATTATATAGGTATATTTTAATGTGGGGACAATGCTTATGATGTATATGCTTAGATATGGTGAAAATTTAAGTAATGTACAAAAGTGATGTTACTCAATGTGAAATAAAATGGTTTGTATGATTTGTTCATGTGGATTTTATGGTTCATGATATAGTTTATGATTATGGTCTATTTTAAGAATGTTGTGATGTGTATAGATAATATTTAATGTTTTAATGAAAACACATAAAGTAAGTGTAGGTAAAAAAATCAATATAATTAGAGACAACATCCTTATGAACCAATATAATTGAAAAAAGGCCTATTGGGTTCTTTCGCCTAGACCTTGTTAAACCCAAGGTGGATTGATCTTAATGAAAATAAAACTTTCATATGCTTCACATTAGCATGATTTTAGTGAAAAGGTGTCATCATAAACATAGGGCACCAAGTGAACTCATAGTCCCTTGATTTATAGAGGGTATAAAGGAAAATGGGATGATAGGTAAACAAACAGAAAAGGGATGGTGTAGGAACTTGATGTGGATTTAATTACCCTTTTTATAGGCGACTTGAGAACTAAAACAGACAAGTCCATGTCTTTACAAGGAGTAGATTAATGGATACAAGAAGTCTACGAATATAATTTTTCATGAGAGAACTGATTGTAACCCTTTTGAAATAAATCTCTTTTGATAGGGTCATTTATTTCTCACATTTATGAAAAGGGTGAAGCTGATCAATGAGAGAAGCTTCAAATGATTTAATAAAGCTGATTATAGATTTTAAGAAGAGATTAGGTTTGACATGTTGGCTTAGCCATCCTTCAAGGGAGTGGTCTAAGTCTGAATATGAATAAGTGTTTGATAGCTATCCTTTAAAGGATCAGTCTATCTATTTTGACTTTATTTGGTAGCCATCCTTCAAAGGAGTGGTTTGTACTTAAGAAAATAGACCCAAATAATATTTTATATCCCATGTGGAATTTTTTTAATGTTATTTTAGACATGGATAGATCTATTTAAGCTTATAGGTTTACCTTTATAGGGGTAATATTTTTACCACAAAAGGTGGTTACAAGGTCTGGAAAGTGGTTTTAGGAAACAAGTGACCATGGGATTCCATCTAGTTAAAGATGAAAAGTATCCATGAGAACCATGTCATGGGCCAAGTTGTAGTACCCATGTTTAAGATTGGACTAGAATTTATGATGGATAATCACATGGGTCTATTTTAATCACATGTCCCCAAGAGGAATAGGGTAAGGGAGGTGAGAATCTCATAAACTAAGGGGCAAGCTTAAGTTAGACAACAAGGTTTATTATATCTTCCTTAACAATAGAAAGGACGTAGATACAAAGTGTTGAGAGGCTCAAGTTCTAGTTTTCCTTTAAGAGAGGGAAAATGATAATCTCCTGATCCATAATTATGGGTAATGATATAGGGTCCAAGCAAATTGAAAATAAATTTGCCTTTTTTACTTTTCTCTATATTTGTTACATGTTGGTTTTCTTTAAGGATGAGGTCTCTAATATTGAATTCCCATTCTTTTAGATGTTTATTATAAGCATGGGTGATATTATCTTGGTATACATGAAGATGGTTAAGGGTAGTAAGGCAATGCTCATCGAGAAACTCAAGGTATGCGAGGTGTTCTTGATAATAGTCATCTTCAAAAATGATGTCTTGTAAGGATATGTGAAGAGAGGGGATCTAGATTTTGAGAGGTAAGAATAGCCTCTATGCCAAAGACTAAGGAAAAAGGTGTAGCACCCATAGAGGTTCAAATTCTAGTGCAATAGTCCCATAAGGTGAATGGGATGTGTAGGTGCCAATCCCAACCTAAAGCAATTACAACTTTGGTTAGCATCTTAATGAGGGTTTTGTTGGAGGCTTACACCTATCCATTTGCTTGTGGATGATAAGGTGAGGAATGGTTGAAATTTATTTCAAAATAATCATAGAGGGCTTGAAATTTCTTATTTTTAAATGATTTTCTATTATCAATGATGATTTTGTGAGGGGACACCAGAATGATATATGTTGTGGTGATTAATGAAATTGATAATTTTTTTGGCTTTGATCAAGATAAGGGGAATGGATTCCACCAATTTAGTGAAATAATTGGTATTGGTGATGATGTATTGGTGTCATTGAGATAAGTGAGGATTAATTTCTCTAATGAGATCAAGCCCACACTATGAGAAGGGCCAATAATATTTGGATACCTGAAGTTCATGAGTAGGTGCATGATGCAAGTTAACATGTTTTTGGAATTTAACACACTTATTTACATAGTCACAATAGTATTGATTGATGGTAGACCAATAATATATAAGTCATAATATTATTTTTAATGATAATGAGGACACTAAAATGTCCACCATAGACTCCGTCATGAGCTTCCTTGATATCATGGAAAATATCATGACTCTACAGACAATAGAGAAGAAGGCCATCAAAGCCATGTTTTTAAAAAGATTCCTCCTTGTATATTATAATGAGAGGTACCCTAAATGAAGTCTTTTCAGGCATTCTTTGAGAGGTCATGTGTAAAGATTCCAAGGTTAAGGTAGTGAAAAGATTGGTCATACTAGACATCTGAAGGAGATGCATCCACACTACAAATGGTAGGAAGGTCTAAAATGATATAGGAAGGCATAATGATATAATGGATGGTGAAAAAATAGTTTAGATTTAGTGGGTTGATAGGGAATTTAAGATGCAAGGGAGGCCATTATATATATTAATTTATTAGTAGATCAGGGTACTAACTAGATCTGGTAACATTCAAAAGATGTTGAGATTTTGTCAACATGAAGCTTATATTTTTGTAAATTATCATTTTTACATTGATAGGACCCATTGAATTGGTTGATCACATGTTAGGAATCATCAAAGATAGAAATGGTTTTGATTCCCAAGGTGAGAGTGGTTTGGAGACTGATGACCAAAGCTTCGTATTCCACCATGTTGTTAGTACTTTTAAAGTTGAGTTTAAAGGAAAGTGAAAGAGGTTCTCCATGAAGACGAATGAGAATTATGCCTACACCCCTACAATATTATCATTTAGAGCCATCAAAAAACATGGTCATTTAGTAAGGGGGTTCTTCCTAAGAAAGAGTCATAATATACTCATCTAGAAAGGTCAATAGAATGGGTTTGTTATCTAGGAGGGGAGCTTCAGCCAATTGATCAATAATGACCTACCCTTTAATGGATTTTTGTTGAAGAAAATCAAGATTGAACTTAGCTAGAAGCATGAGCCACTTAACCATATGCTGATTTTCATTTGGCTTAGATTTCATATACTTGAGTGGGTTGGCATTGGTAATAACATATGTTTTGTGATTAATAAGGTAATGACAGAGTTTATAGGTGACAAAAATTAGAGAAATAAAAAGTTTTTTTAGGATGGGTATATCATGTCTCACACTCTAAAATCATGTGATTGATATAATGAATGGCTTGATCTTTGTTTTATTCATCTTGATGAGCTAACATTGTACCTAAAGAGTGATCGATGGTGGATATATAAAGGTAGAAAGGTTTGTCATCCTTAGGCGGGATAAGAACTAGTAGATAAACTAGGTACTCATTGAGTGAATCAAAGGTTTGTTGACAATATTTGGTTTATCTAAAGGAGGTGTCTTTCTTCATGAGATGGTGAAAGGGTTGGAATCTATCTGATAGTTGAGAGATGAAGTGATGGATAGATTAGATTTTTATAGACTATGAATTAATTTAAGGTTTGTTAGAGGAGGTATTTCTAGGATGGCCTTGACCTTGGCAAGATCAATTTAAATTCCATGAAGGGAAATGATAAAGCCAAAGAACTTATTAGAGAGAACCCTAAAAATACATTTCTTGGGATTGAGCTTGACATGGAATCAGATTAGTCAATCAAAGATGATAGTGAGAGCAACTAGATGATCCTTGTAGTGTTTTTATTTCACTAAGAGATCATCCACATAATCTTATGGATAATATCATGGAAGATACAGGTCATAACTTGTTGATAAGTTACTCCTACATTTTTTAAACCAAAAGGCATGACCCAATAGTAGAAGGTAACCCAAGGGGTGATAAAGGCAATTTTATGTTGATCTAATGGGGTGATCAAAATCTGATTATATCTTGAAAAGCTATCCATGAAATATAACATCTCATGGCCCACGGTAAGATCAATTAGTTGGTTTATGTTGGGTAAAGGAAAGTTATCCTTGGGGCATGTAAGGTTAAGATCACAAAAATTGATGAAAATATGAAGTCCCCTAGTGGGTTTCATGATGGGAATGATGTTACAAGCCCATTATGGATAATCAATGGGTTAAATGAAGTTGATGGATAGAAGGCATTGAAGTTCTTTGATGAGAAGAGATACATGAGGGTGCATTTTGAGAATCTTTTGTCATATTGACTTAGCCTTAAGATGTGTAATGATATTATGAATAGCTATAGAGGGGTTAATATTGGGCATATCTTGATAAGACCACATAAATGTGATGATATGGTCTTGAAGGAAGGTAGGATAATCCTATTTCTCATCTAAGTTTAATGATTGGCCAAGTTTAATGATGTGAGGGTTTTCCTAAGATCTCAAGTTAATATTAGTTGTAAACTCATTTAACATGGTTTAGTTCTTAGGGGGAATTGATTTGTATATAAAATAATCCCCTACATTTAGGTAGGTGAGGATGGAAGAATCATCTTGGTGTTGGATGTTGTGAATAGTGGTTGAATCATAGTCAATCATCTTAGGATGGATGAGAGGAAAGGTTTTAGTTTGGCCTCCTTGTTGATAGGTCAATAGGCCTAAGCTAAAAGTATTGATAAAAAAAAAGTTAGATGGGATGATGCTAGAGTCTTTAAATTGGGAAGATGAATTGGGAGAGGATGGAATCTCTTCCATGGGGGTAACAATGGGTTTTGGTGAGGTGGGTTCTTCTAATGGTTCAAACCCAAGTCCAAAGAATTCATAAGGTTTCTGAGTTTTGATAATGGGTAATTCATGAGGTCCTTGTTCGTAAAGGCCTATACCAAATCCTTTCCAAGAATAATGATGAAGATAGGTTTTGACAAAGGCTAGATTGCTTAGATAGCAGAAATTGGAAGTGAAAGGTTGAATATATGGAGTAGTGATGAGAGTGAGGATTGGTCGATCAAATCCCCCCAAAAAAATTGTTTAATTATTGAGAAGTCCAAAGGGGATGATGGTTCCTATGTTAAGGTCATAAAAAGGGTTATTTTGAAGGTTCCCATATTCTTGTGGAGTGAGAAAAGCATCTAAAGCTAGAAGTTGATATTCCTTAAGGGAGAGATGTTGGAAAGTTTGTGCTAAGGAATCCTCAATGGGAATTTAGGAAGAAGAGATAGATGCACCAGCTGAGGATTCATTGTTGTTGACAATAGAGGAACTATGGGTCATGGTTGGTGACACAATTATGTTAATGGGGTTGGTTGATTATTTGGGAGATAAATGTGGAAGAAGGACATCATTAGGTCTATAGGTCATGTTGTAAGATGTAAAAGGACTGAGATCAACCTTGATGGTTATAACCTATCTTTCATGTTCAAATTTGACACAATAGTGTAAAGTAAGGGGGATAGAACTCATATCTCAGATTCAAGGATGTCCAAGTATAATGTTATATTGAAACTCACCCTCTAAAACATAAACTATCTCAATAATGGTGTGAGGCCCCAAGCGTATTTGAAGGACAACAATCCCCAAGGTAGTGGCCATTATTTTATTAAAGGAGCATAGAACCACTATGATTTTGGACATGATGTTCTTTGGTAAATGTAGTTGATCAAAATCATGGGAGGATATTATTTTGATGCTAGATCCTCCATCAATCATCACCCTTTTGACATGGGTGTGATTAATGTATGCATTGACAAAGAGAGGAGGATTAGATTCTTCAAAATGTGTTGAAAGTATCTTAGAATCTTGAAAGGTGATAATGGATGAATGTTGGAGGGCCCTAATGAAATATGTAAGAGTTTAAGGGTCATATATTTGTACCTATATGGTTTGTAGAGCCTCTATCAGTGTTTGATGGTGGTGAGGTGAGGTGTTGATCAAGTCATTAAGACTCATCTTCAATAGTGTTTGGTGAAGTTGCTTTAACATGGTTTGTTTAATGGATGCAAAAGAGTCAGTGGAGGGTACACCTAAGATAGAAACCTTAGGTCTTAGTGATGGCATGGATGAAGAGGTTGTTATTGGGGATTGGTTGTAAGGTTGAGAGTTTGAAGGATACATCCATGGGATATACACATTAGCTCTTCTTTTACCTCTTTTTTGTACCTAAGATCAGGTAATCATATGAATGGTGTGGATAATAGGATTGGTTAGACTAGGTAATTGTTTTATTTCCTACCCCTTATTTTGAGATGAAAGTTAGAGAGAAAGTATATGTGGGGTTAGTGGTTGGATCAGTTAGGTTGATGATTGGGTTGGTTGGGCTAGAATTTGGATTGGTTGGGTTGGTAGTTAGATTGGTTGGGTTGGTGAAGGTGGTTCATCCAATAAAAAATCATCCTCATCATATAAGCTATGGACAAGGGCTTGGAGAACTTTAAAATTCTCTGTATCATGTCCTAGTGTCTTATGATATGCACAAATCAAAGTATCATCAAACCAAGAGGGTTTGTTATTAGAAGGGGTGAATGTCTTGATGGGTGATAACTTAATGGAAGACATTTGTAGTAACCTTTATAAAATAATTACATAGTATTCATTTAGAGGTGTTGGGGCTGTTGTGATGCTCATTAAAGAAATAGGAACCTTATTAGGTGTTGAATTGACCTTAGAAGGGGTAGGAGATTGAATAAATTTGGTAGATGGTTTGGGTTGGGTTGGCTTTGGCTATGATTGGGTTACAGGTGTATGGTTTTGAAGTAGAGGATGAGGGGTTGATAATAGATGGGAAAGTGGAAGGGGATAAACTAGATAATAATGATGAATAAGTTGATGGCTTGGGTGGTAGAAGGGTAAGCATAGAAAAGGGTATCAGTTTAATTAAATTAGAATAGGTGATTGGGATGATAGGAAGATGGGGTCCAAAAATAGATGGTAAATGAGAAGGAGGTGACATAGGTTGAGCTCAGGGATGATGTTTGAGCAACTACACCCTTTGGTCCATCTTGGTTAGTGGTTTTTAAGGTAACTAGAGGGGGTTAGGTCTAATTTTATGGGAAAATAGGTGATGCTAGGTGTGGGAAGGATACCTAGATTCTTGGTTGGTCTAGTGAGAAAATTATGAGATGATCTAGGTAGAGGTGGGTGATATGGTTCTCTTGTCTTGGGAGAAAGAAATGTTTGATGATGGGGTGAAAAAAGGTTTGATGGTGGATGTCAACTAGGTCAATGGTTCATCTCTATTTTTGTATGGGATCCCCACACAGTGCCAAAAGGTGTCTCTATGTAGGTTAGGTTGTGAGGTAAACTCTAGACTTTGCACTAACCAAGAAAAGAACATGTACACAAATTTGGTCCCTTGATCAATTATTTTGAATGTTAAGACCTTATGTGAGGAATAAGGTAGGGTTCCTTCATCTTTATTTGAGATAGAAGGTTTTATAATCCGTACTTGGGTAAATGAGCTAATGGTCGCTTATGGGGTGATTAGGGGAATAGATGGTTCTTTGATCGGGGGTGTAGGTATGGTCCTAGTTTCTTCTTTTTCGAGGGTATCCAAAGGAAAAGAGGAGGGTTTTACTATTTCATTTAGTTGGGTATAAAAATATGTGGTTAAATCAATAGTTTCTTCCATGAAAGGAGAGGTAGGTATGGGTATGGTTTGATCAAGTGAAGACACAGGGGCTATAGATTATTTTATTTGGGTCTTCAAAGGGATAAGAGGTAAACTTGATTCCTCCATAGGTGAGGTTGGTGAAAGAGTGATATAAGTGTGGGGATCATCCACCATGGGATCATTTATGATTATGTTTATTATGTATGCCTCATGGGATGATGATGATTTAGAGTTGTTGTTATGGGGTTGGGCTGATGGAGTATGATTAGGAAAAGGTTTGTAATAGATATTAAGAGAATGATTAGGAGGTGTATTGGGGTTGTCAAACAAAAATTCACCATTATAAATAAAGTTTTAGATAAGTATTTTAAAAGTGTTACACTAATTTATGTCATGTCCAATGACTCAATGGAAAACACAACGGTTATTTTCATTGTACCACCCAAGCATGGGGTGAGAGGGGTCAAATTGTTGAGGTGGATTGATTGGTGGAAGTTGATTGAAATTAGCTTTAAGTAATTTATCCAACATAGAGGCATAATATTCTCTTATATGTGTGAATTATTTAGGAGGAACCTAGTTTTTATTTTAGTTTGGTGGGTAAGAAGGGTTGGAAGGAGTGGTTTGACATTGTTGGTTAACGGATGGAGGTGGGGCATCTTTCAACATAACTAAGTTTGTAGAAGCTTTGGATTTAGGATTGGGTTAGTTTGTTGTCTTGGTATCAAAGGGATCATTGGGTTTGAAAGTGGAATTATTATTTCATAATTTTAGTTTACCCTCATCTATGGCATAATTTTCAAGTTTACATATTATTATGAATGCTTCATCAAAGGTTATAAATGTTTGCACCTGAAGGGTGGGATCAATGTGTTTTGTGCATTCCCTAGAGAAAATATCGATAAGCTTTGATTGTGATAGTGAAAAGGATAATTGGTTAATGAAACCTCACCATCGTGTAATGAAGTCAGAAATTGATTTATCATTAAACTACCCAATAGAATAAAATTCAGTTATGGAGACCTTAGATATATTCAATGAAAAATCTTCTAAGAAGATTTGGGTGAGTTGAGAGAATGAAAATATAGAGTGCCTAGGAAGGGCACTATAGCCATCCAAGGCAAGTCCTGATAAAGACATAAGGAAGGTTCAAAGGAGGAGAGTGTCGTCATATGAAATCAAGTAAAAATAATGGTGAAATGCCCTCAAATGTTGTTGAATATACTCCTTACCTTGAAACTTAGAGAATATAGGGAGTTCCAATTAATTTGGATAAGCATGGATTGGGATAGATGGGTTGATAGGTTCATTATAAATCTAGTCAAAGGATAGAAGGTTATGGGAACTAGAGATAGATGACTCGAGATGGGTCATCTTGTCCATGAACATCCTAATCAAGTTAGGTTGGGGTTGGGCAGATGCATAATTAAGTGGTAAGTTCTATTGAGGTTGGTTTTTAGCCATGAATTGTTGTGGTAGGAGGTATAAAAGTAGCCACATATTAGTACATGGTAATTTGAGGTTGGGATGGTGGCCTAATAAGATTGATAGACATTTAGGGTTGGGAATATATTGATAGGATGATATGGGGGCTTTTAGAGGAACTAATAATGGTTAGTTTAGGGTTACATTTAGGTTGGTTGATGGGAGCATGGTTTGGTTTGGAAATGCTAAAGTGCCTATGGGTTGTTGATGGGTAGTCACCTTAGTACTAATGGGGTGAAGTGTTTGTGGTATGGATAATACCAAGTTATGAAGGGGGTAGAGGTTGGTATATTGGTTGAGTTGGAGGGAATGGTAGAAATGGGTGTGGAAGACACCACACTAATAGAAGGGGCATAAGCGACAAGGGGTAAGGTTGAGCCAATGTTAGAGGTATTGGTTGGGTTAATAGGTGTTTATGTGGTGGTAGTAGATGAGCCAATGGTATAAGATGAAGCTTGGATAATATAAGTTTGGGTTGATGTAACACCAACCATGAGGTGGTGTGGTATACCATAAGGTGTACCCACTGAAGGGATTGAATTAGCTAAAACATGATAGGCTAAGGTATTAAGATAGTGTTGAAGACCCACCTAGTTGTTGTCTAGAAAAGTGGTAAAATATGCATCACCTTTGAGAACCATGGGAGGCCTATTAGGTGAAGGAGAATGTTTGGGAAAAGCATGGGGGGATCTATAAACATCCAAGGTATAATCAATAGATGAGGATGAAGAGGAAGATGGTGGTTGGTTATTTTGATTTCTCGCTTATTGTTTGGTTAAGACCATATGAGAAATTGAAAGGGATTTGTGAAACTCGCACCTTAAATAAAGAGCAAACAACGAAAAGCTTAAAGTAGACAAAGCATACACTAAAAGCATGATTAATCCTAGGATTCATTTTAAATCAATTTTAGATTATGCCTTAGAGAGTGTGAAAGTGGAAATTAGCTTCCAAGTTAGGTATTAGAAGAGCTATCTAAAGATGGTTTTGGGTTAAATTTTGGTGCTCAAAATAATCTACACTATATTAGGTACATGGCTTGGTACTGAGGGCTTGTTCCCCACACTTCACAAACCCAAAACTGATCTAGACTACTTATCTAATAAATACCATTTGTCTAGAGTTTATACTCTACCAAAGAATGGAGTGGGTCTTCCCCTTAGTGATGAAATCCAAGTGGGATCATCGGTAGGGTAAGGTGATCCAAAGGGTGGTGAAATCCTAATGGGCCTTGGCTCAAGTAAGTTTTGATGTTTGTTTTATGTAAGTCATTTGATAGTGTAACATATTTGTGCTACTATTAATTCATAATGAATTTTAATTAATATAGGTGAGCTAAGCATTAAGCAAACAAGACAATGAATGCACTCAATTTTAACCAAAAGAAAATTTTGATGTATTTTCATGAAAACAAGGAACATATACAATGCAGGATGAAAATGCAACCTATCCCTAAGATGGAAACTTTTTTTTTGATTCTTTTTTATTTTTAGAAAAGAAAAGAAATGAAATTTCTACCTTTTAGAATATAGAAATAATAGAAATGCAAGAACATGGATTTAACTAATGAAAGTATATTATTAAAAAGAACTATGAATCCAAAAGGGGTCCCACTAGGTGTGACAAAATGTTTCCTACTATTTCTTACTCTATTTATAATTTTTAGGAAAAAGGAGAGAAATAATAGATGAAGGGTGTGTACCTGGTTAAAACATTACACTCATTGATGACCAAAAAAAGTGGGAGATATTTTTTGGTGAGGAAGGACTACCTGTAATAAGATTGCACAAAACTAACTTTTTTTTTATGAGTATGAAGGGTGGACTACTTAGCAATGCACTAGATCCAAGAAATGAAATCTGCCTTAGACGGTTGTCAATCCCCTCCCTAATGATAAAAATGTTTTGAAAATAGAAATGAAAGGTAATAAATTGGTAAGAACATAAATTATTATGTGAGAAATAGATAACATAATTATTTAGTAAAAATATAGCATGATAGGTCAATACCATGCACAAGTGGATCAAGGTCAGGTCTAGAGGATCTAAGCAGAGTCTATTAATAGGCCAAAAATAGAGTTAGGTTCTAATTGGGTGTAAAAGGGGAGGAAATAACAATATGTTATTTTCCTTGATAGGTGAATATCAATGGTTAGGTTAACTAATGATTGTTGTCCTGACCCTTGATAGTTAAGTGATTGGCAAAGATTGCTATAACCATTGATGGTCATAGTAATTACATATGGTTACCTATGGGAATGTGGTAAGATATTGAAGTGGAGTTGGAAGGAGGGTGTCTAATGGACAAAAGGTTAAATATAGATCCTGAGAGTGAGGGGTATTGTGTAGATTATCTGATCAAGATAGAAAGACTTAATGAAGGAAATGCTAGAAATAAGAATAAAATACCTGTATGATGCAAAGTGAGAGCTAGTGACAAGTTGAATGAAATTGGATAACATAATAGTACTTCAGCCTTCAAAAGTCATGCAGATAGAGTTTTGGGATCTTGAATGCCTACACCAAGAAAATAAAAGATCTTGGATGTAATTTTTGAGATCTTTTTCTCTTCCAAGATCCCTTAATTTATAGCACAAAGTTACTAAGTGAGGAGGAAAGAAGTTGCCAAGTTGGTCTAGGATAAAGATGCAAATTTGAAGAGATGGTAAGCTTTAAGGTTGCATAAGAAAGTTTATATTTTAACTATGTTTATCTTGCTTACAGCTAGAATTTCTTGTTTTTAAGCTCATATACTTGATCATCGATGGTCGTACCCTAAGCACAAAAGGGTGAAAACAAGTTCTAAGTTAAGGTTTTAAAATGTTTATAAAAGGGTGTCCTAGGTGTATTAATGAGTGTTAAAATATAGAAGAGGTATTTTAAGGGTGAGTTAACTAGGTGAATATCTAATTGAAGGTTGAGAATAGGTCTAAGGTATTTTGACATTGAAAACTGGTTGAGAGGATGTTTTTGAGTGTCTACACTTACATCTTGTATATATTTCACATCTTAAATAATCAATTAAGTAATCCTTTTTGTTTACCTATTTGTCACCCATGGGATATGATGGTGTATGCTCTCCTTCTTGTGTCCTTATGGTGATTCTTGAAGGATCAAAAAACACTAACAAATCCTCCCATTTTTATTTTCTAGGGGCAATGTGATGTGGAATTGACACCCACACACTTGCCATAATCTTAAGGGGATAATGATCATAGATTTCACCACCACACACTAATTTATACTCTATGTTTTGGTGGAGTATAAATATTAGGGGAAACTATCATTAGGCTAAGCAATTGACCCCATATAGTTCATCCATGAAGGGGAAGAATTAATTCTCTAAACCAAGCATTAGACAACACACTAAATGGAATTAGGCCCCATTCTACCTAACGTATATTGGGGATGCCCCTAGAGAGCCTGTTCAACTTATCATAGGACCTATCATCCATAAAAAATAATCTACTAATAAAGTTAAGATCAACTCCTAAGTAGCTATCTAGTGTAGATAGGGTTGAGAGGGTTCAGTCAATACTATTATGGGTCATTGGCCTATAACCTCACCTAAAAAGCCATTAGACTATGTTGTCCTTGAGTTACACACCCATCAATTTACTAATCTTAGGATTGTGGTTTCTTGATTAGTTGTCTATCATGCTAGACCTATGTTGTTTGTGATCTAAGTCAACCTTTCACTGAAACTAATATATGGTTATGTATGCATTCTATATCACCATATTGTATATCCTTATCCCCATTTTATATAACCTTAGTCATCTTTTACATTCATCCTTCATCATATCTTGTACATCCTTAATTTTTTATATATCCTAATTTGATTTTGTCTTGATTTATTTGTCACCTAATAAAACCTTATCATCCCCATATAAGTCTAACCTCATCATGTCTTATCTCAAAACACACCTAGTTGGCTCTTTTGGTCACACACTTGTCCAAATCCTACTCACCACTATTACATCACTACTCTTATCCTAATCTTAAATTCTATCATCCTTGATCCCTCCATCTATCCCTCATCACATAATCTTATCCCATCCCATCTTGATAAAATTAGTCCAAGGATTGAGATATTCATTTTATCCTTTCATATAATCCTATCATTCTGGTCCACTATCGTTCATCAAATCTTATACATAGCTAGTATCTTGCTAGCATATTTTCAATTTGTCATTTTCAATCTAACATCCAATCATAATCAATCTAGTCTCTATCATCTAGTTATCTTTCCTTTTCAAAACTAGCACCCATCCAATCATCATCTTGCAAGTTTGAATCTAGATACCCATCAAATCCCTAATCCTTTTTCTAGCTTGATAACTAGGCATTGTTGATAGATCATTAACACTTATTATACTAATGGTCTAAAAGCTGATCCTAGTCCTACATCATCTCAATCACATTTCATCATCTCATCCTCATCATCACCTATCATCTTAGATCAATCATTTAGACCTACTTTGTTCAAGGGACCTATCCAATTCCTAAATATACCTTCACATCATATATTCCTATTTTATCATCTATCCCCATTGATTTGGACCCCTTTCTCATAGAACAATACCTCAACAAGGATTAGATATTTTTATGGGTCCTTGAAATGGATGCCCACCTACCTTAATCCCTTAATCCCATCAAACCCAAATCACTATCCCATATCCTTACCCATTCATAATTCCCTCACTCATCATGGTTAAGCCCATCATCCCTTCATCAAAATCATAGTCCACACTATACAAGTGCCAAATTTACCTTGTTTAATGAATATATATTGGCCAACAAAGATGAATTCCTCTTACAAATATTGGAGATGGGTTCTTTTATTC
Source organism: Torreya grandis (assembly GCA_037957365.1). Taxonomy (NCBI): domain Eukaryota; kingdom Viridiplantae; phylum Streptophyta; class Pinopsida; order Cupressales; family Taxaceae; genus Torreya; species Torreya grandis. The sequence goes on along the minus strand of JARHVA010003484.1, from coordinate 642,108 downwards.
CCAATTATTTTAATCCCTTAAGCCTAAGGTCATCTACCAAATGAATCCCCCATCAAACCTCATCACCATCATATTCCAATTCACCATCCACTAGTCTTAGTCTTAGTCATGAACTTCCCAGTCCAAAAATTTCCTTGTTTAATAAGATATTATTGAAAACAAGGGGGTAGTCCTTTCATATCTCTTTGAAATGGGTGTCTAACTTCTTAAAGGTTTTGAACCCATTAAAATTACATTACCCCCAATTTTTACCCATCCATAGTCAAAACTTCCATCTACCAATCATGGTCCATCACAAATCCCCCATCCTACTAGCAAAGGGAAGCATTGCTTGAAAACCTCATCATCTCCTTACATCATGACATCACCATCACATTCCTCCACTACTAAATACAACACTTTCACCTCCATCATTGTCAACAAGCCTTATACCCCTCTCCCCATCTCTCTGGAAACCATATTTTGGAAATTGAGGTCTATAAGCATGATTACCCACCCTCAAACATGACTTGTAGATCTATCCAAGCATGTTCCCTCATGGTATCAACTCAGATTATTTTGTATATATAATAAAGTCCTTGGGAATTATATCAATAGATGTTTAAATTTTAGAGATTATATCTAAAAATTAATTAATAATGGAGACATTAAAATTGAGGGAGAATCTAATACATCCATGCCTAGGAGTATACAAAAGGGGGTATGCCAAGAATTGCTTCCTCATCATGATCAAGATTCTTACTTCTAAAACCAAGGCCATGACCATAATCCTTACCATACTACAATCATCCTTTATCAAACCATCCCTATAACCTATTCATATACAATCCCTCATTTCCACAAACCCATTAAACCTAAAGCACCCATTTATAAACCCAATGAGAAGGTAATTGTGGATAACAATATAAATACTATCATAAAATCATCTATTGGATATGTCTCCTCCTCAACATCCCTATTAGAGTTAGCATCAGAATGGTCAAGATCATGTTCAATGCTAGCACATGAAATAGAATCCATGTCATAATCATCATCCCTTTCAGATAATGAATGTCATGCCAACACTTATATTTTCAAAGATGTCTCTACTATTGCCAAGTTATAAGGCATGGATCTTGATCTATTCCAAGATGATGAAATTTTATCATAATCTTTAGATTCTCTATTAGTCAAATATCATCAAGATAACTATGAATCAACTTTAGATGCTAGTTCCCTCAAAAGTCTTAGTAATCATTTTGAGATTCATGAGGAAACTTTCTCTAATGTTGAGGCTAGATATCCTAGTAAACCTTTATGAGGAATATGTTCCTCATTATCCCATTAATCCCCCACACATACTTAATCATCCATCTCTCCTCCATAATCCATATATCCCACTCCATGAAGTGGATGAATAGAAACATACATCATTAGATTCCCCTCTACATGTAATATTGTGTGTTGAATATACAAATATCCAAGCCCATAATTAGTTAATCCCATCAAATAATCAAGCATGTTGTGATCCAAATCTAATAAATCAAATTCAAGATGAGTCTTATGATCAACCTAGTAAAAAAGAATCATCCTCAAGTTTAGATATTATTAAAGTACTATGGGTCTCTCTAAATCAAAATCATTTATCCATTCAAAAGTCACTTCCCTCTGGTGAAGCCCATAATCAAGCACTAGGAGGCAACCAAAATCCAAATCACAAATCAACATATCTAAATAATGTCAAAATTAATCATCATATTGCCAAGCATCATCTTAGTGTTTATATCAAATAATAAAAAAATCATAAGGTCTTGGATCCCTTAATCTCATGTAACCAATCTAAATAATCCTCTCCACCATATCCAATGATGTATGCAACTATCAAACCCCATTTTCACTCCCCATCATATCATATCATCCATCATGATCATATCCCATCATCATAATCATGACATTCTCCCATCCATGCCATATCTCAAATCCCTAGGCAACATTGGCACTTGTAAGGGTTATAAATACACCAAGTTAAGATGTCTATAGGACATTAAATCAAGAGTCAATAAAGGCCACCAATACATCCATTAATATAACATCTATTGTATGGTCTTAGCATCACATATCTCTAGAATAGGTGTTGGTTAAATATCTAAATAGTATCAATATTCTTGCATCTCACCCTTATCTAATAAATTGAGATACCCAAAAAAAATCAAAAAAGTTAAAAAAAATTCAAAAATTTAAAAAAGGTTAAAAAAAGTAAAAAAATTAAAAAAATGAAATAAAAATCATTCATCCAATGGTGAAAACCACTCTTTTGGTACCTTAGGTAAGTACCATGATCAAAATTAGTTTCTAGCATCATGATAAAATAATCTATTTTCTACATTTTAACTTAACACTTTAGGGTAAAATCCATCCTTTTTAGCCATCACACCCATCCCTTATCAATCCCATGTATATCATATCCATCTATCCATATCATGCATCTTATTATGTCGATCATTGTTTTCTAGTCTTGAACTTTTTAAGGATGAGGAATGTGCCTTGAGTAATGTTTTGGAGTCAACTTCATAGACAAAATCTTTTAAATATTTGGTTCCTTCATGATGTGGTCATTGGAAAATCCTTATTCCATTCTTCCTTTTTCCTCATCCCCTTTTCAACATCACCCTCATTCTTCTATCATCTCATCCATCATTCCATCCACCGTTATCAAGGTTTCTAGGATTGGTATTCCCTTTGCTAGTAACCCCATTTGTATATAGTACATACATATTCTAAAATAACACAAAAAAATTAAAATATTATCAAAATCCAATTTTTTTTAAAAATCCACAAAATCCCTAAAATACCCAAATGATCTTGTCTTTCATCATTTTGTCATACATCTTAGGTCATCCAAGTCATCCTACCTTGTCTTATGTCTAGTCCATTTTATCATCTTATTCTAATATTTATATCCATATACTTATCCAAGTCCTTATTCTAATCCCCAATTCCTTAACCTAATCCTAATCCAAGTCCCCATATCCAAATCCTCATCTAAATCCCTCATCTAGTTCAAAATACATATCCACATCCATATCCTTACCTAAGTCCTCATCCTTATCATCATCCTCTTAGTCTATTACAATTCAAAGTCTATCTTAGGTACAAAATCACATTATGATCATCCTAGTCCATCTCATCAACTAATAAATTCACCCAATCACTCATCCAAGCCATTAAACAAAGACATGATGACACTGCATGTATATACTTGTGTGTGCTACTTGTATGTTATATATTGTTTGACTTGTTTGCATCATGCATATATTTTGTTTGTCTTATGTTCTACTTTTTTGTCTATAGTATTACATCTTATCTCTTTTTTTATATTTGGAAATGAAAGAGAATTCTTTGAGGTCACCAAAGCTATCATGATGATTTTTTCTCTTGAGGATGCAAAGTTTATTATTTGCCCATTTTATGCACTTTAATACCATGTACTTTTGGTCATAATTATATCATGGGGCATATTTCCAAGTTCCATATCTACTATATTTCTTAGAAAATGATGAGCCTTATGACCATTATGATGGATTGATCATCTACAATCTCACCATTCCTCTAATTATCTAAACATCCTCATTTATCATCACTAATCTTATTTTCTTGCCTTATACAACTAACATTCAATCTTTTATCCTCATAATATTCATCTCATCATCACTAACATCACATTATAATCACTAATCATCATCATCTTTTAATCAATAATCATCATCATCCTCTAATCACTAATCATCATCATCTTCTAATCAATAATCAACATCATCATATAGTCTCTCTCATCATCCTCTATCATCTAGTTAGAACTACATCAGCCTGAGGTCTTTTCAAACTATGTAGGCAATAATTGGACACTTTTTAGTGCCCAACGATAGTTTGGACACTCACTTCTTCCCTCATCACACATCTTCTATCCCTTATCATTTTATAAGGCTTGCATAAGTCAAATCCTTGAGCTATAATATCAACCATTCATAAATTGGTATATTGATCAATCACCTTACCCATCATCATCTCCTTAATAATTTCATCAATTTCCCACACTTGTCAACTAGGTGTGATAAATCACTACATCAAAATTTTCTTCCATCACTCATCCATTATCACTAATTTGTTAATTTATCACTTAAAGTTAATATCTATTTCCTCAATTAGGTCATGACCATAGCAATAACTTTATCATCATCTATCACTCCCTTGCATGTGTCTTTGTTAGGGGCATCATTTATATTAATTGCTTTATGGCTCATTGAGTTGATTCTTAATCTTCATATTTGGCCACTTGATCATATCATTCTTATCTGTCATCTCTTTCATCATACCATTTAAATTTAGCTTTGAGCTATAATCATTAATCTCATCAAATCATTGTCTTGTCTTGGCCTTAAATCTCTCCCTTGCATGCGTCCTTGTATGGGATAAATTAGGCAAATCATGTATCATAAAATAATATAGGATATTAGTTATTAGAAAAACCAATCCTAAATTAGCGTTAAGATTGTTAGTTGTTAGTTTTTAACAATTTAACCTATTGTTAGAAATTCTATTAAAAACATTTTCTTATATATTGTAACCTCTCAATTAATAAAATCATGTGGGTTGATTTCTTGATAAACTATGTGTATGAGCCTTCAACTCTAGCCTGATATGGGCTAACTTCATTATCTGGTATCATAGTAGGACCATCTTGGACCTCTCTATACTTTCCATTCACTTTATTTGTAAATAAAATGGATTTTTAAGAGATGTTTTAGTATAAATCATGTGCAACAACTCTTGCTTGTCTACCCACCCCTGCTTGCACTCTGTTAACTAGTTGCAGTGAAGACCGTGTGCACTTTTTTTAGATCCATCACCCATCTACATTTTTTTTCTCTATTTTAACCTATCCATTCATTCAAAAATATTTTTTACCCATGTTATCCATCATTTCATCTTGGATCATAAAAGAATGTGTATATATATATATATATAGTTTTATATTTTATCTCAAAATTGTAGGTTTAGTAAAACTGTGATATATTCCTTGTCTCTCAACAAAAACAAGATTTTTTAAGTGTTTTAGAAAGATTATAAGGAGGAAAAAGAACCTAAAAAATGTTTGAAGAGATTTTTGAAATTATGAGAGTAAATTTATATGAAAAACAAGGGGCATGATCGTAATTTAAAACGTTTAGAAATTAAAATTAATTTATAGATATACTTTTGAGTATACTATAATTTTTTGATTTGGCTGTATAGATTAGCTGTTCAATTTTTGAATAGTCCCTTGTAACCTATTGTGGGATCTTTGGTAGAAGATTTGAGTTTGAAGGATTTGATCTACATAAATATTATTTAATCTCTCAGATATTGCATATTATGTTTTGCATTCATATTCTCCTTACACTATTTTACTTTGTATTTTGACTTTATGGCTCCATTAAATCTCTATCAAGTTCTTATACATATTTTTATCGATCAGTTTTGCATTATCCACTACCAATATCCCTTAATGATGATTCAAGTTATTTAACTCACATTTTCAATGAGATTAACTTTTGTACAAAGCTTTGTATTTCATTATCACACAGTTATTAGATCTAGATAGTAAATGACATTCTCTTGAGAAGAATGATATTTCAAGATGATATTAATATTCTCACACATGGTAGTTCTAATTTATAACTATGCTCTTAGCCTCTAAATAGATAGTTTATTGTAACCTTTCCTCTAACACTCTATGATGAAGACTATCAATTACTTGGCCTTGACCCTACCATTTTCCTCCATAGCATAGCTCCTTCTAAATAATCTTTCTTAGGTTTCATCTTCTCAAAAATAATCTATAATCTCCCTTCCAAATGGTGGCATCAATCTCTCCATATTCGGTGGCAATAGAAGATCTTTTTTTAGGTTTTTGTATTTCATTTTTATTAAGTTGTTTTTTAGATTTAGGTCAGTTTAGTTTTTATCTATTTATTAGTTTGGTTTTAGATATTTTGTGATGTTTTTAATTAAGTTTTAGTTTTTGGTATTTTAAATTTTTATTTTAATAATTTTTTAATTATAAGTTTTAGCTTAGTTAGTATGTAATTTTCTTATTAGTTTATTAGTATAAGTTAATTACATTCTGTGTTTTTTATATTTTATTTTAAGATTTAATTTATTGCTTATAAATCTTCATAGGTGAATCATGTCATTTAGGTAATTCATGCATTTTATTATAATTCCAATTAGTATTTATTCAATGGTCATTTTAAGTTTATTAGGTGATATAAGTTTTATTTTTAATTATTAGTTTTGTTTTGTTTAATTTATATAACTTCTTCATTTAAAAGACAAATGTGTCATTTTTTAGGTTGTATTTTTTATAAATTCATAATATATTTCAAAGGTGTCATAATCTAGAGTCTTTTTTTATGTCATGTACTTTTTAATTATGAGTTTAAAATAAACCTTAAAAAACATGTTTTTCAAATAAGTCGTGAAAGACAATTTTCAATAAAATGGGATTTTTTGTAATGGATGCATTATTGGTTGAAACCAACATCTATGAGTTCACATTAGGAGATGGAATGTTGAGTAAAATAATAATGTGAATGTATAATGTGTATATATATTTGGTTGTACAAATCATGTAACATAAAATAATATGGGATATTGGTTGTTAGAACAACCAATCCTAAATTAGTATTAAGGTTGTTTGTTAGTTTTTAGTTATTAATAACTAAACTATTGTTATAAATGTTGTTAGAAGCATTTTATTAAATATTGTAACCCATTGATTAATAAAATCATGTGGGTTGATTGACTGACAAATTATGTGTATGAGCCTTTAGATCTAGCTCGATATGGGTTAAATTCATTATTATCATATCATGTTATCGTTAATTCCCACTTATGATGTGTTGAAAATCATAATACAATCATCCTCCCTCTGATCACCATGGGAATCATCACTTTACATCTCATTGCTCAAGTCGAATCCATATTCTTCATCATCTATCTCAACATCTCACATCCCATCCACTTATCTATTCATCATATCTCACCCCTCATTTCTTCTTTCGAGTGGCCATCCATCTCATTATTCATTGCATGTCCCCTTGAAGAGGCATCATATCCATCATATCCACTAATGTCATGTACTAACGTCCATGAAATGGTTTTTATTTGAAAGACCATTACTCTTTCGACTTTGCTCCACTCGTAATTCCATTTCAAAGAGGGGAAAAATGTATGCATATAAATTCATTCACTTCATTTATCATCACTAATATTATTAGTAGACATTAGTTTCACTTATCTAATTTATCCCCTTTAATCTCATCCTAATAATCCCCCATTCTAATCATTTATCTAATATCCCCTTTTATATTTATTAATTCACTAACATTAGTCTTACCTCAATATTCATTAATTCCCCTAATCATCTCTTAATATTATCCTAATCTATCTTATCCATTATTTGAGAGTTTAAATTCCCATGACCCACCTACCCACCTAAACTAGCTTATTCCTATGCTCTCCTACACCCATAGTCCCTAATCACCCACCTAATCCCTATCTAATCCCCTACATAATCATAATTAATTCCTATAAAGATTATAGAATCCTCCAATTCTAAAATCCTCTCTAACTTAGCCTTCCCCATCTAGAAGCCTCTATTCTAAAGGATTTGAAGGAATTAAAAATTACTTGAAAATTCCCCAACCATTAATCCTAATGGACCAAGATTGAATTATATCCATTGATTCTTCCCTCTATTTTCTATATAAATAAGTCCACTCATTAATTTAAACTAACAATCTATTAAGCTCATGAAGTGTCCATATTAAACTAGGGAGGACATATCCATTGAAGAGGCAATGACATGAACTTAAATTCATATACCAAATCCATGAATCCATAATCCTTGATCATGCCGACCATAATGTCAAAAATCTAAGTCTAAGGTAATCTCAATCCAATCCTATTATCTTTTTATCTGTCTAATCTTAGTTTGGATTAATTAGCTTTAGGATTAGAATACTAGTTTGAAATGTGTATTCATCTATTTGCATTTTATTCTAATGACTCTAGATCTTACTTAGGTAGTGTTTTCCCTTAAAAGTGATTCCTCATTTTTTAGATAACATAGGACTATTTTGGTCCTACATGGCCAAAATTATTCTTCCCCTTTCCAAAAATTTGTTCTAAAACATTCAAATTCATCATTTTCTCAAATTTTTGGTAAAGGGATTAGCAAGTTCAATGGGTTAAAAGGCTTCTGTAGGTGAGTTCAATCAAAAGGGACTAGTTTCTCATACTTGGACACTTTCAAGATTGGTTCAAAGCTTTGGTTCAACCAAAAAAGGGTCATCAACAATCTTCTGATCAAATGAACCATTGAACCTTGAAACACTTTGGTTCAAGGTTCAAGGGGTTAAAGGTTCAATATCAGTGGCAAGCTTCAAACGAGTCTCAAAATCTTGAACCATTGAACCATTTCAGTTCATAGGTTCAACGGGTTCAACATTTAATCAGTTCAACACATGGATTTAAGAGTTCAAAGGTTGCCTTAGTTAAGGAAGGATGCGTGCAAAAGAAAAAGTCAGGCAGATGCTACCAAGTGTCATCAACTGAGCCCCATTATGCTTTATTTCTAAGAAGTGGTAGAACGTGCCATGTGTCCCTTTTGAAAACTCATCGAAAGCTACCACATGTCAACGTTGTAACTCAACAAAATGTGACACATGTCGACATTCACTTCTCAAAAGTTCCTTATAAGTTGAAAAGTTCCTTTTGATAAAGCTTCTTCCAAGGTTCTATAGAGGGTGATAAGTGGCAACTATAGAAGGCCCCAATGTATTCATCTAAGAAGTGGTAGAATGTGCCACATGTCCCTTTAAAGCTTGTCAAAAGCCTCCAAGTGTCAATATCTGTAGTCTCTTCCCTTAGCTTCACTGTTTTGAGCAAAGACCATGGTGGTCTTGGGGATGAGTGACTAATTAAAGTGCAATGCACCACATGTCTACATCTGTGTGACTAACAAATGTATTCAAACCATGCCACATGTCCCTTGCAGTGATCGATAGAGGTTGACAAATGTCATCATCCACAAAAGCTTGACTGAGCCCTAAATGTTTCTATGATTTTGCAAAGGCTTGAGAAGGTAGATGCTGCCAGGTGTCACAAGCTGAGACAGTTTAAAATGAAGCCCCAAAGCACAAAAATCACCAAGTGCCCCATCTCAACACAACAAAAGCTGCCAAGTGTCTGCATCCACGCTTCTAGTCTCTAATAGAGTTTCAAGGCTTATTACAATAAGCTTATTTCAAAGCTGTGGATGTCGATAAGTGTCCTCATCTGTGTCACAGTGGAAAGTGGCCATAACAAGTGAGAAAGATGTGAAGGAGTTGCTAGGAAACATGATGGGCCTGCAAATGTCAAATTGGTCACAATAAAGTGTCTATTGATTCTAGCAGACTCAAGGCATGGACCCAAATGCATTCAAAAGACTCTAAGGCCAAGATCAAAAGAAGGAAGAAATGGAGAGGGAAACTCAACAAGAGTTATTTCCAATAGGTGAAGCAATTCACTGGGTAGATATTTGGGAGCTGGTAACATTGAAGGCACCGTCTGCTTGTCCCATTGGAAAAGAAGATAGAATATATAGTTACACGGCTAAGAAGGTGATGGAATGAGAGATTCAGGTTAAGGAAGAGGCACTAGAGATGAATCAACATGCCACAATTAAGGTAGCCACCCTATTCCAACAGGGCCCTTCCTAATAAAACTAAGAATGCATCTAAGGCATTGAATGTGATGAATGGGTCATGTTATTGGGAGAAAGTGTCAAGCCTCCCTCAGGCCTCTATATATTGTAACCTCTTATGTCATTTAAAGGGGACCTTTTTTATTATCAGAAGCAAAAATCTACCCAAATTGAAAGGCATAGATATTTGGGAGCTGGTAACATTGAAGGCACCGTCTGCTTGTCCCATTGGAAAAGAAGATAGAATATATAGTTACACGGCTAAGCAGGTGATGGAATGAGAGATTCAGGTTAAGGAAGAGGCACTAGAGATGAATCAACATGCCACAATTAAGGTAGCCACCCTATTCCAACAGGGCCCTTCCTAATAAAACTAAGAATGCATCTAAGGCATTGAATGTGATGAATGGGTCATGTTATTGGGAGAAAGTGTCAAGCCTCCCTCAGGCCTCTATATATTGTAACCTCTTATGTCATTTAAAGGGGACCTTTTTTATTATCAGAAGCAAAAATCTACCCAAATTGAAAGGCATAGATATTTGGGAGCTGGTAACATTGAAGGCACCGTTTGCTTGTCCCATTGGAAAAGAAGATAGAATATATAGTTACACGGCTAAGCAGGTGATGGAATGAGAGATTCAGGTTAAGGAAGAGGCACTAGAGATGAATCAACATGCCAAAATTAAGGTAGCCACCCTATTCCAACAGGGCCCTTCCTAATAAAACTAAGAATGCATCTAAGGCATTGAATGTGATGAATGGGTCATGTTATTGGGAGAAAGTGTCAAGCCTCCCTCAGGCCTCTATATATTGTAACCTCTTATGTCATTTAAAGGGGACCTTTTTTATTATCAGAAGCAAAAATCTACCCAAATTGAAAGGCATTACTGAGACTTTAAGCTTAGATTGTAATTCATATTATTTTATCTGAATGAGAAAACAAGTTACTTGCAGACTTTGTGCTATTATAGCTTGTGCTATCTTATGAGATTGTTCATATGTCTATTGCTTAGAAGCTTTCTTGTCTATTTGATTTAACAAGTAGAATTAGTGGAAGTGATCAGGAAGGTGTCTTGAAGGCCAACTGTGGGACAATGTTGTGCCCCCATAAGTACCTTCAGTGTGTTTGCATTTTCCTTTCCTGTGTAAAGAGCCTTGGGATGACGTGGTGCCCCCATTATTTTTCATTTCTCTCTCTCAGGTTATTGGTCATTCAGCACCCCCATTACCGATTACTTGCTACTTGAAAGATTCTTTCTACCTACTGAAGAACACTTCTAAAAGAAGAGAAGCACCTTCTGTCATTGCACCAATATTTCTACTATTTAGGAAGGAATCTAACTCTTGGCTGAAAGTTGCTTCTGAAAGAAGAGAAGCACCTTCCCCATCACCCAAGATTTCTTCCTTGTTTATCAGCATCATCTCTAAAAGAAGAGAGATGGATGGTTCATCCCACCCCTATGTCTTACTTTTTACATATATATATAGTATATAGCCTCCATATATTTAATAGGGAACCTCCCCTTGATGAGAGGAGAGATTTGTCCCCTTTTGATGTGGTAAACCTGCAACATTGGATGACCAATCTCCCTATGCTATGGTGATAGGAACTATTTTTGTCACCAGTTAGCTGGCTGACAAAATATTCACCCAATAGTTTTTGGTGACTCCACTGGGGACTTGAACAAGTAGTCCCTACCCTTATCCATTATAGAGTCTGGTGACTCCCATCTGGGTCTTACCCAGTATCATTATTTCCTTACCATCTTCTTCCATCTTTATTATATTATTTGGTCTACAAAACTAGAGCTGTTGGGAAAGAAAGCACAGTTTGAAGCCTCAAGCTTTAAGCTGAAGTAGGGCCAGTTTCTTTTCCATTTTTGTCCTATAATCTGGCAAATCCACTTAGATGTGTTATCTCTATTTTTCATAATATAATCATGGTAGTTCAAGGCCCTTGGGGTAACTCATTTGGCCCACTTAATCTAACTCCACCCCTACATGAGCTACCACTCAGTTTAAGGAAGAATTTCCCCAAATTCTTTAGTGATGGAAGAGTCCACCCTGATAAACACTATGCAGCCTTCACCATAGCCTGTGGTGTGATAGGGGTGGAATTTGAAGATGTGGTAGTCAGGATTTTTGTGGAGACACTACAAGGTGCTATTGCAAACTAGTTTTACCATCTATAGACTAGAACAGTGACTAGCTGGGACACTATCAGAGCTAAGTCTGAAGCAAGGTTCAAACCTATAGAAGATGCCCATGCTTTGCTAGCCCAACTTACATAGATGAAGAAGGAACCTCATGAGCCCATGAGGGATTTTATTAAAAAATTCAACAGGCTGAGAAATAGGATTCCCATAGTTGCTCAGCCCACACATGAGAACCTCAAATGCTTCTTCATAAACTCACAACTGCCTGAAGTGAGTTTTCTACTAAGACGTGCTGGCTACATAGATCTTAAAGCTACTCAAGACTTATCCATTGAGTTATAAGATGACCTTATCTTGGCTAGAAAGATAAGAAGGGATTCAAATAGAGTCACATCTTCCTCATCTTCTGATAACTCACCTATAGCCACCACTGATCCAATGGTGTAGAAGCTAGCAAATGAAGTGTTGGCCCTTAGAAGACAAATGGCACAAGGGATGTCATCTACTCCTTCATATAGAGATATACCAAGGAAGACATTCCCTAATTAGGCACATCAAGGGAAACCCAATCATCTTCCTCCCCCATAGAGGAACCTTGCCATTGAAGCACCTCTAGCCAACTCAACAGTTGGGTATTTGGAAACAGAGCATGATTTCTCTTTCCAACCTGAGTTTAATCAAGAAAATGATGCTGGTCTCTTCACAGAGGATAAAATAGAGTCAGATGGCAACTCCCACATCAATTTCCTATATTACTAGGATGAACCCAAAAGTAAAGGTGAAGCATCTGAGGTATCATATGCTATGGTCACCTAGTCCCAAAATCAGTCAACTCAATAAGCTGATAAAGGAGAAGTAGAGGAGTGACCTCAACTTGCAATTTTGATTGTTAAGCATGGGGCCACTCTGCCTATCCAGCTAAAGGACCTAGTAATTACTGAGAAAGTAAGTATCCAAAACATCTATGCACCTTCTACTTCAACTTTGCAGATTAGTCTTCCCACCCCTCCCATAAACCAAAAGGAAGAACTCCCATCCCCTGTGCCTAGTCCAATCCAACCATTTGACATAATTGATCATGTCAAATGTGTCAAAACACAAATGGTGGCCCTTGCAGCCCAAATATTGTTTGAGTCTTTAGGCAAGGATGAAATATCAAAAGAATTGGTGGTGTGCAGCATAAGTGCAGAAGAACCCTCCCCTCCAAACGAAGAAGAATCTGAGATATCTGAGGGGGACAATCAAGACATGTGCTGGGATGAGCTATTAGAACAAAAAATTATGGTACTAGGCCATGCTGCTACCCACCAAAATCAAGAAAAGGAACTCTTTACTAGGAGAGGAAAGATTCATGGTTTTTGGACCAAAATTCAAGTCTTGCTTTGGGGAAAGAAGAAGAGAAAACCAAGGGGAAGACACAGAAAAGTGGTTTCCTGGTGGAGAGTTCCATTCACTCATCACCAATTATGGGGACAAAATGGTTTCTTACTAGTTTATTAGGACGGGACACCATTATCATTGTCTCATAATGGGTGGCATTTGAAGCACTTCAAATCTTGAGGCATCAGATAGGTTCATTTGTACATATGTATATCTGTATAGTCTTTAGTTCTATTTTGTCTTTTTCATTTTCATTTTTTTTGGAGCCTTTCTTTTTAGATAGCATGACTTCATAGCCCAATGGCACACTTCAAGGCACTAGAGATTTTGGTTTCTACTTCCCTTAGCTATTTTGAGTTGTCATCTAAAGGAGGTTCCCCAATAAGAGCCAGCTATTGTCCCTAAAAAGTAATTCCTCATTTGTTAAACAACATAGGACTATTTTGGTCCTACATGGCCAAAATTGTTCTTCCCCTTTCCAAAAATTTGTTTTGAAACATTCAAATTCATCATTTTCTCAACTTTTTGGTAAAGGGATTAGTAGGTTCAATGGGTTCAAAGGCTTTTATAGGAGAGTTCAATCAAAAGGGACTAGTTTCTCGCACTTAGACACTTTCGAGATAGGTTCAAAGATTTGGTTCAACCAAAAAAGGGTCATCGGTAATCTTCTGATCAAATGAACCATTAAACCTTGAAACACTTTGGTTCAAGGTTCAATGGGTTTAAGGTTCAATATCAGTGGCAAGCTTCAAATGAGTCTCAAAAGCTTGAACCATTGAACCATTGAACCATTTCATTTCATAGGTTCAATGGTTTCAACGTTTAATCAGTTCAATACATGGATTCAAGAGTTCAAAGGTTGCCTTAGTTAAGGAAGGATGCGTGCAAAAGAAAGAGTCAGGTAGACACTAAAAAGTGTCATTGGATGAGCCCCATTATGCTTTGTTTTTGAGAAATGGTAGAACATGCCACGTGTCCCTTTTGAAAAATCATCGAAAGCCACCACATGTCAGCATTATAACTCAGTAGAATGTGACACATGTCAGCATTCACTTCTCAAAAGTTCCTTATAAGCTATGAAGTCCCTTTTGATAAAGCTTCTTCTTGGGTTCCATAAAGGGTGACAAGTGGTAACTATAGAAGGCCCCAATGTATTCATCTAAGAAGTGGTAGAATGTGCCACGTGTCCCTCCAAAGTTTGTCAGAAGCCTCCAAGTGTCAATATCTATAGTCTCTTCCCTTAGCTTCACTATTTCAAGCAAAGACCATGGTGGTCCTAGGGATGAGTGACTAATTGAAGTGGAATGTGCCACATGTCTACATCTGTGTGACTAAAAAATGTATTTAGACCACACCATGTGTCCCTTGTAGTGATCGTCAGAGGTTGACAAGTGTCATTGTCTACAAAAGCCTGACTAAGCCCCAAACATTTATACGATATCACAAAGGCTCAAGGAGGTGGATGCTGCCAGGTGTCGCAAGCTAAGACATAGTTTCAAATGAAGCCCCAAAGTGTGGAACTCACCATGTGCCCCATCCCAATGCAGTAGAAGCTGCTAAGTGTTTGCATCTGCACTTCCAATCTCTAACAAAGTTTTTAGGCTTATTCTAATAAGCTTATTTGAAAGCTGTGGATGTTGACAAGTGTCCTCATCTGTGTCACAGTGGAAAGCAGCCATAACAAGTGAGAAAGATGCAAAGGAGTTGCTAGGAAACATGACAGGCCCGTAAATGTCAAATTGGTCGCAATAAAGTGTCTGTTGATTCCAATAGACTCAAGGTGTGGAACCAAATGCATTCAAAAGACTCTAAGGCTAGGATCAAGAGAAGGAAGAAATAGAGAGGGAAACTTAGTAGGAGTTACTGCCGATAGGTGAAGTAGTTCACCAAGTAGATATTTGGGAGCTGGTAACATTGAAGGTGCCATCTGCTTGTCCCCTTGGAAAGGAAGACAGAATAGATAGTTGCATGGCTAAATAGGTGATGGAATGAGAGATTTAGGCTAAGGAGGAGGCACTAGAGATGAATTGACATGCCAAAATTAAGGCAACCACCCTGCTCTTGCAGGGCCCTTCCTGATAAAACTAAGAATACATCTAAGGCATTAAATGCATCAAATGGGTCACATCATTGGGAGAAAGTGCCAAGCCTCCCTCAAGCCTCTATATATTTTAACCTCTTATTTCATTTAAAGGGGACCTTTTTGATTATCAGAAGCAAAAGTCTACCCAAATTGAAAGGCATTACTGAGACTTTGAGCTTAGATTGTAATTCATATTATTTTATCTGAATGAGAAAACAAGTTACTTGTAGACTTTGTGTTGTTATAGCTTGTGCTATCTTAGGAGATTGTTCGTATGTGTATTTCCTAGAAGCTTTCTTGTCCATTTGATTTAACAAGTAAAATTAGTGGAGGTGATCAGGAAGGTGTCCTAAAGGCCAATTATGGGACAATGTTGTGCCCCCATAAGTACCTTTAGTGTGTTTGCATTTTCCTTTCCTGTGTAAAGAGCCTTGGGATGATGTGGTGCCCCCATTGTTCTTCATTTCTCTCTCTTAGGTTGCTGGTTATTCAGTACCCCCATTACCGATTACTTGCTACTTGAAAGATTCCTACTGCTTGTTGAAGAACACTTCTAAAAGAAGAGAAACACCTTTTGTCATTGCACCAGGATTTATACTATTTAGGAAGGAATCTGGCTCTTGGCTAAAATTTGCTTCTAAAAGAAGAGAAGCACCTTCCCCATCACCTATAATTTCTTCCTTGTTTATCAACATCATCTCTAAAATAAGAGAGATGGATGGTTCATCCCACCCCTGTGTCTTACTTTCTAGATATATATATATAGTATATAGCCTCCATATATTTAATAGGGAACCTCCCCTTGATGAGAGGAGAGATTTGTCCCCTTTGGATGTGGTAAATATGTAACATTGGATGACCAATCTCTCTATGTTGTGGTGATAGGAACTATTTTGGTCACCAGTTAGCTAGCTGACAAAATATTCACCCAACAGGTAGTTTGACATTTTGGGCTTAAATTATATGTTTATGGTAGTTTAATCTAATATCTTAAATTCCTACTATATGTTTCAAGGGTTTTAGAGTGACAAACTCTCATTCAAAGTTGTCTATAGATCTACAGACAACTTAGATAGGGTGAAATGACCTCAACACACATGCAAGGAAAGGGTTGAGTAAAGCTTCTAATTTTTTTAAACTCTAGGAGAAGTTTCTTAATTTTAAATGTGTAAATATAGTCATATAAAATTCAAAATTTGGTAACTTGAGTGTGGCTAATGAAACCCAATCTATAGGTCCATCTTGTTTGATCTCATGACCCTCATAAGCATGTTTTCACTGATTCCCTATCATTCATATCCTCCTAGACTAAAATTTTATAGACCTATATTTCTCTTTCCATGATTAATCCATCCCCTCAAGTCTCATTATCCATGGATAAAAACACCCAAACTTTGACTATAATGTTGAACCCTAGGGTGTCCTATTTTTGGTGTTGTTGTCCAAGTATATTTTGGATTCTAACAATCATATTATTTCAAATCCTTATCTTAATTCATGTTGGCCTAATGTAAATTCATTTAACCAATGATCATTAAATCCAATATAAAAAGCCATTCAAAGTCCATTTTGAAGGGTTGACACTCATTTACAAGAGAGAAGTAAGAATACAAGCAAGACTACTCAAAACATTTTTCCCTATTCTCTACATACAACCATCCAATAATATTTCAAGCTTAGTCAAACATTTACACCAGTCCTTAGTCATTCCAAGTACACATAATATTAAATTTACTTGTATTTTCATCACACTACTACAAAAAGTGCATTAATGAGAGAACTACATATAGCTTGATCCCTCCTTAGAGAATTGGTATGTAGGTAGTGTGCCCATAAATAGGGTGTGAAGTGCATCCAACGTATCCTTTACACACTAACCCCTCCTCTCCTTTCTCCAATTTTTACATTCAAGTTAAATCATAAAGAGGACCTAGGGTATTGAAGACTAAATCAAGTACATAGTGAGCTCCATGAACTTTCAAGATTTTATATTACATAGATAGGGTCACACAGACCTAGTGCATAAAACCTAAAAAACTTAGATCACCAAGACAATAGTGTTAAGATAGGACTATAATACCAAAACCTAGGGTGTCCCAATTTTTATGGTCATATCCACTTAATAAATGAACTCCATATTCTTGTTTATGATAGTCTCCCAAGCCTACATACAAATTTATAGACCCTGTCTTAGTTAGAGCAACATAGAATCAGATAAGTTTAATTTTCTCTCACTACTATTTTTAGAAAATCCCTAACTACAGTCAAATTTCACAAATCAATAGCCTATTTATTACATATTATTTACTAAGACTCATTTATTATTAAGAATTAAACATCTAATCTCCCAAAAATAATAAATGATTTGGTGAACTTGACTTACTTTGAATTTCACATAAAAACCTTATAAACCCTAGGGTAAATTCCTAGCTTATTTTTCCCATTATTTTTTGTATTTTTTATTGAATATTAAAATAAAAATTCCTCTCAAATTTTATAATTTTGTAATAAATTTTAAAATAATTTTATTTCAAACAGTAGTTGCATACACTAGGCCCCAATAATTTTATAACATTAATACAATAATTTATTGATTTTTACTGGCACATATAAACCAAAAATTTATCTAAAATTTTAAAATTTGTAGTAAAATTTTAAAATAAATTTATTTTAAACCCTAGTTGCATCTACTAGGTCCCATTAAATCAAACACTTTCCCATAAATTTTTTAATTATTACTTGCATACTAAACTCAAAAATTCAATTTCCATTTCAATCATCATAGTATTTTGCAAAAATATCACTATTAAATCCCTAGTTGCATGTACTAGCACCTATTTGCTTCTTGAGGTATCACCTTACATTCATACTCAAATTGCAAAAAAAATTCTCATTTATTTACAAACTTTTCTTACATTTATTGAAAATAATAAGGAAATCATAATGGGCCCTATCATGTACATGAATGATGAATTTTATCATATGTTAGTAGAAAACTTCATCCTTTGTATTTCATTCTTATGTTTCATTATATGGGATGATATTACAAAATTCATTGCCAAAAACACAAAATTTGAAAATTATTTTTGCATATTCTCTTTTGCTCATACAAAATAATTACCAACTCCATTTTTCTAAATGCATTCAAAATATTATGTTACATGTCAAAAGTTTATATGCTCTCAACCCTCTACTTTATATTTATAATGTGGACATTTTTTAAATTTTAACATGACAGATGCATTCAAAATATTATTTTTCATGTCAAAAGTTTATATGCTTTTATGCAAAAATCCATGATCTCAATCCTTTTCTTTCTATCTCTCATGTGGAATTTTTTTCAAGTTTATCACGCTAAACACATTAGAAATGTCATATCACATATCAAAGTTCTAAATTTATTCATGCACAATGTCATGCTCTCTATTACACACACACACACACACACTCTCTCTCTCTCTCTCTCTCTCTCTCTATCTCTCTCTCTCTCTCTCATGATGAATTTTTTTCAAGTTTATCATGTTAAACACATTATAAATGTCATGATTCAAGTCAAAGTTTTCTATGCATTAAGGTATATTTCCATGCTTTCTATCCCTTATTTCCTATCTATCATATAAAATGTTCTTTATAATCAAATAATTTTTTTCAAGTTTATCACGCTAAACACATTAGAAATGTCATATCACATATCAAAGTTCTAAATTTATTCATGCACAATGTCATGCTCTCTATTACACACACTCTCTCTCTCTCTCTCTCTCTCTCTCTCTCTCTCTCTCTCTCTCTCTCTCTCTCTCTCTCTCTCTCTCTCTCTCTCTCTCTCTCTCTCTCTCTCTCTCTCTTTCTCTCTCTCTCTCTCTCTCTCTCTCTCTCTCTCTCTCTCTCTCTATCTCTCTCTCTCTCTCATGATGAATTTTTTTCAAGTTTATCATGTTAAACACATTATAAATGTCATGATTCAAGTCAAAGTTTTCTATGCATTAAGGTATAATTCCATGCTTTCTATCCCTTATTTCCTATCTATCATATAAAATGTTCTTTATAATCAAAGAATTTTTTTCAAGTTTATCACGCTAAACACATTAGAAATGTCATATCACATATCAAAGTTCTAAATTTATTCATGCACAATGTCATGCTCTCTATTACATACTCTCTCTCTCTCTCTCTCTCTCTCTCTCTCTCTCTCTCTCTCTCTCTCTCTCTCTCTCTCTCTCTCATGATGAATTTTTTTCAAGTTTATCATGTTAAACACATTATAAATGTCATGATTCAAGTCAAAGTTTTCTATGCATTAAGGTATAATTCCATGCTTTCTATCCCTTATTTCCTATCTATCATATAAAATGTTCTTTATAATCAAATTTATATACATGGTTTATACTTACATGTATCTAACTCTTTGGCTACTTTTAAGTATCTCCCTATCACTACTAGACACAAGCAAACACTAGTGGTTATATCTATCCCTCTTCTCTTCAAACTTGGTTCATATAACTTTTATCCCATGCCTACTACCAACTCTATGCCTATAGTAGATTATGTGATACATGCTATTACCCAAGTTTATAAAGATAGGAAGGTTGATTACACCCATGCTTATAGATTTGTCATTTAGGTTATCACCCCTTCCCATCTAGTTTCAGCTCCTCCACCTATTACAGTTCTTCCTCAAATATATATTAATACATTGTTGAGGCATCCATTGCCAGTATAGAGGGTTCATACACCTCCATAGCTTCAGGATTCTAGACAACTTATAGCTACAATGTTCACACCTAAAATAGTCTCATTGATATCTCATACATCAACACATAGAAGACATGTTTAGAGAGCTTCTCCTACTTCCAGATGGGTCCCTAAGAGCCCTATAGTTACATCCACTTATTAGAGTTATAGAGGGACCCCATAGTTGGTTTTCACTATAGATATTTTAGAACATTTATAACATATACAGATTTCAGAGCCATAGTCTCAACATTTACATCATGCTTCATGATCATGCACGATCCTTCTTCTTCATATAGGATAACATGATAAGGAGTCTCCCATGAGACTCATCAGTTAGTAACATATTTTCTTAGCCTTTCTTGTACATAATTTTTTCTTAATTAACTGTATATAGCTTCCTTTCTATTACTTGTAAACAGTTTCTTAGCATTTCTTGTACATAGTCTTCTTGTGATTGATTGTACATAGTTTAAATATTCCAAAAATATAAAAACAATATAACATTTCAAAATAAAAAAACATGAAAAAATGTCAAAACCCAAAAAACATTTTGATTGTATGTATCATCCATGTTTTACACTACTACTATGCTAAGACTTACATTTGCTATTTCATATTATTATATGTAAATTTATCTACATTACCATGCTTCACTTAATCTTCTTTGTGTATGTGTAGTGATATCTATATCTTCGATTGCTTAACTATACCCATTGAGATGGCATCCTACATCTACATTCAAGACACACATCAACATACATACCTACTAGGGGCATCTTCCACATGATTACACCATCTAGGTTATTTCATTCCTACACTACACATTCCAATTTATCAAGCTGATGTATATTACTTATTCAATTACAAAAATTAATATATTGACATTTCACTAATATCTAACAGTTGTGTATCTCTTAGCATATATCTAGTTTTGTAGTAAACATGTCTTGCATACTTTCACTCTTGCTTTGATTAGTTAGATGTGATTCTATCTTTCTAGTTATTACATGTTTTCTCTTCTTACTTATCCCAACTTGTTGGATTACATTTCCAATTCTTACTTGTCTTTTGTATGTGCTTTAGGAAATTTGATAATGTGCTTATATTATATTCATGTGTGTGCCTTAGGACATTTTCCAATTTCCTTTGCCAATACTCCTCTATGTGATTGTGGCTTCCATGCCAACTTTCTTTTTTCAATTATATGTGTATGTGGCATTTGAACATGCCTTTTATGCTTGTTTTCTAGTTTGAGTGACATGTGCCCATGTCCCTTATTTACTTGGACCCTTGGCCACTCTTGTATACTTCTTGCTTCTTGATTTGTATGCTTGTTGCCTGATTACTTTTCCTATTTGTAATGCCATGATCCATATCATGCATTTCTTTGCTTTCTTGGATGACATGATGGACATCATGCTCCATCCCTCCTTGCTAATAAATTGCACATGTTGTTACATTGTTATATCTATCTAGGCATACCCCTATTGACCTAATAATATCTCAATACAAACCTTGCTATATCTTATGATATCTTGTCGATTATCATCTCTATATCATATATCTATGAAACATAACACACTTGTATGACTCTTTCTACTAATGGAAATCATTGAAATGTATTAATTCCTACCCTTATAAGAGGGGGAAACAAAAAAGGGTTTTGTCATAGAGATTAGATCTCTTAATGGTCAAAAAAGTTGTTTTTAGAACACTCAGAATAGAATCTAGACATCAGACTAGGTAGAATAGACCAGTCAAACAATAGAGAATCTATAATAGTTACCATATTTAGCCCTATAAAATAACACCAAAGTTAGACTACAATGCCAACAAATATGGTGTCTTGTTTTTTATACTCCTATCTAGATAGTAGAAAAATTAGTTTTTCCAAAAATAGATAGAAAAGTGAGTTCAGTCATAGGTTTGTCAGCTTAGTATAGTCCAAATTCAGCATGTTTTAGTATAGTTTTTTATTAGAGAATTCATATATAGGGGGCATCATGCATGGCATGATGGTTCCCACTTCTAGTTTTAGTTTAGGTAGTTGATATAACTTCTAGATGAAGATCCATGTTCCACACACTAGTGATTGGGGGAAATGTGCATAGCACATTAATCCTCCCCTTTTTGAGTTTAGTTTATTTCCAAAGCATTTATTATAAGTTGCATTATTTAATCCATATGAAATTGGTTGAAATCCTTTTTCAAGTTTGGATTTCATACAAGCTTAAATTATTATGTACCTGAGTTCCTAAGTTGGCTTCCACATAAGCCTATTGCACTAGTTTAAGAGTGGCTTTCATACAAGCCTAATCTCCATATTTTGAAATGGCCCATAGTAGCCTAGTTTCTAGCATACATTTGGCTATCCATTCCAAAATTATTAAATAATATTACATTCATGGGATTTAGGAGCCATCTTATATGACATCTATTCTATATCGGTATTACTTCATAGTTTCAATTCATTGGGCAATGATGGAGCCAAAGGAATAACTAGCCTTTGTATTCTTGAGCCACCTATTCAAAGGGATTGGACACATAGTATAAACATCAATTGACAAACACATGATTCATTAGCTTCACTCAGTTGGTAATGATGGAGCCAAAGGGCTTGCATTTGTATTCTTGAGCCACTTATAGGAAATTGAGTACTCAACTCTGTTCACGATATTACTTTTAGAATAGCACACACCCAGTACAATCTAGTATCATAATAGGTTTTTTTATTGGTTCACATACCTAATGAGGTGTATTCATTCCTTTCTCTTCCTCTCTCTCTTACCTAGATTTGTGCATTCTTATTTTAGATATAGCATATCTAGTAAAGATTAATATAATATATGCTTTTCATTATAAATTCACACTTCACACCATGTTCTCTCTATGCACATCCAACATCACATGGATTCATGAGCTTCACCTTTACAAATAAGTTTAGGTATGCTTTCTATTTTTACTTTATCCTAGTATTTCACTTTAAGGCATCACTAGAATAAAGGGGGGAAAATGTAGTCATATAAAATGTGAAATTTGGTAACTTGAGTGTGGATAATGACACCCAATCCATAGGTCCATCTTGATTACTCTCATGACCCTCATAGGTATGTTTTCACTAATTTATAGCCATATATAGCCTCTCAAACTAAACCCTTATAGAAATAGATTACTCTTTCCATGCTTAATCCATCCCCCAGGTCCTGTTAGTTATGGACAACAACACCCAAACTTGGACTATAGTGCTAAAACCTAGGGTATCCTATTTTTGGCACTATTTTCCAAGTAAATTTTGGATTCTAGTAGTCATATTATTTAAAATCCTTATCCTAATTCATGTTGACCTAACATGAATTAATTTAACCCACAATCATTAAATCCCTTGTAAAAGGCCATTAAAATTCCATTTAGAAGGGTTGGTACTCATTTAGAAGAGAGAAGTAAGAATACAAGCAAGACTACTCAAGCACTTTTTCTTATTCTTTGCATACAACCATCTGATAGTATTTCAATCTTATTAAAACCTTTACACCAGTCTTTAGTCATTCCAAGTACACCTAGTTTTGAATTTACTTGCATTTTCATCACACTATTCCACCAAGCACTTTAATGAGAGAACTACATATATCTTAATTCATCCTTGAAGTATTGGTATGTAGGTAGCGTGCCCCCACATGGGGTGTGAAGTAAATCCAGTGTATCCTTTACACACTAACCCCTCTTCTCATTTCTCCCAATTTTACATGCAAGTTCAAGCACAAAGAGGACCTAGGGTATTGAATAATAAATTAGGTACACTGTGAACTCTATATACTTTTAGACTTTGATATTTCATACGTAGGGTCACACAAACCTAGCACACAAAACCCAAAAATATTAGATCACTAGGATAACAACGTTGAGATAGGACTACATTACCAAAACCCAGGGTGTCTCACTTTTAGCGCTCCTATCTAATCAAGAAACAAACTCTTTATTCTTATTTATGATAGTCTCCCAAGCTTGCACACATATTTATAGACCCTATCTTATTTGGAAAAATATAAAATTAGATAAGTTTAATTTTCTCTCTCTCACTACTATTTTTAGAAAATACCTAACTATAGTCAAATTTCACAAATTAGTAGCTTATTTATTGCATAGTATATATTGATTTTATCTACTTAGACTCTTTTAATATTTAAGAATTAAACATCTAATTTCCCAAAAATAATAAATCATGAAGCATGATCTTAGACTCCTTATTAGGCCAATTGAAGCATGTATGTCTAGCTAATAAGCTTCATGATTGATAAAGAGTGAATGCAAGGTCAATAAGGTAAGTTGTAGGTAAAATTGGTAAAGTTACAAGGTTATAATCTTATAAAAGGAGGATTTTAAATAAAACATGCACCTACTGGTCTACTACCAAGGTTTTAAGGAGAATTAAATGTGGGAGGCTTGCAACATTGTTTAGTAGGTGGAATCAAGATTTTAGAGCTTCCAAAATCCTTTTGTAGGTCTATAGAGGTTGTAAAGGCTTCAAACACTCACTTGTAATTCTAAAAATATGCTTGTGATGTCCTATAAAAAGTTCAAGTATTATGAAAGCACCTATAAAATCTCTTATAGACATCTTAGAGGACTTCAATGGTCACAACCTTTAGGTTCCCAAAGTCTTTTGACTGTTATAAAGTTAAATAGAGGTCTACACATTAGTTTTTTAGGTTCCATGATTATTTTAAAGCCTAAAAACTTCTAAGAAGCTTAAATTATTGATTTTAGGATAATTCTAAGGCTTGACAAGTGAGAAACATGGTCATAGATTCCAAACATTAACCAAAAGACCTTGTAAAGTCTTAGGCAAGGTTTTAATAGGGTTCAAAGCTATAGATATGTTTCAAAGAGAAGTTAAAAGTATGGTAAGATATTTACATGTATGTAGTTAAATTTCTTAGGGATTTATCAGGAGTCTATGATCTTACAAGATTGTAGATATATTTGTCAAGTTCTATGATCTTTCTAGGGGAGAGAATAAGGTGCAACTATGTCTATAGTTTATCAAATGAACTTGTAGGTTTAAGAATAATATTGGGGGATTTACAACCATATAATAGGTTTTTGGTAGGATGGACAAGGTTTCCATGAATATATGAGGTTTTGAACAAGGATATTTACATTATCCAACCTATTCCAAGAGAACCTATAGGTATGTCAAAGAAGAATTTCATAATGATAAAAAAGAGAATTAGGATTGAACAAAGGGGAAGATTCATTATTTTAGCCTCAAGAGCCTCCCATAAGTTTGAAACAAAGATTAAAGAAATTACAAACTTTATTAAAGTTCCAAGGATGAGGCAATGTCTAGGAAAGATGTAAATCCCTATTATAATCTCAATAGCATTATGATAACTTGAGGGCAAGATTTTACATGGAACATTAAAGTTGTATTGAAAAATATTGTAGGTATGTGAAGAAATGAGGACAAAGACTTATAAAAAACTTTTTGTAGGAATATAAGGAGGATGATGAGATAATATGGAGCTTTAAAGCATGGAAATGTGTGTTTATTAGCTTATCCAAGAGTTCTCATGGGTAAATATGGTGACATACTAGTTTCTCGAACTCCCCAAGAGACCTTCACTTAAAATTTAAGGTAAATTATAGTTAGTACATACTTATAAAATATGTATAATGCTAACATTAATGGAGTAAGTGGTCATAAATGTCATGATATAGGTATGGAGACATTTTAAAACTACCCCTAGAAATTTGTAGCTCTGTCTATGGTGTGGTAGTCATGGTAAGTCAAACTTGATCTAGATTCTATCTCACATGCATGAATGAGATGAGGATATGTGTGACTTAAGGCCATTAAGACATGAAATTCAAGTTTTCCAAGAATATAACATTCTTAATGGATCACATAGATTATTCAAAATCCTCCCAAATGATAAAAATAACAAAGAATAAGGTCTCCTCTCCAACTACTATACCAACCTTCTTGAAATATCTTCATGGAGCATGCCTAATGAATTAAAGGGAACTTAATGACTCCATTTTTATTATATATTTTATGCATAGACTTATTAATGGAGTGGTGGTATCATTCATGAGGTCTATTTTATTGCTCTTCTCTCTTTTCTCATCTCATTTTCTTATATAAAGGGGTAAAAATATTATTTTAGGATTCTTCCTCTTTTGTATGACTAAAATATAATCATTTTTAGTCTTGTACTATTGTTTTGAGGCCTTAAAATTAGTAAATAATGAATTTACCTTCTTAAAGTACTTACATCTTGTGTGTATTCCATGAATTATTGATATTTACATGTAGAAAACTATTTCATCTTGAATTATTGTCTAATTCCCTTCACCTCTATGTAATAATACTATCTTTTATAGGCTATATACTATGTATTAATAGAATTATACATGAATTAACTATGTAAACTCATCATTACATCCTTTTAAAAGGTGGAATATGACTCCTAGTTCTATTTCAAGTCTCTTACCTCTATATAATACACTTATGTAAGAGAGTTTTAATTTGATGGTTGTGTATGAGAATTATCAGTCTTTATAGGTTCTCTTATGATGTTATAGGTGAGTGGAAGAGACTTGTAGACTTGGTGCATCACCTTTTTTAATTTTTAGTTTAGTTTTGTCCCTTTTATTTTACCAAGAATCATAGTTATAGTTGTAGATAGGTTTCTTTAGTGTTGTTTTAGGCCTAAAAATGATCTTAAATTAGGTGCACATAGTTTAGGAAGGAATTTATCCTTCTCAAAAGGTTCATCCCAAGGATCCAAGGTCACACACCTTTTGGATTATCCCATTAGTTCACTAGATTAGTTGATTGATCAAATGGGTGAAAGATCCAAGTGACAACAATAAATTATATGAAATCTAGCTCCCACTATGTAAATGGTTTCCCCTCAATAATGAGATGTAATGACATTGCAACATGAACTTCCTATTTGGAAATTTTTTGGCACCGGTGACATGAGCTCACATGGGTATGTCCATCCTTTAATTTGGTATGCCAATAATATCCTACTCACATGATGCTATGTATTTTCACATTCTGAGAGGGGTGGCCACTACCCGTTTTATTATGGAAACTAGTCATAACATCCTTGGCCTCTTTTTCAAATAAGGATTTGAGATAAATGCCTTCATAATTTTTCTTGTAAAGGACCCATTTTTTGAGAATTTAATGATAAACTTTTAATTTTATGGCCCTTTTTTGAGTCTAGTTTAGTTAGGGGGTGGGGTGTAATTCCATAAAGAAGGTAGTGGGTGATTAGAACATACTAATATTGATGAAACACTTATGTTTGGTCCACATGATGTAGCATAATTTGGGGATCGATTTTTGTTTATCATGTGAAAGACACCCTGGATTCAAAAGAGCTTAACAAGTATTATCTCCAAATCATACTCTTGTAATTTGGCCATCCACCAACCTCTACACTCTCCCAATTCATTCTACTTAAGCATTAGTTTTATTATCAAATTTGGGACAATGGCGTGCACTTTATTTCTAAGAATATAGTGCCTAAATTTCTTTACCAAATTAACTAGGGCATATGCATTTTTGTCCATGATAGAATAATTGAGTTCTAAATCCTTGAGATTCATTCTCATGAAAGTAAATAGGGGTCCTTCCCCACTCTAGTTCTGAGTGAGGAATATATCAATGGTATGATCAAAATCAAAAGAGTAGTGGTATAAGTCCTGCATGTCATTTAGGATTAGTAAAATAGGGGCCTACATGATGGCATATTTGATGTCCTAAAATTACTTATTGGATTCAACATTCCATTCCACCTTAGCTTCCTATTTTAGCATAATATTCAAAGGTTTAACAATCTCAATAAATTAATAAATAAATTTACATATGAAAATGATTTTCCCAAAGAAATATTTTAATTATTTTTTAATTTTTAGGAGAGGTATCTTATAAATAATGTTAACACATTAAATTTTAATAGATATACATTACTTCATGATAATGTGATTGAGAAGTTTACATTCATTAACACCAAAAACAATTTTATTTGGCTTCAAATAAACCTCCTGCACCTCTTGAATATATTTTTTAGGTGACATATGTGATTTGATATACATTTTGAGATGATAGTCAAATAATCCACATATTTAACAATGTAGTTTCCTATCACATCTTCAAATTAAAAATCTATGGTTATCTAGAAAGTGTTTTTTACATTGATCAAGACAAATGACATTCTTTTTTAAGCATCTAATCTGGTTTGATGGGAATGATATGAGTTATCAAATTTAGGTTGAAGATATTGAGATCTCAATAGACCTAAGTGATTACACATTGATATCTTAGAAATAACCTTCTCAATTTCTTAACTTCTTTTGATGTACACTCAAGGATACTATTAATAGTTTGGGGGTGATTAGGGACCTGAGTTTAATAGTTTTGAAGTTTATGTTTTGGTATCTCAACTTCTCTTGTGGGTGTTAAGAATTATTAAGGTAAAACACTCTCTAAGGAGATCATGCCTTTTAGGACTCAATTTTATTTAAGTTTCATAACACCATCTTAGTCATAGTCAACATCTTCTAGGTCCTCTTTCTCTTTCTCATAAATGATGTGGGATTCAAATACCCTAGTGTTATTAAGAAATTCTAGAATATGATGGTCATCCTTGAAGACTTGGAAGTTTTTGACATTATCTAGGATATAATTATAAGGGACAAACTTGATATAGAACTTATACAATTTTGTGTCATCTAGATGTGTCATATTTACAACAAAAGTTATCAATGAATCAACCACTTCATTTTCCTCTAAGGAATGGGAATATCATCAAAGGTAGTGAATATTTTGATTAGATCCCATGCCCTATGTTTGTAATAAAATAAATAAGATAATTTGTATTGTAATTTACTCTTGACTTGGTTTATGAGCAACTTAGAGTTACCAAGAAATTTGATCTCTTTGACCCTATGTTTTAGGGCTAGTTGCAGCCCAAGTATCAATGCCTCATATTTAACCAAATTATTAGTACAAGGGAATTAAAGTATATAAGAGGTTAGGTGTCACTTTCCTTGTGGGTAAACTAGAAGGATTCCTACCCAAATACCTTGTTTATAATGGGCCTCATCAAATAATAGGGACCACAAACCTAACATCTTGAGATTATTGATATTTTCATGCTTAACTAGTTTTACAAACATGGTGCAGACTCCTAGGTCTAAGTATACCAAGTTCACATTACCATTCATGATGTATTCTTTGATCAAATGTTTCATCCTAAGTTATTTATCTACTATGATATGATTGGCTATGCCTCTCTATGGTGGCCACATATGAGAAAATTTAGTAGCCATGTACCCATTTAAGGCTTTAAACCAATCCCTATTGAGAATCATCCCATAGGCTTCAATAATATCCACTACCTAAATGTATATGAAATATTAGATCTTCAACTTGTAATATAGCTACATATGGACATTTAAGAGCTCAAAAAATAGCTTAACATCATATTTTTTCTAGTTGGACCACTACCTTGTTGGATTTGATAGGGACTAGTCCTAGTTTCTCATTAATGCCAATAGGCATCACATTAGATAAAGCTCTTGAATCTATCAAGTAATTATGTAAATTATTCCTAAACAGTCTTATAGTCATAAATAAATGGGGAAATTCAACATTATTCTTATGGATGAGCATATTTGTGTGGGAATTATTTTATCTCAGCTAGGTTGGCTTCTCTATAAGTGACTTCAATAGAATGTCTCTTTGTTTAGTGATCTAGGTGAGTTCATGAAGCATGACATTATATTTTATTTTATTCATGTCCTTGACTAGGTTATACCATACCTTGATATGAATTGGTTTGGCATGGGATCCTTTGACTCATTGGGCCTCAAAGGTGGTGGTTCATTCTAGGTTCTATGATCAGGAGGGGTGGTACAATTATTTTGGGGAGTAGAGGTGGTGAGGTAATATTAAGGTTACCTATTCCTAAGGACTTAATTACTCCTTTAGAACCACCAAAATTCATGGACCTCAATGGTACTCTCCTTTATCCCATGTTAGAGATTTACATAGTCTCTAATACCATCATGGTGTCTACAAGTCAAGTAACATTAGATGATTTCATGTGGTTCTATACTACCTCATATTATTCCATTTATCTCAATAAGATGTTGAAGGTGATGTATAACTATATATAGTCAAGTTCCTCATGTTGGGCTATGTTGTGCACTTAGAACCAATTTATGAGGGCTATCTCACAAATTTTAATCTTAAGAAACTTGTTAGGTAATGATTACTATTGGTTTAGTTATAAGATCTATTTTTCCTTTGATAGGTGAAGTTCTTATTAGAGTTTTCAACAATAGTGTTTTTAATTTATTTATGGAAGACCAAGGAGTTATTGATTAACCTTCACACCATACATTGGATAGCATGTAATTCATTATTGGTAGAATCTTGGGGTATTATTTGAACATTGTTCACAACCACCAACACTGATTGGTGTTGCAAGTGGGGAACTACCTCACTATTTATCATGTTAATAAAACCTAGGTGTTGGTTTGGTGTATCATGCCTCAAATAAAGCTAGTTATTTATGGGTAGTGGTTGAAATAGGGGAAATTTATAATTTTCATTGAGAATGAGGTTCAAAGCTAGCACGTTCAATAAAACATTTAGAATTGAAGCCATCATTTGACCCTAGGGGTTGAGATATCTATCCATTTTTTTGGATTCAACATAAGCTAAGATTAGATCTATTATCAAGGGATGTCATCTCAAAAACATGTCCATCTAGGGGTCTAGGGAGTTCTTATACATTTCAAGCACTAACTGTATTATGTTAAGAAATCATGATGACAAAACTATACATATTTTAGAACCTAACATTAAAATTCCTAATGTGATCATTTGGTCCCCTCTTAATACATGAAAATTATTAGTATAGGACATTAGGGTCAATAAATTTCCCAAATTAAGTTATAAAGGTTTTGTCAATATACTCCCACCATGTGATGGAATTTTTGGGGAGATTAAGGAACTGGTCATAGGCTGCATCCATCAAAGTGAATGAGAATTACTTACAAGCTATGTCCTCATGTTCAACATTTAGGAATCTTAGGATAGTATTATATAAATTTAAATATTCTTTGAAAGTATACCCTACATTAGGTTTAAAATATGGAATGTACCTTTTTGGGTTCTAGGGAAGGTCATGGAAAACTCTAATAACATTGATAGCTGGCCTAGATAACTAGGTCTCTAGGGTAGCCATTGAAGGTGAGTTATTTGGGGAAGATTGGGAGGATGGAACAATGGGAAAAATTATATGTGTAGATCTATTTCCATCAAACTATAATCTCCTATGTAATTACAAGGGTACATCATTAGTCTACATTGGTACGGCCTAGATTTGGTGATTCACATAGTAGGTTCTAGATTATTGAAGGGTATACTAGTGGGCTAAGGTTTATTTACTAACCCTCCTTGAGGTTTGATAGATGTTGTGTATGTTTGAAGCACAAAACAAAGGATTAAATGTAAATGAGGAAAAAGAAGATACACTAAGTAAAATATACTTTCAAGGATGGGATTCTTATTGGTAATCTCTCTTAGCCCTCCATCTAACACTAGTTATTATTTGGTCCAAAATCCCATCCTAAAATACTTATGAGATTAAGTATTCAATATGAACTTTGGGAAAATAAGGGAATTTCATCCTCTATTTTAGGATTGAATATATTTGAATATAGGGCATGAATAAAAATATTAGGATCCATGATGTAGCCTACTTTAAATAAGTATCTAAAGACATAGTGTTACTACCAAGAGTTTGATACCAATTTGAGATAGTGATTACAATATTTACCTTAAATCATTTTTAATCATGAGCATTGTTGGGTTTAAATTTAAAAATTTCTAAATGAATGGGTTGGAATTATTTATATTCATCTAATAAACACAAAAGGGGACTTAAGGTAAGGTATAAAAGGATGTTTCCCAGCTCTAAAGGTACTAATGCTTCAAGAATTGATCTATGTATATAGACACAATCAAACCACTATGTGTTGAGTTTAACTAGGGGATTGAAATCATCATCACACAGGGAAAGAGTGTAAGGACAAAAAAGGAAATTATTAATTAATGAATAATCCAATAAAAGTAAACATAAATAAGGTCCTGTAGTAAGTTACACACAAGGTCTTTGAATATAATCTATAACTTTAAGTACATAGATTACAAGTGTTACAAAGAAAATGAGAAGAATTCATAAATGAGTTAAAATAACATAAAAAATTTAAACTATTGCATTCATTCTTAATAACAAATAACATAATTAATTATTTAGCATAAAAATTCCTTTAAATATGAAAATGATGAACTACATTCATAGATAACAAAACTTAGTCTAATAGAAAGCATGAAAATCGCATTCAATTTTAATAGTTTCTTTATATATGAAATGCTAACAATTGCAATGTTGAGAAATTTCTTCATTGATGTCAAGGTTGATGTCATTGATATCAAGGTGCATGTGGTGAAGATGCATGGTGAGTGATTTATGAGATATGAGCTTATGTACCTAATGTGACAAGGAAGTCATATGAAAATAGAGAATTTGAAATAAACATATTGTCTCTTTATTGAGAGAGAATTTGAAGGCAACCTAATGATTCTTCTAAGGTTTATGCCAAGATTCAAGACAAAGTAAGCATGCTTTGAGTACAAGGTGTCTTGAGAAGCCTAGTCATCACAAACATAGTAATATCATGATAATTTGTATGATAAGTATGAATAGGTGTGTATAGGTATGATATTATGTAAGGAGCATGAAATACATGTGACCAAGTTGTATAAACATCATAGAGTGTTTCAATATCACTTATCAAGCTTCAAGTGATTGAAAAGTCTAGTCATGACACTAGTCATTACATGAAGAGACCTTATGAGAAGGTATGAGCTTGGCGTTCTAGTAAGATGAATGAATATAGGTATAAGAGGTTGTATGAGGTTGTACATGAGTTTTTTAGAGCTTAGATAGTTGATAGAAGGTCAAATTTAAGACCTATTATGATTTATAGGTCAAGGCCTAGAGAGCAAAGAGAGAGAGCATGGCTTGATTGGGTATGAGGTTTGGTTTACAAGGTAATAATGGACAACTGATAATTATTAGAGGTAAATCATGTTGTTTCAAATATGTTGACCAAGTTTTAGGTTAAAGTTTGAAGGTTAAATCAAGAAAAAGTGTCTTGAGTTCTCGTATGTGCATAAAATGAAGGATTCTCAACTTGAGAAGAACTTTAAATTAATCATTGGCACACATAAAATATGTATGCTAACATAATATATTCATGGTATATGGATAAGGTTCATAGCTTAAAGTTCCAAAAATTGGTTTGTAGAATGAGGGTTAAGCTTTATGAATGATCATTAAGTTTGTAAGATGGTTTTAACACTCAAAGAACCCTAATAATAACTTAATATCAATGAAATTATTATAAATCACTTATAATGGATTATAATGGATATTTAAGTGATTTTAGGTTGTATTCAACTCTCCCAAGAACCTTTAGGTATGATTTTTTTTAGGTGAGTGAGTGAACCCTACAAGAAAGGCCTTCTCAGAGATTTGATGTAATAGTCAGAGTTAACCAAGTCAAAGTTGATAATTAGATGAAGTTTGAAGATTGAGACTTTTATCTTATGTTTATGGTGTTTTATAATCATATTATATCCCTTAGGGGTGTTAAACCAATTTTACAAGTTGACCAGTCGATAATAGACCTAGTGATGCAGATAGTGAGAAAACCCAGGTAGAAGTGAGAATGTGATTAAGAATATGTTATATTTGATTAGGGATGAATCAAATTGAATGGATAAGTTTTTAAATACATTTAATAAATTTTAATTTTTGATATATGTTTTGGAGGTCAGTGAATATGATGAAAATATTGCTTATGAGTTGACCCATCTAATGAAGATGAAATAATGAAGGTGCCAATTCATGTGATTAGTATGAAAGACCAATATTGTCAATTAAAAATGATATATTTATATCTAAGAGTTTAATAAATGATATAATAATATAATATAAATGAAATATAAGTATTTTCAATTATATACACAAGTGTTGAAGGTCATTATCACCATGATTGTGTTAGAAGGTAAAATCGCAGATCTGGGTAAGTTATAATGATGACGTAGAGGATATTTACCCTAAGTTAATGCATATAATTCACATGATTTTGTTATTTATGAATTTAATTAACTATCCATGATTTGTATAAATATTTTAATATAGTGTAAGAGGTTATAACATTGAATCCAAATTGGCTTGTCTAGTTGAGTAAGGACTATGAGAGAGAAGGTTAATAGATTGGTTTGCAAGACCAATAGTTTCCATTAGATATTATGATATGTTTTTTGGATTTTTTTAAAATTATTTTTTTTTAAAAATTTAATACATTTTAATTCCTTTATTTTTTCTCTTTATGTGTCAATATTTCAAGGTTCCATGACTGTGTTTTGAAGCCAATTGGCAATTCAAAGTAAACATCTTTAAAAGAAGTGTTGACCCTGTATACCTTGATTTGGATCATATAATTAAGTTTTTGATGAAAATAAGATCATGAGGTTTCTATATGTATTATTTTTCCATGGTTTCTTGGAAAATTTGTGTTTATTCTTTATTTATTTAAGATAGACTTTTTGGGTATGCACATACGTAATATGAACAATACTAATGGTGTGTTCCTAGTAGTGGTTTGAGATAAAAAGGAGTTATGAAGATAAAATAATATTGGTATGGGTACATTTATGTTTAATATTATATTTTAATTTTTTATTAATTTTTTAAATTTTCTCCAAGAATATCAAAGAGTAATGTGTGCTAAGTATGCCTAATGGGATTAGGTCTCCATGAGACCTAAAGAAGAGATAAGGCCTAATTGAAGTAGGTCAAACTTAAAGGGACTAAAATAATTTTTTATAAATGAATATTATATGTCATAAGATCCATTTGATGTCTAAAATAGGAGTCTAAGAGTGTTTTTCCAACTAATAAGGATATGAACAAGTGACTTGTATAAAAACTAGGTAATTTTAGGCCTATGAGGTGAAGATAGTAAGTCAATAAGATAACATATTAGTGAGAAAAATAAGGTATTTTAGACCAATAGAAGAGTGTATATTATCAGATATGAGGTTTTTATATAGGTTATACATATGAGTATCAAGGTCATATGACCTAATCAAGTCAAAAAAAGGACTAGTTGAGTGAAGAAGGCTAGAGGCCAATTTGAGAGGGATAGAAGTATGTGAAGAGATGAGGAAAAATATCATAATAAATTTATGATAAAAAAGGTATTATAAATTTGATCAATATTTTTAGGTGGCTGAATTATTTTTGAGTCATCTAGGGGGTTGGTTCCTCCTTGAAAGTTGGTGTTTGCTAAAGCCTAGTTGAGTTGGTGCTTAACTAGTTGGGGTTGGTACTCCATGTGAAGTGGGAAATTAACTAAATTTTATTTTTTTTATTATAGGAATATGGTCCATTTAAATATATCAGGAGTTTTCATCTCTTTGAGGTTTTCCCACATATATGGTGTGTTTATTTGTGCAACCCTATTTCATACTTGTCTAGTTGATTATTTATGCATTACTTGATCTATTTATTGATGATTGCTTAAGTGAAATTGATAAGAAAATTTTGAAGACTAATTCACCCCCCAATAGTTTTGATTCTAACATTTAGTATCAGATCTTGGTCCTTTGAAGTAGGTCTAAAAATTTAAAGGAGAGCCTAGAACAAAGGATGGCTAGTCAACAAGATCAAGGTGGTTTCTCTACCAATAAGGCTCCATTATTCAATAGATATAATTATGAATTTTGGAATGATAGGATGAATATATATTTGATGTCTCAAGGTCATGATATCTAGAAATTAGCTATGGATGGATATAGTACTCTTCCTATTCCACCAATTGATGAAATAGGTAATAAATCTAATGAAAATAACTCTAAGGAAATGAATGCCATTTTTTGTGGCCTATCAAAGGTAGATATTGTGAAGGTTATTCATTGTGAATCAACTATATAGATATGGAACAAATTTAATACTATCTATGAAAGAGACACCAAGGTGAATATAGTCAATTTACATACCTACCAAAAATAGTTTGAAAGCTTAAAGATGAATGAAGATGAAACCATTACATTTTACCTATTGATGAATTTGTAAATGTCATTAGAGGATTTGGCTAAAAAGTGAAAGAATCTACTATTGTTCAAAAAGTGTTGAGATCACTAACTCCTAAGTTTGAATCTAAGGTATCTGTAGTATAAGAGATGGAAGATTGGGACAATCTAGAGATAGATGGGCTTCATGGAATATTAACTACCTATGAGATGAGAAAAAATGAAGGAATACCTCCCAAGAAGGAAACAAATTTCAAAGTTGAGAAGAAATCAAAAGCCAAGAAGGTGAAGGATGAGGAGTGTTCAGACATTGATAATGATAAACTAATAGCCATGTTTACAAGGAAATTGAGGTTTGGATTAGGTAAGTACAAGGGTAAAATACCCTTAAAATGTTTCAACTACGGAAAGATTGGTCACTTTGAATCTAAGTTTCCTAACAAGGATGATAATGAGCATGAATAACATGATGAACATCATGGAGATGAAAAAAAGGCTTACAATCCTGACAAAAACAAGGAGTTTAAGAAGCATGAAGGTAAAAAAGGAAATTTCAAGCACAAGAAGAGATTATATACTAGATAAGATAACTCTTTTGATTAAAGTGACTCAAGTGAATCTGATAGTGATGGTAGTAGTAATGAACCTGAACATGACAATAATGAAACCTTATTCATGGCTATAGAATTAGAAAATGAGGGTTGATAAACTAGGAAAGGCCTTATGGTTGATGTAGAATAAGATGAATAAGATAAAGTGAACCTTAGGGTAGAGTTAGTAAGTGCCTTAGAAGATTTGAATCTCCAAAGGAAAAAGAATCACAAACTAAGATTACTAGTTAAGGACTATGAGGACTAGATTAGCCTATTTGAGGAAAGGCTAAGTAAAACTTATAAGGAGTATGATGAGATAACAAATAAAGTTGAGGCATAGATAGAGGTATTAAATACAATCCTAAAGGCTAAAGAGGAAGAATTCATCAGGTATGAAACTAAAGTAGAATCACTAAAAGCTGAGTTGAATCAAGCTTATAGCAAGGTGAAGAGATTTGTGAAGTTTGAAAAGAGCATTGAGGCTCTAGATGATATCTTGATTTGTCAAAATTATTCAAGTTAAAAGATAGGTCTTTGTTTCAAAGAAGACC
The DNA here is from genome assembly GCA_037957365.1 of Torreya grandis. Taxonomy (NCBI): domain Eukaryota; kingdom Viridiplantae; phylum Streptophyta; class Pinopsida; order Cupressales; family Taxaceae; genus Torreya; species Torreya grandis. The sequence continues at coordinate 604,647 of JARHVA010003484.1, read as the reverse complement.
AAAAGGTGGTAGCTCAAGTTAAAGAGAAGGCTATTAAAGGTAATATGGTCAACATTAAAAGACATATCAAACAACCTAATGTTATAAGATATGCTAGTTCATTCAATGGTTACTATTTTTTAAGAAATTAGTTTGGTCATAGAGTAAGAGAGTGTATAAGATCCTCTAGGTATGAGTACTCATAGGACTATGGATGGATCCACAGTTCACATTAGCTAAAAATTATGTATAAGATGGTTTACTATAGTTTTCATAAGGTAGGACACATTAAAAGATTATGTCCTAATAGAATTAGAAGGTCATCAAGTAAAAATAGGAAGTTTGAAGCCCTTAGAGTATAATAAAGAAGATAAATGAATGTATAGAAACCAAAGATAATGAATATGAGTCATGATCATTATATAAGCTCAAGTGGATTGATCACTATGATAGAACTTGATTCAAATGTGAAATTAAGTCAAGAATGCCTATTGTCAGCCCACATTAATGATCAAATGGTTAATGAAGAAATCAAGTCTATAGTGACAATCAAGCCCAAAAGGATATTAAAGGACATTCAGTCTTGTGAGAGCATGGATATTTAGGAATCAACTAAATTGGTGTTATTTTAGTACCCTATGGAAAGTCATACCTTCATTTGGATTTATGAATACACTCTTAAGTTAACATAAGCATGGTGGATGCTTGGTTTGAGGGGGAGATATTAAAGTTGTTGAATAAGTTTGATCTGTGTTAATAAGTGGTCTTGTAATCTAAGTTCATTTGAAGAAGGTATGCATGGAGTAAGGGGGATCATGTTACCTTAATGATTCATATTCTATGTTTTGATCTCTAATAACAATAAGTTATGGTTCTATACGGTAGTATACATAGGACCCTTTGTCATTAATATCAAAGGGGGAGAAATTATAATAAGGGAGACTGAAAAAATTAGGGGAGATAAGAGTGATCAATTTGAAGAATGTTTTTCCATCAATGACAAAGGGGGAGTGTCATTGATTTCAAGGTTGATGTCATTTGATGATAAGTTTAATATCATTGATGTCAAGGTGCATATAGTGAAGATTCATGGTGAGTGATTATTTGTTGAGAGATAATTTTAAGGCAACCTAATAATTATTCTAAGGTTTATTTCAAGATTCAAGATAAGGTAAGCATGCTTTGAGTATAAGGTGTCTTAAGAAGCATAATCATCATAAACATAGTCATATCATGAGCATGTACATGATAAGAATGAATGGATATATACAAAGGTGTGATATTTTTTAAATAGAATTCAAGGAATGTGATCAAGGTGTATAATAATAGATGAGTGTTTCAAGATCAGTTGTTAAGCTTCAAGTGCTTGAAAAGTCTAGTCATGACACTGCTCATTACATGAAGAGACCTAGTGAAAAGGTATGAGGTTGATGGCTTGGTTAGATGATTGAATAGAGTAATATGAGGCTATATGATAATTTTTGAATTTTTACATGAGTTTTTGAGAGCTTGGATAGTGGTTAGAAGGTCAGATTCAAGACTTATTATGACTTGTGGGTCAAGGCCTAGAGAGCAAAGAGAGAGAGAGCATGGCCTAATGGGGTATGAGGTTTTATTTCCAAGGTAAGCATGGAAAAATGAGAATTTTTATAGGTATTACATGTTGTTTAAAATATTTACCAAGTTTTAGTTTAAATTTTGAAGGTTAAAGGAAGAAAAAGTGTCTTGAGATATCTTGTGTGCATAGAATGAAGAATTCTCAACTTGAGAAGAACTGTCATGTACTCATTGACACATGTAACCTATACATGGTACCTAAAATATTAATGATATATGGGTAAGGGTCCTAGATAAATTTTACAAGTATTGGTTTATAGAATGCGGGCTAAGCTTTATGAATGATCATTAAGATTAGAAGATGGTTTAAACCCTTAAAGAACCCTAATAATGATCTGATATGAATGATATTGTTATAAAGTGATTATAATGGATTGGAATGGATATTTAAGTGATTTTAGGTTGTATTAAACTATCATAAGAACCTTTAGGTATGAATTTTTTGTCAGGTGAGTGAGTGGACCCTAAAGGAAAGGTCTTACTTCTCAAAGATTTAATGTAGTAGTCAGAGTTGATTGAGTCAAAGTTGATAATTGGATGAAGGTTGAATATTGATATTTTTATCTTATGTTAATTGTGGTTTTTTAGAATATTATATACCTTAGAGGTGCTAAACAAATCATACAAGTTGACTAGTTGTTAACAGACTTAGTGGTGTAGATAGTGAGAAAACCCAAGTAAAAGTGAGAATGTGATTAGGGATGTGCTCTCATGGATTAGGGATGAATAAAATTACATTAATAATATGTTAAATATATTTAATAAATGTTAATTTTGGATATATGTTTTGGAGGTCAGTAATATTCTAAAAATGTTTCTCATGATTTGACCTGTCTAATGAAGATGAAATAGTGAATGTACAAGTTCATGACATTGGTCTACAAGACCAATGTTTTCAATTGATAATTATATATTTATATTTTATAGTTGCCTAAATTATATCATAAGATCATCCACATGCATAATAATTCTCTGAAATTATCTACATAGGTGTTGAAGGTCATTATCACCATGATTGTGTTTGAAGGTAAACTGACAGATCTAGGTAAGTGAGTTTAGTGATGAGTTAGAGGATATTTTACATAATTTAATGTATTTAATGAAAATGATGGTTTTATTTTGGAATTTAATGACCAATATAATATTTTTATAAGGCCTAGAATTTAGTGTAAGAGGTTATAACATTAAATCCAAAATGGCTTATCTGGATGAGTAAGGATTATGAGAGAGAAGGTCAATAGATTGGTTTGTAAGACCAATAGTTTCAATTATATATTATGATATGTTTATTAGAGATTGTTATAAGGATGTTTTAAGAACATTTTAATATATTATAATTCATTTAGTGTGTCTTTTTAGGTGTCAAGAGTTCAAGGTTCCATGACTATGTTGTAAAGCCAGTTGGTAGTTCAGAGTAAGCATCTTACAAAGAAGAGTTTGAGCCTATATACTTTGAGTTGAAGAATATAATGAAGTTTAGACCCTAAGGTCATGATATTTTTTTATGTATTATTTATTTCCATTTTTTCTTGTAATATTTGTGTTTATGATTTAGTTATTTAAGATAGACTTTCTCGGTATGTATAGGCCTAATATAAACAATATTAATGGTATGTTCCAAGTAGTGGTTTGAGATAAAAAGAGTTATGAAGATAATATAATATTATTATTGGTATATGTAGGTGTTATATGATATTTTAATTCTATATTAAGTGTTTTAATGTGCTCCAATAATATCATATAGTAACGTGTGTTAAGTAGGCCTAATGGGATTAGGTCTCCATGAGACCTAAATAAGAGATTGGGCCTAATTTAAGTAGGTCATACCTAAATGGAATAAAATAACGTTTGATATATGTATATTATATGTATTAAGATCAATTTAATGGCTGACATAAGAGGGTATGAGTTTTTGGATGACTAAGAAGGATATGAACAAGTGACTTGTATAAATATTAGGCAACTTTAGGCCTATGAATGTGAAGAGATTAAGTGAAAAAGATAACATATTGGTGTGTAAAAGAAGGTATTATAGAAAAAAAAAATATTTTAGAGTATAAGTGATGAGGTTTGGATAGATTTTATAAATATGAGGATCAAGTTCATATGACCTAATCAAGTAAAATAAAATGGACTAGTTGAGCGAAGAAGGCTAGAGACCAATTTGAGATGGATAGAAGTGTGTGAAGAGTTGAGAGAAGGAGATAATAATATGTTGTATGATAAACAAAGTATTATAAATGTGATCAATTTTTTCAAGTGGTTGAGTTGGTTCCAAGTCATTTATGGGCTTATTTCTTCCTTGTAGTCTAGTTCTTACTAAAGCCTAGTTGAGTTGGCACTTAGCTAATTGGAGTTAGTGCTCCATGTGAAGTGGGTGATTCACTAAAGTTGGTGTTTGTATTATATTAATTTATATATCAATGTATTTTCATCCCCTTTATATTTTTACATATATATGGTGTTTTGATTTATGCAATCTTGTTTCATGCTTACCTAGTTGATTATTTATGCATTAGTTGATCTATTTATTGATAATTGATTAAGTGGAATAGATAAAAAAAATTTAAGACTAATTCACCACCCACCTTAATAATTTTTATTCCAACATGTAAGGGACTGAATTTTAAAATATATATAGGATGGGGCTCACCTTCAAGTGGTAAGATATTACCATCCTTATCCATGATGGACTCTTTTTTTTAAATAGAACTGGGGGTAAAAACTTTTATTCAATCAAAGAGAAACATAACAGCCAAAAGCCAGTCAAACTAACCAAAGAAACATACAACTCATACCAACATCACTCGCTCATACTTTTCCTATCATCTGACAGAATTCACTCTAGTTCTTTTCTAGTGTCATGTGGCAGCTGAGCTATCTCTACCACATTCCGCTCCACCATCTCTTCTGAGGCCCATCTAGCCAAACAATCTACTGCCTTGTTCCATTCTCTCAGGATGTGATTAAAAATTACCATCTCCATAAGTGAGCTAATCTATAAAATCTGCTAAACCACCAAATAAATCTACCAATTCACATTGGTAATTTGCCGTTCTTGGATCATGTTAATCAAAACCATCAAATCGGCCTCACATATCACTCTACGCCATCCCATCTCATAAGCTCTTTTCAGAGCGACCAAAATAGCTTGGCCCTCCATCCGATTAATCATTTGCTCTCCCCTACACTTTGAGAAGATAAAAATGACCTCAATCGAATCATCCCGCGTGATCCCTCCAATACCACCCAGACCCAGATTGCCACGAGAGGAACCGTCTGTATTGATATTTAAAAAATCCACTAGAGGGGGGATCCACCTCCCACTTCTCTTCACTTTATGCATCCCTCCCCCACCTCTCCTAACACATGCAGAGCTCGGCAACAACCCACACATCCCCAAGCTACCAATCACCTCAGCATTGCTCCTTGCCAAGGGCAAAGCGACTTCACACTTGGCCTTAACGGACTCTTGAACCATTCTACTTATCCTGCTCCAAACCTGTGCAACCTCCAGCTTAGTATCATTGAAAATCCTTCTATTCTGCTCGATCCACACCTACCACAATAAGAAAATGGGCCCTATGTACTAGACTTCCTACAAGAAATGAGCTCCAGGGCGCGGCCGGTCTAGTTGCTACCAGAAATTAGGCAGAGATAAGGCACAAATTCCCCTACATTTCCATGCCCTCCACCAAGCATCCCAAAGCTAAGCAGTAAAGAAACAAGAAAAAAATAAATGGGATGCATTCTCCTCCTCTGCTCCACACAAGACACAATGAGAAGGCCCCACAAATCCTCTTTTGCACAAATTATTCCAAGTCAGACAGCGGTTCCAAGCCAACGTCCAGATGAAGCAATTGCATTTCGGCCATGAGAACTTGCTCCAGGTCCGCTTCCACCAAGTAACCTCCCTAACTTCCCCAAACTTCTGCACAACAAGCTCCTGGTATCCTACAGAAATTGAATATTTTCATTTTGGGTGAGGAGACTAGGCAAGTTCATCAGTCCCTCTGAGGGTGCAATAGCCATGCTTAGCTAAAATCCCCTTCAACTCTTCACATTCCTCCATCATATCCCTGATCAGCCAATCCTCTGGGCTTTTCCATCTTGCTTCCATAAGCTGATCCTGACGAACAAATATTTTGAAATCACTCACCTTAACCCATCCCGCCTCACAAAATCTCTATGAGAGAGCTTGAAGATGTGGGTATTGCTGAGTTATAAGGGGAAAACCATCCCACGAGTCGTGCCAAAACCCACTTCTGTGTCGCTTTTACAAATATAGAACAACCCTCTTTTTATTAGAGCCGCCCCTCTCTTAAGAGTGTCCCATATAACCGACCCCTTCCCAACCATATGATATCTCGCTATGTCCTTACGGGAGCACCCCTAAAAATACTTATGTGCCAACACTCTGGCCCACATGCAGTCCTGCTCAATGCACCATCTTTAGTATAGCTTAGCAGCAAGGGCCATACCAGCCAAAAAGGATTGTCTGAGCCCCAGGCCACCCAATCTTTTCAGACTACAGACAACATCCCAATGAATGAGACTCCATTTAGTCGAGGAAAAATTCCCAGCCCATAAAAACTGTCTCACAAGAGAATCCAAATCCTTCACAAAGCTAACTGGCGCCACCTATAACATGCACCTGTAAATGGGGAGTGCCTGGACCACTGATTGAATCAACTGAACCCGGCCCACAAAAGATAACCACCTATGAGTCCAGTGATTCACCTTAGACCTGAATTTATTTAGTATACCTTACCAAGACTCCTTGGATTGTCTACCCATGGTGATCGGGATGCCCAAGTACATGACCGACAAGCTACCAATTTGAAACTGGAGAAGCTCAGCCACTCTCCTTTGAATAGCCAAAAGCGTATTGAAGAAGAAGATGGATGATTTTTCCTCATTAATAACCTGCCCTGAGGCCACAAGATACTCATCCAGGCATCTTTGAATATTAGTTGCCTCTCTAATGGTGGCCGCTCCCATCATGGCCACATCATCCACAAACTAGAGGTGAGAGAGAACAAGAAGCTCGCCGTCCCATCTCCATCCCAGAATCTCCCCGTCCCTCGTATACTCTCTGATCCTGCATCCTAATCCCTCAGCTAGGAGAAGAAACAAGTATGGGGATAGAGGGTCTCCCTACCTCAAGCCCCTAGAAGCCCCAAACAAGCCTATATGTTCACCCCTGACTAGCACAAAAAATGAGGTTGAGGTAATGCAGCTCATGACCCACTCAATCCACTCCCTCTCAAAGCCAAAAGCCTGCAGAACTTTTTGGAGAAAGGACCACCTCACCCTATCATAAGCCTTTGACATGTCCAACTTAATGAACATTGCCTTCTCTCTAGATCTGGACATCGAGTGGACCGCTTCAGTCGCCATCACAATACCATCCAAAATTTGCCTGCCCTTCACAAAGCCACTATACTCCTCCGCAACTAGCACCTTCAAACATCTCTTCAGTCTTTCAGCAATCACCTTCGAAATAATTTTATAAATAACATTACACAAGGAGATGGGCCGAAACTAGCTAAGGTGATCAGCACCCTCCCCCTTCAGAATGAGAGCCAAGAAAGTAGAATTTAGAGCCCTCAACATCTGTCTATTAGCTTGTGACTCCTAGACCACATCTAGTAAATCCTCCTTAATAATATCCCAAAACTCTTGATAGAATTCAATCAAAAACCCATCCGGCCCAGGTGCCTTACCTTTTTTCATCAGAAATACAACCCTCTTCATCTCCTCCATCGAAACTGGGTGCCTCAACATAACCTTCATCTCCTCAGAGACAATAGAAGGAATACAAGAAAGAATCAAATTCTCTGTGGCCACATCCCGCTGTCCAGCTTCCCTGAAGAGGGTACTAAAATGGTGTTCGGTCTCAATGCAAATGTCTCTTGTGGAGGTAACAACCTCACCCCTCTCTGTGAAAAGAGAAGTTATCCCATTACTGTGATTCCTGGCTTTGACCAAATTGAAGAAGAAGGCTGTATTCCTATCTCCCTCCTGCAACCAATCAATCTTGGCCTTCTATTTCTAGAAGATTTCCTTGTGTAGTTCCCACTCCTCCAGGGACCTTAGCACCTTCCCTTCCTCCTCCAACAATGTCTGAGTTAAGCCATCCTCTCTAATCTGTCTAGTAATGACATTAAGTTCTTCTTGTGCCTTTGACTTTTCCTGGAAGATGTTCCCAAAGCTCTGTCTGTTCCATCTCTAAAGCCTATATTTGACAAATTGGAGCCTTTTAGCAAAAACATACATAGCTGTTCTTGTCTCTAGCCACCCATCTCTCCACCACTCACTCATGTGGCCATACAAATCCTGGTCCCACAACCACATGAGCTAAAATTTGAATGGTGGCTTCTGTGCCCTGACAATCGAAGAGATACTCAGCCTAATTAGCCAATGGTCCAAACCATGCCAATCTAAAATCTCAAAGTTAAGCATCCATCTGCTCCCCATCCAAAAACAAGATGCCAAAAATCTATCAATCCGCTTTGTTATAAAGGTGTTATCCGACCTTCTATTGTTCCAAGTAAAATAGCCATTGCTTGGTTTGATGTCCACCAGATTAAGTTCTGCTATCTTTTCATTAAGAAGAGTAAAGGATGGTTCAAGCCTGCTATTTTTTCCCCTCTTTTCTGATAGGTCCAGGATCGCATTAAAATCTCTAGCTAAGATCCAAGGCAGGTAAGGAAATTCCTGATGGATCACCTTGATATTATTCTAAATGTGGATCTTACCCTGCAAATCTGTGGGAGCATAAACATTCGACAAAAGAACATACTCACCTGAGTCCATGCATAAGGCAACCATAGATAACAACGATCTAAAGGCCAACCAAACCATCGGTGTAACCTTCCTTGGATTCCAAAAACATGCCAGTCCACCTGCTGCCCCGTTGGCTCTAATGCACTGGCACGCCCCTTGTCCCCAAATACCTAAGGCAATACTCCTCATATAATCCATAGATACTTTGGTCTCTTGAAAAAAGACAATGTCTAAATGTTGACTCTGGATTAACTCACGAATAGCTTTTTGTCTGGGGCTACTATTCAGGCCCCGCACGTTCCATGAAACTATGATCATTTCGAGGGAGGTAAGAAGTGCACATCTAAGGGCTTAATCACTCCTGATTCGACCAAATTCTCCCCAATCATCTTGAGACGGTCTGTATCCTTCCATCTCCCCACTTTCCCACTCTTCTCTGCGCTTCCTTTCTTGCTGTCTTTTTGAAGAATACCCAGACTGGACAGAGCCTTCCCTCTCTTCTCCTCTTTTTTACCATCTGTCAGTGACACCTACCCTTTTGTCATTGATTGGTACTTATCTTTTATTAAATCTACCAGACTTTGCACTCTCCCTAGTCCCTCCATCTCCCTTGGTAAGGGCATTTCATCTACTTTTGCCGGAAGGAGAAGGTCCTCCCACACCACGAGCTCATCTTCTTCCATTAACTCCTCCCTCCTAGTATTACTTGGGATAATCTCCTGCTGTCCCAGATCCTCCAAGATATCAAATTTGTTATAAGAGTCTGCCTCTTGCCTCTCCAGAAGGGTTCTCTTGTATCCCCTATTTCTAATCCTAGATTTCACCTGCACAAACCCTTCAGGGTCCTTCCCCCACTTTGGGCCAGGCTGTTTGCCTTTCTCCTCAGCTAAAGTCTTATTCCTAGATGGCAAAGAAGAAGGCTGCTGCTCCTCCCTTCTACTTTTGGGGCATCTCCTTACCAGATGTCTGTATTCATGGCATAACCAGCATCTAAAAGGCAAGGTTTTGTAATCTAGTTGTTGCACCCAAGATTACGGACCTGCACTCATTTCCAACGCATCTGGCAAAGGCCTGCTTAAGTCAATCTCAACACAAATTCTAGCATATGTCATAATCTTCTTCCCTAATGTTTATGAGGATGAACCCACTGGTTTCCCTATTATTGATGCTATCATCAGCAGAACATCCTCCTTGTAGCATTCAATCGGCATTCACGGCAGACGGACCCACACTGGAACCCTGTTCAGAAGCTCCTCGGTGGGGTTAAAACCAACATGCCACGGTTTCAAGAAAAGACTAGCCTGATTGTAGAAATATGGTCCTCCTTCAAACACCCAGTCTCTATCTTCCAAACAGTTGAAAGTGACCATAAAGAAGCTATTATCCAACAAAATTAAATCCATTTCACCTGCTGGCTCCCACACTCGGTGTGCCCAGCTTTCTAAGAAAGGTAAAGAAACTTTCAAACCCAGAAATTTGCAGTACAGGGAGTGCTTGGAGTAATACTCCACATCCTCTAAAATCATGTCATATGGAATAACTAATTTTGGTCTCTCAATACACCGTTCCAAGCAGCCATTTACCTTGGTGATTCTTGACCCTCCAACCGAGCTAGAATCCTGCATCCCTGAACCCTGTTTAAGACCAGCTAACCCCTTTAGACTCCCTGCCTGACCCTGGGAGCTTGTGCCTACCACTTCACTGAAACTCCTATCCATTATGATATTTTCCTGACCCTGTCACTCCATTGCTACCCCCCAGCAACACCTACCTTCCACCTTGCTACCTCTACACTACCCCTACGCACCAAATGCCCCTCTGAACCTGCACAAAAACAAAAAACAAAAAATGCCCAACAAAAGCTAGGGTACAGCCAAATTTCGAGCCAATATTTAGTCAGTAAAAATAAAAAAGGTCAATCATTCACATAAAAGCTTTGACATTTAACTTTATACATCCAAGCTTATCGTTAATGTACACAAATAAATCTAGATTAGGAATTGATATACTACACAGAGAATTTATTATTCTAAACCCACAACACATGCTTGTCTTTCTTATTCACCTATTACTTCAACATGCCTCATCAGAGCCATTTATCTAGCACTAATAGCTCATCCATTTCACCAGCTAAGTATATCTCTATGTTTTGTAATTACTTTAAATAGTAATTTTATAATTACTTTACATTATATTGTTTATCATTTTATGAACATCCAAACTCTCCTTGCAAAGGAGTTGTAAAACTCCTTCACCTATTTACCTCTACTTCAAACATACTAACCCTCTATCTAGACCCACCTGAGTCTTACCCACTCCCTTACGACTCTTCCCAACATCACAAACTTGACCAACATCTACCTCCCAACTTAGAAAAGTGTCCTACAACCTCCCTAAGAACCTACTAACCCTACTATCATTAGTCACATAACTGACATTGATCATATCTCCTTATCAAAATCAGTAGCCTTAACTGACATCCATGACTATGTATTTCCATCAACTTCTCTAAGCTTGCCTAAACAACCTTCAAAAACACCAATAACTCACATTACCTACACTGTGTCACTCTGTACTGCCTTAAATTGAAAGAATGGTATGAAATCTCTCTCTTACTCTCTCTTTCATTTTGTTATTCATTACCATTTTCTTTCAAAAAGTGGATTTTCATCCCTAAATAAGTTTGACGCTTCCAAAAACAAGCATGTAGCTTGGTATCCCATTCATATATCTATTAACAAATATTTTTGGTGGTAGTGCTTTCTTATTCATAGGTAATCCTCCCTAGCCAAAGAGGAGTGCTCAACATCATCTGGATACGGTATGTAACCAATCTAGGTTCTCTCTAATCTCTAATCCCTACCTTTCATCTTTATTTCTCCTTAACCATCAAATATATTCAAAATTTAGTGAAACATTTATGGCACACCTAGTGGGCCCTAGATTTTTCCTTGGGTTCAATGCTTTTTTTAAGCATTCATATATGTGCATTATAGTGAAAATTTAAATCCTCACACTTTCTCCCTCTCTTGTTCCTCAAAATGAAATATTCAACATTTTATTTTCTATTTAAAGGCAATAAACTAAAATTTCTTCTTCCTTACCACTCTTATCTTTCTTTTGCCTCTAAAAGAAACTTATCATTTTTCTTGCAAGCTAAAAAGACAATCTTATTTATCTATTTCTTGTATGCACATTAGGATAGTGGAATTCATTATCTTTTCTTATTTCATCATTATTTTCATTCAAATCAAAACACTTCAAATTTGGGTTTAAAACTTACTGCACTTCATTGTTTGCTTGTTACATATTAGCTCACCTAGTTAATTACAAGCATTATGAATGAATCATAGTACACCCATGTTACACTACTAGACCACACTCATAACAAAAAACATCTAAACTCACTTGAGACAAGGCCCATTGGGATTTCATCACCTGGTGGAGCACCTTACCCTACCCAGCTATCCTACTTGGATTTCACCACCAAGGGGAGAATCCACTCCGTTCTCTAGTGGAGTATAAACTCTAAAAATAAGGTATATTCTAGTTAAGCAACTTAGCTTGGCTTTAGGTCCATGAAGGGCAAGGAGCAAGCCCCTAGAACAAACCACATACCTGGTCTAACATAGATTTCCTCTTGAGCACCAAAACTAACCTGAAACTAGCTCTAGATTGCTTTCTAGTACCTTTGGTAACCAAACTCTCATCTCACTATTTGATTAAGGCATAAGCCAACACAAGACTAAAATTGATCTCTAGGATTTAATAATTTATGGTTGTATGTTCTTTTTCTACTTTTCTATTGCCTTATGAATTTTGGAGTTGGTAAGAACATTTTTCCATTGATTTAATAATACTCAAGTTGTATAACCTATTATATAAAGTTTTTTGAGTGTTCATCCTCCTTATATAGACCTCTTATATCCTCTATTTTTCTTAGATTTTGCCTCTAGGTTTCTAAAAAATTAGATTTATCATCTCCTAAGACTCCATAGTGATTGACATCGGTTAAATCCACTATTGATAGACTTTAATCTACCAACATCGATCAAGTGACCGATGTCGATGACTATGTAAATTGGTTATTTTTAGTTTTCTCAAAATAACAAGCTAAAATAACCTACCTACCTATACCCAACCCTAGTTTTTCCTCACTCTGTCACTAATAAAAATTTCTAAGACTGTTTATACTTCTTCTTACATGGTATTGATGTGAAGCCAAGCTAAAATTCTTATTGATTATGCAAGCTAGAAACTACTTCCACCTTCCCCTCTTATTATTGATTCTATCATATAGCATAATTCAGATACAGAACATACTCCTAACCCCAACCAAATTCTCATTGTGCCTAAAGGAGATCAATATTTTGATAGATTTATTGATTGCAATGTGGTAGTGCATCAACATTACCTTCCCATGAGCCAAACCCATAATTCCTTAGGTGACCCACTATATGGTATACCAAATTCTATGATGGAGACAACTTTAGTTTTAGATATCTCCACTATGTTCCCCTTGGTTAATAAAACCACCACTTCAACAAATAACCCAACCATAAATAATGTCCAAAGTTTAGCATCACCAACTGCCCAATCCCACCTAGACCCTATCATGACTTCCCTACCTTCACAACCACAAATAGTTTAGTCAAGTCTTACCCTATTTCCAAGTTCGGTGGTACCCATCCCATATACTCTCAAACCTATAATTACATGAGTTACAACTCACCCTTCACCCAGTATAACCCTGCCAATAACCCAAACTACAATAACAACATCTAACCAAAGTATAGTCTCTAACCCAGTGGGACAAGCCCCTTTTATTTCTACCCCTAGCTTATGACTCACTACCCTTATGTTACATCAACACAACCAAAATAAGCTATGCCATACACTCCCTCTACCTATTATAAGGTTCCCTATAACTTAGGGGTATTTCCCAAACTAATCTTCCTCTAGACCTCATTAAGATGCTAATGGACAAGATGTCTAATCTAGAGACATCCGTGTCAGGTTCAAAGAATATGTTATCCTATGATTAGATATGCAATGATCCCATCTATCCTTTTTTGCCTATTCAACATTATCCAAGCCAATGGTAACTCCCAAAATTTACTCACTTATAGAGTAAATATGACCCACAACAACATTTTTGAGCATTTAGACATGCTTGTTATTTAATAGGGCACAATGATGCATTACTACTTCACACCTTCCCTATGTCTCTTTCAAGTGTTGCCCTAGATTGGTATAGGTCTATAACTTAGCACTCCATTTTTTCATTTACCCAACTTGCAAAATTATTCCTAGACCATTTCTCTATTAACATTTCTAAAAAGGTTTCTATTATGGACCTTTATTCTATTAAATAATTTGATGACGAGTCTATCATATATTTTATCGCTCATTAGAGAGGTTTAATCAATAAAATATCCTTCTCTTTACCCCAACCTGAGCTTATTGATCTCTTCTTGAGGGCATTTTCTAAGCACATTTTGTCCACACTCTAAGTACAAACTTTCCACACATTTGATGAAGCCTTTACAATGGCATAAAAACTCAAAATCTAGGCTATAGATGAAGACAGAATCAAGTTGCATAGTAACAATACCAATTCCAAATAAAATGACTCCTCTTCTTCTAAACCCTCTTATTCTAACCAAAAATCTAAAGGCTTTGCTAATGTAGTGGTCATTAAATCATCTTCTTCCACAACCACAAACCAACCTAATTCCTTGACCTCATAAAATTTGACTAACAAATTCTAACAATGGTACGAACAAAGATGATACACTCCCATTGGGGAGTCATATACTTCCATTTTGGAAAAACTATTTCAACATGGAGCCATAATCCTTCCTCAAATCAAGCCTCTTATATAGTTTGCTCCCTCCCATCATATTATTACTTGGTATAAGGAGGATGAGTTTTGTGGCTACCATCGAGTCAAAGGCCATAATTATAATAACTATAAAACATTCAAGAACATTGTTCAAGACATGCTTTACAGGGGTGATCTCATCTTGGATAACCCTAATGCACCTACTAATCAAAATATGGATGTGTTAAAATAGCCTTTTCTTAACCATTCACCCAATCAAAATATTGTTCAGACCATGACTAATAACTCATGTGATTATAATATCCATATAATCAATATGGTCTTTCCTTTACCTCTAGTCCAACATATCCCACAATAAGATGTACCCATTTTACTTACTCTTCCCTGATAATCAATGGAGTTTTTTTGCCCATCCTTCCTCCTCAGGTAGAAGATCCTACTTCACTCATTCCACTCCCACATGAGGAAGGGTCTTCTTTACCTTTCCTTTTGCCACAAGAGGAACCTATATTGCTAGTTCCTTTTACACCCATTTTACCTATCCTCTTATCACTTGAGGACCACACCTTACCTATTCCTCAACTACATGTTGAGGGGAACATCATTCCTATGCTATACCCTCTTGAGGAACCTACTGTGCCTTCCTATCCTCCACCAATGTAAAGTAGTATCCCATCCACTCCTCCTTCATACCTAGAGGAGCTAGTGATATCTACCCCTACATTAGATGAGAGACCTATTGTGCCTACTCTAATTTTAACTAATTTTACCACTTATGTTACCCATGGAAGATCATAATTTACCTGTTCCTCACCCACATGTTGAGGGAACAATTATACCTATGCTATACTCCTTTAAGGATCCTTCTTCACCTACCTCTCCCCCACTAGTGGAAAACCATTCATCTTCTCTCAGCTCTATCGAAGAAGACCCTATTATGGCTCTTTCTCATCTATATCCCAAGGTAGAAAATACCAAAAATTTCCATTTTTCTCAATCACCTAATCCTTTTAAAGAAGCAAATATAAGGCCTACATTAAATTCATCTAAACCCTTCTCATGGTTAGTGAGAAATCTATAATTTCTTGACTCCACGAAGATAGATCATAGAACATTTTGGTACTGACTTAAAATTCCTTATCCTACACAATAAGTGTCATCCTCTACTACCAATCCTATCACTACCATTTACCCCAAGGTCTTTGACAAAGTTAGACCTTCTTCACCAAAATCACCAAAACCTTATCCTTCTACATTAGAGCCCTCACCCTCATAGTCATCTACCACATTAAAGTAGATCAAGTCTTTAGGCATTCACTTAGTCTCTAATCTAATTCATCCATAGTTGAAATTAGATCTAACTCTCCAACCAAAGTTTGGAGTTGCATAGCTTTAACTAAGGAAGAATTTCAAGCTTCCTATATCTCACCAATCCTTCCCTCTTCCACCTTCAACTTTTCCTTCAATTTTGGGACCACATCCCTCTACTTTAGTTAAGGTATCACCAAATCAAGTGAAACAAAAGGCTAAGTTACCTCCACTACTACCTCTACCACCTAGTAGGCCTTTCACATCTAACACTTTGACACCTCACAAAGATAGTATTAGTAAAACACGTGGCTCCACTACCACCTAAAAAGGTGCCATGTAGAATCACCCCCATGACTCCTAAACCAAATAAGGTGTCCACCCATATTACAACAACAAGTGCTAGCCAACTTGCAGGCTCTCAGATATTTTGCCTACACCAGTTGTTGTAATCCCCTGCAATAAATCTTCCTCTTATTAATCCTTATAATCTTCTTATATTTAAGCCATATTGGTCTGATGATACACAAGTGTGTCTATATCGTCATTCTTTTAGACATGATACTGAGAGGTGTAAAGCTCTTATGACAGTCGTTTGATAAAACTTTGATATTGACACACTCTTTGTTGATACTCCCATTAACCTTCTTAGTATTCCACCCATGGCATCCAAAATTCCTCATACCATTCCACCTAAATTCAAATCCAAAGATTTTGTCATATCCCCTTTGCCACCTCCTTCACCTATATTTTAGATCAATATGATTAATGTAGCCATGTAGTCACAAAATCAAAAAGATGAAGGTAATAAAATAGGTAAATAACCCTTGGGATCATCCATTCTCCAAAGACACTCCTCATTTGAATCTCAATATTTCCATCTTGGGTGTCTTGAAACTAACATCTTTAGAAGTTATTCAAAACATGATGGTGAAACAGCTTCACCAAACCCCTGTGAAAATGTCCTTGTATGAGTTAATATACAACTCACCCTAACACCATAAATCTTTGATTAGTGCCTTTCAAGTGTTTTAGGTACAACCTAATGATTCCCATCCTCTTACATCTTTGGTCAGATCTCTTAACACCATTTCCCTAATTTCCTTTAGTGATTAAAAAATACCACTTCAAAACCCTAAAGATCAAGATTCTATAATTTTTATCACCACATATATCAATTAAACTCATGTTAAAAGAGTCATTATCAATGGAGGATATATGATTAATTATATAACCACCCATGCCTATAAATAAATATCCCTTCCTAACAATTGTATGTCTCAAACCGATGCGGTTCTCTACTCCTTTAATGATACCACATCTACTACAGTGGGCACTATTGTATTACATATCCATGTGGGTCCCCACACAAGTATTGAGCTCTATTACATTGTATAAGGATAATTCCAATACAACACATTGCATGGGTGACCTTTGATACATGATATGGCATGTGTGCCCTCGACTTTGCACTGTTGTGCCAAGTTTGAGCAAAATGGGCAAGTGCATGTTATCCCCACTGACCCACCTCCTTTCAAAACATGAAACATGAATTATATCCCCAATGATGTTCTCATTCCATTAAAGAGATCATCTCCTCTACATTATACTTCTAAAGCTTCCACAAGTTCCACTACCCCAGTTACACATATAATGGCAACATAAATTCCTAACAAAGACCCCATAGAGGAAACTTTCAAGCATTTGTCACTCAAAAAATATCATTTGTTGACACTCAACATATTCCATACTCCACAAGAGTATGTAATTATTTATATGCACCCTAATTATGATCCCTGTATTGGGATGGTAATCCCATATGGTCCCCCTAACCTTTGAAATAATTTCACATATGTGGGAATTTATTGAGCTCCCACTGTCAGCAATCAATCCTCTTCACCACAACCATTTACCTGTGACTTCTCTTTCCTAAGAAAGGATAGATTCAATCACACCTATACTTATAGGTGTGCCTAGAAAGGATTTAGTTTGGGCTGGTATGAGTAGGGTGTTCATACATCCACTGAATATCCCACCAACAAAACCACTAAAAATGTCAAAAAATGGCATGGAGTGGGTTTTGATGAACCAACTAAACTCACCAAATTTTCTCATATACCAATTATCAAAGAACCAATCTCTCCTTTTCCATCCTCTCCTCCATCATAACCTATCAAATTGGAAGTATCTATACCTCCTAATATTTTTTTCAATAAACACCATCTATTTGGGCCCCCTCACCTATCACCTGGGTAAGAAAACAAGGTCCCTTCCTCTCATTCATCCTAAAATGATTGATGAAGACTCTCCCACTATCAACACTATCCAATGTCAAGATGATGATGATATTATCACATACATGGGTCCATATGATTCCTATATCTAATTATTACTCCCATCTGAAACACAAGCTATGTTAAATGAATTAACCATTGACATCAATTTTCCCTCTCACGATAATCCCCATGTCCTTAATATTGGCCAATATTTAGATTCCTCTAATGAAGCACATTGTGCCACATTTCTTAATGACCATAGAAAAGCCTTTGATTTGTGTTATAATGACATGCCTGGTATTGAACCCTCTATCATTACCCACAACATTGTCACCAACCAAGACGTTAAACTTATTAAATAAAATATTCACAAAATGCATCCTTGTATTTCTCTCCTTGTTAAAGAAGAGCTCTAATTCCTCCTTTTTGTTAACTTTATTCAACCCATCGATTACTCATAATGGATTTCCAATATTTTTCTTATCACAAAAGTGATAAGGGGAATCTAAATCTACACTGAATACCATGACCTAAACCTCTCTTGTCCAAAGGATGACTTCCCTTTGCCAAGTATCAACCATATTATTGATCTAACAACTGTTCATGAGATGCTATCACTTATAAATGGGTTCTCAGGTTATAATCAAATCTTAGTTTCTCTTGAAGATCAACACAAGACAAATTTCATTACTCCATGGGTAACTTTATATTATTGGGTCAAGCCCTTTGGTTTAAAGAACACTAGTATCACCTACCAACATGCCATAACTTACATCTTCCATGATCTCCTACACAAAATTATGGAAAACTACATGGGTGACTTACTCATAAAGTCTAAACTTTGCCAAGATCACTTGATGATTCTCAAAATCATATTCACTCATCTTCTCTAATATAACATTCGACTAAACCTAAAGAAATGTGTCTTTGGTGTCCTTTATGGTAAGCTTTTAGGCTTTATCATTTATCTTCATGGTATTGAATTCAACCTTGCTAAAGTTTGAGTAATTGTCGGATCATTTCCAACCCTTTCACCATCTCCTCAATAATATGTCTCCTTATATTGGAATATAGATTACCATGAAGCCTTCAACTCACTCAAACAATGTCTCCTTTACCCATTGGTTCTTAATCCACCTAAGGGAAACCAACCTTTCTACCTTTACATCTCTGCAACAAACCATTCTCTAGGTGTTATGATTACACATCGAGATGATCACCATTGAGAACAAGTGGTTTACTACATAAGTTGCACTTTTATTGATTATGAAACTTGATATACACATACCAAAAATATTTATCTCGCATTGGTCTTTGTAGCTTCCAAGCTCTATCATTACCTCTTAAATCACAAAACCTACATCATCACCCATATTGATCCGCTTAAATACATGCATTCCAAGCCATATCATAACCATTGTGTAGCTCGGTGGCCCATGATCCTTACTGAATTGATTTGGAATTTATTTAACAAAATTTTATCAAGGGGAAAATTATTATTGACCAGTTAGATGCCACCCTTTTACCTCAAAACTAGCCTCCAAACCTCAAATTCCCTAAAGAATCTATTGTAACACTCTCTACCGATGACATCTCATATCAAATGATGATGTTCTTTGATGGGTCTAAACATCAACATGGTGGGGGTGTGGGGGTAATTCTCATCCCTCTAGATGACAATCCTATGACTTTGCCATTTAAACTAGATTTTAAATGTACTAACAATATGGATGAATATGAAGCTTTGATCTCAGGGCTTCAAATGGCTATTTTCTTGGGTGTTAAATCAATAAACATTTTTGGTGACTCTCATATAGTGGTTAATCAAGTTAATGGTTTATACCTATGAAAAAAAAATTATACAATGATATAAACATCATATAGATACGTTATTGGAATAATTTTACTCTTACCTCTTGCACATTGTTCCTTGATCTACAAACAAGTTTGCTGACACAATGGATTCCCTTACTTCACACATACCCTCTTCAACCTCTTCCTCAAAAATTTGTCACTATACATTGCTTAACATTACCTTCTTATGTATCAAATAATATCTTTTTTATAGGAAATGTAACACATAACCCACATGACTTATGGTACAGGTAACTCATAGATTACCTCTCCCTTTTTATTACCACTTCTAACTTATAAAATAATGGGAGATGTACCTTTATGAAATGCGCCACTCATTACACTATGCTAGGGGGACTTCTCTACAAGTGAGGTTTTTATGGTCTCCTCCTTAGATGCCTCAATATTATTGACATCCCCTTCGCCATTAAGGAAGTTCATGATGGGATTTGTGGTGGAAATTTTAATGGTAACACAGTTGCCAAATGTATCCTTTGACTCAATTACTATTGGCCAAAACTCCATCAAGACTATAGTGATTACATTTGGCATTACATCAAATTACAATAATGTGATAAGCTCCTTCACATTCTAAGCCATGACTTATAAGTCAATAAATACTTCTGGCCCTTATCCTAATAAGGTTTGGATCTAATCGATGAGATTAACCCTCATTCATCTCTCCGTCACTATTCCATCATTACTGCTACTAAATACTTCACCAAGTAGGTCGAGGCCATTCCTCTCATCTATAGTAAGGCTGATAAAATTGTTGACTTTATCAACCATCAAATCATATATCATTTTGGTTTCCCCCATAAAATTATAATAGACAACAACAAATCTTTCAAAAATAAGACTATTTAAAAGCTTTGTGATGATTTTGGAATCAAATTAAGCTTATGATCATCATATTATCCAAAAGTAAATGGATAGGCTAAAGATTCTAAAAAAACCTTAACCAAAATCCTCATGAAGGTAGTCAATGATACTAGTAAGGATTGGCACACACACATTCCCTTTGATTTATGGGCTTACCACACTATGATTTGAACCCCTATAGGTGCTACACCTTTTTCCTTGATTTATGGGACAGAGGTTATTTTGCCTCTTGAGGTCTAGATTCCTTCTCTTCACATCTCTCTATAAGATATACTTATGATGACTTTTACCAAAATTTTTTGGATCAACTTGAGTTACTTGATGAACATCATCTCATATCCCTCAACCACCTCCAAATCTATCAAGAGCATATCAAATGTGCTTACAAAAAAAACCTCAAGGAGTGAGATTTCAATATCAAAGATCTCATTTTAAAGGAAAATCAACATGTGACAAACATGGAAAAAAAAACAAACAAAGTAAGTTTGCTCCTAATTAGCTTAGACCCTACATCATAGCTCACAAGTATGGCTTAGGAATTTATCACTTGTCTTCTCTCAAAGGAAGGGCAAGAGCTAAGCCTTTTAATGCTTTACACCTATGACCATTATTTTGTTATGTGATGCTTCAGCTCATGTTTAACTTGATCTTGTCCCTTGAATAACCCTATTACATTCATCTTCCTTCCTCTTAACCCTTATTCTTACACACTTAGTTAACCTATGAAGTGCTAGGGTTTTGTCCTCAAAGTGGAAAACCTCTAAGCCTATAAAGTCCTATCCATGACTAAAGTTAAAAAAAATATCAAATGGGATATATAAATAAGTTATAATATCTTAGGTCATGATTATCAATGTAGACTACTCCCTTGAAGGTTAGCCATGTAACTTCTCCTTTATAATATAAATAGATTGTTCCCTTAAAGGACAACTATTAAAAATAAAAGATTATACCAGTCCTTTAAAGGATGGCTAAGCTAAGCTTTCTTATCAAGGGAAATAATGACTTAGAAGCTTCTTGTATTGATCAGATTCATATGACCTCAACACAAACAAAATCCCATTGTAGGTTTCCTAAATTGATCAACTTATACACAAAAAAAAAAAAAAAAACTTAAGTCATGGAATTACCCATAGTAGTTCTCAGGTCACTCACATAAGGGGCATACCATCCCCACTAAGAAGGTTATGCTACCTAAACAATCTCATTTCTTTTACCTTTCTCCCCTCATACTCTTTCAAAGGACTTTGAACTTACTTGACACAAGGTGAGTACAATGCTTCTCTATTAAATAAATGGTCAAATGATGCAAATCATGAAAGAGGCTCATAATATTGAGCCTATTTATGTTGTGATTATGGTCTTTTCTAGTACATGAGAATCATGCCTCTTTCTTTACCATCCCAATCACATGTCAATTTCTCTTCTGAGATCTCATCTCATGACAATATTCAAACACCTTCTTGCCTTTCTACCAATTTTTATTGATGCTTAGAGTTATATGTTTAAAAAATATTATCACTCACATATCCATCTCAAAGAAAGATACTCAAATAACTACCCAAAACCATACTAAAAATAACAAATCATTGCCCACTTATCTATTGCATATAATCCCATGTGAAATACACCAAACATGCAACCATAGTTTCTCTAAACAACAATAAATAGGAAAAATACTAAAAAAAAAAAACATACCCAACCCATTCATTTTAAGCATACACCATCACAAATATGGAAAAATGTTGAGATGAAGCTAACCAATCAACTATGCATATACCATCACACATATGGGAAATGGTAGTCTAACTCAACTAACATGCTCAATATTAACATAACATAAACATCCACATCATTATAATAACTTCAACATCATCACCATCACATAAAAACATCTCAAAATAACAAACTCTCTCTCTCATATATATATATATATATATATATATATGCTGAATATGAATGGACATCAATGAATCATATTAATATCATCTCTCTCTCAAAAAGTACATCTCTCATCTTTAGCTTTTAGGTCAATGTGTATACAACACACACACACACACACACACACACACACACACACACACACACACACACACACACACACACACACACACACACACACACACACACACACACACACACACACACACACACATGCACACACACACACACATGCTAAATATGAATGGACATCAATGAATCATATTAATATCATCTCTCTCTCAAAAAGTACATCTCTCATCTTTAGCTTTTAGGTCAATGTGTATACAACATATATAACAACATCAATAATAACATATGACACTTAGAATACTCAAGTCTATAATCATGGTCATGAAGAAGTAGTATCATCACCACTCTCAGCCTATCTATGTCTACATGAGCTAGAAAACATTACATGTGTCACTAATCTCTCCTCCTCTCTAAACTTAGAATACCTCTAAATCTATGGGAACTCATTGATGGCCCTCTCATAGTATGCAATCTCATCTAAAGTAGTATTATACCTTATTAGAGATATAGTCTATGATGAACCCATCAAACCTACTATAGGACCCTATAATGGTACATATGGTGGAGGAGGAAGAGTAGCCTATCTTTCTACTCTCAAAATATCTTTATCTACTATCAATGTAGTAACCTGGCCCTGTAATGCCTTGAACTACCCCTCCAATGTCATAACCTACCCCTATAAGACCAACACTTATGCCTTGCTACATCTTAGGACTGCACTGATGCATCTTGGACCTGTACCATTACATCTTAGGCATGCATGAATATATATATATATATCTCTCTCATCACTCCCTATAAATTTGGTGGTGGCCTCTTGACCTAAGTCACAAGATGCAAACCTATCCACCATGTAAGATAAGCCATTGTGCATCTAGGATCTACTACACCTAAGCCTTTTGGTAGCTCCTCAAAATCTAACCCATCTATTTCCAAGGGCAAAGGTAGGGGTGCCTCTATATCATCCCTCTTATATAGAGGAAAGGTAGGACAACAACTTGTAACAAGACAAACTATTTCTTGACCTATGCCATGGTTATCATCTCTAACTCTCCAACTCATTTCTGTCTGACCCATAATGTGTTCTATAAATCGACAAGCTACTCTACCTATCCTCTAAATTGAAGGTATGTCAAGTAGGGCCTCCAAACAATATCTATAGGAATCAATCCATATATCATATGACTATAATAATCAATGTCCTGCACTATGCCATCTACTCATGTTTGGGCCATAGCCTCCATCATCTAAACCTGACCCTAAAACTGACTGGAATCATGGTGGGCAGCCCCAATGGCCATGTCATCATAATGTTCACATATGACCAACAATGAAGTAAGTGCCCAAAACACAAATTATACCATCATCCTAGCCTCAAACCCCACAACTCTCTATATAACTATGCTAGAAAATCTAGTCCCCATGCATACACAATTTATTTTTCAACCATCTATGCCAACACACCTATCAACATAATATGAAATCTCCCCCCATCTATGTCTAGTAGTGAATATACTATAATCCCTATCATCATTAGGATACTCAACTAATGCTACTCCTCATTAGTAATGTATAGTGGCTCATATGTGAAGCTCACTAAGTGATAGGTCATCTCACTAACATGCTCTCCAAATAATGTAGCCATGTGAATATCATGCTTCTCTCTCAAACAAGAGATCTCCTCACCCTAGATTAGTAATTATCTTACTGTGTCACTATAAACTCTCTGGTAGGTAAATAAAAGGTGTTGGTGGTGTGATCCCAACTCTCTATCAAATCTATCATCAAGCTGACAACATGTGAAACTTGGTAATATCATCACACTCCTCCTAACCCTATAGCTTTCATGTGCTCACACTCATCCATGGTGACATCCCTCCTATTCCTCATAAGTAACATAGGTAGTCAATCTCGTAATGTCAACTCCTACCTAGCCTACATCCACACACACAAACCTTAACTCACATACTTTGTAATTTAAACCTCCACTCTTTTTTCCCTTCTCTCTAGGAAAACTACATAGGCTTGAGGCCCTCATCCAAGATATGTAGGAAACACTCAGTCGACATGGGGTCTTTTGAGGTTACCTCAACCATATATGCACCTAACTATCTAACCTATTAACCCACATAAACCCTATACCCAACTACTTATCTCTAAACCCTAGGCCTAACTACCTATCTCTCAACCCTATACCTAACTACCTATTTCTAAACCATAGGCCCAACTACCTATCTTTCAACCCATATTTTAATCCCTATGTCCCATGACCTATTTCAAACTCCTTTTTCCTAACCACTTCCCTTAACAAAGTTTTAACCATACCTCACAATTTTTCACTATGCATTGGGAGAACTACATTGGCCTAAGGCCCTCACCTAGGCTATGTAAGTAACACTTAGTCAACATGGGTTCTTTTGAGGCTAGCTCAACCATTAAGCTCATTGACTAACTTAATTAGGGATCCAAAATTGGCCTTTTATTCCTATTTGGGGTTTTAAAACATAATCAATGTTAGTCTTATATGTTGATATCAACACTTAGTGTTAGCCAACATCGATGCCTTATCAGCTGATGTCAAAAATCCCCACTGACATTGATGACTAGTTTGACCCTAAGGCCGAATAACCCACCTCCAAAATTTAGGTT
The DNA here is from genome assembly GCA_037957365.1 of Torreya grandis. Classification (NCBI taxonomy): domain Eukaryota; kingdom Viridiplantae; phylum Streptophyta; class Pinopsida; order Cupressales; family Taxaceae; genus Torreya; species Torreya grandis. The sequence goes on along the minus strand of JARHVA010003484.1, from coordinate 579,435 downwards.
TTTCCCTAAATACTACCTGTAACCCCTCCCAAATTCACCCAAACCTACCCTTACCCAATTTTTTACCCCTCTAATTAAAATTTCTCCCCTCAAACACAACAAATTAACCCAAATAACAAATTAACTACCTTAAAATTAAAATTCAACTCAAAACACATCTTACCTCATCTCTCTATCTCTTCAAAGCTAGAATGGTTGGCACTTATCATGGTGCAAATCCAACTGCATCCCCTCTTACGTCTACCATCTATACCCACACTAACACTCTCTTGGTCACACCATGGCCCACCATGTGTTTAATCTAATCCTCACTCTCACACACTCCTCTCAACCACATATCTCTCACCAACTCACAACAAATACACAAGCTAGAGCTATCTTATACTTCACAACACTTAGAGCTCTTTTTAACCAATAAAATATCACAAATGAGTTTTAGTGGGTCACCAAACTCCTTTTTATCAGATTTGGTCTCCCATTGATGTTGATAGTCTTAACCTAAGACACTAATGTCAGTAATACTTCCTACCAACATTAGTGATATAATTGACATCAACAACCTTAACATTATATTTTTAAACCCCAACCACCACCCTTTAGACTATACCCTAAGTCTAGGGTAACCTTAGAAATCATGTATATCTCCCTAACTATGACAACCAACTTTAGAGATCACATAAATCTCCACCCATGATGAATCTGATAAAATATTATGAATATCTCCTTGAATATTGATCCTTTTGAACCAACCTTACATTTCTTGTCTTGATCACTTATGATACCTCACTATAGTTGGAAATTATACACACACATGTATATAATGTGTTTTGGATCATGACCAAGCTAGTCCTATCACCTACAACATTTTGTGTTTATTAGGAACACTTCTTACCTCAAATACCTAGAATGCATGGACCATTAGAGCTATAACTTTGATCATTTTAACCTTATCAGCTATCACTTACAAGCTATGATTTGGTTATTTCTATCTGAGTCCTCCTTAAATTTACCTATTATTTATTATATCAACTATAACTCATAGTAGTATATGTACAAGTAGTGATACCATGCTCTCAGTCAACATCCACCCACCCAATTAACTCCTTATCAAATCTGTACTTGATTCTAGATTCTTCTCCATCAATTCTTATTTTGAGGGGTGATACCTCATCCCATACCTAGAGCATCCAACTTCTATTTTTTTCTTGTAACTTGTTAGTACACATTACAAGACAAAAAAGGGAAAATGTAGATACTAAAATTACATCACACATGTGTGTAACTCCTTGTGTCAAAACCCCCTTGATCCCCTTTTAATAATTAACCTTCCTAAACCAGGTTTCCATTCCTCACACATTTAATTAAATTAAAAATATTTAATTAAGTTAATTAAAAACTACTTATGCCACCTTACCTAACCACCTCATCCTAAGACTAATTCTTACCCTCTGAGTCACCTTAAGACTTAGTCCCCTAATCATAACTACCCATGACTTGTTCTCACCCCTAACATAAATTCCTAACTAACTACATTCTTATTAACCTTGTATTTCTACCATTTTCTAATAGACACCACACTTGGTAAAAGGAGAAATAAAAATAGGCTAAAAATATCCCTTTTACCTATTCTCATACCACTGACATCGATCAACCCATGACTGATGTCTATGGGATCATTGACATTAGTTACTTAAGCTAAATTCCAAGCTAATATTTAGTTCAATAAAAATAAAAAAGATCAATCATTCACATATAGGCTTTGTCATTCAACTTTCTACATATAAGCTTACTGTTACTCTACACAAATCAGTCTAGATTAGGAATTGATATACTACATAGATCTTGGATTCTTCTAAACTAGTAACACACTCTTGTCTTTCTTGTTCACCTATTGCTTCAACATGCCTCATCAAAGCCATCTACCCAGCATTCAAGGTTCATCTATTTCACTAGCTAAGTATATCTCTATGTTTTGTAATTCATTTAAATAGTCATTTTATAAATACTTTATGTTATACTATTTATCATTTTATGAACATCTTGACTCTCTCTATGAGGGAGTTGTAAAATTTCTTCACCTATTTCCATCTACTTCAAACATACCAACCCTCTGTCTAGATGCACCTGAGTCTTACCAACTCCCTTACAACTCTTCCTAACCTCACAAACCTAACCAACATCTACTTCCTAGATCAAAAAAGTGTCCTTAAACCTCCTTGAGAACATACTACCCCTACCAACATCAGTCACATAACTAACATTAGTCATATCTCCTTATTAACATCAACAACCTTAACTGATGTTAGTGACTATGTATTTCCACAAACTTCTATAAGTCTACCTAAATAACCTCTAAAAACACCAATATCTCATATTACCTACACTATGTCACTCTCTACTACACTCATATTACAAGAATAGTATGAATATCTCTCTCTTACCCTCTATTTCATTTTGTTATTATTACCATTTTGTTTCAAAAAATGGACTATCATCCCTAAAGAAGTTTGACACATCCAATAATAAGTGTGTAGCTTGGCAGCCCACTCATATATCTACTAACAAATATTTTTGGTGGTAGTGCTTTCTTATTTTTAGGTAGTCTTCCCTAGATAAAAAGGAGTGCTCAACATTATTTGGATATGATGTGCAACCAATCTGGGATCTCTCTAATCTCTAATCCCTACCCTTCATCTCTATTTCTCCTTAAACATCAAATAGTTTCAAATTTTAGTGAAACATATATCTAAAAAATATGTTGACTTCCTTGAATTAATTTAACATCTTTTCCCTACTTTCTTTTATAGGTTCCATGACCATCTACACCACTCCCAAATATTCCTCAATTGAAGATCTCATGTTTTTAGCATAGGTCTGGTATAAGTTGAGGATGAATAGAGGTATGAGTTTTAACTCCAAGAACATGTCTTTATTAATAACCAAAACAATATTTTTACACTTCATATCCATGTGAGTGATCCTCTATAAATATTTATGGGCTCTTTGTGGTGCTCCCTTCTTGTAGTCAGGGTTTGAACTACTTTCCATAAAGATATGAAGATATTTAAAAGGGCCTATTTAACCTAGCCAATCAATTATTTAGAGAAGGCTCTCTTCACCTCCACCTCAAACAAAAACCTACTCCTTCATGTCCTCCATAAGCTTTTAAAACATGTCATGAGTGGCGTAGAGTATCAACACTAGATCCTCAATAAACCTTTCCTTTTTGTTGGATGTTCTCATTTTTGTGAGAGATAAGAGGTCATGCTTGACATGGTAAACCATTGTGTCTCCTTCTTGATTAAATTTTTGAGTGAAGATCCTCCTCATGTTTCCTAATTTACTATCAAATTCCCACTAAACTTCTAGATCACCCTAGAGAATCATCTCAGGCTCCAATGATTGTATGGTAACTCCTAGGGTAGAAAGGGGTATAGGTAGGGTAGTAGAGATAAAGGTGGAAGGTGGAAGAATGGGAGGAGGATGAATAGATGGAGTTGAGGGTAGGAAGTAATATATAAATATAGGGGGTGTCAACATTGGAGTGAAAGGGGAAATAAAAAATAGGGAAGACCATGGGAACATCTAGGTGAGCCACTAGATTTGGTTCAAATTAACTTATGGGCTCATGGTGATGAAATTATTTAGTTAAATTCAATACCTTAGCACTAGATATAATTTAAAAATGAGGATTTTTAGGCACATGATAATATATAGGAGGCTAAGGATAAGTTACCATTTGCTTCTTCTTGGGCCTCTTGCCTGGATCAACTTATGCTATAGTAGTGGAAAGAGTGATGGTGGTAGTGGTGGTTGGGGATGACTAGGGAGCCTATAGAGTGACTATAGGTGTTTTTGAATTAATTAGAGTTAATTTAATTGTGCACATAGGTGAAATTATCATTGGGGGTAGCATCAAAACTATTGATGTGGGATCATCAAGAGGTGGTTGAACTTGTGAAAAAACTAATAGAGGTGCTAAAGGCTAGATAATTATAACTTGTAAAGGAACTAGGTGAGTTCTAGGGATTATTTATAGTGGAATGGGTTATGTGGATGGAAATTTATATGTGAGGATGTTGTACATGGATAGATATAGAGGTTCCAGATGGAATTATGGGGGAGTCAAAATGGGAAAAAGGGTAGGCACCACCTAAGTAGGTTTGGTATGGAAAAGGAAACCTAAGGGTACTCTGTATACACAATATTTTTAAATGTTTAACATTTACTAACACTTTATCTCTTGTAGGAACCTATCAAGTGTCAATCTCTCTAAATGAATGTCTTAAAGGGTGCACTAGGAAAGGGGTGGGCAAACTTTTAGTTCTTCACAAGATTGTTATTCCCTATACCACCACTTAAAACTAATATAGAACCCCTCCTATACATTTCCATAAAATTTGGATACTTTATGATAATATTATCTAAGAAAATCACTACCTTAAATATCCCCTACCTAAGAACCCATTTTTACCATTTTTTAAACATAGTCGATTGGGTTGACCTAGTTTTGGGAATAACACACATTACGAGACTAAGCCCAGGCTAATTTAGTTTAGGACCTAAAAGTTTTATTTCTCACATAATAATGTTGAACATGCTAACTTCATTGGATAAATTTATAAAATGGATTAAAATTTAAATAAAGCTATATATACCCATATTTCACTTCATTTCCAATAAAGATAAACATTTATTTGTGACTCTTTACAATCTACATTTTTGGCATTCTACTTGACGAGTCATTACTTAGGGTTTTCATGTTCCTTGGAGGAGAACCTTGTCTTTTGAAAGCTTGAGAATCACTAGGAGGTCCTTGGCTAGACTATAGTCCATTTTACATCGTTAGTTTCTTTAAAAATACACAATAACCTCTTATAAATCACTATTAGAAAATGGAGAGGTTGAGGCTTGATGAGTTCATCTTCAAGGTAAGTATTCCTAATTATTACTCTTTTATTTTAGTAGATATATTTGCATGAATAATTTATAATGAATTTATTATTTATCCTTTCTTACAATTACCTCTACATTTTATTGAGTAGAGTTTTAACTTACATGTTTATTATTTATGTTTATCCCCCATTTGTGCCTCTAGCTTTAGTGAACACTAGATTTGATTTACTTTATTATTGTGTGGTGTTTCTTGACTAGAGGATTTAGAACCCTCTCTCTATATATTATATGATAATATATATCATATGTAGGTTTATTGGATCCATATTGATCATGATCCTAATTATCTAAGTATTTCTAGTGGTATAATTAACTGATTTATCTTCTCTGAGTTAGATTGATTTATAGATCAATTTCACTTTCACTTCCATACATTATGGTGAACTCAATGCAAATCTAAACCTTACATTTTTATATTAGTTTTTATTTATTTATTTTTTATTTATAATCAACTAGATTGAACCTATAAACCTAGTTAACATTATACATGAAGGTTTTCAAACTTCATCGATCCTCTCAACTTAATTTTGTAGTATTTTTAAGGTATTTATTTTTTAGTCAACTAGGTTGAGCTAGCTAACCTATTTACATAGTCTTCTTATAGGTTTTTCTTCTGTATTTAACTCAATCATGTTGGTCAACCTAGTTATTTTATATATTTTGCTAAACTTAATCTTTTAGTTTCAATAAACTAAGTCATTCTGGTTGACCTAGTTCACTTTTTATGTTTTTAAAAATTTCAATTTCAATTTTAAAAAACTACATCATTCTCATTGACCTAGTTAATTTTCTTTATCTTTCAAAAAATTTCACCTTTGAGAAAATAAAAAGAAACTACATTGAGCTAGTTGACCCAGTTATTTTTTTTGTTTTTAGATTTTTTGTCTCTATAAGATTACATCAAGATGGATGAATCGGTTCTGGTTCCATATCTTGTGCTTTTTCAATAAACCATGTCAACCTAGTCAACCTTGTTCAGTTTATAGGTTCTTTCTTACCTACTTAGTATTTTAAATTTTATCAATTAACTCAGCTATGTAATTTTGTTTTCAACTTCATAAATTAGTATTTTACAATTTTCTTACAATTTTTAGCTACCTAGTCTTATTTCATAATGATGTCATCTTTTCAACCTCCAATTAGTAAGGAATATTACATAATTAAGGATTTAGATCAGGACCTCACTTATATTATTAGTTCAATTGAAACTATTGTATTCTTTCCTTCAAGCCTTACTTATCCCAAAACAAATTACTATCCAATGTAATACAATTGAGATTCTTCATCCTAGTCCTCTCCCTACTACCAATGTTGGGAACCCTTCACCCAATAATCCATCCCCTACTACCAATAGAGGGAATGTTCCTCCTATCAACCCTAACATTCCACCTCCTACCACTAGAAATCCTATTCCTCTCATCAATACAACTTAAATTTTTTCTTAGATAATTCAAAAAATGAATTTTATGCAAACAAATAACAATTCCCAAATGATGTAAATGCAATCTCATATCTTACAAATCAATAGTCAACCACATCAAGTCATCATGTCTCAACCAAATCAGAATTTTATCCCTTATACTCTTAGATATGTCAATGGGAATATCATCTTTCAACCCCATTTACATTCAAAAATGATTAAACATCTTCAAAATAAACCTTAATCTCCATTCATTGCATCCATAGACATCATAAAAATCTCTCCAACTATCACATATGATAGAAATAAAGATCCCACTACCTTTATTAAATATTTTGGTAATCTCTATAAGGAAAATATCTTAGCCAAAACCTTTGTTGATGATGCACTTGAGTGGTAAAATCAACTTCCTATACATTCCATCTCACAACTAGAATATTTATTCATTGATCTAGTGAAGGAATTACAACATAATGACCTCCCTAAAAATTACCTTATCCATTTCATTAATTCCAAACAACTTCCTAATGAATTTTCTCACACTTTCATCAAATGATAAGTCTCTATCTCAAAAATTAGACCATAACATGAATGATGACACTTTTTATAGCTATTTGTTACTACTCTTAAAGATCCTCTTAAATACAAAGTTCAAATATTTTCCACTAAAAATTTAGAAGAAACCTTATACCAAACACAAATGTAATAATTTATTATGACTCAATTTAAATCACCTCAAGTAAATACTAAAGAACTTTTCTAATCATTTTATCATAACATTGATTATTATAGGCCTCTCCAAACTCAAAGGGAACATCCAACTCAACCAATTTTTACCCCACCCATGCTCCCTTGAGTCTATAAAAACTTAAGAAGAAATTGTCACCCTCTAAACCCATGAAATTTGATCATTCAAAACCTCCTCCAAAATGGTACAATATTGATAAGTTTTTTTGGTGGCATGTTATGATAGGTCATTTCCATGATGATTTTCATGATATTAATTGATTTCTTATTACTTCCATGATTGGTCTACATTTCAATTTTGACACTTTAATAAAAAGACATTATCAAGACTATCTTCAAGCATTACAAATTCAATCTAAAGAATCAAAATCACATCAACATCATGTACCTAATGATAAAAAATAATTATCCCATACCTCTACTACATTTTAATAAGGTAATTAATTCACCATAGACTTTATTATTTATTTATTTTGTTAGTTTTACTTGTGAACTCCATTTTGGGTTTATTGTTATTGCATCATCATATATTTTAGGATATTATTGTGCCATTATTTTGGCTATTTAATAGCCCTATATAATAATTATTTGTTAGATAAATAATATTATTATATTCATGTTCTCATTTGGTTTCAAAGTAGGAGGAAATAGATTTGTATTCAATAAGAGCCAATAAGAGGAGGAGTTCCGAGGCACTCTCTCTCTTTCTCTCTCTTGATTCAAGATACAATTTTATCTAACCCTGAGAAGAGCCCATGTACTCTCAAATTATTTTTCATTGAATTAATAGAAGATAAAATTACATCCCATTTTGAGGACTGTAGATTGGTGTTAAGATAGTGTGGAAAAGATAAAATCAAAAGCATTGAAGTAGATTTAATTCTTGCATAGAGCATGGAGTAGGGATAACTCTACAGCTTCTATCAGAGTAGGCAATGGACACGAATCATATACAAATATATATTCAATGATATCTTATAGTAAATAAAAAATATTTACCAATGCATTGGATAAAAGTTAGAACTGATTAAAGGTTGGCATTTATAAATTCTTTGTAGACTCTACAAGTTCTTTATTATTTTAATCCACTAGACACCAATTAAATATCATATTTTCTACTATCATAATCCAAAACCATCTCTTTTTTTCCCAAAATTACTCTTTATACCTCAAAACTACCTTCAAATATTCTTTTTGTTGTAATTTTTTCAAAAACTACCTCTCAAGCAAACCCATGGTATTGGCTAGGTTTGTCTTCAAAAAAACAATTTAAAGCCTTTACAAACAATTTTTGTCTTATTAAGACATGTAGTAATGCATACGTGAGTTGGTGAGAATATTTTTTAGTAAAGTGGAGGTGGGAGGTTCAAATCCCCTCAAAAAGTTTTTAGCAATCCCTCTAAATTTGGAAATTCTACCAATTTTAGTTATAACTAACTAAATTTAGCTATAAATGTACTAAAACAAAAAAAATTAACAAAAGGGAGAAAGACAAAGTAAAAAATAATAATAATTTTTTTTCCAAAAAGAGACAAAGAGCCCAAATTTTAAAAAGAACACAAAATGGGGATATTATTTTGAATAAAAAATTAGTGTTTTTATATATAGTATTTATTTCCCAAATAATGTAATATTTCCTTTTTTAAAAGCAAATAAATCACAAATATTGAGTTTTCAAACTCAATCATAGTGTTTGGTACAAGCGGTCCCTCTAACTCACATTTATTAGTAAAGCCATCGTGCTTGAGTTAATGCATACATATTCTAACATAGCTATAATAATGATTTCTGTGCATCATCCCTTTTAATCATCAAGGATAAATAAGGGAACATGCACTCATATATAACCCTTCATTTACCTATTTATTTTAATTAAAGGGCATAAATTCTAACTAGTGGTATTTCTAAGTAAATAACAAAGTTATGTGTGCGTATGTGAAAATCCATCTAAGTAGGTGCTAGTGATTGAATGAGACATTTTTAGTACTTTTCACATACCATGTATCAATATATTTCATGTACATTTATGCCTCTTCCATGTGCCAATGGGTGTACCAGAAGAGCAAGTATAAAGAAAGGGTTGGTATCCTAGACTGATGGTATAATGAAAAGGATACCTTAATACCTAGAGTGATAAGGAACCAATCCATCACTTTTGGTTAGATTCTAAATAATGGCTAGAAATGGGCCAATATTCTTTCTACTAGATTCATAGCTTCTCTGTGATGACAACTATGCTACTTGGAAAACTAAAATTAGGACACATTTGGAATTTGAAGAGATTTGGTCTATTGTTAATGGCACTCTTACCTAAAATTTTACTAACATTTATTATCAAAGTAAGTTTTAAAAATCCAATCATAAGGCAAAGTTAAAAATCATGTTTTAAGTATTAGATGATGTACAACCTCATATTCATGAGGCCAAAACAATAAAAGACACTTGGGATAAGCTCTAGATAGTATATGAGGCCAAAAATGAAAGAACCATTATTCATTTGTAAAGTCAAATTCATTCCCTCAAATTGAAGTCCAGTGAAAAAGTGAAATATTTTATTTACCACGTTGTAACACTAAAGGCTTCACTCTAAACATTGGATGAAATAGTGTCAAAGGCATCTCTTGTACCTATTATCTTGAGAGCACTACTACCCTCCTATAGGATATTTGTGACTAATTTGATAGTCACAACAAAAAAATCATATTTTGACAAGTTGGTAAACATGTTGTAATAGAAATAGTCTATGCATACAAAATAAGAATTAGAAGAACATGCTCTTATTTCTAATCAATAGAAAGGAAAGAAATAGATCAATTCTTCTAAACCAAAGCAAGGTCAATAACATCATTCATAGGGGGATAAACAACAAAAAAATTGTCATATATGTGGAAAAATAGGCCATGAGCTAAATAATTGTTGGTATAAATCATTTACATAGGGATCTTTAAGCAACACAAAGCCCAGCCACCAACAATCATCTTATCCACATAAAGGACAAGGATAAAAGAAAGGGTATTGAAAGAAAAAATCCAATCAACAAGGCACCATTATTGAACAAGAAGACATCCACTTAGATGAATAATTTTTATATGCTACATAGTCTCATGATGAATCAACATCACAAAGTTTTATCTGGTATGCTGACTAAGGTGTAACTTGACATATGAATAGAAGATAAGATTGGTTCTTCAGCATGAGACTTCCTTAAAAAATCTTGTCTCTTTGAGTGATAACTCATCCTACCAAGTTCAAGGCATTGGTAACATTTCCTTACCACTTAGATGACATGATTGCAAAATCTTAGATCTCATATATGTCCTAAGACTCACAAAGAATCTTCTATCAACCAGTCATCTACTTGACCACAACCTCAAGGTTGACTTTGATTGAAAAAGTGGCAAAAAGATGTGTTTGATCAAAGATAAGTCAAAATTCTCAAGAATTATTACATGAGCCTTAGGAGTTTGAAAAATATTCCAACTTGACTTTGTTCAATAAAAAAATCAAGCACTTGAAACTTGAGATTTAGACTCAACCAATCTATGGCATCATAAATATGGTCATGTCAGATTTGTATGCCTCAAAGCACTCAGTAATTAGAACATGGTCTATGGACTTCTTCAGTTGAAAAAAAAATATTTGCATTGACTATCTAGTAGGGAAATAACATCAAACATCTTTTGGTTAAATTTCCTCAAAAACATTTGATAATCTTGATCTAGTACATATCGATATTTGCATCCCAATGAGATCTAGTCACTATGGGTTTAAGTATTTCATTCTCTTTATTTATGACTAGTCACGCAAAATGTGGGTCTACTATATAAATACCAAATACCAAGCCTACAATAATTTCAAAGAGTTTAAAGTAGTAGTTGAAATTGAAACTGATCATAAAATCAAGGCTCTCCATTGAGATAAAGGGGGATAATTCACTAGTAAAGCTTTTTTTTATTATTTTAAAAAACATGGCATTCATCAATGAATGACTCCACCATATACTCCATAATAGAATGGTTTTATAGAATGTCAAAACCACACTATCATGGAAATGGTAAATAACATTCATGAATATTTAGGTTTGGCATGCACATATTGGGTAGAAGCAGTGAAAACAATAGTTTATTTGTTGAATAGGTCACCCATTATAACTCTTCATAATATGACTCCACATGAAGCTTGGATAGGGCATAAACCTTCCATTTCTCATATTTGAGTTTTTAGATGTAAGGCTTATATGCATGTTCCTAAAAAGAAGAGAAAGAAACTAGATAGTAGATCCATGCATTATATCTTCTTAGGGTATAATGAAGAGTCATTATCCTACATACTAATGGATTTTAAAACAAATATCTCCATTAGTAGGGATGTAGAGTTTGATGAGAAAATTAAAACTAGTTTTCCTTCCAAAAACTCACATGATTAAGTAATTAGACCTCTAGATAATTCAAAAGGTCATAACCACACTGAAGGTGATAATGATGATGAGGATGATTAGTTATTTAATATAGATCAACCCATAAGGATAGTGTAACATATGCCTAAATGGTATACAAGTACATTAAAAGATGTTAAACTAGATAGAGATCCAAACACATTAACTACTAGACCAAGGACTCATAACATGACTCAAGACAAGGTCAATTTCATCCTAATGAGCATAGTTGTAGAATCAATAGAGCCCTCGATAGTTTAGGAATCCCTAGAGCCTAAACCTTGGAAGGATGTCATGGATGTATAATATCAATCACTGATGAAACACAAAACATGGTAGCTTGAAGATCTTCCACTAGGAAAGAATATAAATAATTATAAATGGGTCTACAAAATGAAATAAAAATTGTATGTTAGTATTGACAAACACAAGGCATGATTTGTAGCAAAGGGTTATGCATAGAAGGAAGGCATATATTATGAGGAGACATTTGATCCTATGGTCAAGATCAAAACCATCAGAATGCTATTTGCTTTTGCTACATAATTTTGATGGAATATCCACCAAATGGATGTAAAAAGTGCTTTTCTCAATGGAGATCTACAAGAAGAAGTTTACATGACACAACCAAAAGGTTTTATCTCACCTGATAATGAAGGAAAATTATGTAAACTCATAAAATCTTTGTACAGTCTCAAATAGGCTCCCTGAGTTTGGTACATAAAGATAAATGAACATCTCATCCAATATAGATTCTAGAGGCATCCTTATGATTCAAATATCTACCTAAAATAACAAGGGGGAGTGATTGTAATTGTTGTAGTATATGTCAATGATCTAGTCATCACCAAAAGTTCAATGGAGATGATAGATGTAATTAAGAAATATCTTAATTAATCATTTGACATGATATATTTTGGGCTTCCACACTATTGTCTTGGATTAGAAGTATGGAAAAAAGAACACCACATCTTTGTGTCCAAGATGAAATATGCCAAGACAATACTTGAGAAATTTAGGTTGATGGAAAATAATCTAATTGTTACACCTATGGAGACAAGGCTTTAGTTATCTTGTACATATCCATCACCATAAATAAATACAACTCTCTATTGGTAGTTGCTTGAGAGTCTTATTTACTTAAAATATTATAGGCCGAACATTAGCTATACAGTTAGCTATCTTTCATGGTTCATGTAGGATCCAAAAATGTCTCACTATAAAGCAACAAATTGCGTAGTAAGATATATCAAGGGTATAATGGACTTTGGCCTATAATATAAGAAGAATGATAATTTATTCTTGACAAGATATTCTAAATTAGATCGTGCAAGAAATATTGATGATAGAGAATCCACTTCTAGATATGTGTTCTTTTTAGGATCTGGTCCTATATCCTTGGGGATCAAGAAACATAACTTTGTTTCTTGATCTTCCATTGAAGCAAAATATTGTGTTGCAGGAGGATCTATTTGTGAAGTGATATAGTTATGTTGCATACTAGAAGGATTGGGAGTACCACAAAAAACACGTACCATCTTGTATTATGAGAATGAGGGTGTTCTCAAACCTATTCACAATCTAATATTTCATGAATACACAAAACGCATTGAGGTACAAGTTAATTTCATTTATGAACATGAACAACAACACAACATATAGATCCAATATTTCTTGATAATTTATCTCTTATTCACTTTAAGCTATGTTGAATTAAGGGGGAGAATATTATATTTTAATAAGGTGATTAATTCACCATATACTTTATTATTTATTTATTTTGTTGGTTATACCTATGAACTCCATTATGGGTTTATTCTTATTTCACCATCCTATATTTTAGGATATTATTGTGCTATTATTTTGGCTATTTAATATCACTCTTTAATAATTCTTTGTTAGTTAAATTATATTTTTATATTTGTGCTCACAACATCTACCTCATCTACTAATGTTGTCTAAACCATAGTTGATCCTTCTCCCAACACAAATAAGGAAGGGATAGCTAATATGATTAATTTAAAATTGGTAGTTACATTTATCAATCCTCAACCTATTGGGTTACACAAACCCAAGGATCATCTAGTTATAATTCCTACCCTAAAGTGCATCATGCATGGTCCTTATTTACCTTATAGACCTCTTCATACCTCTCTAACACATCCTATTTAAATTTCAACATCTTCAAAATAAAACATGCCCACACATTTACCTATCTCTAAATGCACATAATAGCCCAATGAAATTCATTCTAATCATTTCAATTTAACTCTCTCCACATCACATGTTGGTGCATATTGAAATGCCCATCCCCATGTCACTTTAGAATTTGGGGAATCTTTAAATGCTTATACCTACCTCCAATTACCCTTTGGGTCATCCTACAACTCCCAATATTCTTATACATTTCATAACAAAAAAAATAAACTTCAATAAACCTTCTGAGACACATAGGCTCGTATTTCACATGATCACCTTTGGTATCGAGATTACGATAGATTTTACTTGTTATGTTTGTCTCATATTTCTTTATTTTTTACACTTTATTTAATTTATTTTTGATTTACTAACATCATTTATTCCTTTAATTCCTTTGGTTTTATTTAACTTAACTATCACCATTGTGTCCCTTTGGGTTCTTTGGCTTTATTAAACATTACATTTGCCCTTTATTTCCATTTTGGTTATTAGATATATCTTTAATTATCATCATTTATTATATTTTTATGTCATTATTTACCATAGTATATTTATGATTATTTCACCATTTTCCCCCTCTTTTGGGATGACTACCACTTTTTTTGGTGCTTGTGACAGATCCATTGTAGATTAGTATGGCTTCTCTAGTAACATGACTATCATAACATAGTCCAATACCTTTCATAACACCATTTTACCTCCTTGTGATCAGCTAAGAGAATATCAATCATTGTATCACTTATGATATGGACAAATATCTCATGATCCCCATCATTCCCATTATTTCCTTTCATTTGAGGCACACATTAGTTTGTTTTGAGATTACACACTTAATTGTGGAAAGTCTATGAGTCTTTAGATACCTTGGTCTTTAGCTCCTTTTATCTAGTGACCAAGAATAATATCTCTTGTGTTTTTCACCTATTTCAATCGTGTTTAGTTATTTGAATACATATGGAAGATGAATACAAAAATACAAAAGAGTTAAAAGCTAAATCATAAAAGAAATAAAAAGGCAATGATTAAATGGAAAAAATAATATTAAAATTTAGATAACACCAAAATATGTTATCTATATTTGGAATATCTCCTATCTTAGTAAAAAATCAAACTTTAAAGTTGGCATTATGATAAATCCAAGGTCCATTTGGATGTGGTAGGCCAGTAGACTAGGGTAGGAGGTCTCATTATATCATATACTTATAATGCTACCTAATTTCTCACATAATCACCCAATCTTTATAGTAGACCAATGACTCTGTAAGGGGTCTTAAGGAATGGGGAATACATTGTGGGAAGGTGAGTACATTTTAATTTTCATGTATATAGCCTTCATGGGATGATTTATGTACTTCACTTGTTATCCTAAATTTTGTGTTCATTAGTAAAAATGTCCTAAGTCTTTTTTGTTGATAGTTCTTAGCCTTGCTTACTTGCTTAGTGTGTCTCATTCTTAATAAGGATGTGCACATCACCCATGTGGTGCCTCACATTCCTTATGTATATCACATTATTTACACTATCCCCTTGTTGGATATTATTTTTAGCTAATAACATCCTTGATCACATATACCTTCTTACACCTCTTGGTTTATAGTTTGTGAGTTACATTATAAGACATTTGATAGGACCAGGGCTTCATCACAAACATCCCTTCATATTTTTCTCACCACACCATCTCATTGTCATAATATTAATTTCATTAATTTGTTGTGTTTTCTTACATTGTATATTAGAACAAGAATTAATTTTGAGTCCTCAACCTTAGAGATTTTGATTTTCATCTATCTATCATGTTCTTGTTTGGTTTTTATGGACCTCACTTATCTTACATAGGAAATTTGACATTCTTACATGTTTTTATTTATGTATTACTTATTAATTCTTGTCTTCCACCTTGAATTAAATTTCATTTTGATTTATTTATGATTTTTTCATCTTCATTTGACATACTTGTATTACATCTTGATTTAAACTTCATTTTCAATCATTTTTGGTTACTTTAGGTTTGATTCAACATGATTATCTTACATAGGGTTAATTTTCACTTACATATATTTTTTAGATTTTTATCAGATGATATTTCATTTAATTACAATGTTTTACATGATTTAGTATGTTTTACATTCCTTTTTATCATTTCATATTTTACATCCTTTCCAAACATGATTTAGTATGTTTTACATTCTTTTTTGTCATTGCATGTTTTACATGATCCCCAAAATAATTTAGTATGTTTTAAAATTCATTTTATTATTTTATGTTTTACATGTTTATAAATGTGATTTAGTGTGATCATACATTCATTTGTTATCATTTTATCATTTACATGCTTGATCTTTTGGTTCTAACCTTGCCTTAACAATTCTAGTTTGCCAATTTGTCTAAATAATTTAATTAGTTTTGAGAGTTATTAATTGCTACTTTAACCATCTTATGCATGCACACATTTATTCTATTATTAGTTTTGTATCCCTAGGGTTTCTCAAGTGTAGGGATTATGCCCTCCATGATCAAGACTAGGATATTTGCATGCAGTCATTTGATGAAAAGGTAAGTTAAGGTATGCATATGGTATTTTTAGTTACTTTCATTTCATTTTAGCATTAATTTTAGTATTTCATTTTTAGTTAGCTCATTTTTTTATGTTTTTATGTTTTTTTAATAAAGCACCATCCCATGATACGCTTTCCTAACATGTGATGAGATTTGAGTGGTGCATATGTATACACATAATATTTTTTAAATATTTAATACTTACTAACACTTTCTCTCTTTTAGGAACCTATCAAGTCTCAATCTATCTGAGTGCACACCTTAAAGGGTACACTAGGAAAGGGGTGGGTATACCTTTGGTGCTTTACAAGATTATTGTTACCTATACCACCCCTTAAAACAAATATAAATCCCATCCTATACATTTCCATAAGCTTTGACATCTTGATTATACTTTTCTCTAAGAAAATCACCACCTCAAATAGCTTCTACCTAAGCAAAACCCATTTTTACCATTTTCTAAGCACAATCAATTGGGTTGACCTAGTTTTAGGAGTAGTGCACATTATGGGATTGAGTCAGATAAGGCTAACTTAGTTTGGGACCTAATGACTCTATTTCTCACCTAACAAAGTTGACCAAGCCAACTACATTGGGTAATTTTTTATAATGGCTTGGGGTCAAATCAAGATATATATACCCCTCTTTCACTTTATTTATAATATAGAGAATCATTCATTTGTGATTCTTTAATATTTACATTTCCACCATTCTACTTGAGGAGTCATTACTTAGGGTTTTCATGCTACTTATAGGAGAATATTTGTCTTATGAAAGCTTGAGATTAGCTAAGAGGTCCTTGACTAGACTAAAATCCATTTTCCATCCTTACCTTCTTCAAAAATACACCACAACCTCTTGCAAAGCATGATTGTATAAGGGAGAGGTTGAGGCTCGATGGGTTCATCTTCAAGGTAAGTATTCCTATCTCTTATTCTTCTATTTTGGTAGATAGATTTACATGAATAATGGCTAATGAATTTATTATTTATCCTTGAATAGAATTATCTATACATTAACTTGAGTGGATTTTTACTTTTCATGTTTATTGTTTATGTTTATCCCCATTTGTGCTATAAGCTTTGGTGAGTACTAGATTATATATACTTTATTATTGAATTATATACCTAAATAGGGTTATTGTGTGATATTTATTGACTATATGATTTATAAACCTCTATATCCATATTATATGATAAAATATTCATTAGGTAGGTTTAGTTACTCCATATTAGTCATGAACTTGATTATCTAAGTATTATAGTGGTATAGTTAGCTGATTTATCTTCTCTGAGTTAGGATTGATTTGTAGATCAGCTTCACTTTCACTTGCATACATGATCCACTAGGTTATTGAGGGATGGTGGAAGGTGGATGAGGGATCTTAATAGATGCATGTTGGTCATGCTTTGGACTCAAATCTAGGCTACCACTAATGTCAAACTATAACACTTATGTAACCTATGATAGAGCTACTTGAACTATAGGTGATGGTGGAGCTGAAGTAGAGACTTAGGGAGGTGAGATTAATGGATGAGAGGGAGACAATATCTCATAAAGGATATTCATTTAGATATTAGTTTTTATTATAGGGATGATATGAGTGGATGGATCGGTCTAAGTTTCCCTTTTTTTCTTGGCCTTGATTTTGGCCAACACCTCCTTGTCATCTGTAAGATTGAGGTAGATTTCATCCTCATCACTAGGATCATGAAATTAATTGTTAATGAGAAAAGATTTATATTTTTAAACATGGGCCCTAATGATGCCATATGGGTCCCATTGTTTGTGTTCTACACTACCCAGGGCATAAGGGTCCCTACTCACCACCATTTTCTACAATAAAGGAAAAAAATTATAAATATGGTGGAAAATAGTGATAGGGAAGGATGAGTAAGTATTTTTTTGGTAGCTAAGGTAATGATTTATGACACCTTCTATTAACTAATAGGTGATCTCTTGATTTACCAACTAGTCCTAAACTTGGTAGGGAAAGCAAAGAGGGGCCATATAAATACCTACCATGTGGATGATGGTATCATCTCTATAGTATAAGTAGTCATAAATATGATCAAGATATAGCTTGATTTAATTTTAGAGTTGGGTCATGACCACCTTATTGATATCCATATAGACCACTAAGTATAAAGACTCACATATTTATTGGATGTAATTTTGGTAATGGTTGTTATACAATTTATAGGCAACCACATGGACCAGTACACCCTTAGGAGTCTAAGGTGACAAGTATAGGGATTGAACATGATAGTTCCATAGACAAAATCTATAATATATATCATCACATATAAATTATCTTTGTTCTAGGCCTCCATGATACAATACACCAGTTAGAAGTTGATGACACTCCTAAGGTCTAGGATCTCCCCACCCTTGAGGATGATGGAAAATAGGAAAATATAGAGGAGATTAACATGCAAGAAGTTGTTAGCCTTGAATAATAAATCAATTAGGATAATCCCAACATGGACACCCTCCTTGAAGGTATAAACCATTTAAGAATAAATGTTTTCTTTATTAACCCACTTGGTGTTATGGTTTTATGCCTAATCCTTAAAAATCTCATAAATATGATAAGTGTTAGACCATTAATTTACCATGGTTGAGTCATACATGATTGTGAACTCTAGGAGGTTGTAGTATTCCATGAAATCATCTCCTAATATTATACAATTTTATGCCAAGAACCTGTAGAGTACATAATATTGTTGGCACTATCCTACACTCAATTGGATTTTAGGAACATATTTCCAAAGAGGTAGGCATAGGGGAAACCTATAGTTTGGTTGAAACTTTATGTAACCTAGATATTATGTATACCCTAAGGGAATCTTGGAACTTGACCTTGTCTTCTTCGTCACTAGAGATATACTTGGGCACAACTTCAATTACTTTGAATATTTCATTTTAATGATTAAATTGGGTTAAGTTCTTAGGGAAAGTGGTGTCTCTATATTAAGGCTTAGAGTTTGGGTTAAATGATGAAACAACTATGGAAAATATGGAAATATTGATAGTAGTTAAATTTGTGTAATGAGGTCATGAAGAGCATAAGAATGCGCTGAAGTGAGGTGGAAAAATTTAGGTAATTGATAGTAAATAAGGGTAAATTAGCTTGAATTAAGGAAATTATAGGGATGTGAATATATATCATACATTTATGAAATTTGGAATCTCACCCAATATAAATTAAAATTTGATTTGGTGATAGGATCCACCTATTCATTTCTTGATATGAAATTAACTCCACCACCTACTATATTTGGTGACTATGATGAGACATTTTAAATTATCCAATCAGGGCACAATTCCCCATTTAGTTAATTTAATGAGTGTGGTAGGAACATGACTAATTTTCCATCATGTCATCCCAGTTTGATTTATCTCATGCCAAGTGTCTATCTCTTGTTGGTCTTACCTATGGCTAGTGCTATCTAAGCATAGTTAGGTGTTGCACTTTACTTGTTTTAGAGCTATAATGAGTTGTATGAAACATTAGGGTGATGTGTTTCATCCTCTAATTTGCATATAAATTTTATTGTATTCCTTTATAACCATCTCAATGATTTTTGTCCTTTTTTACTAATTTATATGGAAGTGCCACATGGCATGATTTAGTATGTTAGGATCTCTCAAGATCTAATATATCTAATAGGTCCAAGAGACTAAAATATTTGATAGGATATAATTGGAACTTCCTCATTTATTTAAGATCTCTTAATCTCTAACATCTAAAATAGGTATAGGAGATTGATAGCTATGATAGGATTTATGTGGCACTTCCTCATTTAGTTGGGCTCTCCCAGGCTCTAACATATCTAACAAGTTAGAGAGACTAACAAAATTTAAATAGATACATATTTATTCCTAATTTGGTTAGGATATCTTAGTATATAACATATTTGATAGGTTTGGGAGCATAACAACTTTTATAGGATCCATGTGGTACTTCCTCATTCAGTTAGGCTCTCCTAGGCACTAACATCTCTAACAGGTCTAGGAGATTGACAACTTTAATATCTAGGCCACATGATACTTATTCATTTGTCAATATTATTTATGGGATTTAAAAAAATTTACTAAGTTAAAATAAATACACATAATCAATTAAAATCTTACCCACTTATGAATAAAGTTTCAAGAAGTAATAAGTAGGACTCCAAGAGATAATAACTTCAGGAAAACCAAACATGAGTCCAAATATATAGAAAACATAGTTAGTATAATAAAATATTTATAAGTATAAAAAAATATTATGCTCACTAAAACATAGTAAGGACTCAATTGGGTTTAAACATCAAAGGATGATAAGGATATTTAGCAATGGTAAATATTCATTAAAAACTTTGTTAAACACTCAACAGACCAAGGTGAATCAAGAGTTCAGAAATGTTGAAGGTCTGAGGATGATATGGAAGGGATTTAAAATATAGAAAGCCTTAATAATTTTCATGTGGGTCCCTTAATTTTCAAAGAAGGGGGTTGTGCTAGCCATAACAAATTATAAATCTGTAGGGAAAATATATCTCTAACATTAAGAACCTAGACCATGATAATCTAATATTGAACATAGAGATAAGCAAGTAGAACTTTGATTAATATACTTTAAGTATGAAAAGTGATCGAGTCCATTTTAACAAGTAACTTACTAGGATATGACTCCTTCTAAGGCCATTTTATGCATTAGTGAGGGATTTATTCTATTTGATGAATTTATTTAATGAGATCAGGTACATTTAGGCTATTGAAATATTTATAAAAGGGTACACATTTCAAAAAAATTTGGTTAAGGGGGGAGGAATTGAGAATTAATTTTTTGACATATAAGTATATATATCCCCAACATAGATGTTTTTGGTCTCACTTCTAGCCTTTTTCCATTACCAGCTCAGCTAGAAAGCTTGTGATGGAGATTTCCAAAATCACCCTTTGTAAGGAAGAAACTTAACATATATTTTTGAAATATAAACTTCATTTAATTTGATATTTTATGTTTGATGTATGAGGGTTGGATACCAATGTTTCCATTATTTATAGTAACTTTAGTAGGCTTCTAATATCTAGACAATATTTCAATTATTTATTTATTCATAGTATCCATGCTCTTTTCTTTTGAAGTGCTTGTGATAGCCTTGGATAGAGTAGAGATTTTATAAATTCAATTGATTAGTTTTGAATTAGTGTCTTAGAATTTTATTAGTTCTTTTTGCAAGTTTACCTTTATTATCATTATGTTCAACACTGAAGGTTGACCTTCTATTTCCTAATTGTGTCACTATTTTTCACTATTTAGTCATCCTTTGGAACATTCATCACTTTATATGAATTTAGTTCTTTTTATTGAATAATTTGGGGTGAGGAAATACTATTATGAGGAGATACTTAAGATAAAAAATATGCAAAATTAGGTAAAAAACACACAAAAAAACAACTAAAGAAAACACTTAACAAAAGCAAAGAAATGACAAAAGAAAACACAACAAAATAAAACTAATTTACATTTAATATAATATATACTTTACCACCCTTACCAAAATTATTCAAAAATTTCATTTGAAGGGACAACTGAAAAGTAGTGATTTAGGAACTATCCATTCATAGGAAGTGGAAGGTCATTGCCTTCGAGGTCTTTGAGGTGGAATACATTATGTTTGAGTAGCTTAGAGATCTAATATAGGACAATCCATAATGGGTTAAACATGGAGTGATCACATTTATTTTTATGTGATTTATCCCATAGCATTACTAAGTTAGAGATCCTAAAGTAATTCACTTTTTCCCTCTTATCAAACCACCTTTTGACTACACCATGGTGCTTACTAAAAGTTTACAAGGCCTCTTCTTGAGCATCTTCTAAATAGATGATGTTTAATGGCCTTAAGTCTACCTTATAATTACCTTCCATGTATTCTTCATAAATTTATAGGTAGTAAATCTAAGGGTGATTAGGAAGATGGGATCTAACCCATACACTAGTAAAAATGATGAACATTTGAAGGCATGTTTATACCAGGTGTGATCAGACCAAAGGGCATATTTTAATAATGAGTATCATTCCTAGGGCTTCCTCTTTGTAGATTTATTGATCATGCCAACTAAGTTATTATTTATAGATTCTACCAAACCATTCCCTTATGATTAGTAGTTGAATGAAAATCTCTTATTTAGTAAGCTCCATAGAATAAAATGCAAGTCCATTATCACATACCAGTGACATATGTGAGACAAATTGGGTGATTATGTTTTCTTAAAGGAATTTGATCACCTATTTGGTAGTACTATTGATAATTTGGCTTCCCAGGCTAAATTTAAACCCTTACAATCCAAAACATTTCATGAGACCCCCCCTAAGCCTATACATTGTGGTATGCATGCCTTGTGATGTCCTCTTTTGGTCTCATTTTAAACCTTTTAGCACTATTTAAGGTGTCATAGTATGTGCTACACACTACTTAAGAGATCATCATAGGATAGCCTATTTTGGGGTCTTTAGATAATTTGTTATTTATCATGGTGGTCTTTGAGTGAGTGGAGGGGTGTAAAATGTCTTTTAAAACTTAGAGAATGGCCTAAGCTCTATTTGAAAAAATTAAGGTTCTTTAGTAGAGGTTAACGTAATTTAGAGAGTTTTAAGGTTTCTAGTCTTCATAGTAATTATGCTTGTTTTAAGCTGCTTCTTATTATAGGAGCATTGTAAACATTATATGGGAGATTTTTAGACTCCAAAATGCTATTGCAAAAGCTTTATGATGCAACAGATGGAACATTGTCAGCAATAGGAATTAATGATAGAATGGTCGTTGCTAAGCAAGTGAATGAGGTTCTCAATTGCAATTCCACCACAATTAATTGCAGAGAGCTTCTCGATGTAATGAAAGAAGGAATTAGTGAAATGAAACAACACATTGAAGACCTAGTGCAATTAGGCCTTCCTTCTTTATTTCTTGATGACAACACTATGCTAATGATTGATGAAATTAAACCTTTGTTATTGGCCAAGCAGAATGATCAGGCAATTTTTTAGGATTTAAGGGATGATTCATCAATACCTGAAGTAGAAGCTATTTTGATTCCTATTTCCCAGATTGAATTCAAATTGAAGGCTATGGTTTAGATTTTGTAGAATTTTTCACACAAGGATATTATCAACCTTGATTTAGCCTTCAATGAATTGCAAAATAAGTAAGGGTTATCTGACGATGAGTGGTCTGCTTATTAAACAACATTGCTGAAGCTGTGATTTTTTGTCATTTTGATCAAGTGGGAGTTGTAGTTTATTTTTGAGTAGGCTCAAAAGTCCTTAGGGTCACCAATAACTATAGAGTAAAAAATACTCTACGTTTGATTTTGATTTTCAGTCACGCAATCCAAAATTTTTTCCCTGTACACTTTGGTTCAAGACGATGGAGTTTTTTGACTCAGAGTGCGGGCTCAAATTTATTTTTGCCTCAATTTTGTCTAAGTGTCAAAGTCAAGAGGAAGCTACCAAATGTCATTGGCTGAGAAACTTTTCATAATTTCAATAGGTAATGTAGAATGTACCATGTGTCCCATAGTAACTCAGCAGAGTGCAACAAGTGTCGACATCCACATGTCGAGTTTCTTATACTTTTTTAAGGCTTCTTTCCAACAAGCTTTCTTAGGATCAAGTGGAGGGTGCCAAGTGGCAATCATGAAAGGTTTCAATTTGATTTTCTAAAAAGCAACAAAAGATGCCATGTATCCCTAGCTGAAGAGAATGGAAGCCACCACGTGTCAACCTCTGAATTATCCTCACTTTGTTTCATTGATAAGTAAAGACTGTGGTGGGTCCTGAGTTTTGTTTTGAGGTGAGTGGAAGTTGCCAAGTGTCACCACTCATGTAAGTATGAAATGAGGCCTGATTGTTTTTATAGTATAGATAGGGCAATGTAGAGATGGACACATGTCACCTTCCACACATCTACAATAAAAGGTAGCTAAAGGTAGTGGAGATCACCACATGTCCCTTATTTCAAATGCATGGAAAGTGCCACCTGTCCCTATTCCCTTTTTGAAGTTGCTCAGATGAGAAGTGATTTGGGTCCCATTTTCTATAGAAGTTGTTTAATTTTTGGAGAAGTGGACGGTGATAGATGTCAAGGACCAAACACTTCTAAGCGAAGATAAAATAAGAGTATAGGTAATGTAGAAAGTGCCATGTGTTTTTAGTAAGGCTACAAAATATGCCAAGTGTCATTTTTTGGTGCCTCCTGAATAATAAGGTTTTCAAGAAATTGGCCAAGTGTCCTCTTCCATTTGATAGAAGGGAGCATCATGTGTATCTGTTTTAGCCAATGAACTACAAGAATATGGAATGTTTTAGAATCTAAGAAATATCTTCTATTAGACACTTACAGTTTAGTTAGAGTTTAGTTGGGCCATTAGATTGGGAACATGTAGAAAATCTGGAGTGAATCCAATGCTATAAAGAGGGGTGTAGAGATCACCATGAGGCATCATCAGAAGATAGAGAGAATTTTTTGCAAGAGATAATTGTCAAGAGTTTTTTTAGATTTTTATTTGTGATCAGGAATATCATTTTCCTTTGTTCTATTTTCTTGAGTTAGAAAGTTTATGTAACTGTGCATGTTTCTGTGCCTTTTATGTGATTAGAGAATTAATAAGAAAACTGAGTTGTGTGCCTTTGTTGATATTTTTTGTGTCATCACAAAATTATTATAAGTTATGAGCCTTTATTTCTATTATTTTTCATCTTTTACATTGATCATGCCTTGTTCGCTCTTTAATGTAATTGGATCTTACATATAGCTTCACTGTGCTTAAGGGTTGAATTAAATTCAAGCACATCACCATAGTTAGAGTTTCTTTAGTTGAACTTGTGTTTCTATTTGATTCCTATCCATTTTCCCATTATACCCTTGATATAAAGAAGAGCCCACTTTAAAATCTAGAGGTTGTTTCAGGTTACAAGTCCCACATTCCTAAAACTTCCCATTGTTGGTGTTAGAAATAGTGCAAATTTAATCATCAATAGTAATTATGCTTGTTTTAAGTTGCTTCTTATGATAGGAGCATTGTAAAAATTATATGGGGGTGTTAAAGCCACATTTGAGTTATAAAATGATGTCTAAGAATGTCTCTAAGGTTTTATTCCATGGTATACTTAATCAAACCTATTTCAAGCTTTAATTAACTCTCCAAGTCATCAAATGACCCTTCAAACATCATATGAGTCAAAATCCACATTTTAAACCCTTGGAAAAGATACATTTATGTGTCACACTGGATTAGAATTGCCTCCATAAAAGGTCTCATAACATCTTAAGTTATGATAAGATGATCTTATGTGAAAGAGGAGGCCTCTTTAGAAGTCAAACCATTTCCATCCATCAAAAGGGCCCCACACATGTGAAAATGTGAAATTTTAACTTCTCTTAGCTATAACTTATGTTTTTAAATGCATATTTGACCTCCATTTTCCCTCCTCTCATCATCTCATGGATTTTAAAGATCTAAATCATTAAAAAATGTATAAAATAAGGAGTTTTATAGGTGTTTAAGGTTTGTATAGACCTATATGGGTTGTTAGGGTCATAAGAGGCAAAAATATTTAGAGGGGAATAAATGTAGGCATCAACTAAGGAAATATAAGTTTTAAATCAAAATAGGTCAAAAAACATTTCCATTTCTCCATTAAGCTCTTTGGCAACCTTGAAAATCCAATCAGGTTTGTAAATGGTATGAACAAGAGAGAGAAGATGAGGGCCTAAGATTTTGGGCAGAGGAGGGGACCCTAGCTAGCTTCCATTTTATGGAATTATTTCTTAGATTTCCTTCCCCTCATTTATGAATAATCACTAAGAAGGTGAAGGACTCATAGTGTCTTAGCCATCCAAATAAGGTGATGAACATGATGAAAGAGTAATTAAAAGTGGGTGACTTCTCAAGGATCTGTATGACATTTATACACCACTTCTAAGCCTCATTTCACATGTGTAACCTCAGGGAGATAAGAAACCTTCTTGTGAAACTATTTATAAGTTAACAACAACAACATTCTTGAGATTTTAGGGTCTCCAATGGCTGAATTTTTTTGGTTAGGTATCAAAAATATTATAAAAATCTTTGAGGCTCTATATAAATAGGATTTCAATGATTATATGCATAAAAAATTGATACGGTGGTGATCAATCATAGTTCCACATGCAGTCAAGTGGTCTAGATCAATAAATGAGTCTACAAACCTACCTGAAGGTTTCCAACACAATGTTTCCAAGGTTTTGAAAAGTATTTTGAGATATTTCATGAGGTTGAATATAGGATTCAAGAGAATCTAATATTTTGGACATGATAGACTAGGTTTTAGTAGGGTTTTGTATAGTTTTGACTTGTCATAATCACCTAGATTCAATCAGTGAGTCTTCAGACCTCCTTGAAGACTTATAAAAATGTTTTAAAAGGTCAAAAAAATATTTAAAGATTATGGTGGTAAGTGAAATTTAGTTATAGAGACAAAATGAATTCTTATAATGTCTTAAGGGATGGATCTCAAGAGGAGTAACCATGCAACTTGTCAACTTAACCATTACCTAAAGTTTCATTTGTAGTTAACCAAGCTTTATTGGGAGGTTCAAGATGTTCTTTGTAAAGTGAATAAAAACCTCCAAGAGTGTTATGGCATAATCATGTCATGATATTTCCTATGTGAGGTGAAAATAGTGTATTTAGACCCCATGATAAGGTTGATATCATTGAGATGTTGTGGAAGGCAAAAAAGGCATCAAGGCAAGTTGAACAGACCTATCAAAAGACCTAAATACCTTGTGGAATATAATAGAGATCCTCAGTGCCATAAGATTTTTGGTTTCCAATAGATAAATGGAGATTGATCCCTCCTAATAGTGGTTATCCATTATAACTTAAAATAAGTTCCCCAATGGACTTGTCTAAAGACATCAAGAATACTCTAAGAAGGCAAACATGCACTTAGCCATACATAAACAACTTAGTGATGGCCCAAGTCATTCTAGTAGACAAATCTGGGGTTTGAAGAGATAGTATGAGTTTAGAGATAATAAAAAAATATTAAACACCTCATCCCACTTAGATAAATAAATATGAAATGGTATGGGTCATAGTTTAAGTTTTGATCATCTCATAATAATGGGATTATAAGGCACTCAATGAACTATGAATAAGGTGATGACTAAGTGGTTGATCAAGCATTTATTTATAAAATAGAATAAATAGATAATATTTTATATAGGAAAGGAGCACTGTATACTAGGTCATGATGGGTCAGAGAGCCTCTTATAAAGTCAGAGCCACTAAAAAATAAAGACTCACCTTCTCACACAATCAAGTAACTCATCTATCACATAATGGACATAATAATAATGTAGAGTGATATGTGGTGGATGAGTAAAATAAGAGATTCAAAAGGTATATACAAGTGAAATAACTGATGCATTATGTTTTCATTGATTAGTGAATTCAAGGCGCTAATAAAGGGGATGTCTAAACCTCACCTCACCTTTGATAGCTCAGGTAGACCTAGTTACCACCTATAGGCAATCATGAGAAAATAAAGGTGATTTAGTGTGAAGTGTACTAGATATAGAATAAGAGGCCAACCAAATTGAAGGGATCCTAAGCAATATGTTTCCATCACTTAAGAGGCCTCAACAAACATTCATAAGCTTGATAAAGATCTATATGTTTAATGAATAATCTTCAACTCTACCTCTAAAAATGCAATCATAATATGAAATGTGACATTAATGTTGAATACTATAAGGAGTCAAGTCAGATCATGAAGATATTAATGGTATATTGCGAAGGTAAAGACATAGGTGTTAGGGCTACATAGGCATCCAAAATGAAGAGATAACTCTCACACAATCAAAACACACAAAACACCTATAAGTAGCATGCAAAGTAAAGGAGATATAAGGAACCATACATGGAAATAAGGTAGAAGGGTGAAAATAGAGTCCTTAAATTGTATTATAAAATTTATCAATTCCTTATTTAGATGCTTTGGCCCTTTAAGACATTAGTGAGCCTGGATAGACTAGCTAGACCTATTAGGCCTAAATAGATAGTTATAGGTAGGGCCATGCGTAGATGAGTTAAAGTGTGTTGAACCCAGAAGGAGGTGAAGTATAAGGATGAAAAAAAGTCTCTTTAGTTACTTCTTAAGATTTATTAGGCTTGATTGAATACTATGTTATTTTGAAGACAAGAAAAGGCCCAATATCCCAACTAGACCTATTAGGTCTAAAACTCTCATGTATAGGCTTGTGATTGAAAATTCAAGATAGATTGCATATTTAGGAGTGTTTCAAGTTAGAAACAATTATATGGGGAGGAAAAAAATATAAAAAGGTAATTATGGAAGTTTTAAAATCAAAAAATGTAGGATAAAACTTAATTTGTATGCCTATAGGGTCAAATTAGCCTAGAAGCCTACAAACCCTAGACAAGAGCTAATGGGGTTATATAGGACCCAAGGGGAGAGATGAAAAAAACCCATGGGAACATGTTTGGTGGGTTAAAATAGAATCCTAAGAAGTGATAAAAGTTCAACCAAATAATTTTTTCCCTCATATATCCCTTTTATCTCCATCAAGCTCCCAAAATACAATGTTTTAAACCCAAGAGCAACTTTATTCTTATTAGAACTATATGTATCAGACACATGGTGTCCTTAGTAACTAGGTAAGGTTGAAGTGGTTTTTTCTCTCAAATTTATTGGATTTTTTTTAGTTCAAGACCTTATGGATATGAATAATCATTAATATTTCATGACACTTAGAACCTACCTAAACCAGCTTGAATGACTTGATAAAGGAAATAATAGGGAATATTCATTTAAATGCCTTGAATTGGTCTTAAAGACACTTGAAACTCATAAATATATATAAGTAGGTCCCATTAATGATATTATTTGTATATAAACCTTACATATTCATAAAAAATTATAATTTTAAAGGGTTTTGGGTAGAAAATAATAATTCTTTCAGATTCTCCTATAAATGACTACAAGTCTGAGCAAAATGACCAATCTAGAAGGACTAGTGAGAGTTGGCATAGTCACCTAAATGAGGTATATTTTTAGGTGTGAAATGATTGAAAGGTACATATCATGATTTCACATTTTTATTCCTAAGACACACTCATTCACCCATCCTTAAGGTCCTATAAAGGTCTCATGGCCATCCAATCAACAAAAACTAAATTACTAAGCCTAGTTTCCTAATAGGCCTATTTGGAAACAATAGAAGATGATTTTTGGCATAGAAGGATGCTAAGGGAGTTAATACAAGGTGATAACACCTTTTTAAATGCCTCATGGAGGTGAGAAAACATAATTCATATTCATAATAGAGGATGGGATAGTTTCTTAAGCCTAGTGAACATGCAAAAAGGGAAGGTGGGATACTTAGTGATCCATAGAGACTAATTAAATCATGATGTCACCTTTGTAACTACCAAAATAGGAAGTGTAAGACTAAAATAACATGATATTTATTTTAATAGGGTAAATAAAGGCTGAATTAGTCTCCATCACTCCACCTCTATGTCATACTCATTGGAGGACATCAACTAGCCAAAGCAATACATGGAGAGATGAGGGGACTATTATAGATGTTGTAACTATTTTATGAGTGAATGAGGGTCATCATGAACTATTATCCACTCTTCCATGGTAGTTTATATTCTCTCACCATCTATATTATCCTATAAATTAAGGCTAGAATGCCATTTTATTGATCCCTTAATTAGGTATGAGGAAACTCTACATAAGTTTATACCTTGTAAACCTATTGAAATAATGGAAGGACTATTTCAACTTATCTTACTAGCTTATTATGTCATATGATTTTTGATTTTTAGAAGTGGTGAAATCTCATTCCCCTTTGTAGGTCCTTATTCTCACTAGTTACTAGGAGATTATTTTATGCAGGTCATATGATGTGTCAAAGTCTTGGTGATTGTGCTTGAAGTGCAATCTAGTTGGTAGTGTATCACGATAGACATATCATCCATCACCTTCAAGTAGTAGCCATTTTCCATAACCTTAATGTGAAATACTAATGCATGAAGCATTTAGAGAGGATGATCTAGTTACTTGTCTTTTTCATTAGTGTTATTGAAAGGTTAGTTAGATTGGATACATCATATTTGTAAATCACCTCCAGTAGCATAGGTTTCAATTTCATGTATTTATCTATTCCTTTTCACCTCAAAAAGCTAGTATAATTAGTGATTTGAGATTAATTAATGCACCAGGGGAGATATCCCCATAAAGTATAGGTTTATCCCATCCATAGGTTACCCACATCCTTGGGATAATCCCATGTTACCCCAAACTTGAATAGATCTAAACAATCTTCTCCTAAGGGTAAGTTTGATGAGTTAACATGTACTATTCTTCATAGCGATAGCCTTGATCCACCTTATGATGTAATCAATAAATATAAGAATGAATTTATGTTTAGTTGAGAAGTTTGTATTAATAACTCCTATGAAATCCAACCCCCACTACATAAATAAAACCCCTCAACATCTAGCTACTATGACATTGCAACATGATGTTTTCATTTGGATTTTGCTTAGAAATAGTCACATGAGTGCACATGGACATGCAAATATTTGAGGATGGTGTTAAAATAATAACTTAATTGTAGGATCTTATGTGTTATTTCATTCTAATATGGGTGGCCACTACCTAGTTTTCGATGGAAATTAGCCTTAAAATCCTTGTCCTCTTCTTCAGATAGGAATATGAGATAGATGCTATATAATTTTTCCTATAAAAGGACCTATTTATTGAGCATGTAATAAAAAAATTTTAATTTGAGGGCTCTTTTCTATGTCTAGTTCAGTCTAGGGGGTGGACTTGTATAGAGAAGGTAGTGGCTTACTGGAACATACCAATCTTGATGAAAAGCTTTTGCTTGGTCTACATGATGTAGCATAATCTAGGGATTAATTTATATGGTCAGATGAATGAGACCCTAGCCTTAAATTAGATTAGTAGGTATGATATTTAGATAAAAATCTTATAATATAGCCATCCACCAACCTCTACACTCTCCAAATTCATTTTACTCAAGCATTAGCTTTATTGCCAAGTTTGGGACAATGCCAAGCACTTTATTCATAAGTATGTAGTTCCTACATATATTCACCACCTTCACCAAGGAATAGGCATGTTTTTCCAAGGTATAATAATTAATATTTGCATCCTTGAGATTCATGCTCATGAAAGTAATTGGGTGTTATTCCCTATTTTATTAAAAGAGTATAAGTATAAGTCCTATGTGTAGTCTACGCTTATCAAAATAGGGGCCTATATGATGTCCTATAATTCCTTATTGGATTCAGTGTTCCATTCCACATTATATTATTATTTCATCATATCATTCATAGGTTTACAAATCTTATCAAACTGAGAAATAAATTTGTATATAAATTAGATTTTCCCAAAGAAAGATTTTAATTATTTTTTACCATTTGGGATAGGTATCTTAGAAATAATTTCAGCATGTTCAAGGTCGATAGAGATACCTTACTTTATGATATTGTGATTAAGAAGCTTACCTTCAATAACACCAAACACACTTTTGTTTGGGTTCAAATAAATACCATACCTCTTACACCTCTCATATATCTTTTGTAGGTGATAGATGTGAGGTGACCTACATTTTGAGAAAACAATCAAATCATCTATATATAGTAATTCACTTTCATATCAAGACTTCAAATTAAAAATCCATGGATCTTTAGAAAGTGGCTCCTACATGATGAATCCAAAATAAATTTATTTTTAGGCAAAAGTGCCCACTTAGTTTTGAACTCTCTCTTGGATTTTTATTTTGGGTTGATAAGAACCTAGTTATATCTTGTGAATCTATACAAAAATGACATCATATAGGATCCACTCACCATATAAATTACCCCATACAAGGAAGGCAATGGGTAATTACCTTTATCAAAGGCAAAATTTAGGTTGACCCACATAGAAATGGATCTTTGTATTTTTACTATGAATGGGTACCAAATTGGCTATCTAGGTGGAATGGCTAATTAGAAAAAAAATTCTTGCTAAAAAGAGCTTATGAACCTCTTTATGTATAAGAAATTCTAGAATTGGGTTCACTAGTCTCTGCCTTTATCTAAGCAGCTTCTAATCTAGTTTTAGGGGAAAGGTATGAGTTATCATACTCAAATCAAAGATATTAATATCTTTATAGGCCTAGGTGATTACATCTTGATATCTCAGAAATAACCTTTTGAGTTGCTCAACTCCTCTAATATACACTCAAGGCCAATGTTAATAGTTTAAGGCTGATTAGGGAACCCAAGGTTGATAGTTTTAAACTTCATGTTTTGGTAGCTTGGATTTTTAGGTGGGTGTTTAGATTTATTGAGTTTAAACATGATAAAATACACTTTGGGTATAGTAGAGTGAGGATTATGGAGATGTTCCTTCAATTATATCTAAAATTGAGATTAAATAGATGTTTTTCTTAGGAAGATGGATGATCTTGATGAAATTAATAAACCCAAGATATTCTTATGGTGTATGGATTTCATTAAATAAGATCATCATAGGAATGATTATCCTAAAATTAAAACAAAGTTATGAGACATATGTAGATTATTAGGACATGCACCATAACAATGTCACCTATTACAATAGTACATTTAAAAACCATAGAGCCTATATTAATTTTTTTTCAAGTCAAAAAAACATGATAAGAAGAGTTTGTCATGATATGTAGGAACTAAAATAAGACATAAATAAGAACGTATTCATAGTTTTAGCATAGTATATACCTAATATGAATAAAGGGATTCTAAATTTGGAGGTAGAAATTCTAGTGTGACACAAGGTGTTCCTTGGTGGATGCCTTCATCACCATAGTATCAACCTATTGGATTGGATAAATGGACACTATCATCTCCAAAATATCATTACCATTCATCATGGAACACTATAATTACCCATCCATAACAATCAAATTGGGATCTGTTATCTCTTTAATGATAATATGGCAGATATGATGCTTAGTAGTAACTTAATGAGGGATTTGATTGGAAACAATTGTAAGGTTGGGGTTTATAACAAAAAGGGAGGATATAGAGGGGATACCATGGTGGATATTAGTGAGGTCACAATAAATATAAATGGTAAGCTCATCAACCAATTAAGTGTTTTTTATGTGGTGAATATAATCACTTCACACAAAACTACGTAACTAATACTCATAGGTAGATGTATTGATTCTATTGTAGAGTTGTATGATAACACCATACTAAAGATTATCTAGTTTTGGAGAAGTAGAGGAAAGAGAAACCTATGTAGAACATAAACATGATAAATTAACACACTAAGTAAAATGCATTCATATAAGTAGTTACAAGGAAATAACATGCAGAGCTAGGATTACCTCCTTATAAATGCGACATGATCAAAGAATAAGGAAGGTTTAACAAGATAAGTGTCTTGACCTTGCAAGGGAAAATGTCTTAATGTACCAATAAACCCAAGTTCCTAATAACATACAAAAATAGGTTACATTTGAGGGTAATGTTGAAACCATCGATACATATATGTATGGGTAGATTGTTTACATAATGAGGCAAGAGGGAGTAACGACTACCTTGACTAGCCTTTTAAAACTTCTAAGCACTCTACAAAATGAATATATCTCATAGAATATTACATATCTCTTTCATAACTTTTTTGAGATTGTATAATGAGGTTATTATCATATTGACAAGGTTATTTGGTATGTAAAAATTAAGAAGCCTTGGATGTTATTATTGCATGGATATTGAGCCGGAAGGATATGAAGTACATAACACTATATTTTATTTTGGAAGTACAGTGAATATGATTCCTTTTTTTACTTGGGAAGCTATTAAATGGCCAACAATTAGCTATAACCTAGTCATATTAAGCCTCATAAAATATGGTAGGGTAGAGCCTATTAGTTAACTAAAAGATATAGAAATTAAAGTGGTTGACCTAAGATTTCAAGGATAATTTGAAGTGATTGACATGAACATTGATGAAACACACTATCCTATGTTAATTAGTAAGAAGTGGGCCTATGATGGTCAGATGACCATTAACATAATGCACAATAAGTTGTAAGTTCACCAAATGGATAAAATAATAACTATAACCACGAATAAAGTATATCATAAGCCATACATCATACTTATGGATATGGATTCACCATATGTGTATGGGGATAATAACTAGTTCAAGGTGAGTATAAAATCTAAGACTAATGCCTTGTGAGATGCATAATATAAATTTTTTCAACAAGGGATGCAATATCAATAGTAATTACAAATAATTGAACAATATACCTATAGAACCATAATAAAAAATGCATTAGTTTTATAATTTCAAATGAATGAATGAATGAAAGTAAAATTCCACGTGATCATCAACTAAGTCTGAAGTGGATTTTATTTATAGAACAGGCGTGATAGATATGGACTATGTATAGTTAATGAAGGAAGGTATATTGACTTGGGAGACTACATCCTTAGTTAGTGGTGACTCAAATACATACACACTGAATTGGTCAAGGGCAAATCATGAGGCACACCCAATGCACAAAGTATTTTCCACAAAATTTCAATTGCCTTAATACTTTATAATTGATGAATTAAATAAATTTATTTTAGGGATTGAGAATCATGTGATAAACCTAAAGAAAAGAGTGCACTTAATTATTAAATAAAAGGAGATATTGTGACTTGGTGAGAACTCTATAGGACACACTATTTACCATGGTAGGAAGCTTATGAACTACTGCATGCTTGATTCTAAATTCTAGCTACTATCAAGTAATAATGGCCCCTTTTATAGGAAAGACAATGTCTAGAAATGCATTTTCATAAGTGTGTGGATGTATGGACTATGCAAGGTGTAGCATCAAAATATTGGGTGCATGTGTTTATATATAATATAGTAGTGATCATAATATCTTGGTACATGTACTAGGAATGCAAACATGAGACAAAGCATTTCCCACAACTTCAACAAGATTTCATTCAAACTTTTGTTTTTGAGAATATGAACACTTTGGTATAAAACACTTTGCCGAAGCTAAAAAATCTATGTTATGGGAAACCATAAAACTTAAGGACTATGAAAAACTCATCTTTAACTCAATAAATAACTCAAGATTTTAATTTAGCTATCCAAATTTATAAGTCAAATAAACAAAATGAGTACGTTTTTATCAAACTATACAAAAGGATCACAAATGGTAAAGAATTGATATAGTCCACTAATAGTGATGAGGACATAGATTTGAATGGATTTTTTGAACCAAAGAGAATTAGAAGAGCTAGAAGACAAAATCAAAAACTAAAAACCAAAATGATAAATAGTATCTATGAAATTTTAATATTAAGGAGCAAGGACATATAATAGTGCAAGATTCCATTCCAAGTGGTTCTAACCAAATATATTAAGAGCCCTTAAAAAGGATGGTAGGAAATAAGGACAAAACCAACACCAAATATTATGAATTTGGGTGACTACTCCACATAAAATGAGACTTTAAAAACATTATAATTATTATGAGATTACCATGATGTTATTCCAATGAAATTCACATAAGTATAAGGGGTAAACCCTTCTTTAGGTTAAATGAACATAGAATTAAAGGAGTGTGCATGACCTATGAAAAGAAACCATATAGGTTAAAACCCAATATGAATATAAAAGTAAAGATTAAACTAGATCACATGCATGACACATGCATAATACATCTAGTAGAAAGGTAGATTGGCTCAATCTAATGTTAGTGTAGCCTAAGAAGTATAGGTAAATTTGAGTGTGTGTGGATTACCATGTACTAAATGATGTCTCTATAATTTATCCTTTTCAAATTCATTTTATGGATAAAGTCTTGGATTGAGTCACATGACATGAAGTGTACTCTTTCACTGATGGGTTCAATGGGTACCACAAGATTATAATCATAGTAGAAGATCAAACTAAAATAAAATTTTTAATAGAGTGGGGGTATTTTGCATATAAGGTAATATTGTTTGGTATAAATAATTCTCTAATTGTGTTCTCTATGGGAGTGGTAAATACCTTTAAATAATTTATCCATGATTTTATTGAATTCTACCTAGATGAATGGGATGAATTTTCCTTGTTTAAAAAATACATTTCTAATCTATGAATTATATTGGAATGATGCCAAGCTCTGTGTATTAAACTAAACTTGAAGGAGTGCTTATTTTTCACATTGTTTGGTGTTCCATTGAGACACATAGTATACATGGATGGAATCTTGGTTAACCATGTAAAAATTATAGTAATCATGGGTATGACACCTCCAAAAAGTTTTATAGAGGTGTGATCATTCTTGGGGCATATATGATATTAAAATAAATTCATAAAAGGCTATGTAACCATATCTACCCCCATGGAGAAGATATTGATACAAGGTTTAAGTGGAAAAATGAGTTCCAAGAAGATTTCATGTATCTAAAGTAGAGATTGGTCACAACACCAATTTTGGTTTTTCTTGACTGGAGCAAACCTTTTCATGTGCATGTAGATGATTCAAGAAATATAGTAGGATATTTTATCATAAAAATAGGACACAAAGGTTTAAACCATACAATTCAATTCATAAGTTGTGAACTATCTAATACAGATAAAAAATATACATTGACATAATGAGAAGCTTTATCCATGGTGTTTTTACTCCAAAATTGTAAACATTACTATGGCAACACCATTTGAAATTTTCACTAATCATTAGGCTCCATAATACTTAGTTAATAATACTATAATAGGAGAAAATATTTCTCACTGATTAATGCTATTCCAAGATTTTTAGTTCAATATTAATGTGAAGCCAAGAAGGGAAAATGTGGTGATAAATCATCTAAGCTGAATACATAATGGAAAATAACTAGAAAAATTAAAAGACAAACCACTAGATGCATATTTATTTAATGTCTCTATAATTCCTAAAAACATGGATAAATCTCATATTTTTTGTAACATGTGATCTTTCCTATGCATTATGCAGAAAGAGACAAATTAGTTGATCACTAAAACCATCTTGTTCAACATCATTAATAGGTTTTTATACAAGATGGGGAAAGATGATGTACTAAACATAGATGCTTTATAACATGAGTGACCTCAACCTATTGAGGATGCACATCAAGGAATTATTAGTATAAATTTTGAAAGTGAATCAACTACAAAAAAGATACTATAAGGTGGTCTATGGTTGTCAAATCTATTTCAAGATGCACATCAGGTTACAAAACACTGTGATATTTTCCAAAGGATGGGAAATACTAATCATATAGATTAAATGCCATTAAATCATATGATAGTGGAATAACCATTTAAAAAATGTAGAATAAACTTTTTTAGGATAATCAATCTACCCAATATGCACAATAATTCAAGATATATCATCTCTGCAATTGAAGATTTCACCAAATGGGTGGAAGTTGTTGTGACACAAAGTTATAGTGATAAGGATGCAACCAGGTTATTATATGAAAATATTATTTATAGATTTAGATTCTGTTTACCACTTTTTGTCCTTAGGAATAAAAAGGTGTCAAATTAAGTATTGAGATATTTGGTCCATCATGAAAACCTCTTAGTTGTCATATCTCTTGAGAAATCAAGGAGATTCAAAGGGTTACCATTGACTATCATATGAAGGGAGTAAGTCTAAATTTATTTTCATTATTATGTCTCTAATTAAACTTGTTTTAAGTATCCTCAAGATGTTTAAGTATGTTCTGATGTATTTTATGAAGGATTTAAGTGGTATTATGATCTAGAGGACTTTAATGAAGATGGTTGAAGATGCCAACTAATGACTCACCATGGGATTTTTTAGTGTATTTAATATATGTAAGGTATAG
Source organism: Torreya grandis (assembly GCA_037957365.1). Classification (NCBI taxonomy): domain Eukaryota; kingdom Viridiplantae; phylum Streptophyta; class Pinopsida; order Cupressales; family Taxaceae; genus Torreya; species Torreya grandis. Next base: position 541,165 of record JARHVA010003484.1, on the reverse strand, counting down.
CTTGCTATAATATTTGAAAGTGTGATCAAGATAAATATAATCCTCATTGAAACCTTTAGAGGGCTATAAGATACTCTTTAATATATTCATTTTCAAATATCCTTTGTGAAGCTATATGTATGTTATCTAAGAGAAAGGTTTGGGTCTTAAAATGACAAATTTTGACAATAAAAGGCCACTAAAGTATCAAACATAAATTTAATCACCCTTATGGTCATGATATTTTTTTGATAAAATGGGTTTTTTCTTTAAATTTATCCATTTTATGAGTTTAAAACATTATTTTTCCATTAAGAGAGCTCACACATGTGAAAACATGCCCTTTTTGTTATTGAAAACTTATTACTTGACTTGAGATTCCTTTTGAATAAAATTTTCCATAATTTTATCCTAAAATTGTGGATTAAAATTGAAACATGAGGAAATATAGGAGAATTTGTGGATTAAACAATATTTTTAGGTGGTATAGATCCATAGAGTACAAATTTTCTTAAGAAAATTCATGGATATGTAAGAAGGTTTTGTTATAGGAACATGGTGAAGAGATTAAAGTATTACAAGGTTTGAGAGGCCAAAAATTTATGTCCTTTCCCTAATGAGTTTATTGGAAAACATTAAGATCAATTTAAGTTTGTGCTCAGTTCATACAGGAGAGAGAGAAAGAGGATTCAAGATCTTGACCAAAGGAAATAGACCTTATCACCTTCCAATCATGGGTACTAGTTTTTGGTTTATTATTAATAAGTTTATGAACAAAGACTAAGAACTTAATGGATTTGGTCACCATTCAAATCTACATAAGGAAAAAGATGCAGAATATTTTTTTTGAGTTTTTGAATATTTTGGTTAAACTAATGATTGTTCCTGATTCTTTAGATCTTGAAAAGACCTTTCATGACTTCCTCGAAATCTTGATACACAAATTTGATTCTATAGGGTTGATGAAAACCTAAACTACCAAATATATAGTCTGTAGGCATGTTTGAATGGTTATATGGTTCAATGATGGATCCAAGGATGTCAAGACATAGTAAGATACTATATGAGATGTTTCATTCATGATAGTATGCCATTTATGCTTCTCAAACTTTCATCAAAGTCTCATAGCATAGAAACCACCAATATATCGTTAACACTCTCATAGTCTTGCTTATCAGATGTTAAGGTCACTTAGTAGATGTTAAGGTTGTTTGTAGAATCCTAGGTTTCTCTTTTCACTGTGTATGCTTCATTAAGGATCTCCAAACTATTATATTTTATTAGGCATATGTATAAGATGCCTAGGATACTTTTAGAATATATTAATATTAGATTTATGATTCATTCCAACCCCTCATGTTTAATTCTATTGTCATAGCTTTTACACTACTATTAAATCATTGTTGTGAGCTTAATGCTCCATTCCTAGTTTTCATATATCTCATTATAATCACCATATACATGTCACTACTACTTATCCACATCTACATCATGAATAAAATATTTTAGTACATTTTATAGTTTTTAAGGATCATCATGGTCTTGAAGTTGTGTTATATAGCCTTAAACATTGTTAAAGGAGTGAATATTCACCTACAACCAAGGTAAAAGTACAATCAAATATACTACATAAAAAGTGGTGTATAGAGGAGGATAAAATACTATCTCAATGAAAGTGTTTTGATTGAAATAACCCTTAGGTTTTTTTAAATGGATGAGGAGGTTCATAAAACATGTCATTAACCTTCTCAAGGTCTTTTTATCTCAGTCCATATAAACAACAATAGATCATAACCTACAGTCATATGATTAAACATAATTAGGCTACCTCTAAAAAGTAATTTTATTGTGTATTAGGTTTGTAAAGGATTAAAATAATGGTTTTTAATGTTTTGATCAAATTAAAAAATGTCCTAATTATGAAACAAGGAGATATAACCTATAGTTAATCATGAATAATGACTCACAATCAATACCCCAGTTATAACCTATAGGCCTTTTGGAGAATCAACAGGTTTATTACAAAGAGAGAAGATAGATATTTTATGAGTAAATAATTATAAATTAAATTGAGAGTAGAAAAAATTTAAAGGATGTATTGGTAAGGTCTCAAACCCTTAAATCATAGTTAATGACCCAAAAAGGCCATCGACAACCTAATCTGAATTATCAGAACATAGCCTAGACCTATTAAAACACAAGGAAAATTGTAGTCACAGTCAACACATAACTGGTTCTATAGGTAGATAGACCTAAGTGTTTAGAGAAAATATTGTATGTAGGTTGATATAAGGCAAATAGCATATTCAAGCCATAATTTTTACTTAAATAGAGTAAAGGTATGATATCCATGTTACAAATAATGGATAAGAGACTTACAACTAAGTTTAAATCCAAAACTCTAATAACCATATAGTAGTATTTACTTGTCTATTAGCCTCATTGAATAGTTTCATCTAAAAGATGGAATAAAAGGAAAGATGATATTGAAGGACACCTTAAATCTTATATGAACAACATTATAAAGTTGTTTGAGGGATGTTTTTAAAATATAAGGTTTAGGGGAGATGCTATGGGTGGTCATTCAAACCTTAAGACACTTAAAACTATTAATAAGTTATGTTTCTTCCCTGAGAGGTAACTTCACATACTCACTACTATATGAATATTATATATGGGAGGATGGGAACTCTAGGAGAGGTGGAGGGATTAGTCTACTAGAGTTTTGTGTAATTAGTTCAGAGATTTAGCCTCTAAACTATATGAATCATTGTTAAGAATTTTGGGTACTCTTAAACCTATTTAAACCCCTTATAGATACCTAACCTAAGTATAATAGGGATAATTGAACTTAAACACTGATGAATGACCCAAAAATCACTTCATACACTTGGTACACTCATATGAGGGCATGGGCATGGTACTTTGTTATACAAAAATTATATGGACATGTCAAAAAATAATACTTTTTTAAGAAGAAGGGAATAAAATGAGGTAAAAAGTAGTTTAAGAATTTTAAAATCATTGTAAATGTGTGTCTAAGACTTTTTTAACTTCATAAAATCATGAAGTTTTCACCTATTTTCTTGGAAGTCACTCTACCAGCCTTCACTATTCAGCTAGTCTATGAGACTAGTCAAGATGGCCTAATTATTTAAAGAAGAGTAAGGTTTTAGATGGAAGAAATATTGGACTTAGATAGAATATAAATGGATAAGGAAACATATATAAACATCAATAATTTCCCATTTAATCAATAAATTTACATATTCATGAGCATTTATGAAGGTATTTTGACAGTTCTATGGATATAGTCAACCCACAAGAAGAGGTAATCAATTAATGCTTCATATAAGTTGGTTCATTATGTCTATTCAATATTTTTAATAGATAAAAGAGAAGGAATTTAATGAATATGGCATGCATATACCTTTCATGGGTTAAATGTTACTAAAAATAGACTTTGACCATCATATGGATAGTTTTTTGAAGACACTTGAATGCATGGAAGACTGTTGTAAATATCATGTGGAATAAGTTATGGTATTTTGATTATTTATAAGACTTATATTCCATTACACCTATTATTATCTCCATTTTCTTCTATTTATTGAGTTTGTAATGCCTATGTTGGTATCCCTTGGGCTTGTATAACAAAACTATGTTGAAATTGTATATTGTACCTTGAATTAATAAGAAAAGATTATTGTAGACTTATTCATTGGTATTAGTGTGTGTTTTTATTTTTTACTTAAAAAAAGTATCAGATTCATCTTCTTTGATATACCATCTCCCTCACCTAATTCTATGTTGTCATCCTCTATAGGTCATATGAAGTGTTAAGAGGTAGAAGTTGTGTTGAAGAGTGAGTTAGCTTGTAGTGTCTTATATAAATCTCAATTATCTTACCTTCAAGTTGAATACCTTTTATCTAACATCCATATGAAATAATCATGTTTAATATTGTGTTCAGAAGCCTATATAATAAACTATTTCTATTTGATTCACAAGTGTGATTAAGGATAATGTTAAGAGATGATCATTGAAGAATTGGTGCACCACCATCCCTAGTATATATTTTTATTTTAAGTTGTAATTCTATCTCTTTTTACCCCAATAAAAATAGGTTTTATAAGAAGATTTCAAAGTTGATATATCAAGGGAGTTATCCCCATAATTTAGAGGTTTACTCTAGCTATAAGTAACCCAAAACCTTTAGGTCATCCCCATGTTAGTCCAATTCCGAAGTATAAGTGAAAAATCTCTTTCAAAGGGTGCAACTTGGGTTGCAAATTTTTTTTGCATGCACATTGGGACCTGATCATTCAAGATTTTTGGAGCATATATTTATAGTTTTGAACATATCAACAAGCTTTAAATATTTTATATGTATATTTATAGACACATTTCATGCCAAGAGTGGTTATAAGATCTTTGTCAAAAGGTAAAGAAACTAAATTTATTGATTTTTCTTTGGATGCAATTAAAAAAAAGAAATATTCCAAGTATAATCCTAATCTTACACCTCCTAATTCTCCTATTTTTTCCCAAAAAACTAATTTTCTTCATACAAATACTACTAAAAATTCTAAACATCAAATGAATATTCTTAGGACATAAGCTTTTGTGCCTTTTAATAGTGGCATCCCCTTAAAATTCAATCAATTTGAATACATACATGTTAATTCCCTAAAAATCCTTCCTTATTTCATAGGAGAGAACTCAACTACCCCTGTAGAGAATATTGTAGACATATCCAATCTAGGTTTAGTACATAATGTAACCCAAGAGAATGTGGATTGAGATTTTTGGAAACTTTATTTAAGGGTAAGGCACTCTAATGGTATAGAGATTTATCACCTATGTCCATTAACACTTGAGATGAGTTTGGAGAACTCTTGTGTAAACATTTTGAAGATAAAAGTGATAATATATTCTTGGTGGAATAACTTACTACAATCAAAAGATCCCCATAAGAGTTCATGGTAGTGTTATGAATTGATATTTCACACTTGTGGAGGAGTTATTTAGGATCCCCCACTCCCAATCATAATATGGGAACAACCCTAGGCTATGGGTATCCTATAATATGGTTGAACCTTTGAAGAAGGTTGGCTTCCACTTGATAGATCACCTAAACTAATGCTACTATAGGTAAAATGGTTATAAAGGGGGAAAGGGATCCTAAAAACATTAACCAGGTGATGCACCAAATAAAATTGGAAGACTCCCATAAGCTTAAACCAACACTAGATCTACAGAAGATAATGCTAGTTCAACAACCTCACAATCTAGCTTAGTGCATAAGTGTTTCATGGATTAGGTTTAGGAAGAACACTAATCTAGACCTGTAATAGATTTAAAACAACCTAAAGGATGTTAGAAAGGAAGATAATGGATAAGGAATATTATCCTTCACAATGCCATCATGCACAACTAACTCAAAATAGATCTAATGCAAGAGGAATGCAAAGAAAGTCTATTATTGCATCAAGAGGCAATTCTTACAAATGTTTGACATGGATTAGACTAATCAAGATTAGCATATTTTACAATATCTTAGAGAGTATATTGCTCTTCAAATATTAAAGAGTCCTTGTGAGAGTCTAAAATTTGAGAGAGATTATAAATGGGAAAGAATGGGTAATATAGAGAAAGGGAAAGAAAGAGAAGAAGAACATGCATCAAGAAATCAATCAATGAGCTATCACCACCTTTATTAAAATATTTTTCATATTTTAATCAGATCAGGACTAATCCTTCATCGATAAATTAATATTCATTTTATCTAATAGTCTTCAAGATCTTCTTGTTGGTTGAGAAACATGCACTAGAAGACAAAAATCTATTTTGTAGATGATGAGTCATGATCTTGCTATTGGAGAAAATATTTAAAGGATTAAAAAAAAAATTAATACTCCACCTGCACTCTCCAATCCCCAAATCCTTTTGATTTTAACTTTTATGTCACCCTCCACTTAGCTTATCATAATGATAAAGTCTTCATACCCATGGACCTGATAGAACCATGATTAAGTCTTCTTTGAACAACTATAGGTACCTATTTGTCATAGATATGACCATGTCAATATACAAGACACTCCTATTTTAATCACAAACCTCCCCCTATTTAATATCTTATCATAGGTCTATTTTAGATTGAAAACCAATCCATTTATTAGTTTTCATATAGTTAATATCAATGAATAGCTTATAGACTACATCATTTGGGAATTTAACTATATTAGGTCTAAACATACCTATTCTACCTCTAAACATTATGGGAATCAAGAAGCCACTGCACATGAGGAGCACAATCATGAAATGACACTGAAACCATAAGAAAACTGAGTCTGCATGATTTGGATCTTTGAATAGAGGTCATGACTAAGATTTAATGGAAATTTTTAAAATATTTGATATATTTTAACCTAAGACATATTTATTCTCTATTTGAAGTCTCCTAGCTTCCACTTTTAATATTGGTCATTGATCTTAATCTGATCTCCTTGATTGTGACACCTATCAGCTCCTCATTTATCCTTCAGATCTTACTATCAGTTTCATCTACTTCACATAGTTATGTCATGTGTTGACCTCACATGTAATCTAGATCATTGACCTTTTGACCTTATACACACCATCAATTTCCTTGGTATGATTGAACACATGCCATTGATCTCATTTTTGCTTGATTAAACACACACCATCAATATGATAGGTCACCATGATTGTGAGACTTGTCATCAATATGTTCCATCTTAGGATAAACTAACCTTTTTACTACAATCTCTCCATTGATATTTGATGCATGATTTAATGTGCTCTGTTAGATCTTATGAACCCACTGACATTGTTGATTGCCTACTTACCATTGGATATTAACTCGAGCTTCCATGATGTGGACACTTTTTAGCCCCACATATATCTTTAGGATCCTTTGGGTTTTTTTGAAGTCAAATGAATATTTTCCATGAATTTTAATTGATGTCCCCATCCACATCTCATTTTTCTAGTATAATTTTGGGGACTTGTATCTTGAGATAGAAAAATCATCAAGATACCAATTTTATAGAGAATGTTTAAGGCATGAAAAACATCATGTACATATGATCTTCAACCCTAATTAATTTCCCAAGTACACTTATTAAATGTGCAACTAAACTAACCTATCCTTTTTTGCATGATGTGTAATGATGGTCTAGCTATTCTAGGATTGTATAAGTCATTTTTTCCCTTCAAAACTCTGATAAACTAATGAGACATTGAAAAAAAATTGCTTCATGATCGCTAGACACCATGAATCATAATGGAAACCCACTAAATCCTTTACTTTACAATTTTATACCTATTTCCAAGTCATTTAATCATTCAATAAATCAAGAACTCTACTCATCTGATCTATCCAAGAAAAATCTTGGTATGTGGGCTAAAATTGGCCAAAATCTTTGGTGACTCAACTAGGAAGCATGCCTGCTATGCTTGAGAACCTAGAACATTTGCCTTGTCTAATCCATTGGGCATGGAGTGAAAAGTCTTTGCTCTTAACTGACATGAAATGATGCAAATCTACCCCTCTAGATACCTTCCTCTTGAAGCAATACGAATGATAAGAAATAAAACAAACAAAGTTCCCAAGGCACTTTGGAAAAGGAAACACACAATAGGAAAAGAATGTACACAAGGCACTTAGAATAAAACAATAAAAATATTATAATATGTAAAAGGCTATAAATTATAAGTATCTTCCTCCTGGATCAAATGGAAAATATTTAACATCACTCACTTGTGGTGAACCAAGATGGAAAACACCTTGATTTTGAGAGATCATGATAGGTGAGCTAAGATGCCTGATTGCCGACTCTTTTGGCATGCTCTCAAAAGGATCAAATGGGATAAACATGTCTCTAATGTAGATATATTTGTCGATTTATTTAATTCTTTCTCGAAAATGGACTATAGGAGAACCTATAACCTCCTCATTTGATGAATCTTTTAAACATGGAGGTTGATCATCCAAGTTTAGGCAAAAGAGCTCTAATTCATCCCAAAAGGTAGCTTCCCCTTAGTCATCAGGGATAATGCCAATCTCAACATCATCCTTGATTTTCTCACTTTGAAAGGAGTCATATGGTAGCTCATCAACCCATCCAAGCTTCAAAATTTCATGTTATTATGGCTCTGGATCTGACCATTCTCCTTCATTCTTGAAGACATCAGTACTACCTTCAATAGATAATTCATCTTGAGACTAGTTAAATTATTCAACCTAATTTATGAGTTTATTTTTCATGCTCTAGAGGAGGTATATGCTAGTTTAAAAACTTTATTTAGTCCATGAAGTCATGGTATATTTGTTTCCATACTTCATCTTGATCTTCCTTTATCTCTATTTCTTCCTCGTCATCATCCTTATCCATACCAAATGAAAGTTCTTAGAACAAATAAAGATCCCCTTTGCTCTTAGTTACATCCTAAATTCACCTCCCTTAAAATATTAAGGAATTAATAATACATTTAGACTTTAATTCATTAGTGTCAAAGCCATCCCACAACAGCTGGTCCAAACCTAATTTCTCCTCCTCTAAATGGAGTGGGATGCTTTACATGATCTCCTCATCATAGACACTTGTCTTGTCTTCTTCAAATTCACCTATGATTAAAATCCCCTCCTCTATTATTTGAAAAAATTATCTTTATCCAAGAGGGAGATGGTGGGAGAGTGAAGAATATCACCTTACTTGTATCTTAGGAGAGTATCCTTCAAGTTTTATACACTCAAAAACTACACATGATAGCTTTTAATGTCAAACTACCTTTTAACCTTCATCTAACCTCACATCTAGTAGACCACTTAGTCATTAGAATCATTTAATGACTTGACCATATCAAATCCCTAACTTCACACATTTAGCTACACCATTTAATTCTCTTTTTTAACCTATTTTCCTTTAAACTCTTGACCATCAACAGTTAGCCTAACCATCAATGGTTGGCCTAACCATTGATGGTTAGGTCCCCAAACCTATTTTAAAGTATTAAATAAATGATAGATTTATGAGAGATAAGATTCTCCTTGAATGGAAACTTTCTTTTAAAACTTTATTTAAAATGTCATGAATTGGCAACTTTATCCCCTATCAGATTAATAACTTCCTCCTTCCTAATTAATAACTTCATCTTACAAAAGGATAAGAGGAATAAATGAAATGGATCATCAAAAATCCAAAATCTTGAATTAAAGAGTTCTTGCATACAAGTATCCAACATCCTTTAGAAATTAAGCAACATCATCAGAGACTCAAAGCTCTATCAGAATCACTTTCAAACACTGAGGTACTATCACTCTAGTCAAATCACTTTAGCTTCCCACCATCAAGTTTCAAGTATCTTTTTCTAGTTTTGTTGATTTATTTTATTTTTAATATCCCTAACTTATCAAACCCATCATTATCTTATTCTCCTCCCCTTAGCCCCATAATAGACCTTTGTTTACCCAATTTCCAAATCTATAGCTTCTGTTATGAGCATTTACAAATTTGTACAAGCAACCACCGATGGTTACACAATCATTGATGATTTACCCCAATCAATGATGGTTACCCAACCACTGATATTTAGACCTAACCACTAGTGGTTCACCTAACCACTGATGGTCACTATGGCATAAAAATATAGCAAGCTATTTTAAGCCCCTTAGCCTTAGTCAAACCTAATTTATTTATTTCTATCTAATTGTAGTAACTTTTATAATTTTATAGATCAAATTCTAACCATTTTAGCATAATTATTGATCCACTTTTTTACCATTTTAGTTATTTTCTTTAAACAAATATTTACCTTCTCTTTCCTTCATGTATTTACTTTTATATCATTAAATGTAAATACCCACTCTTTTTGTTTATATCAACTTAATTGTTATAATAATAGATTGATGGCCTCCTATCAAGTAATACACTTCTTGGATCTATCTCATGCTAGGAATTCTTCTCAACCATCCATCTAAAAACCCATTTTTAAATGTCTTTCTTATTTGTAGGTTATTCTTTCCAAGTGAAAGAGGAGTTCCCACTATTGTCTAGATTCACGTGCACACTTTACTAGGTATTCTTCTACACACACTATTACTAGTTTCATTACTTGATTCTAAATTAAGAAATGAGTGAAATTAACTAAATTTTTTTGTCATGCCAGGTATAATTCATCCTTAAATATCCCTCCTTATCAAATAAGAGCTTCAACATCTCTTATCCATGAATTTCATTCAACCCATTGACTATCCACAATGGGTTTCTAACATTGTTCCCATCACCAAGCCCATAGGGGGACTTTGTCTCTACGTCAAATTTCATGACCTCAACCTCACTTGCCAAAAGGATGACTTTCCTCTACCCAAAATCAACCAAATTGTTAATATTATAGCTAGTCATGAAATCTTATCTCTCATGTATGGTTTCTTAGGATATAATCAGATCTTGATTGCCCCAAAATATTATCATAAATCTTCCTTTATTACCCCATAAGGAACCTTCTACTACAAGGTCATTGTATTTGGACTAAATAACACTAGAAGGACTTATCATTGCGATATGACCTATATCTTTCATGATCTCATCCATAAAATCATAGAAGACTATGTGGATGATCTCTTGGGGAAATCTAAACACCACAAAGATCACCTAACTATTCTTACTATCATCTTCGACTGACTAATCCATTATCATGTCAGGCTCAATCCCAAGAAGTGCAATTTTGGAGTCTTATTGAGTATGCTTCTTGGTTTCATAATCTCTCTCTATATAATTAAAATATACCCCACCAAAGTTAGAGAAATCCTAGAGATGCCTCCTCTTACCAAACTTATGCAACTTTGTAGCCTATAGGGAAAAATTCAATCCATGCATCACTTCATCTCTCAGCTATCTGATAAATGTCAACCCTTCCACCACCTCCTAAATAAGGATACCTATTTTAAGTGGACCAAGGAATGTTAAAAAGCATTTGATCATTATTAAAAATAAATCATGTATGTACTCTTAACATCATTTGATCATTACACTATCTAGTCAGTTACTTGATCTACCAATAAATTTGTAGACATGAAGGCATCCCTTACTTCTGAAATCCCATCTCAACCTACCAAATATAAATTATTTGTCACCATACATCATTTTATAACACCCTCATCAATCAATTCTAATATTCCTACCATTTTTTATTTGGAGACATCTATTTTAAACATTTGGTATGACCAAACTTTTGACTGCCTAAACCTTGGCATTATTCCTCCCAACCTTTCAAAGAATGCCTGAAGAGATTTTGTTTAGAGTACCTCTTGTTACACCATACTAGGGGCAATCCTTTACAAACATAGTTTCAATAACATTCTTCTCTATTGTCTGCATAGTCATGAAGCCTTACATGCTATCAAGGAAACACATGATGGAGTCTATGGGGGACACTTTGCTGGCCAAGCTATTGCTAAGCGTATCCTTTTCCTTAGCTACTATTGGCCCACCCTCAACTAGGACTATTATGACTATGTAAAGAAGTGTGTCAAATGTCAATAATATGCTAACTTACATCATGCACCACCCTATGGCCTTCAAGTATCCAAAGATTATTAGGCCTTCTCACAATGGGGTCTTGACCTTATTGGGAAATCAATCCCCATTATTCACAATGACACCAATATATCATTAGCAACACTAAATATTTCACCAAGTGGGTGGAGGCCATCCCTCTTATTTCAAACAAAACCAACTAGATTATTGACTTTATCAATCACCATATCATCTACCACTTTGGTGTTCCTCATAATATCATCATCGATAATGGAAAATATTCAAAAAACCAAAAAGTCCAAGGTCTATACAATGATTTTGGCATCAAGTTAAGCTTCTCTCACCCTATTTTCCATAAGCCAATAGATAGGTGTAAACCTCTAACAAAATTATCATCAAAATTCTCACCAAAGTAGTAAGTATTTTAGGTCAAGATTAGAACTTGCACATCCCTTTCACATTATGGGCCTATCACACTATCATTTGAACCTCTATGGGTGATACCCATTTATCTCTCATCTTTGGGACCAAGTGATCTTGCCTCTTGAAGTCCAAATTCCCTCTCTTCACATATCATTGCATGAAATCCTTTATGAGAGTGACTACCAGTAAGAATTCCTTATACATCTTAAAATTCTTGATGAAAATCACCTCATAACCCTTAACCATCTTCAGGTCTATCAAGAACAAATCAAACATGCATATAAAAAACACTTAAAAGAGTAAGAGTTCAACATCAGAGACATTGTCCTTAAGGAAAAATAACATGTAACTAATATGGAGAAGATAAAAAAGGGAATGTTTGATTTTAATTGGCTTGGACCCTACATCATAACCCATAAGTATGTATCAAGAACATATCATTTATCTTCTCTCAAAGGTAAACCAAACCTTAAGCCTATCAACACTTCACATTTGTATCCTTTTTATTGTTATAATAAGGATAAAACTTATACTTGTGTGTCTAACTTAATCTCATCCCTTGGTCTATGAGGTTTTCACTCCCTTTTACTTACCTACCCCTAATTCCCTTAGGAATAAATGATTATAACATAGAACCATGTGATTACCCATCAAATTTATAGCCTAATCCTAAGCATGGGCACTATGAATCTACCCATGACATGGTTCTCATGGATACTTTTTATCTCTAATTAGATGGAATCACATGATCATTTGTCTCTCAAAATCACTTTCTCCATCTATCATTAACCTTTTGTGTTATATTTATAATTCTAAAAAGTTAAACCTTAAGCCTAAATAGACTTGTCCATGCCAAATTTCATATTTAAAATCTCTTGGGTCCATATCTTGCATTGTAGACTACTCTTTAGAAGGACAACTACCCAATATTTAAAATTTTCTTAAAAAAGAAACTATTCCCTTGAAGGATATCTATAAAAATCTATTTCTAGACCACTCCCTTGAAGGATGGCTAAGAAATAATCATTTGAAGCTTCTCACATCGATCAACTTCAACAACTTATTAAAATGACAAAAAATAATGAATAAAACTATGTCAAAATTAAAGCAACTAAGATGTAATCGGCTCTTCTAAGTGTCATTTTTAGACTTCTCACATCAATCAGTCTATAGATTATTCCAATATGCCACAATTGGCTCTTATATATGTCATTTGTAGACTTCCCACATTAATCAGTCTACATATCATATTAAGGCATAAACTTGTCTATTAAAACTCTTTGATCACCTATAGAAGGGGCAAGTTAACCCACATCAGGTTGCCTTTCCACCCATTTAACAAGTTAATCATCTACCTATCACCTCCCTTCCCTTCACTCCCTCTCTAAAATCAAGGGATTATGAGCTTACTTGATACAAAGTGATCAAGACACCCTGTTTATCAACCAGATCATGCTCTTGTGAAGCATTATATAGGTTTATGTTTACTAAGTCAATCCAAATATGGTTTATAGTTGTTATATCCTTTCCAAATAAAAACATCATGCCTTTTTTTACCCTCTATTCATTAGTTCATGTGGCCATATGTCTCGTTATTGTTATCTCTTTATCACATTTAAATGTTTTATCTACACCTACTTTGTGTGCTTCCATTATATTCCCATAACATTATGAACCATGAACAAGGCAAATATAAACCATATCCTACCCATCAGCAAAACATAAAGAAACATAAAATCATAAACAATCATAGCATACCATTAGAACATTAGAACACAATAAGATCATCATCAAACATCATCAAAATCATCCCTATCACAAAATATCATCCTATCTATGAACCAAATTATCACATTATTTCATAAACAATATTACACCCTCATCCTATCTAACAACATTATTATAATCATCTTGTAACAACATCATCAAAACCTATCTATCAGATATTCATGATCATGTACAAACTATACTAAATGAAAACAAATATCTTAATCAATAAATTTTTCCAAACAACATCATCATCACCATCCATCATAACCATCATCAAATGTATAAACCAAAGAGTCAATGATAACCATAAACATGCAAACATCATATATGTCATCCATGATCCATGACCATCATTACATGATAATCATAATACATCAATACATCATCAATGCAACGTCATGAAAATAAGAACATAATCATCCAATATAATCAAATGTTAATAATATAATCAGCATAATCAAAACATAGTCATCATATACATCAATAAAAAAAATAAATGAAATAATGTATCCATGTCTCTCATTCATATACATCTCATATCATTAGCATGCAGGATAGTATCAAAATAAAAATCATATACATAATCTATCTATTAGGCCCCTGGTACACCACTACCACTAGCCCCATCTATACTTGCATCCATAAGACCATCTAGTGGTGGACTCCTTGATATCCTTGCCTATCCCATTATTGAGGCCCACTATCCTGGAGTAGTTATAGATGGACCACCTACTAAACTAGCCTTATACTCTCCATATTGTTAGGATCTTACATCACAATTGATTACTTTTGTGTAAGCAACTAAACATGGAATTAAACTAGAATTAATAAGTAACTAGAAATCAGAAATAACAAAGAATAAGAGATACAAGAAACAATAAAAACTTGTATTGAAATCTTCCAGAAGGAAATACAATTGAAGAAATCTCTCTTTCTTCCACACCTCTTAGATGTACATATCTCTTTCCCTCAAGATTTCTCTCTCTCACAATTACAACCAATTCAATCCTTGAATTGTCTACCCTTTTTCTCATTGTCTACAAGCTATGAAGATCTAACCCTATTATATAATACTAGGATTCATGAGATATGCATTATCCACCATTAGATACACCTCTTAATCAAAGGTTTAAATCAGTCCTGCCAAAAATAGAAACATGGACTCAATACTAATAGTTACTCTTTTCATGAAAACAATCTATTCTCCCTCAAAAATAGACTTTTGGAACACACAGGTGACCGACATCGGTCCCTATCTATCTGCATATGACTGACATCAAATTATCTATAATCAATGTTGGCAGCTTCTGGTTGACTCCTAATCGATGTCAGTCGATCCTGACTGATGTCAGTGACTGTGTAACTCTAGAAACCTCTGCATTTGCTCATCTGGTGAAGCTTTTAGCTCCACAACTCAACAATCTCCCACTTGGAGATAAATAGCTACACCTATACCTGTATAACAACATCCTCTAGCTTGTTTCTCCATCTTCAAGCTCAATCTTGAAGACCAACAAAAGTTGAATGAAGATTCAACTTCTCCTTTATTACCAGATTTGTTAACATATCAGAAGGGTTCTCATCCATATGGATTTTTTCTAGCTTTAAATCACCATCCTCCAATACCTTTCTAATGAAGTGGTACCTAAGCTGTATATGTTTGGTTCTTGAATGAAAAGCTGAATTCTTTGCCAAATGAATTGCACTTTGACTATCACTGTACAATCTGCAACTCCCTTGCTCCTTTCCCAACTCTTCCATGAACCATGTCATCCATATCATTTCCTTGCTAGCCTTTGTGACTGTAATGTATTTTGCCTCTATAGTAGACAAGGAAACAACCTTCTACAACTTTGAGATCCAGCTAACCACCGTTCCACCAATAGTGAACACATACCCTGTGGTGCTTCTCCTGCCATCCAAGTCACCTACCATATCCACATCTACATACCCATGTAGAGAAGTTTTTAACCCTCCATAGCATAAATGCCTACTATTGGTCCCTCTCAGATTTATGAGAATCCACTGAATTGCTTTCCAGTGTTCCTTTCCTGGATTGGCCATAAACTTAATGACAACTCCCACTGCTTGGGTAATATCAGGTCTAGTACATACCATTGCATACATCAAGCTCCCAACTTCTAAAGCATATGGAACTCTACTCATGTACTCAACCTCATCATGTGATTTAAGACACTGTTCTTTGCACAACTTGAAGTGTCTAGCCATAGGTGTACTTACCAGTTTTGCATACTACATATTAAACCTCTCCAACACCTTGTTCACATAATCCTCTTGAGACAAAATCAAACTATGATTTTTCTTGTCTCTCTTAATAGTCATGCAAAGGATTTTCTTTGCTGCTCCTTAATCCTTCATGGAAAATGTGTGAGCTAATTTTACCTTAAGCTCAATAATATCCTACATGTGTGAACCTACAACAAGCATATCATCTACATACAGTAACAAGATAATATATCTACCATTATCCAACTTTAAAAATAAACACAATGGTCAGATTGACATCTACAAAAGCCATGATTTCTCATAAACTTGTCAAACCTCAAATACCATTGTCTTGGAGCTTTCTTAAGACCATATAAGCTTTTCTTCAACTTACACACAAGTTTCTCCTTACCTTTAACCTCAAAACCTTCTGGCTGATCCATATATATTTCTTCATCCAAATCTCCATGAAGAAACATTGTCTTAACATCAAGCTGCTCAAGATGCAAATCCTCAATAGCAACTAAAGACAATACAATTTGAATAGAGGTCATCTTTACTACAGGAGAAAAAATTTCACCAAAATCAATACCTAGTTTCTATGCAAATCCCTTTACTACCAACCTGGCCTTATGTCTTATTTGTCCATTCTCACCTTCCTTTAACCTATAAACCCATTTTTTTTAGTGCTTTCTTTCTGGCTAGCAACTCAACCAAATCCCATGTTTGGTTCTCTTTCAAGGAATCAATTTCCCCATTCATGCCAAGTTCCCACTATTTCCTAGATTCTACCTGCATTGCCTCATCAAAACTTTTTGGTTCTCCACCATCAGTGAGCAATAAATAGTCTAACAAAGGGGAATAATGAATTGGAGTTTTAATTACCCTTTTAGACCTCATTATGAGCATTTGAGACTCATTCACAGCTTGTTATCTGCCCAAATTCTCTGTCAGTGACTGATCTCAGTCATCTCTCAGTCTGTACCTAACTGACATCAGTTCCACGTGACTGATGTTGGTTACTGTTTGACCGACGTCGGTTCTTGACTGACCAACGTTGGTTCCTACCTAACTGATGTTAGTGTCTGTGTTTTCCTGTATGTGATTATTTTTTCCCACGAGCTCATTTTGGATCATCACCTCATCCAAATCAACATTGCCCTACTCAAAATTATTCAGCTTCTTGAGCTAATCACTATATATCACCTTCTCATTGAAAACAACATCATGGCTTCTAATAATTTTGTTAGTTCCTAAATTCCACAACCAAAATCCAATATCTCTAGAGCCATAACCAATGAAAGTGCACCACATAGATTTAGCATCCAACTTATTTCTATTTTCTTTATCAATGTGCACAAAAGCTTCAAAACCAAAAAATTTGAGAAATGAAAGATCTACCTTTTTACCTATCCAAGCCTCTTCTGGAATTCCACCATCTAGTGCAGTAGAAGGTCCTCTGTTAATTAGGTAAACCACAGTATCCATAGCTTCTACCCAAAACTGTAAGGGCAAACCAACATGAAACCTCATACTCCATGCTCGCTCCATTATTGTTTTATTCATCCTTTTAGTAACTCCATTTTGTTGAGGTGTCCTTAGAACCATGCTTTCCCTGCGTATTCCACTCATAGAATAGTAACTTTTGAATTTATTGCTGCAGTACTCACCACCATTGTCAGATCTAAGGCACTTCAATCTTAAACCTATTTCATTCTCAACCAAAGCTTTCTATTTCTTAAATGTGTCAAAAACATTAGATTTCTTCTTTATGCAATAAACCCATACCTTTATTGTAGCATCATCAATGAAAGTAACATAATACTGTGATCCTCCAATAAAAGCTACCTGAGCTAGTCCCCACACGTCTATGTGAACAAGCTCCAACTTGTGCTTCTTCTTTATTGACCTAGTTTTGAGAAACCTCACTCTCTTCTATTTTCCAAAAATACAATGCTCACAGAAATATAGATCTATGCTTTTCAAATCTGAAAGCTTACCTTTTGACTTAAGAATAGTCATTCCCTTCTCACTCATGTGGCCAAGCCTACAGTGCCACAACTTTGCATCTACATTTGAATTAGATAAAATAGAAGGAGAATAATCAGTAATACAATTACACAGATAAAGAGTACCTACTCTCTTACCTCTGGCTAATACAAGTGCACCCTTGGAAACTTTCCAAGATTCAGCTGTGAGAGTTACTGTGCAACCCTCATCCTCCAACTTTCCTACAAAATTTAGATTCCTCTTTAGGATGGGTACATGCATGACATCCTTCAACACCCATGTGTTGCCATTCTGCAATTTCAGCTACACTTTTCCTTTGCCAACAATTTTACAAGGCTCATCATCCCCTAAATAAACTTTTCCAAAATCTCCCTAGACATAATCATTGAAAAATTCTCTATTTGGGGTTGCATGGAAAGAGGCACCAGAATCTACAACCCAAGATTCTATTCTATTATCCAAAGAAAGTGTAAAAGCATCTTGTGCAACAATACCTACAACTTTTGCTTCTTCTTTACCTTCATGTTGATTTTCTTCTTTAACTTTCAACCAGAAATCTTTCTTTGCATGCCCTTTCTTTCCACAATTCTAGTAGATTATATTTCTTCCATTTCTGGATTTGGATCTACTTCTCATCTTTGACTTTGACCTTGATCTCCCTTACTTTCCCTTCTCTCTTTGCCTTCCCCTACTTTCAATACTTAAAGCATTACCTGATGTTTCCCCTATGCTTTTCCTATGAGTTTCTTCATTCAAGATTACACTAACAACATCATCAATTTTCAAGATATTTGAAGCAGATGTAGTATTACTAACTGCCATTACCAAACTATGCCAACCTTTAGGTAAAGAGCATAAAATTAAGAGAGCCTTAATTTCATCATCAAAAACTATTTTGACTAAATTTAACTAATTTACTATTACATGGAAATCATTAAGATGACTAGATACAGATCCACCTTCCTGCATTTGCAAATTAAATAATTGCTTCATAAGATATACCTTATTCGAAGCTGAGGGCTTTTCATATAAAATTTCCAAAGTATCCATTAACTCTACCATTGTCTTTGCCTGTGATAAGTTGGAAATCACAGAAGATGCCAAGCTCAACCTTATAGATCCAAGAGCCTTTCTATCAAGAACATTCCATTCTTCATCTTGCATATCTGTGAGCTTTCTTGAAACCCCACCCAATGATAAGTATAGATCTTTCTGATACAGATAATCTTCTATCTTCATCCTCCATAATTGATAATTCTTTCCGTTAAACTTCTCCATTCTTAGTTTACTTTCTTCTGCCATTGCTTTACTCCCACTCAATCAGAAACCACTGAGAGTGAACCTGTAATCAACAAACACTAACCTACTCTATACCAGTTGTTAGTGAACCAAGCTCTGATACCACTTGTTAGGATCTTACAACACAATTGATTACTTTTGTGTAAGCAACTAAACAAGAAATTAAACTATAATTAATAAGTAACTAAAAATTATAAATAACAAAGAATAAGAGATATAAGAAACAATGAAAACTTGTATTGAACTCTTCCAGAAGGAAATACAATTGAAGAAATCTCTCTTTCTTCCACACCTCTCAAATGTATAGATCTCTTTACCTCAAGAGTTCTCTCTCTCACAATTACAACCAATTAAATCCTTGAATTGTCTACCCTTTTTCTCATTGTCTACAAGCTATGAAGATCTAACCCTATTATATAATACTAGGATTCATGAACTATGCATTCTCCACCATTAGATACACCTCTTAATCAAATGTTCAAATCAGTCCTGCTGAAAATAGAAATGCGGACTCCATACTAACAGTTACTCTTTTCATGCAATCAATCTGTTCTCCCTCAAAAATAGACTTTTGGAATGCACAAGCGATCGACATCAGTCCTGGTCTATCTGTATATGACCGATGTTAGCTGATCCATAACCGACGTTGGTAGCTTCTGGTCGACTCCTGACCGATGTTGATCGATCCTGACCGATGTCAGTGATTGTGTAACTCTAGCAACCTCTGCATTTGTTCATCTGGTGAAGCTTTTAGCTCCACAAATCAACACATATCTCACCTTTAATTGTATTTGAGTTAGCACTATCACCTCTTAATATATTAGCTCTTTGATGGTGGTTAGATATTGTATCCTTAGAACTATGTTAGGTGGTCCTCTTACTCCTGCTATGGTTTCTCTTTCCTTCTATCTCAACTAATCTTTCTCTTGAGTCACTAAATCTAGGAAGGTCTTTTACATATCATGATCACTAGTAAAAGTGGCAACACACCCCTATAAGGTGAGAATTTGTGCCTATAAAGTGGCCACCTATCCCTGTAACCCAATAATCTAGGCATGCACTATTGTTAGTGCCACTGCCACCTGACCATCCTATATTGATTCCCCTATAGGGTCCACATCCATAAGATACTACCCCCCATCACCCCATTTTCTATTGCATATTAGGCATGGAACCATGTTTTATAACCATCTATAATCCCTACATCATCAATGACAACTCTCATTGGCATCTCCTCATAGTCTAATATGATATCTTATGATTGTGGCTCTGGAAGTAAGAACTCTACATCTTCCCACTTGTATCAAGGAAAATCAAGGGGGGATCCCCTTCACTAGTCCAAATTATCTCTAAACTTAGTCAAATGGGATCAACTCAGTCTCCCCATATCTCCTCCAATAAATCCAACACCAACTTTGTAAGGATACTGTGTGGTATCTATGCCTGAACTAACTAGGCCAATAAACATATTGCATCCATACTACATCACCTACCACCAAGCCCTCTAACACATCTTTGAACCACTATATGTCTTTGGCTCCTCCACCTACCCCTTTCAAAGCATCAATATACCTCCATGACATGAAGCCAACTAGAAAGGCTACTTGGGTGAATCCCTTCCATGGTACCCCCAATGGACTAAAAAATTGAATATGCTCATATGCCTAGGAGTGAAACATGAAATTGATGCTAATCCCATACCATCTATGTGCCTAAAAGGCCCAAAGCTCCCTATAAATCTAGACTGGTAACACTAGGGCCCATCCAAACATAGTCCTCTTGAGTAACATCTCCACTAATACCCCCAGTAGCAACTATGGAAATCATCTATGGCTAGAATCTAGTAATGCAAAATAAGTCACTACCATCATCATCATAAAAAACAAGCATATATCCTCTAGATCCCTCTAATACATTGGCTCGATCCCATCCCCTTACATGCTACCTAGAATGATCCCAATCTACTCTGTATATGAGATCCATATGGTAGTCCTAATCTTCACTCTCAATTTGATAGATATGATCCCCCCAAATAGGTAGCCATGTGATCCTCATCACATCCTCCAATAGGATGGTCATCTCTCTAGTAGGTAACATGAAGGTGTTCATCATCAGGTCCCATCTCTCAATAAACATGATGATCATGAAAACATGTTGTGATAGGTACTAATAATGTATCATAGCCCTTAGACCAACCATATTTATGTGCCTCCACTCCTCTATGGTCATTTCATCTTAAATTTTGGTGAAGATCCTATGGATTTGATCCCTCATCTAAATTTGGTCATGGGCTTGCATAATAATCATATTAGTATAGAAACTTAGTTTTCCAAAGTCACACTCACTATCAACCTAAACCTCTCATTTTTTCCCTATTCCATTCTAACCCTTCACATTTACCATCTTACCTTTTAAACTCAACACAAACCTCTACCTTTATTCTCACAAATTTTAACACTTGAATACTTATATCTTCAACATTGGCCATATTCTACATAAATTTTATTCACACTACCCAACATCAATCCTAACACATCACTTTCAAGCACCTAAATTCTTCTATTTGCTAAACTCTACCCACCTTCCCTTCATCCTATATTTACCTTTACCACCCACTCAATGGACCTCTTAAAACATTTTAACCTCTTTTACAACACACTTATTTAACTGACCTTTAGGTTACTTAACCCTTCATCCTTCTCTACACACTTTAACCTTTCAATACACTTTAAATAAATAACAACTTTACAAAACTAACTTAAAAACTCTAAATAAACACTTTATATTGATTTTTAGCTTCCCAACCCACACCCCTCAACTACTAATGGTTCATTAAACCATCAGTGGTCCCTTAAGATCCTCTCCCATCAATGTTTGACTATCGATGGTTCATTAAAATGTTGATGATACCTTATGATATTGATACCTTGGTGTTTGACCATTGGAAGTTGGGTTGAACCACTGATGGTTACTGTGTGTGACCATTGGAGGTAAAACCTTACTACCTTTTTCCACTTGAACACCACAAAACTCACCTAAAAACACAAATTACACTCCTTAACACTATACTACAAACCATTATCAACCTAAAACACCCTTCCAATTTCACTTTCACATAACCCATTCACCAAATTTACCCATACCTAAAACAAGGGCCTCATGGCCCATGAATATCTTCAAAAACTCTAGCTACCCCACTGTAACATACTCAATACAACTCTACATTCATAAATTTAACTATACTATAAATTTTAAAATAATACCCACCTCATTTCATGATTATTGACATTTTCAAAGTCCTCATACTACCACCCAATTATATCCTTGTCCACCTTCCATTGAGTCAACATGCAGTCACCCTAACCAAAAACACTCACCCACTCACAATTGTCCACCTCAAGAAGATCACCACACAATCACCAAATGAAAAAAAAATTTGCTTCCAAGAAATGAGAACTGCAAAGTCAAATGGTAAAAAATAAATTACCATTTTCTTTTTATTATGGATTTTTAGGGTTTTCTTGACCATCTACAATTAGGGTGATTATTGATGGTCAATCCTATGGATAAACCTAATTGTTGATGCTTGGGGTCCCAATTTTTTACCCACTTTTTTAACAAAAAGCCTCCACTTAACATCTGACCTTTTTAAAGAATTATATTTGGCCTCAAGTTCTTTTTATATTTCATGTCCATGTAACTATGTAGGTAACATCTACTTTCCTAGTGTATATGGAATCAACTCAACCATCCCCTACCAACCCATACCTAACCTAGCAATTATTACACCACATCCACTTTGACATTGGTCATTTTTGACCTCGGCCATTTGCATGTTTTATGATGACTTTGCATGGTCACTTTGACCACATCAACAAATATTTCCATGTTGAACTTTTGAACCACCTTATGCCCAACCTGACCAATTGTGTTATTTTTTAGGAGTGCTTCTTACCTTGGATACTTAAGACCAATGTCAACCCTCTCTAGATGACTTGATAGGCTTGACTTGATTAGCTATGATCAATGCTATAGACTGATCACCCCTATCATATATCCCTTTAAGATTGACCTTATTTTTACCAACATTAACAACTTTAGTATTTGCATGATCTTGGCTATCACCCTTAATCATATTTTTTTCACATGTTTGTATCTCACATGACCACCCTTTTTATGTCGCCTACCTTGTGAGTACCCATTTACCATGTATCAAACCCCATACCAATTTCATGTTCACCTCATCAACTCCTAGTTTGAGGGGGAACACCTCCTACCATACTCAGGGCAACTAGACCTTAACCAACCATCTATTTTTGTTCTATAGTTTATAAAATTAAAGTTACACAATAAAAAGGGGAAAAATTTAGACACAAAAATTTCACATGACAACTTTTAATGTCAAACTACTTGTTGACCCTCATCCAACCTCACATTTAATGGACCACTTAGTCATTATACTCATTTACTGATTCAACCATATCAAATCCCTAACTTCACACATTTTACTACACCATTTAATTTTCTTTCTTTAACTTATTTTACTCTAAACTCTCAACCATTGATGATTAACCTAACCATTGATGGTTGGCTTGACCATCGACTGTTAGGTCCTCAAACTTGTTTTAAAGTATTAAAGCAATGGCAACTTTGTGTGAGATAAGCTTCTCCTTGAATGGTAACTTTTAAAACTTTCTTTAAAATTTCATGAATTGGAAACTTTATCCCCCTATCAGATTAGTAACTTCCTCTATCCTAATTAGTAACTTCATCTTACAAAAGGAGAAGAGGAGGAAGTGAAATGGATCTACAATCCAGAATCTAGAATCTTACATCTAAGCTTTCTTGCATACAAGTATTCAACATCCTTTAGTAAGCAAGAAACATCACTAGAGACCCAAGGCTCTATCAAAATCATTTTCAAAAGCTAAGGCACTGTCACTCTAGACAAATCACTTTAGCCTCCCACCATCAAATTTTAGGTATCTTTTACTTTTTTTTTATTTATCTTATTTTTAATCTACCCACCTTATCAAACCTATCAATATCTTATTCTACACCCATTAGCCTTGTAATAAACCTTTGTTTGCCTAAATTCCCAATTTGTACCTTTTGTTTTGATCATTTCCAAATTTGTATAGGAAACCATCGATGGTTACACAACCACCAGTGATTTATGCTAACTATTGATGTTTACCCAAACACCGATGGTTAGACCCAACCATTTATAGTTCACTTGACTACCAATGGTCACTATGGCATAAAAATACAACAAGCTATTTTCAGCCCCTTAGCCCTAATCAAACCCAATTTTCTCTATTTTTGTCTAATTATAGTAACTTTTCTAATTTTCTTACCAAACTCTGACCATTTTAACATAAGTATTGATCCACTTTTCTACTATTTTAGTTGTTTTATTTATACAAGCATTTACCTTCTCTTTCCTGCATGTATTTACTTTCATATCATTAAATTCAAGTATCCTATCTTTTCATTTATATCAACTTAATTTTTATAATAGTAGATTGACAACCTCCTAGCAAGTAATCAATTTTTTAGATCTAGCTCATGTTAGGTAGTCTACTCAACCATCAATATAACAACCCCCTTTCTAGTTTCTTTCTTATCTGTAGGTTATTCCTTCCAAGCCAAAGAGGATTTCTCATTATCATCTAGATTCATGCATACACTTTACCAGGTATTCTTCTGCACACCCTATTACTAGTTTCATTACTTGCTTCCAAATTAATAAATGAGTGAAATTAACTAAAACACCAGCTAGGGACTTTGAAAAATATCTTTGGTGGCTCTTGGAGGAGGGAGATAGAGTCATGGAATTTTTTTATGACAAGATCATTGAGCTAAGATAACACCTCTTTTTGCTGAACTAGTTCCTAGACTACCTCAACTTGCACTTCCTCTCTCTTCTTTGTTACCTCCTTGATTTATTTCCATGAACTAAAAGCATAAGGCTTGGCCATCTTGTTATTTTATTGAATGGGTGTGAGAGAGGGTGGTTTCACAAGAGAGGGTATGACACAGTTAGGGTCACTAGCATAGGAGAAGATCTAAGATGGGATGGATTAATTTTCCTCAATTGGATGGATTTCAATGACTTATTTGGATCTTGATGAGGATGAGACTTGATATTGTGGACTAGGAGGTTGGGTTTGAGCATAAACAAGAGTAAGAGAGGGAAATTGGGTTATAGGGTTTGCTACTCTCATTCCTAGAACAACTAATAATCATTTTATTTTTTGGCTTGGTCTTACCTAACCAAGAATTCTTCTTAAAACCTCAACTCTTGCTCTTGAACATAAGCTTGGTGTTCAAGATTATATTATTTACTATAATACTCTTCTTTCCTATTAACATATCTTAATTATTTTTCAAGAAGAATCCATATCTCCCTAAGTATCTTTCATATTTGACTAGAGAGGCAAATTCTGACAAGGCTAATACATTGATTCTTGAGGGCCTCTTGGGGTAAAGATATGAACATTGATAACTTGATATGAAGGATAATGAATGAAATAACATTAATTTTGATCAAATGGGTGATGATACATACTAGATAATGGTGATTAGGCACCTAAAATGCTTATACTAGCTGATGTTCATAGTGGATTCATCATTGATGTTCTCAAATGTGCATCTAAAGGCTAATGACACTAAAAGGAAACACCAAGAACCTTTTAGTGAGATTTATAACATAGTAAAATCCCATTGGGCATGCCAAAAACTATTATGATGTGAGATTAAACCATTGTGAAGGAGTTATTCAAGCTCCCCCACTCTCAATCATAATATGGGAACAACCCTAGGCTATGGGTATCCTATAATAAGGTTGAACCTTTGGAGAAGGTCAACTTCCCCTTGATGGATCACCTAAACTAATGCTACTACAAGGAAAAGGGTTAGAAATGTGGAAAGGGATCATAATAAAGTCAACTAGGTGATGTACCAAATAAAATGGAAGACTCCCATAAGCTTAAACCCACATTAGATCTTCATAAGACAATGTTAGATCACACAACCTCACAAGTTAGCTCAGTGCATAAGTGTTTCATGTACTAGGTTTGGGTAGAACACTAATCCAAACTTGTAATAGCTTGAAAACACCCTAAAGGAGGTCAAAAGAGGAAAATGGATGAGGAGGATTATCCTTCATAATGTCATCATGTACAACTCACTCAAAATAGATCCAAGGTAAGATACGGGTAAAGAAAGTCTATTATTACATCAAGAGGTAGTTCTGATATATTCTTGATAGGGTTTAGCTTAATCAAGATGAGTATATTTTATAATATCTTAGAGAGTCCCCTAATTTTCAAGATCAAATATTCCTTGTGAGAGTCTAAAATATGATAGAGAGAGTTTATAAATTTGAAAGAATTGGTAATATAGAGAAAGGGAAAGAAAGAGAGGAAGAGCATGCATCAAAAAATCAATCAATGAGTTGTCACCATATTTTTTGAAATATTTTCCATATTTTAATCCAATCAAGACTAATCCTTCATCAACAAATTATCTTTTCTTTACTCCAATGGTCTTCAAGCTCTTCTCATTGGTTGAGAAACATGCACTAGAAAACAAGAATGTGTTTTGTAGACAATGAGTCATAATATTGCCATTGGATAAAATATTTAAAGGCTTTGAAAAAGAATTTAATGCTCCACCTATACTCTCCAATCCCCAAATCCTTTTTATTTGAAATTATATGCCACCCTCCACTTGGATTTATCATAAGGACAAAGTCTTCATACCCATGGACCTAACAAAGCAATGATTAAGTCTACTTTGAGTGGCTATAGGTACCTATTTATCAAAGATATGACCATGTCGATAGATAATACACTACTTTATTAATAAAAAACCTACCCCTATTTAAATATGTAAGCATAGGTCTATTTTATATTGAAAACCAATCCATTTATTAGTTTTCCTATAGTTAATATCCATGAATAGTTTACAGACTGCATCATTTGGGCACTAAACTATATTACGTCTAAACATACATATTCTACCTCTTAACATTGTGGGAATCAAGAAGTTATTACACTTGAGGAATGCAATCATGAAATGAAATTGAAATCATAATAAAATCAAATTTTCATGATTTATATATTTAAATAGAGGTCATGATTGAGCTTTAATGGCACCCTTTGATATAATTGCTCTATTTTGACATATGTCACATTTATTCTATATTTGAAGTCTCCTAGTTTCAAATTTTAATATTGGTCATTGAACTTAATCTATGATTATTGATTGTGACACTTGTCATCTCCTCATTTATCCTTAGGATATTGTTATGAATTTCATCTGCTTCACATGCTTATGTCATGTGTCAACTTCACATGCAGTCTAGCTCATTAACATTTTTACCTTATGCATACCATGAACTTCCTTTTGAATGTGTGATGTTTTTCTCCTTTTTTCTTGATCAAATTCATTTCATAAATCTATTAAATCACCATGAATGTGACACTTATTATTTATGAATTCAATCTTAGTATATGATAACCTTTTGACTTTGAGCTCATCATTGATCTTTGATGCACAATTTAATGTGCTATGTTGGATCTTTTGGACCCACTGACATCATTGATCACCCACTCACCATTGGATCTTGACTTGAGCTTCCAAAATTTGGACACTTATCATCCTCATATTTATCTTCAATATCCTTTTGGGTTTTTTGAATTTAAATGACTATTTTATTTGACTTTTATTTGATGTTCCCACATACATCTCATTCTTCTAGTAAAAATTTGAGGACTTGTATCTTGAGATAGAAAAATCATCAAGATACCAATCTTGTAGATAATTTTTAATCCATGAAAAACATCATGTCCATGTGATCTTTGAACCTAATTATTTTCCCAAGTACATTTATTAAACATGTAACTAGACTAACCTATCCATTTATACATGATGTGTGATGATGATTTGGCTTTTTTAGGCTTATGCAAGTCATTTTTTCCCTTAAAATCATTGATAAACTAATGAGACTTCAATAAAATATACTTCATGCTCCTTAGATTCCATGAATCATGATTTAAACTTGTTGAATCTTTTCTTTTGTAATTTTAGACCTATTTCCAAGTCATTTGATCATTCACTCAATCAAGAACTCTACTCAGCTAATCTATCCAAGCCAAAACTTGGTATATGGGCCAAATTTTTCCAATAGGTAGACTTAAATTATAATTTTTATAAAACTTGGGATATGATCCCTAAAATTATCAAACCCATCCCTAATTATGGATTCTTGTGTTATTTTAAGGCTTTAAATTATGACGTGGTGGTTATGATACAATTAATGGGGGAAATAACCTTACAATAATCCTATGAAGTATCCATAAGGGTTGAGAATTACCTAATATAAGTAGGTAAACTCACTCCTAGACCACCTATGAATTTATTCTTATAAATTTATCCCCTTATGCCTATTATTGCTCCATTACTAGCCCCAACTAATCTTGATCAAGTAAATGGTATCCAAGTGGATAAATTGGGTAAGATACAGGGGCTACTTAAAGCCCAAAATAACAAGTTAGTGGATTTTAAAAGGTATTAAATTACACCTCATAGGAATTATCAAGAACCTTATCAAGACCCCATAATCTTTTGATTATAAGAAACCTCCTTATCAACCTAATTAGTAAGGTCAAGGGCATATCACACAAGCAAGATCATATAATGCCTATAATGCTAATATTGATAGTATTTCTAGATACTTGATTCTAACTTAGAAAAATTATGCTTGATAAGGTAAATGGCCTAATAAATGGGAGAAATCAAACAATATGGAAATTTCTCCAAGAGGTGAGATGTGTCAAAATTCTTTCATGCAACAAGGTCCCACTCTTCTATTTCATGCTAATATACCACCTTCAAAACATAAATAAGCTCCTCTTCTACCACATGGGTACACTCTTTTATGACTCAAGATGATATACAAAGTCATAAAGTAGTAAGTGGAATCAAAACACTATCTAAAACTACCTTTTATAATTTACAAGAAGGTGAACATCTCTTTGATCAAGTGGTGGCTAATTAGTGTTAAAATGTAGCTAATGTGGATAAATCAATTTCATCTCACACAAGGACCAAAATAAGGAAAGTTGGTGATGGTTTGGGTTTTGAAAAGGTAGACACATTACATTCTCAACCACCTCAAGAGAATACCCCTCAAGGTGTATCTCATAAATCAACTTTAACTCAACAAATGTAATATTGAAAAGGGTAGAATTAGAAAGGTCTTTTCATACCACAATTTACACAAGCTTTAGACAACATTTATAATCCTAAGTTTTAGTACAAGGCATACAATAATAATCTTATCATTATTTATTATATGAATAATGTCTATGTATCTATATCCATGTGAGACACATTGCTTATTCCTAGACAAAAAGATCTACTACAAGAAGAACTCTCCAAACTTCATGTTTTGTAAAATAAGGCAAAAATGGTAAGTGTAATCCTTACTAATTCTGGTTAACCTCATGAGTACCTAAATAAAAGTTAGTTAAATAACCCCCTTTCTATCTTTCATTTATCATAGGTGATTACCTTGTACATAATTTCATGATTGATAGTGGGGCTATCACTTCTATCATGCCTAAGTCCATAGCTAATAAAATGGGACTTAAATATGAGTGTCATGAAAAAAGAGTGTTATAGTTGGATGGGTCTTCTATTAAGGCTATATTTATCCTTAAGGACCTTAAGATCATTTTGGTTATTTGTCCTAATTTTACTATTTCTCAAGATGTGGTAGTAGTTGATCTTCCCCCTAATTTGCTTTATGTTTGTCTAGGGATTTCATTACCAAAATAGAGGGTCTCTCTCTTTTGATTGGTCCTATATAGTTTTTAGAATTAGGTATGTGATAAAGGTTATTGTAAGGTCTGAACCTATTTCTAGGTTCCATTTATAACCTTATATTACTAACTTATCAAATGTCAATTGCACTATATTGGATGATGATGGACACTTCAATAACCAAGATCCTTTTGAACCTCTTGAAGGTATACCAAAATTTTTCCTTGATGAGTGTGTAGTAGATAATTATGGTTATGATCCTTATAAAATCATTAAATAACAAGGTTTGGGTGTTATTTCATGCATGAAGAAGGTGCCATAATACCAAGTCTCACTAGCACAACATAAGAACATGAATTTGTTTGGAATTTGTTTTTTGATGGGTCTAGATAAAATAATGGGAGTGGGCTGGGTTTTATGCTTGTATCTACTTTGAATCAAAGGTATTATTCTACGCTAATATTCTAATTTATTTTCACCTCAAATACTATAGAATATGAGGCCCTCATTCATGGTCAATAGTGGGCAAGGAAGAGAGGTATTAAGCTTTTGCAAGCTAAGGGAGATTTTGAATTACTAGTCTAGTAGGTGAGAGGCATAAGTGTATAGAATAATATAATCTTGAAGGCCTATAAACATAGGGTTTGGGACCTCTTGGAATACTTCCAAGCTTTTGACATTTTCTCCATTCCTAGAGGATCCAATCAACATGAAAATTGATTAACTGCTATTGGATCATAGTATAATATAGTTTATGGGATCAAGGACACCAAGGAGAAATCCCAAATTAAAGTGGTATTCAGGCCCTCATTCCTTAATAATGAGGTCAGTTGGCAAGTATTTTATAGTGATAAACAAATTTATTTTTTCCTACAACATGAAGCACAATTCTACTCAAAGAACTAAGATAGGTTAAAACATCAATATGAGGACCAAAATATAAAATAAAAGTAAAATAAGTTACCTAAGGGCTTGGTAAAATTGGAGAGAGTATTTAATTAGAATGACCAGCTAAGGAAAGATAAGGTAAGCATCTCCACTGAAAAGGAACATTATGAAGAAATTGTCATATTTGAAAGTAAACTACTCAAATTAGGAAATGTGAATACCAATGAAGAGATTTAAACCTTCATAGAATTATTCAAAGATTTTATGGATTTTTTTCATGGTAATATCATTATTTTAATGATTTTTACCCTATGTTATCTCAACATACCATAAAGTTAGAACAAAATGCCAAACTTGTGAGGCAAAAGCAAAGAACAATCAACCCCAAGGTCAAGATCCTTATGATGAAATAATTAACAAAGATTATTGAGTCCAACATAATATTTCAAATAAAAAATTATAAATGGGTGGAAAATATTTTACCTATGATAAATAATAATGGGGAGATAAGGTTGTGTGTGGATTTTAGAGATCTCAACAGGGTGTCATTAAGAGATCATTACCCTCTTCTATCTATGGATCAACTTTTATAGAGAGTTTCAAGTTTAAAAATATTTTCCATACTTGATGGATACTCATTATATAATAAAATATTATTTAAGGAGAAATATCAATATAACAATACCTTCACAACTAAGTGGGGTACCTATGCATACATAAAAATACCTTTTGGACTGTCTAATGTTGGGGATACCTTTTAAAGGGAAATGGATGTGGATTTCCAAGGGATTATAAGTGAGATGGTACTCATTTATCTTGATTATATTAATATGTTTCATAAATATCCTAAGGATTATTTAACACATTTGAGATTGGTGTTTGATAGGTTCAGTCAGTTTGGTGTCTTTTTGAACCCCAAAATATGTATCTTTATAGTTCATGAGGGAAGGATTATAGGACATGTATAAAAGGGTGGAATTTATATTGATCCTAAAATAATATATTAAATCCTTGATTTTAATTTTCCCAAACAAAAAAATGTATTTCAAAGTTTCTTGGGCAAAATTAAATTTATTAAGATATTCATACCTAGATTTATAAAATTGGTGAGACCACTAACTCAAATGCTTAAGAAACATCAAGAGTTTTTATGTAGATAATAAGGTAAAATAAGTTTTTATGCCATTAAACAAGTAATTATTAAATATCACACCCTCCTCAACCCTTATTTTACAAAATATTTCTTCATGTATGCCTTATCCACATGTGATATTATTTCAACCATGCTCATGCAACAAAATAGTGAAGGATTAGAGAAGCCTATTGCCTTTTTTAATAAAACATTGGAAGGATATGAGGTAAAATATAAATTTTTTGAAAATAAAATAAGTTATATCATAATGGTCATAAATAATTTAATACATATGGTGTATAATAATAATATCTTTGTGATGGTGGTTCATCCTAGTGTAAAATATTTTATCCTTAATAGAGACCTAAGAGAAAAGAGGGTTGGTTGGGTGGCCAAATGAATGGAATATGATATATAGGTGAAGGTTAAATTTTTTATAAAAGATATAGGACTCATTAAACACATTTTAAAAGATGTTAAAGAGGATAAATAAGTGGTTTTGATAGTCTAAGACAATTAACATGTAGCTACAACTATTTCTTCTTCCAGATAGACACAAGGCATCACAAATTTACTCTAAATGGGAAAATTTATTATAGGATTATATGGGGAAAATAGGAGACATTTAAGGTTAAAATATACCCATTAAATATTTATTTATGGGGTAATATTCAAGAAAGACATTGGTGGTATG
This sequence comes from Torreya grandis, assembly GCA_037957365.1. Lineage (NCBI taxonomy): Eukaryota > Viridiplantae > Streptophyta > Pinopsida > Cupressales > Taxaceae > Torreya > Torreya grandis. The sequence continues at coordinate 508,347 of JARHVA010003484.1, read as the reverse complement.
TTTTTGAGATGTGTAGAAACTAGTCAAGTGGACAAGTTGTTAGAGCAAATTCATGATGGGTCTGTAGGAGGGTATTTTGTATCCAAGACAAAAATATAAAATATAATAAGATAAGGATATTTTTTCCCAAATTTTTTAAAATACTCACATTATTTGGTTAGAATATATTTTGAATGTGCTATGATTACTGGTAAGTAGAGACTAGCTGCCATGCATTTGAAACCTATTCAAGTTGAGTAACCCTTCATGCAATGGGGATTAAAATTCATAGGAATGATTAATACCCAATATATTGATGGTAATAAGTGGTTTTTAATATATAATTATTAATTTACCATTTGGGTTGATGTAGTTTCACTCAAGGAAGGAAATGAGAACTCAATTTTAGAGTTCTATGACAACCTACTGACTAGGTTTGGGATCCCCTCCACCATTATATCATAAAATTATTTGTATTTTAGTAGTGAAAAAGTGTGTGATTTGGATATTTATCATGGAATATATCTCAAATATTCATCCAACTACTATCTCTAGGGTAATGGACTAGTAGAATCCACCAATAAGAACTTGATCAGGATCATTAAGAGGACAACCAAAGATGATGGCATACCAAGTTAAATAGTAACTTGTGGGAAGATATAATTACTCCAAATAAGGATATTGGTAACTATAATTACCTCTTGGTTTATGGTATAGAATAAAAATTTCCCATTTCACTAGAACTACCAACCTTGGAGCTTGCACATTAGCCTAAGCTCATGGATAATGATGCAATGAAAGTAAAGATGAAGGAGTTGAGAGAGTTGGAAAAAACAAGGGACAATACTATGCATGATATGTGGTCCAACAAAGACCAAGTGATAATATATTTTGAAAACAGAGCCTCATCCAAGACCTTTCAACAAGGTGATATTGTACTTAAGTGGGATGAAGATTGTGTCAAGCTAGGTAAACATTCAAAATTTGATAGTCTTTAGAGTGATCCATATATACTTACTAGTTATAAGGATAAAAATGATTTTCAATTATCTAATTTTATTGGTTAATAGCTCCCTATTCATGTCAATGGGGTGTTTCTCAAGTATTGATATTAGAATCATAAAATTCTCTTATACATAGTAGTAGTTTCCTTCCTCTAAGTACTACTGCACATGCTTAATTAACTATTGGTTTGTTTTAGTTGTTTGTTGTTGTTTCTTGTTTTATGTCTTGTTTTTTTGTTTTGTTTTAAATCTATAAGGTTGATAGTTTTAAAGTGTATTTGAGGGATTTTATGTAACTATGAATGATAAATGGATATTCTATATTCTTTTGACCACTTGGCTGGTCAAACTAGCTAAGTCACCATAAATGTCGACCAATTTCTATCCTTAAGACTAAAAAGGTGTCAAATTAAGTATTAAAATATTTGGTCCATCATGAAAACCTCATAGTTGTCATATATCTTGAGGAATTAGGGATATTCTTAGGGTTTCCATTGACTGTCATTAAGTTAAAATGTCTTATAATTATTATGTCTCTGTTTCAACTTGTGTTAAGTATCCTCATGATGTTTGGGTATGTATGGATGTATTTGATAAAGGATTTAAGTGGTATTATGATCTAGAGTACCTTAATGAAGATGGAAACTAATGACTCACCATGATATTTTTTTAGTGTATTTTTTATATGCAAGGTATGGCTAGCTATAAGGTTTAAATGTGTGATCAAGATATATATAAGCCTCATTGAAACCTTTAGAGGGATATAAGATACTCTTTATGATATTCATTAGAAAATACCCTATATGAATACACACACACACACACACACACACACACACACACACACACACACACACACACACACACACACACACACACACACACACACACACACAATATATATATGTATGTATGTATATGTGTGTGTGTATATGTGTGTGTATGTATATATGTGATACAATATATATGTATGTGTGTGTGTGTGTGTGTGTGTGTGTGTGTGTGTGTGTGTGTGTGTGTGTGTGTGTGTGTGTGTGTGTGTGTGTGTGTGTGTGTGTGTGTGTGTGTGTGTGTGTGTGTGTGTGTGTGTGTGTGTGTGTGTGTGTGTGTGTGTGTGTGTGTGTGTGTGTGTGTGCGCGCGTGCACGTGTGTGTAATGATATATTTTTAGTGTATTTAGTATATGCAAGCTATGGCTAGATATAAGATTTAAATGTGTGATCAAGATACATAGAAGCCTCATTGAAACCTTTAGAGGGATATAAGATACTCTTTATGATATTCATTGGAAAATCTCCTATATCAAGCTATATGTGTGTGTGTGTATACATATACATATATACATATATATATATATATATACATATATATATATATATACAGATATATATATATATATACAGATATATATATATATATATATATATATATATGTATATGTATATATGTATATATATATATGTATGTATATATGTATATATATATATATATGTATATATATATATATATGTGTATGTATATATATATATGTATATATATATGTATGTATATATGTATATGTTATATATATATATACATACACACACACACACACACATATATATATATATTTATGTGTGTGTGTGTATATGTATGTATGTATGTATATGTATATGTATGTACATATATACATACATACACACACACACACACACACACACACACACACACACACACACACATACATACATACATAAATACATACACATATATATACACACACTTCAAGATTTAGCTTAATTTGTACATGAAAGAGAGAAAGAGGATTCAAGATCTTGACTAGAGGAACTAGACCTTATTACCTTATAATCATGGGTATTTTTTGTTGGTTTTGTATTCTACACTTTATGAATAAATGCTAATAACTTAAGGGAGTTGGTCACCATTCACATCTGCACAAGGTAAAAGAAGTAGAATGGTTTTGCTGAGTTTCTAACTATTTTGGTTAAACTAGTGGTTATTCCTTATTTTTTAGGTATTGAAGAGACATTTCATGACTTACTCAAAAATTTTATCCACATGATTGAGTCTATAGGTCTGAATAACACATAAAATTACAAATCTATAGTCTATAGGCAATTTTAAAAGATTGTATAGATTGATGATGGATCTAAGGATGTCATGACATAGTTAGATACTTTATGAGATGTTTCATTCATGACCATATGTAATTTATGTTTATCAATGTTTCATAAAAGTATTATAGCCTAAGAAACCACCAATATATACTTAACACTCTCATAGTCTCATTTAATATATGTTAAGGTCACTTAGTAGAAGTTAAGGTTGTCTATAGAATCCTAGGTGTTTTTTTCACTATGTATGTTTCATTAAGGATCTCTAAACTACTATATTTTTTTAGGCATATGTATAAGATGTCTAGAATACTTTTATACTATCTTAATATTTTATTCATGATTATTTACAACCCCCTCATGTTTCATTCCATTTTCATAGCATTTACACTACTATTCAATCATTGTTGTGAGCTTAATACTCCATTACCAATTTACACATATCCCATTATCATCACCACATACATTTTACTACTACTTATCCACATCTACACCATTAATCCAATGTTTTAGTACATTTTAGGGTTTTTAAGGATCATCATGGTATTGAAATTTTTATATCCTTAAACACTGCTAAAGGAGTGAATCTTCAGCTATAGCCAAGGTAAAAGTACAATCAAATATACTACATGGAAAGTGGTGTATAGAGGAGGATATAATAATGTCTCAATGAAAGGAGTTTTATTGAACTACCCCTTAGGTTGTTTTAAATATATGAGGAGGTTCATAAACCATGTCATTGACCTTCTCAAGGTCTTGTTATCTCAGTCTGTATAAATAATAGTAGATAATCACCTACAATCATATTTTAGAACACAGTCAGACTACCTCTACAAAGTAATTTTATTATGTATTGGATTTAAAAAGGATAAAAATCATGGTTATGAATGTTATGATAAAGGTAAAAAATGTCATCATTATGAACCAAGGAGATATAACTTGTAGTTAGTCATGAATAATGACTCACAATCAATACCCTAGTTATAACCTACATGCCTTTTGGAGAGTCAACAAGTTTATTCCAAAGATAAAAGACAAAGTTTGTATGAGTAATGAATTTTGAGTCAATTGAGAGTAAAAAAAATTTCAAAGATGTAGTGTTAAGGTATCAAACTCTTAAATGATAGTCAATGACCCAAAAAGGTTAGCTACAACCTACTCTAAGAATAGGCTAGTGTTATGCCTAAAAGTGAAATATGAGGAGAAAACATGGGTGTTTAAAAGTTTTAAGAACCTAATGTAAGGCCTCAAACTATTTCAAGGACTAATGAAAGATAATAATATTAATGGTGAAAGTTTAAACTCAAAACACAGCCAAGGGGAGTTATAGTATCTTGTTCTCTAAGGGGTCTTACTTAGTTTGAAGAATGATAAGGACTGTGGGTATGTTTGATAGAGTGAGGCCATTAAAATGAAATAAAATAATATTAGTCAATCATACATTTTTATAAAGGTTAAATGATCATAACATAGCCTAGATATATTGAAACCTAAGAAAAATTATAGTCACAATCAACACATATAGCTAGTTTTAGAAATTTTGTGGTTTTGAAAGCTTTATAGGTGTGATCTAGATCTCAAATTTGGAAAAATGATCATTATAAGTAGGTTAAGTTATTCATGTTATTATCAATATTAGAAAATTATTGGAAACATTCACTATTTTGTCTTAGACATAACTCAATCTATTAGTAGTCAATAATGAAACCAAGTGAGCTATTTAGATGTTTAAGAACAAGACATGAAGCTTATACTTCATAAGGGGTTTTTTGAGGAAATAAAATGGGATGGTAAGTATTCATTTAATATATGGTATTGATAATATTTAGGTTTCAAGTTATATTAACTTGAGGGTTAGCTAAAGGATACAAAACCTTAAACCTGGTAAGAAACCATGCCATCATGTTGAGACATATCTAGGTCCTCATTACACATTAATGGTCATAATAATGGTGTGGAGAGTCAATGAAAATATTTATAGAAGTGTTTGGATTGAGGTGATGAAATAAAAGTATGAGTTTGGCCCTTAAATCTTCCTTGGATTACATAGTTTGAATAGTCAATTGAAACACACTTTTCAACATTTATATCTTAACACACATTTTACATGGACACTCAAGCTATTCAATAAAGTTTAAGGGGTAAATAGAATGAATATCCATAAAAATAATTTTTGGTTTGGAGGTTCATACTGTATGAACCATCATTAAGATGGTGGATCTCCAAAACCCTTGTTAAAATCTTAGAAGATACCTGATGAAGGAAAGATGCTTCAAAATTCATTAAAATTAAGTGTTTGATCCATGAAAGGATATTTTTGGTTTTCCCATCTCTACTAAGCATAATAACAACCTATTATTTAACACATGTAAAGGTCATGTTATTCGAACTAGGCCTAAGAAGGTTGGTTTAAGTTTGTGAGCAAGGAATTGAAGGGTGTTTGCATATATAATGAATTTTAGGAGAGACAATGGGACCTAAAGTCCCCAAATAACCTTGTAAGAATCATCTATAAGAGTCTGCATGATTGGTTCTGTAGGCAAATAGACCTGGGTGTTTAGAGAAAAGATTGTATATAGGTAGATAAGAGTCAAATAGACTATTTAAGCCAACATTATTACTGTAAGGGACTAAAGGGATAATATTATTGTTAAGGATAATGGATAATAGACTTACTACATAGTTTAAATCCAAAACTCTAAGAACCCTACAATAGTATTTGCTTGTCTATTAGCCTCATTGAGCAGTGCCATCTAGAATATAGAGTATAAGGCAAGATGAGATTCAAGGACACATAAAATATTCATGAATAACATTATCAAGTTGTTTAAGGGATGTTTATAAAATATAATCTATATGGGAGATGTTATTCATGGTCATTCAAACCTTAAGACACTTAAAAGTGCTTAAAAGGCATGTTTATTCTTTAAGAGGTAACTTCAACTAATCACTACTATACAAAGCTTCTACATGGAGGATGGGAAATTTAAGAGAGGTGAAGGGCTTAGTATACTAGATTTTTGTGGAATTAGTTCAGAGATTTAGACACTAAACTCTATGAATCATTGTTAAGAGTCTTGGGTACTCTTAAACCTCTCTAAAACCCTAGTGGAAACCTGACCTGAGGAGAATTGGTATAACTACATTAAAATACTCATTAATAACCCCAAAAATACTTAAAACACCTGGTACACTCAGATGAGGGCATGAGAATGGTACTTTGTTATACAAAAGTTATATGGACCTATTAGAAAACAATACTTTTTCAAGAAAAAGGGTAAAAATGAGGTACAAGGTAGTTTAAAAAGGTTAAAATCATTGGAAATGTTTGTATTATACTTTTTTCACTTCCTAAAATTATGAGGTGTTCACCTATTTTCTTAGAAGTACCTCTACCATCCTTCACTAATCAATCAATCTGTGAGACTAGTCAATATAGCCTAATTGTTTAAAGAAGATTAAGGTTGCCAATGGAAGAAATCTTGGGCATAGAAATATTCTATTTGGATAATGAAACATCAGTAAATACCCATTGAAGTAATCAAGTTCCATATTCATGATCATTTATGAAGGTTTTTTGGTAGTATTATGGATATAGTCAACCCACAAGAAGAGGTAATCGATTGATGCTTCATGAAAGTTGGTTGTTTATGTCCATTAAATGTTTATAATAGATAAAAGAGAAGGAATTTAATTAAAATGAATGCATAGAAATTTCATGGGTTAAATGTTAGTAAAAATAGACTTTGACCATCATATAAACACTCTTTGAAGACACTTCAATGCATAGAATACTATTGTAACTATCATGTGGAATAAGTTATTGTCTTTTGAATTTTTATAAGAATTATATGCCACTCTCCCCCTTATTCTCTCCATGTTATTCTATTTATTGAGTTTGGAAGGCCTATTTTTGTATCCCTTAGGTTGGTATAACAAAACTCTACTGAAATTGTATCTTTCACCTTGAATTAATAAGAAAACATTGTTGCAAACTTCTTCATTGGTATTAGTGTGTGTTTTGATTATTGAATTTCATAAAATTATGAGATTCATCTTCCTTAATAGGTCATATCCTTAACATAATGCTATTTTTTCATCCTCTACAGGTCATATGAAGTATTAAGAGGTAGAAGGTGTGTTGAAGAGTGAGTTAGTTTGTAGTGTATTATCTAGACCTCCATTCTCTTACCTTAAAGTTGAACACCTTTTATCTAACCTCCACATGAAATACTCATGTTTAAGACCTTGTTAATAAGTGTAGCTAATAAACTATTTCCATTTGATTCACAAGTGTGCTTAAGGATAATGTTAAGAGAGTATCATTGAATAATTGGTGTATGACCATCCCTAGTATAGGTTTTCCTTTTAAGTTTTCATTCTATCTCTTTTCACCCTAATACAAATAGGTTTTAGAAGAAGAGTTAAAAGTTGATATATTATAGGAGATAACCTCATAATATAGAGGTTTGGTATAGCTATATGTAACCCAAAACCTTTAGGCCATTCCCATGTTAGTCTAATTTTGAAGTAGAAGTGAATAATTTCCTTCAAAGGGTGTAACTTGGGCTGCTAAAAGGTATTTAATAAAACTAGTTAGCATTAAAGGTATGTATTTCTTAAATAACACTATCAATACTCTCACTAAATAATTCATGATATCATAACACAAAATCACAACTTATTATCTACAAGAAAATGGATAAGTAAAGGAATCAAACACATTCCTTGGTAAGATACTAAAATATGCAACATTTAAAACGATGATTGGGAAGATCAGATTTTTGTAATCTTATGGGCATATAGGAAAAATCACAAGTGTGTGATAGGTTTTACAACATTTTAGTTAGTCTATAGACTTGAAGAATTAATGCTTATAGAATACATAGTTCTTAGTATACACATTACAAGGATCATGAAACTAGGGGATCAAGATTATCTATAGGCATGGTTAATGGATTTAACCAAAATGGAGTAAAATATTCAAAGGGGAAATTGGACCTAGGAAGTTAATAATATTTTTCAAAAGGTGTGGCATGATTACAACCCATGATGTAAATAATTATATCTAAAATAAGTAGTCTTACTATATGATAGTAGATTTAAATAATTTATAAGAAAGTTCTAAATTAGATGGAAGGGACCTTATATCAATTGTGACATTTCATAGTAAGGAAAAATTGTCTTAAAATATCTTCAAGGAACCATTCTACTAGGATGTATAAATGTTGTAGGATTAAGCCTTACTACTAATATTCTCTATCAATTATTGTATAAAAATGAGAGAGGGTGATGAGTAGCACCATGTAGTTTATAATTTCTGATTAATGTCTTGTTTTAATATTTTGGTTTTAGGTTTGTGTGTGTTTTTATAGTCAAATTTCAATATCTTAGGTTAATGACACTAGAGTTTAAATTTAAAAATTATAGAGTGTGATCTGTGAACAAATACAACCTAAGGGAAAAATAGCTTCTAGTGGGTACACATGGATCATCAATTAAGTCTAGGAATAAGGTGATGGAAACCAAGATATGGATAAAGTATAACCAATGGTCATTAATACATTTGAAATATTGCATCTTTCCCAAAGTAGATCTAATGTCAAAATGAAAGTATGTATAATAAAGGAAAATAGATAGGTGAGAACATGTCACATCACATCAAAAACATTACCGTCAAATGGATCAATGTATTTAGACATAAAATAACAACCATCACATGAAATGAAATTAATTCATCAATAAAGTAGAATAAAAAAGTAAATCATAATATGATTGAAATATAATAGAATATATGAATAAATTAAAGGATACTTCAAGAGGGTAACTTCCAAAAGCTTTAATAAGAGAAACATTCATAACATGATGATCAAGTATTAACCATCACTTCCTATTTCTAGTCTTATTAGGCTATGGTTAATCTATAGGTTGAATATCTAACCAAATGAGATCCTGGAGAAATGATATATGATAAGGAATGGGCTATGTAATCCAAAAGTTGGCTACACATATACCAACACATGATATACATTAAGGGTGTAGCATACCCCTCCCATTTAAAACAACATTTCCCTCAATGTTGAATAACTATGGATGCTACTAGAAAACATATTCATCTTCCCATGTTGAATATTCATAGTTTATATTATTACACTCAATCAAATACTATATAATTTATCTTTTTATCAACCTCTTAGTGTGTGTTTGAAGGATATCCTCAAATTATAGAATGACTTAGACTTCTTCATCTAGTTTTGGTCACTTAGTTTGGGTAGAAACTCTTTGTCAAACTAATTTATTTAGGAAATATACATGAAATATAGCATGTATGCAAGCAAACTGGGGTAGCTCCAACTTGTATGCAACACTACCAATTTTCTATAGAATCTTATAAGGTCCATAATACTTTGGTTCCTTTATCTATTACTTTATATATATATTTGATTATATGGTTATAAGCACACAAATACCAAATCACCTATGTCAAAATGTCTCTCATTCAAATGATGATCTACTTGCTTATTCATTCTATTATGTTCCATTGATAAATTCTCTTGTAGACTAACTAATACATATTGTTGATGTTGAATATGTTCTTAAACTATTCAAACCTTGGGATGCACCCTCAAGGATAAAGTGATGGATGGGGGATGATAACCATATAGTGATAGGAAGGAAGACATTTTGAAAGAGGTATGGAAGGAAGTGGTAAAGCAAAATTATGTTAGTGATAACCAATGAACCCATTATTCTTGTTTATTACACGCAAAAAAATGGAGATATAATTCTAGGCATTTATTTACCATGTCTATTTTCCCATCAGATTGATGATGATATGATGAGTTAAGAACCAACTAAGTACCCAAACATGAAAATAAATTAGTACAAAAATTATTGGTAAATATAGAATCACTATCATTTAGAATGATCTCAAGAGTACCATGCAAATTTTGAACTATATCTAAAAAATAAGTAGATACTGTAATAGCTACAAATGGTTATGACAAGGGACAAAAATGAACATATTTTGTGAGCCTGTCCATGATTATCATGATGAAATTTTTACCCTTAGACCTCAAAAACCTTATAATGAAATACATAGAAACCTCCTCCCACTTTGGATAGGAATGTATAAAGGCTATAGAAGACATGTTGATTTAATTGTTTCACCCTTGTTTTATTGACATACCATACATTCAACCACAAATTTTTTTATATCCACCTTGTGTCCTTCAAAAAATAAATCCTACTTGGTTATATGATAGGATTTCAAAAATATAGAGTTCCCCTATTGGATATGTATGAGGCTCTTATAGGATCTTGTGATTGAGGATATAATTCTTACATTAGTATAATAAATTATTTATACCATAATGCATTCCCTTTCCACTCATATTTTTTATAATCACTTGAATCATTATAGAAATTATGAATAAAAATTTATGTATCTATATCATTGGTACATTATAATCTATCCTCTTCTAACCAATTTACCTTCCAAATGGTCATTACATATAATAGTGCTTCTATGGATTGATCCTTCTTGGATAATGTATCTACTACAACATTATCTTTGACTTTGTTATATATGATTTCAAAGTTATATCCAAACATATTAGTTACCCATTTTGGTTATTTTTATTAATATTAACATTATTCTAAAAAATATTTTAGATTATCATGAACAATTTTTACCTTAAAGTGCCTACCCATTAGATAAGGTCTCCATTGCTTGATTGCATGTAGAATAATCAACATCTCTTTCTCATAGACTAGTTTTATATTATTGTTACCCTTGAGTTGATGAATCTCAAATGTAAATTTGATTCCTTAATAAATGATTTATACACCCCATGCCATTTCCTAATGCATCACATTCAATAATATAAGTTTTGGAAAAACTAGGGGTAGCTAAAATTGGAGTGGTGCACATAGCCTCTTTTAGCTTTTCAAAAGTTACGATCACTGATTCATTCTAGTGGAAGAAGTCTTTTGAAAAAATTATGAGTGGTGCTAATATGATACCATAATTTTTCACAAATCTATGATAGTAACCTATGAGCCCAAGAAAACCTCAAATATTCTTAAGGGTTTTTAGAACTTGTTTCTGCATCATAGCTTTGATTTTTTTAGGGTCTAATTTAGCTCCTTTATGTGAAAACATATGACCCAAATCCTCTACCTCTTGGAATAAAAAATCACATTTTGAAGGTTTTACATAAAATTTATGTTGTTCTAACACTAAAAAAACCTATTTCACATAATAAAAATGTTATTCCCAAGTTTGATTTAGATTAGGATGTAATTAAAAAATAAAAGCACAAATTTCATTAATAAAGGCCTAAAAGTAATATTCATCAAACTTTGACATGTAGATGGTGCATTTATGAGATGAAAAGGCATGATAAAAAACTCATAATGGACTTCATGAGTTTTGGAATATATTTTAGGGATATCATCACCATTAATCCAAATTTTATGGTACTTAGAATTAAGATCTAATTTTGTAAAATAAATAACAACATACAACTCATCTAACAAATAATCAATTTCCATAATAGGGAACTTATCTTTGATGGTAAATTTTTTGAGCCCTTTGTATTCTAGGCACATCCTCTAGGTATCATCCTTTTTATGTGCCATGACCACTAGATATAAATATCCACTTTGGCTATGTCTAATAATACTTATGTTTAACCATAAAATGAATCTAGATTTGAGTTATCTAGGGTTAAATTGGTAGAAATAGCACATGGCACAAAGATGGTAGACTATATGTAAAGTGGGCCAATTAGATACTAAAATTAGATATAACATATGTTGAATTCATTAAATTAAAATATGTTATAATGAGTACGAATATGCTACATATGGAAATGATAAATAAATAAATAATGTACTTATCTAGTTGTGATGATCATATAGTTATGGATATGGAACAAGGAAGAATTAGTTTGGAAGATGATTTTGGAAAAGTCATCAAATTTTGGATTGAGTGCCTCTAGAGTTACAAACACTAGATTTAGCTTGGGATGGTTATGTTGATGTTATTGAACCTAGTGTATGTGTCTTATATGAAATACTTACTAGAAAAGGATGTGACCACTTGGATGCTTATAGGTTTTTATTCACCTTCACTTTGGTGCATTCAAATATGGGTCATGGACTTTTGATCCTTGTGAATTTTTAAAACTTTAATTATTCATCTTCATAGTGACCTTGAGAAAAAATAGGTTAATGAGCACATAGTGTTGATATAACCTAAAATACCAATTTATTAATGAGAACTTCCTACATATCCAATATTCTAAAGATGGAATCATACTAATTTAGCTATCCCCAATGTGTTGGCATGTGTGTGAATCATGATATATGTGAAAAAAAATTATAATAGTGACCTACCTTATAACTTTACAAATTAGGATTTTAGTATACTCCTTCAGTACTTTAAACCTATATATGCATTTTCCCTATGATTGATATGTAAATAGGAGAAAATAGGGAATCTTTAATTTATTTAATGTTTGATTGAATGATTTGATAAGTTACCTTAGGTATTTTTGAATATATTCTAGGTGAGGAGTGAATGAGGGTTGATCTTGCATTTATATCAATCCTTTTGGATAAGTAAATCAGACTAAAGCATATAAGATGACCATTAGGATACATTTTATTTAAAAATTTGATGAATTTAGGGTAATGGACACCTGTTTCAGAATAGGACACCTATGTCAACATAGGTATTTGTCTAAGACATTAGTGTCTAGGACCATGAAAGTAGGTATAGACTTAGAACTTTCATAGGTGGAATATAAACAAGTTTTAAGCATTTTGGGCATGATAGAAGGTATGGGTCATCAACATAAGATTGGTTGGACCAAGAGACAGGCCAAGGGTCATAATATATAGTTGATTCAATACTTAAAAAAATTATAAAGGTCTATAACTGATAAGAACAACCAAGGTCTGAGTTTTCCAAGTGTATAAGACTAAGGTGATATATAACCATAAAATAGCATCTACAATTGGCCCTCCTTTTATCTAGTAATGAAATTACTAGTTTAAAAGATAAGAAATGCTTACTTGGGTTTGTATAAAACACCTTACCTTTGAGTGAGTCCAACTTGATTGATTTTTTGGTGACTAACCTACAATTAAGATCATGTTATGGTATATTATTAGTGCATATAATCCAAAATTTAAAGTATTGAAAAGATTAAAATTGAGAGAACAAGGTTTAAGAGTAAACCTATGTATAAATGTAACCACCTTGCCTATTGGCAATTTGATTTTAAATATGTATCATTGTAAGGATCTAAAATTTAGATTAAGAAAAACATGTATAAATCTAGAAAGTACGTATATATAAGGGGATATAAAATTGAGATTAATAAAAACATGTATAAATCTATAAAGTATGCATATATCTGAGAGAGAGAGAGAGAGAGAGAGAGAGAGAGAGAGAGAGAGAGAGAGAAGAGAGAGAGAGAGAGAGAGAGAGAGAGAGAGAGAGAGAGAGAGAGAGAGAGAGAGAGAGAGAGAGAGAGAGAGATGAGAGAGAGAGAGAGAGAGAGAGAGAGAGAGAGTCACATGGCCCCAACATTGGAAAAAAAGGTAAGTTACCACTTGATAATTGAGATTGGCTTAGCTATAAAACCCAATCATACTTATAACCTGGAGAGCATGAGTCAACAAAGTCAATTCATACTAATAAATTTGTAAAGCTAGAAGATACAATAAAGTCCAACCTAAAAACATGGAAAGATTGATTGATTTATTCACCTCAACCATATCAAAAGTGAACCAAATATTGTAGTAGATTGAGTTAATAAAGTCCATAAAAGTACATCCTAGTGGGTGATGATATTACCTAAGAGAGTTTTGAAATCTAAAATTTATTTGGATTTTGAAATATCAGGTGCATATTTCATAGAAATGCACCTTAGATATGTCTCATGCTAAAATTGAGTATAAAAATGGTACCAATGTATAGAATTATACAACTATGAATATAAATTATATAACTATGTGTTTGTCCAATTTACAAACTATGTAAGTGTGGAGAAAATGATTCCAAAACCTACCCACACTATATATGGATACATCTAAAAATTGAAATAAGGACCAATATGAAGGACATGTTTTCAAAGCATTCCCCCATTATAATCTAGAGATGTTGAATACTCAATAAGTGTGGAGAACATATTTTCCAAAGCATGCCCCCACTTAATTTGAAAAATATGAATGTGTGAAATCTATGCCTATATGACATGTCCCCCATTGAATCTAAATTTTTTGAGTGTGTGGAAACCATGTGTATATGACATGCCCCCCATTGAATATGAAAATTGTTCCAAATGTGAATAAGTGTGGAAAACATGCTTCCAAATCATGTCCCTAATCATCAAAAGATTTAAACTTCTTGAAAATAATGGACTCATGTAAAAGAGAAAACATATTTTGTTTGAATATGTCTTGTAACTCCTTATCTAAAATATTATTCATCATTTTAGATAACATCATCTTGTACCCCAAGACATATTAATTAATAGGTTCATTTGTTCCTTGTTTGTTTTTGGAAATTTGAGCATTGTAAACCTTTTCAAAAATATTAATGGAAAATTATGCTATAAATTGATCTAAAATATCTTTGAATGCTTTCATGGATTGGAGAGGTAAATCATAAAACCAACTCAAAGCATTGTCTTTGATAATTATTTAAATAAATTGGTCAAAAATTTATCATTGGATGCATAGTCAAGGCATGCCACATAAAATTATCTAAGATGTTCAAGATCACCTTTACCATCATAAAATAAAAACTTAGGTGAAATAAAACTAGTTGGAAAAGGGTGCAAAGATATCTCAAGTTCAAGAGGATTATGCAACAAATCTTGTGAATAAATAGCGCAAGGATATTTTAAAGTGTTTTTTCAATGTTTTTAATTTTTCCCTCTAAGATATTTATAAATTAAAGGAGTGTTTGAAATATGGATCCATTTATATTTAGATTAACAAGTTGAGTAGTCACCAAAGGGATGTAAATAAGGTTTGAGTATTAATAGGAATTGAAAATGATATTTGAGTGGCAATAATTGGTAATTTTATGGTAGATGTAGCAATAGTGTTCTAGTTTTAAACAAACAAAAGTTTAAACACATAACCCATGCCTCCATTAAAAGTACTAAGTGGCAATGTGTTCAATGGGAGTATGTTTCAACTATATCTTTTGATTTTTTTGTTTCCAATATAGTTTTGAGGATCTAATCAATATTTTTAGGGTTTTTATGAATGCACACATGAAATAATGCAAATTATTGCACTTGTTCATGGTATATTTACTCATGGTTGTAGTTATCATCATCTTATTCTATGATAACCTCATTATTATGTTTTTAATTCTCCACATTAATATCATCATGATTCATAGGATTATGTCCCTCATTGGTTCAAGAAATCTTAAGTGGTGGGAGGGTAATCTCAATGTGTTCAATAGGCACACCTCCCAATCTATGGATATGCCTATGTTGTATACAAAATAATATAAGTAGGAAATGAAAAAGTATAAAAATCTAAAATCCTAGCTGACTAAAAAATATAGGAATCATAAATGTTTACATTAATATAATCAAGTTCACCAAATATTTAACCCTAAATTTAATCTAGATTGGATTTATCTAGGGTTAAATGGGTAAAGATAGGTTAGGGAATAAGGATGGTAGACTATATCTAAAGTAGGCTAAATAGCTGCTAAACTTAGATATAACATATGTTGAATTCATTAAATTGATATAGGATTAAAATATTATGTACAAATATGCTAGATATAGAAATGATAAATAAATAATGTATTTATTTGGTTTTGATGCTCATGCATGAAACATACTAAAAGATGATTTTGGAATAGTTGTCAGATTATAGATTGAGTGTGTCTTGAGATACATACACTAACATCAACCTGGGATGATTACATCGATACTACAATATGAATCTAACACATTTTATATGAAATATATGTTGAAAAAGGATATGACCACCTGGATGCTTCTAGGTTTGTCTTCACCTTCACTCTAGTGTACTCATATTTGGCTCATGGACTATCGATCTTCATGAAAGTGAAAAAAACCATAGTTCTTAATATTCATACTAACCTTGGGGGAAATGGGTTAATGGACACATGGTGTTGATTTAACCCTAAAGACCCCTATATCAATGAGTTATACCTACATAGTCAATACTCTTAAGAGGGACTTAGATGGATGTAGTTCTCTCATATGTATTGCATTATGTGTGAATCATGTAATATGTACAAAACAAGTAAACAAATGACCTAGCTTGTAACTTGGAAAATTAGACTCTTAAGATACTCCTTTAGTAATTTATATTTATGTATGTGTTGTTCCTATGACTGATATGTTAATAAGAAAAAATAAGGAAGTTTTAGTTTATTGAATGCTTGATTTAATACTATGATAAGTTAACTTAGGTCTTATTGAGTGTATTATAGGTGAGGAATGAACGAGAGTTGATCTCATATCTATATCAATCCCTTTGGATAAGTAACTTGAATTAAAGTACTTAGGTTGATCATTAAAATATGTTTCATTTGAAAATTAGATGACTTTAGGGCACTGTACACTTTCATCAGAGGAGGACACCTACATCGATGCAAGCATCTATCTGGGACACTAGTGTCTATGGAATAAGAAAGTAGGTATAGACTCAAAACTTGTAGAGGTGGAAGATAAATAGATTTTAAGTATCTTGGCAAATACAAAAGGTCTAGGTCATCAACATAAGACTAGTCAAACTAAAATATAGGCCAAGGGTCATAAGATAGAGTAGATCCAAGACTTATGAGACTTGGAAAAGTATATAACTAAGAAGAAAAACCAAGATCTAAGTTTTCCAAGTGTTTAATATTGAGGTGTTAGATAATCCATAGAATAATATCTACAACTTACATCTAGCATATCATGTACCATCTTTTCAATTTCCCTTTTATACGCATATGGATAATAGTATGGTCTAATGTTTGGTAGTTGATTCCTTAGAAGTATTAATATGACATGATCATGTTCTCTTCTTGGTTGAAGTAATTTTGGAAATCCACTAAAAGTAGTTAGGTGGTCATCAATAATCATCTATAGATTAGGATGTGTAGACACCTTTGTTTGTTGAACTTATATGAAACACAATTGTACTAAAAATAATTTAACCCCCTTTTTAATAATATTTATCTTATGATGTAAATTAAACAATTATGGATATTTTTCCTATAATCCATATATTTCAAATATCCTACCTTTATAATGAAATCACATGAATAGTTCTTATAAATACATCTTGATTATGCCCAAGGCTATGATCCATTGAACTCTAAGAATAATGTCTACGTCACCCATGAGAATAATAAAAACAAGATAATCTAGTTTGTATTCATCCATAAAAATATTAATACTATATAATTTTATATAATAATTTACTATACCACCATCTTCAATCATGAGCTAAAATTCTGAAGTTGGATAAATGAAATAGTTTAAAATGAGTATAAAACTTATTTTTGATGAAGTTATGTGTACTCCCTAGGTTAATAAACACTATTATGTTTTGTTTCTTGAGGAAACCCACAACTTTAAGGGTATGAGGAGTTATAACACCTAAAAGTGCATGATAAGAGATGGTTGGGATTTTTTGGATTTTATCTCTATCACCTCTTTATCTTCACTTGATGCATCATCATCATCTTCCTCATCAACTCATTCAATGCATAATAATGTATTATTATAAAATTTATGTCCTTTGATTTATTTGATATAATAATTAAAACATAAATCATTCATTCTTTTATCTTAAATCTATTGATGTGTCAATTTGGAAGGTGAAAGGAATGATGGTGATAATTTGCTTCAATGTTTGATGTTAGTGAATGACTACCTCTTGTTAGATATTTTTTCCTATACCTTATGATATATGAGAATATATTCAAAGACACTATTCAGATTAAACATGAGTACCTCATATTCAATTTGGTCCTTAATACCTACAAAAAACAAGTATTTTATGTTCTCTTTAGGAATGTTATCCATGTGCAAAGAGAGGTTTTATAATTGATGAATATAGTACTTGATTGATCTTGTTTGTCATAGCATTTCCAATTGAATAAAGTGGTTATCACTCACATTATTACTTAATGTAGTTGTATCTCCTCCATAAAATCATACCATGTGAGAGCAAGAGACTTTTTCTTATTTTGAGCTCACAACCATTGATAGCAAATAATTTTTTCTATTTATAAATATAGGGATGCCATGACCAAATTTTGGCCACATGGAATCTAGTGTATATCAAAAAAATTCTCCATTTGGTTAATATATGTGATTGGATCCTTCCCATCAAACTTTCACATTTCCACTTTTAGCATCATGTTCCTCGGATACAAGGTACTTGGATTTATATTGGGTTAGCTAAAATATCCACTCTAGTTGGATTGTGTAATGGTGACATGTTGTTGGTTTATATGAATATTATTCAAATTTATTACCATATATACCAAGTTAGACTATATAATCTTAATTTTATAATATAGTGTAGACACTAAAAATCCAAAAATTATGATTCTAAATGTCATGTTTCCCTTAGACCCCCTTGGGACCAACCCAACCCTCCAATCCCTAAACAAGACTAACTCATAGTCAGATTGATTAAACTATCTTAACCCAACCTTTTATCTGTTTCTACCCCTCACCCTTGACTATTGATGGTCACCTTGACCGTCAATGGTCAAGGTGCACCTTCTTACCTACCTAACATGCAAACCATCTACCTTGCTCTTTTAAAAATATCTTGTCTTAATCTAGTTATGAACCATTGCATAGATGAG
Source organism: Torreya grandis (assembly GCA_037957365.1). Classification (NCBI taxonomy): domain Eukaryota; kingdom Viridiplantae; phylum Streptophyta; class Pinopsida; order Cupressales; family Taxaceae; genus Torreya; species Torreya grandis. Next base: position 489,365 of record JARHVA010003484.1, on the reverse strand, counting down.
TTAAAATTAGGAAGCTCAGTTCATGACTTGTTGCAAATCTCTTGCCTTGCCTATAATAAGAGATGAACAAGGAGGTGAAAATCATCTGTAATTGTTATCAAGAGCTTATGCATCTATATTTTCTTTATTTTTTAGGTCAATCATCATCAACAATACAAAAAACTAGCTACTACATCAGAGATCCAACTTGATGTCACAACTCCACCAAATCACTAAGTATCATTACTATATTAGAAGCATGCCAAACTCCACCAATGAGTCCACCACCTCAATCAACCACCCAATCAACTTTATGTAAGATAAGTACTTGATTTACAACATTCAATTACTTTATTTTCCTTTTTCACACATCCTAAAACCAAACCCTATCCTAGAATCCAACTTTGTGATCTTATCAATCAACCATTTATCAACCCAAATATACACATAGTAACCATTGAAAATTATCTCAAATTTTTACCATTTGTCCAACCATTGATAGTTAGCTTGACTGTCAATGATCACATTAACCACTGATGGTTATCCCAAACATCGATGATCATTATGGAATTAAATTATATAAAGTTGTTTCTACCTACCTCCTCTCAACCAAATTTGATTTTCTATGTCCTTTCCTTTTCACAAACCCCTACCTAATTTTTTGAAGTAGACACCAATCACCTAGCACAAGTATTAGTTATCTTATCATTATTTTAATCATTTTTAGTCTATTTATTTATCAAGTATTTTTCATGTTAAATTTTAGTACCTTTTGATTATTGATGTAAGTACTTTCTATTCTATTTATAAACTTAATTATTTGAAATGTGTGGATTGATTGCCCCCAAGGAAGTTCTTGCCTTTAGGATCTAGCTATCAGTAGTAATCCACTCAACTACTCGTCTAACAAAAAAAATTATTTAGTGTTGTCGTATTTGTAGGTCATCCTCCCAATCTAAAGATTAGTTATTCAAAATCATATAATTCAACACACACATAGTCAAACATTTTTTTAACCATATTCGTATTTAATTTATTATTCTTCTTTTTTGAAATAATAAACTAAAATTCACTTAGACATTCTGACATGCCCGGTGGGACCTTGATTCTTTACTTTTGGTTTCTTTTCTTTGAATATGTATGATTTTCTCTCTATCCATTTCTCATTAACAAAAAAATGAATATATTTTAGGTTTAAAATTAAATGCATCCATTTCTTGCTTCTAATTTTAGCTCATTTTGAATTAAGGAACAATAATTCTATTACAGCATCGCTTTTATTACACACACTAAACTAAACCACTTTCATCAATTAAACATCAAACAAACTTGAGACAAGGCCTAACTAGGATTTCATCACCTAGAGGTAACCTTACCCTTTCTTGATGATCCTACTTGGAGGTCATTACCAAGGAAGAACCAACTTAGCTCTCTAGTTGAGTATAAACTCTAGAAATCAATATAAACTGGCTAAGCGCCTGACACCGTTATCACTGTGGTATGTGAAGTGAGGGGATATGCCCCAATACCAAGCCATGTATTGATTTAATATAGATATTTTTTAGTACCTAACCATATAGACTGCTTATATAGTACTTGATCTACAAGCCAACTTCTATCACACATTCTCATAACTTAAGGCATAAACCAAAAGTGAGATTAAAATTAACCATAGGATTTTAATGTACTCTAGTGTGTATTGGATTTCCTTGATAATTTTATTTCTTTCTCTCGATTTGAGTTGTAATATTCTTTGTGTTTTCCTCTCATCCTACATACATGGTTCTTACTCACCAATAATGAAGGGACTTAGAAAATCATGACCCATCCATAGATTATCCAATCTCCTCTACCTCTTCATCCATGGAGTACATCTCAAATGATAAGAGTTTTCTTCATAATTATAATTATTCTAGTATAACTTGAGTAGTTTCTTAAGGTGATCTAGACTTTACACCTTTTTGGATAATATCTTTGTAGCCTTACAACATTACCTTAACACAGTAGCTCACCGTACACCTATTTTAGTACCACCTATCAACCCACCCTATGGGATGCCATTAGGATTTTTAAGTTTCTCTTCTATCATCATTATCACCACCCAAACATTAGTTACCCAATCATCTATCTTAGCTAGTAACCCATCTAACACAGCCATATAGAACCAACCAACTCAACCTCCTAATACCCAAACACCTCTTTACCCAACTAATAACTCTTCTAACACAACCATGTAGAACTAACCAACTCAGCTTCCTAACACCCAAACACATCCTAATCCAACTAAAAACTCTTATAACGTAACCACCACCCAACCTCCACCTACCCATACTCTAATTACTATTAGAGTACCCACTACCATTATCACTACCATTCCTCTAGTTACCTCCACTTCGCTTCAAAGAGTAGTGGTACCCATACTTTCTACCTTGCCACCTATCACCACTAGGGTTACCACTTATCCCTTACCTATGACTCAGCCACCCACACTCACATAAAAGTACATACCCTCTACCCAACCACCAGTCACCACATATTCATAAATGCCTTCAACCTAACCACTTGTGACCACTTACCCATATGTGGCCACTTATCAACCTTTGGAAAATTACCAATACATCCCTCAACCCTAAACATAGATGAAACTTACAACCCTTCAAGTGTGCAACCCCAAGCAAACCTAATGAATATTCTTATGGACAAGATGATAACTATAGAGTCATCTATCTCTAGGGACCACGATCTCCTATCCTATGAAGAGATATGTAATGAGCCCATCCATCCATTTGTACCTATTAGGCCATATCCTCCCCAATGGGAACTTCCCAAGTTTACTAAATTCCAAAGTAAGGAGGACCCCCAATAGTACCTTAGGACATTTAAGAATGCTTGTTTTATAATTACCTAAGATGATGCCCTCCTTCTCTGCACCTTCCCCATATCCCTAGCTAGCTCCACATTAAATTGGTATAGTGCCATACCCAAGCAATCCCTCTTCTCCTTCATCCAGTTAGCTCAAACTTTCTTGGACCACTTTTTGATCAATATTTCCAAGAAATTTTCTAACACCAACCTCTACTCTATCCAATAGTTTTAGGATGAATCTATTACCAATTTTGTATCTCATTAAAAGATCTTAATTAACGAACTTCCTTTTTCCTTTCCTCAACTCAAAATCATAAAGCTCTTTACTTGGGCATGCACCAAGCATATCTCCTCTACACTACATGTTTAAAGCTCCAACACCTTTGATGAAGCTTTTACCATGGCATGTAAGTTAGAGAATAGAGTCATTGATAAAGGATAACTAAAATTAAAGAACAAGAACTCCACCTACAAAACCAATGAGGCCTCTTCTTCTAAATCAAACAACTAGTCTAATACCAATACCAAGGGAAAGGGAACCACAAATGTAATTATCCTTACATATGATCCTCCACCATCCATCAACCAACTAAATTACTCTGGTTCTTCAAAACAAAACATGAGAAACCAAAACTCTAACAACTAGAATAAATTCACTCTACTTAGAGAGTATTATGCTTAAATCTTGGAGAAGTTATTGAAAACTTATATCATTCAACTTACTCCTATAAAACCTCCTCAACAATTTTATTCCTCTGATCCTACCCCTAGTTGATACAACATGAATGATCTATGTGCCTCTCATCGGGTAATAGGACATGACATTAGTAGGTGCAATACCTTTAAGAGCCTTGTCTAATCCCTCATTGACAAGGGGGAGCTAGCATTGGAAAACCCCAATGGACCATCAAACTAAGCCATTGATATATTCATACAACATTTTCCAAACCATGATCCTTCCAAGATTGAGATCAACATAGTTGAATGTTCTCATGATGCCCATATTGTTAACATGGTTCTTGATACAATCACAGCTAAAGAACTTGTTGACCAACATATTTTTCCCTCACCCTCTCTACTCATTAAGGTAGTAGAGTTACCTTATCCTATTTTGGAAACCCAAATTAAGGAAACCCCCCTTTCTCCTCCTCCACTCATCAAGGTGGTGGAGACATAAACCCATCTCTTGATTGATATATTAGACCAAACACCCATTTTACCTTTATCATCAACCACCGAGTAACCTACTCCCCATTTGTAAATAATTCTCAAAGAAGAAACCCAAATGTATAAATATCCCATATAAAATTCACCCATTTAAACCTCACATACTTTGGTTGAGGGAGAGGATGAGGTTAGCATCCCAGTGTTTCATCCTATGGGCTTATCTTTCAAGTCCATTATTTAGGGAATAAAACTAGCCTACAAACCATTCTATAGGTTAGTCCAAAAATTGGAATTTATCTCCAAAATTTACATAGATCAAGCCACATTTTGGTAGAAATTAGGGCTATCTTATATCACCAAACAAGAACCTCCAACAATACCTTTAGCAGACCAACCTACCACTTCTGGTATCTGAACCCCTACCTTATCAAATAAATTAATAGAAAATTCTACCAATACAATAATCCCTAAACCATCCAAGGAACCTAAACCCAAAGTTAAAAAGTCATCTTCTCAAACCAAATTAGCCAAATTGATCAAGAACCTTGGCACCTTCCTTACATAAAGTATTAACCACCCATCTATGAATGTAGAGCTTGCCTCACTGAAATTACCAACCGAGTGTAACCAAAGCAAAAAAAGAGGTAAAACCATCCAAAGGCTTGAAGCCCCTAAATTTAAATCCCTCAACATTGACTTCCATTTTTGGACCTCATCTCTATACCTTGGGTAGGAAGCCCTTTGTCTTTATGAAAACCCTACCACCTCATTTAGTTATACCTTCATAGTTACTTTTTGATGTACCTCTCTTCACTACACTAAAAATACATAACCTACCTACCTTATAATATTAAAACTATAGCTCATCATCCTCCTTATCTAAACCAAATCCATTAACCAAGTGCACCACCTTACCTAAGGAACCTATCACCAAACTTGCTTCCAAATAACCTTCTACCTCAACAGTCAAAGCCAAAACCACCATACCTTTTCTACCTTAGTTGAATCCTACTAGACCATTTTATATAGGTTATTACAAACTTCTTGTTTAGATTTACCTCCCATCAGACCCTTTGATGCATTACTTCAAATCCCATCCAGTATAATGACCACCAAATATGTTATTATCATAAGACACCTAGCCATGACATATAGAACTACAAATCTCTCCAAACTATTATACATTAAATTTATGATGAGGATGATCTATTAATAGATGAACCTCTCACAAGCCCTATACCTATCCCACCAACAACCACACCTACACAATGCTTACCTACTCCTCCAATCTCACCTTAGAGTGAAGATGAGTCTGACCAATATCCTACCCCAACTTCTTCTCCTATCCATAATATCAATGTGATCACAAGAACATAATAAAAGGATAAGGGGAAGGCTAAGGTGTCCATTCCATGGACATATCCATATTAAACTTACCAACCAACCCACACATAACCATATCCACCTTCAACCAAACCCAAGGTGTCTATTTTAGGTGCCTTCCAATCTAACCCCTCAAAATCCATAAGGAGACTTATCTTCAAGCAACTTTACTAGAAACTAGTGAAGATGAACTTATATGATTTGATCTCTACCTCTCCCCATGACTGCCAAGCATTGATTGAGATGTTACAATCCATAGAGGTCTAGCCCAAATATCCCCAACCTCTAGGATCCTTTATTGGTGCCCTTAAAATTTCCAACCTTGTTACCTTCAAGGATTCAAAAATACCTTCTATCCATCTGAATGACCTGGATCCCCTTTTCTTTAATAATTATTAAATCAACTAAACCTAGATCAAATGGGTTATGATTGATGGGGGAGCTAGTATTAACATCATCTCCTCCCATGCCTATAACCAACTCAACCTGTTAAATAATGTCATATCTAAAACCTCAACCATCATTTGATCATTTAATAATATTATGTCCACTACCTTGAGAACCATTATCCTTCATATTTATCAAGGACCCCATACACTCCATAGACTATTCTATATAGTGGAAGGTGAATTCAAATACAATGTTTTATTAGGATGACCTTGTATCTGCTCCATGGGTTGTATCCCCTCTACCCTTCACCGTTGCATCAAGTTTTAGCATGAAAGCTAGGTCGTCACCATCCAAGCTAACCCAAGTCCTTTCTCAACATACAACATGACCTATCACCCTAACAATGTCCTCACACCTCCATTCAACACACCCTCAATAGCTAAAGACTAACCTTTCACCACAAAAGTGGATGTCATATCCCTTTGCACCAATGAGGCATCCACTAGTTCCATTATCCCTTCAGACCAAATCCCCACCATGGACCCTTTGGAATAAATGTTCCATCAGCTTTCACTAGGGGGATATCACCTTTTATCCCTTGATATTTTCCCTACTCTACATGAGTATGGGAAACTTACTAACCAACTAGGTTATGACCCCAATGTGAGAACTATTTTTCCCTTTGGACCTCCCTACTATCAAACCCATTTCATCTATGAGGGGCTAGACAAACCCATTAGTGCTTCTACCACATCTCTTTCACCCTAACCATTTACCACCAGCTTATCCTACTAGATAAACTAAGATTTGCCAAGACATACCTCCATCTGTGTGCTTAAAAAGGATTTTAGGATTTGGCCTTGGAAGATATGAACATGGACTACATGAGTTGATTTTCATTGAGACTAGAAAGCCTCATTAGAAACATGGCCTCAAATTCATCCTACCTAATAAGAAGTATAACCCAAACCACCTACTACCACCATTATTGATGAAGATACCCATTCTTCACTAACCTCTTCTTTTTCCACGTGTGAGGATGACGATATCATCCCACCTGAATTTTTTTTCATCAACATGATCAGCCTTAGACCCCTGACTTATCAAAAGGAAGGGGAAACTATAATCATCCATTTTACCCATCTTAAGATGATAAGAGATGATTCTCTTACCATTAATACCATTCAATATCAGGATGAGGATTCCATTCTCACCTATCTTAGTGCCCCAGATTCTTCCATCCACAAATCCCTTTCTATTGAGACCTCAACCATGTTAAATGAATCTACCATGGATATCAACTGGGTCACTTTAAACAATGACCACATTGTCAAACTTGGATAATTGCTAAATGTTGAGGAACTTTGGGACTTCCCCTCTTTCCTCCAAGAATGTAGCATATCATTCACTTGTTCATATAGAAACATACCTAGAATTAACCCTACCATTTCCACCCATAAGATAGTCACTAATCATGATGCTAATCCTATCAAGAAAAAGATTCAATACATACACCCTCATATAGCCCTCATCATTAAAGAAGAGCTTCAACATCTCCTATCTGTCAACTTCATTCAATCCATTAACTATCCCTAATGGGTCTTGAATGTCGTGTCTATCACTAAAGACATAAGGGGACTAAACATTTATGTGGACTTTCATGTCCTCAACTTTGCTTGCCCTAAAGATGACTTTCCCCTACCAAGCATTGACTAGATAGTTGATATTACAATTAGCCATGAGATGTTATCTCTCATGGATGGATTCTTGGGATATGATTTGATCCTAATTTCTCTTGAAGATCAACATAAGACTTCCTTTAACACCCTATGGGGAACCTTCTGTTATAGAGTCATGCCTTTTAGGTTAAATAATGTTGGTGAAACCTACCAACATGCCATGACTTATCTATTCAATGACTTTATCAATAAGATTTTAGAAGACTATGTGGACAACCTTATAAAAAAATCCAAACTCCAAAAGGATCATTTATCCATTCTCAAGATCATCTTTGACGGACTTATCCATTACCATGCTCACCTAAACCCCAAGAAATGTATTTTTTGGGTCTTGTTAGAAAAGCTTCTTAGTTTTATTATCTCCCTTTGTAAAATTGAAGTCAATCCCACCAAGATCAAATCCATCCTCTACATGATTCCTCTCATCAACCTTAAGAAACTCCATAGTCTATAGGGAAATCTTTAATCCATTCATTGATTTATCTCCTAGCTTTCAAACCATTACCAACCCTTCCACCACCTTTTAAAGAAGGATGCCTCTTTTAAGTGGAATAAAAACTATCAAAAGTCTATTGATTTAATCAAAAATTACCCTTTATCTCCACCTATCTTACCCCTCCTAAGGATGACCAACCTTTTTACCTTTATATCTCTATTACTAATCACTCCCTAGGGGAAATGTTTGCTCATCAAGATGACTAACATAGAGAGTAAGCCATCCACTACATTAGCCTTATTCTTGTAGAGTAAAAGACTTATTATACCAATACTAATAAGATTTTATTAGATTTAGTATTCATAGCCACCAAACTTATCCACTACCTTCTTAGCCAAAAAACTTATGTCATAACCAACACTAACCCACTCAAGTACATGCACTCCAAGCCATACCAAAATCAGTGTATGGCCAAGTGGCTCATGCTATTAGTAGATTTTAACCTTGATTTCTTTCATTAAAAATTAATTAAAGGTCAAGTCATTATCGACTAATTACTTGAAGCACATTTAGCAGAAAATCAACCTCCTCTTCCTGAGTTCCTTGATGAGTCCATTGTGACCCTCTCTCAAGTGGACTTTAACTATCAAGTCACCATGTTATTTTATGGATCAAAGTGTCAGTTTGGTGGAGGATTGGGTATCATCCTTATCCCATTTGATGGTTAACCTCTTCCTTTATCTTTCAAGATATATTTTGAATGTACCAATAATATGGATGAATATAAATCCCTAGTAATAAGACTTAAGACTACCTTAGCCCTAGGAGTTAAAATGATCAATATCTTTGGTGACTCTCAACTTGTGGTCAATCAAAACAATGACTCTTACTAGTGTAAGAATGATGTTTTTCAATACTAAAATTAATTAGTTGATGAACTCTTAGCATAATTTAAACACTACCACATCTATTCAACCCCATGATATATTAATAAGTTCACTAAAACCATGGCTTCCCTTGCATCTTAGATACCATCTGCACCCTCATATTCTAATCTATCTATTGTCATTTATAGACTAACCCAACCTTCCTATGAAAAACTAGATTCTACCACCATTTTCAATGTGGAAGACACCCAACTTAACCTTTGATATCATCAAACCTTTGAATATCTCAACCTTGCCATAGTCCCTTCTAGTCATTCTAGGAATGTTACAAGAGCATTTATCCAGAGTACCTCACATTATACCATATGGGAGGAATTATTTATAAATTCATCTTTGATGGTCTTCTCTTCCATTGCCTATGTATTCACGAAGCCTCTCATTCTATCAAGGAAATGCATGATGGTATCTATGGGGGACACTTTAGTGGCCTTAATATAGCTAAACATATCCTTTGCCTCAACTATTATTAGCCTATCCTTAACCAAGACTACTATGATTATGTGAAAAGTGTGTCAAGTACCAAAAACATGCCAATTTTCATCATGAACCTAGCCTTAGTGTTCATGTTTCTATCAATTTATAGCACTTTTCACAATGGGGTATATACCTCCTCGATGAAATTAATCCCCATTCCTCACAGTGACTCCATTTCATCGTCACTAAAACTAAATATTTTACCAATTGGGTAGAAGTTATCCTTCTAGTCTTGACTAAAGCAAAAGATATTTTCAACTTTTTCAACATCACATCATCCACTATTTGTGTTCCTCATAATATCATCACTGATAATGGTAAATATTTTAAAAACAAGTAAGTCTAGGGTCTATGTGATGCATTTAAGATTAAGTTATGCTTGTCCTTACACTATCACCCTTAAGATAATGGATAGATATAAGCCTATAACAAAACTCTTAATAATATACTATCTAAAATGGTCAATACATCTAGTCAGGATTAACATTTGCATATGCCCTTCACCTTATGGGCATATCACACTAGTATTAGAACACATATAGGTTATACACATTTTTATCTTGTGTTTGGAGTGGATTTTTTCTTACCTCTCAAAGTACAAATACCCTCTCTTTGAAATCATTGTAATATCTCATTACTATAGACACCTAAATCTAGCCACCGATAACCTCCAACTAGGATTTTGGTTAATTTCCACCCAAAATGCATAATTCAGCCTAAAAACACTAAAACATGCTAAATGATGTGAAAATGATGTATTAAAGGGATGATTTTTTCCAAAGTATTCCTAAATGGGGTAATACTATTCATGGGCTAGTTAACTTTGATCAGATCATTCCAAGTCAAAATGCCAATTTTGCACTTAGGTGCTCTGGATTGCTCTTTCCTATCAAATCTTTTGCACAAGATGCATGCCTTTGTTATTTATTATTGGTAACATCCTAAATGGGATAATAGTTCTAATGCATTTTACATTTAATTCCAATTCCTATCCAGTCAATTTTTGGACCAATAACAAGGAATTCTAATCAATTTGAGTAATTTATGCACAAAGTGCTTAATCATGCTTAAGAGCTAATTAACCCAAATCAAGGCCTAATTAATAATTCCATAGAAACATGTTGAAAACTTATTTTTGGAAATGAATATTGAATATTTTCATCATCAAGTGACCTCATTTCTTGGGAAGACATCCCTAGGCTATAAATGTCATAAATATCAAGATTCATGCCTTGTATGCCTCATCAATGCTTTTTATGATGCCCTCCATGACCTTTAATTTCCCATTCTTCCACTACCATGATGAAGATAATTAAAAACTTAATTACAAAAATTGAATTAATCATAAACCACACATCTCAATCTCAAGATGGGTAGTTTAGGCTGATTCTGATCAAATTCAAAAATCTATAAATAGAGAGGCCATGAACATCATTTCTAAGATATTTTGGTGCAAAGTTATAATGCACAAATATCTTCAAGGAGCCATTGAAATTAGTGTTAGCATGCAAAATTGATTCCAATCCAAGCCAAGCCATAAGCCAAATGTTCTAAGAAGTGATGGAGGTAGCCAAGCTTCCATTTAAAAGGACTTCATGAGCACAATCTGAGTAAGCCACTACAACAAGAATTTTGGAGCATCTAAGGAAGGTAAAAGAGGTATATTTTACATTTTAGTTGTGTGTTTTATTCATGTTTGTTAACCAAGATCTCCCTAGTGTCTAGGCCTAGATATGTTATACTATTAGTGTGTTTATTTCACTTTGTTTTTTAATTTATGAAACTAACCCCATACTAACCATCCTCTCTTCATTCAAATTCCTAGATCACATAGCGCATCTTACACCTGAAGAAGATCATTATAAAAATTTAAAATATTAATTTAGACCTTTAAAACTCTTAAAAATTGATTTTAAAACTTTATTCTTCCATTTTTGTTTGCCAAAGTTTTACACAGTAACTGACATCGATAGGTAAGATTGACATCGGTTGCATATCTTAACCAACATTAGTTAGTAAAACCAACATCGGTTGTATACTTGTTTTCGGTCATATTGGTATAATCAATGTCAAATAGATAACTGACATCAGTTAGAAAATATTACTACCAACTGACATAAGTTAGAAAATGTTACCATCATCTGTTATAGAAACCAACGTTAGTCACTATATTTTATTAAAAACACAAACCCAAGAGCTTTTTAAAAATGCTTGGTTTGGGGTCATACAAACTCCATTTTGGATGATTTTTTTTAAAACCACATATTTTATCATAAATTTTCAGAATTTGACATTAGTTTAGCTTCAAGTTTCATAGATTTTTTACAAAATTTGGAAAATCTCTTTAAAATGTTTCTAATCTAACATATTTGCTTTTAGGGTGATGCTTTAAGGGTAGACAAGTAACTAGTGGATTTCAAATTTGATAAATCATGTTTTAAAACACATTTTAAATGATTTTAAAATGAATTAGGAACATTATTTTGGTGTTTAAAGTAACATTTAAGGTGATTAAATAACTATATTAGCATTAATTTTCAAAGTTACAACTAAGACCAAGGGGTCAAAAGAACACCGCTGCATCTTTCATTTGTGGTTTTAAAATTGAGCACACTTGTCAATTCTTGTTTTCAATAGTTGTTTAAGTTAGATTTTATTTAGTAAAGAGAGGGGTGTTTCATATATGCTCTTATATTTATCCCTTTTAGGGAACCCTTGGAATCAAAATCACCATTCTTATTATAAATAGCCTAGTCCAAGGCTTAGAAATAAAGTCATCTAAAACACTCTCCAAAAACTCATCAAAGTTTGGTGACCTTGAAAATGACCCTAAAGTATTTCTATTTCATGCTTTATTTATTTTTATATAAACTTGGCTTGTGAGGGGGATGTCATTACCTCCCACAATTTCTTTAGGGAAGCTTTGATCCAGGGTTTCATCTCTCAGCATTGACTTCACTTACTCCATTAGAGTTACACACGGGATGTATCTGCATTTGGACATCACACTACACTGAGAAAACAACAAGATGTAGTGGTTGTAAAAAGGACTAGACATTTTTACAACTAGCCAATGCCATGGTCACCAAATTTTCATGCTTTTCTTTTCCGTCATTTGACATGAAATTCATTATGTAATTGATTCCCCTAAAATGATCGAAACCTTTCTAGTTTTAGTCAACCCCATTTTTCCATACCCTTGCTAGGATTTATATGATTATACTTAGTGTATTTTGGCCATTTTTTCTTGGTATGTTTTGAGACTAATAGTTATTTGTTTGTTCATAAAGCCATGCCAAAACCAATTTGTCTATACATCACTCTTTTGTCTAAAGAGGTGTTATGCTAGCCATTTTACACCACACTTGTGCCTTGAATTTTTTCTAAAATTGTTTTTGTGTGTGTCATTTGAGTTGCAGAGGGTAGTGTTATGTTGCCCAAATCATGTAAAAGCATTTTTAAGCCTTTTTAGTCTTTTACAAACATAACATTGACTAGATAATTTGAGTATACTTACATCATTAGACTATTCAATTTGTTTAAAGACTAGTTTAACTTGTGCTAAAAACCATTTGTTTCAAACCATGTCATGCATACCATTTAGACCTTTGTATTGCGCCATCATACTATCCGATCTTGTCTATCTTGTTTGGTCAAAACCTAGTTTTCAACATTAAGTTTTAAATTAGCCTTGTCAAGTTTGGATTCAAACATTGATTTTTTTTTTAGGCCTTAATTCATGGGGATGATACACAGATATTTATCTTTTGGGTTACATAACTTTGGTTAATCGATTACACAAATTTGAAACTATTGATGGTTTATTTGTTCAGTACCTATCCTTATCATTTTGTGCCTTTATTTGGGAAAACATTGTATTTCTTCAAAGAGCCTTTTGTCTTATGCCTTATGCCAATTGCTCATGTTTATGTTTGATTCCATGTGCCAAGTTTATGTCAAAGTTATTTCAAAAATTGTTAGATTAAATAAAATCACATCATGCCTATTTGTTTGAGCTTAGCTTTTGACTCCGTGTTTGGACAAAATACCTAGTAACTCAACTTTTCCCTTTCCCAGTTTAGACCTTATTTGGAACACTTTGACCTAGACCTTTGACATGTCAGTTTTTATTCAAATGCTTGACCTTTTATGTGTATGACATTTGACATTAGACATTTGATGTTATACTATTTTATTCCACATCTTAGCACAAATCATTTTGGAGATACAACTCCACTTTTAAACCATATTAGAGATACAACTCTACCCCTTTGACCAAGTTAGACCAATCTTGAACCATTTATCCTTTTGGACATTGTTTTTAGAGTTTTTAAAACTCTAAGCCTTTTTATTTCAGATCTTTCATCTTTTATGTGGATATGTCTAACTACACTTATGGTGAAGTCACTTAAAATCTAACTAATGATAGAATAGCCATGCAAAATAACTTTTATATCTTTATTCAAGACCCCAATGATGCTAATATGGTTTGTGAGATAGATTTCTATCCACCTCATATTAATCATTCATGGGAACAAAGTCACGAAATAACTTACGATCCAACTCAAGACCTTGATTGGTATGAAGAGGCTTGTGAGGAGGACTTTGAAGACCCAACAATATATAATGTTGTTTGGGATACAAATCCATACCCTCTTTGTAATAGTTAGTACATGGAACATAATCAAGAACCAGCTTATGAGCTAGCTCATGACTAAGATGATATGGTTTATGAGGAAGACTTGGATGTATTGGTTTATGTGAGTAATCATGATCCACCACAACATACCATTTCTATTATAGAACCATAATATCACACCATTTCCATACCAAGAACTCATCCTTTGGTTTATGTGAGAAACCAAGCTCCATAATGCCCAACCATTTCTATACTAGGACCTCATCCTTTAGCTTATGTGAGTAGTCAATCCCCATAATGCCCTATTGTTACCATATCAAGACTTTGTCCTTTGGCTCATGTAAGAAAGTATGCTCCAAAATGCCCTACCATTATCCAACCACAAGCCATTCCTCATCCAAAACCAATCCCATCCAAACCTCAACCGATCTAATCCTTTGAAGAATAAGATGTGTTCAAAACTAGTATTTTCTAACTCATTGGAAACCAAGGCCAAGAGAACCAACCAATATGAGATGTTTTTTTTTAATCAATAATTTATGATAAGTTAACTTTTGATAAATTGCCTATTGATCTTATAATAGTTGTCAAGGAATCTCACACTTACAAGCCAATATTTGTCAAGTCACTTCTTAAGGATTATAACTTCCTTTGGGCAAATCATTACCTCGACCATGTACCTATTTTTCTAGAGCCTCCTATTGACAAGCCAATCTCTAAGGAGTTGTCTCTTGACCTTTTTCCCATCCTAGAGGAGTCCCACTTTGACAAACCAATTTTTGTGGAGCCCATTATGCCATCACAAGCTGTTACTTGTCCAATACCAAATATTTAACAAGACATCATTGTAATAGAGTACCCATCAAATGAAGAACCAGAGTTAGAGTTAGGTTATATTCTTAAAATGACATTAGATTTAGCATTAGAATCAGAGTTAGAATCAACATAAGTCTCAACATCAGATTCAGAGTCCCTTGAGTTAGAATTAGATTTAGAAGAAAGATATGTTCATGGTTGTTACAACATTGGTTACGTATACCTCATAGATCAATTTGAATACATTTGTGATATTTTTATGCTTTTTGAGGATGAGTACTTTAGCTTTGACACAAGTCATCCTAGTATCTTCTATGAGGATTGTGTATCCTCTCACCATTCCATTACCATTCCATAATCCATTACCATCAATCAAGATAGCCATATTATTGACATTCCATCTTCCATAAGTGTTAATTAGGACTAATAGAATCACACTTTATTGAATTGCATCCATGGTGACATAGTAGTTTAAAAATATCAAGGAGGGAAATACCACATTTATGTATTATAAGATCACTCTCCTAGTCAAACCTTTTTGGAGGCACTAGGGGACAATCAAAGTTAGAACATATCATCTTCTAGTGAAACTTTTTCAAAAGCACCAGAAGAAAATCAAAGTCAAAAGCCGATGTTCATTAGTGAAACCTTTTTGGAGGTGATATAGGATAATCAAGACAAATTCATTGGTGAAAACCTCTTTGAGGAACCAATAGCTGAGGACTAAAATTCTTCATTATTTTCTGAATATATATCAAAGATCAAATCAAAATAGCTTCCAATCTACAACATAATTAGATGGTAGCTACTCTCAAGATCAAGCAATAGAAAAATATAATGGTCCTATTGAGAGCATCTTCAGAGATATTTATCCCCACCACAACCAAATTTATGTTAAATCCATCATCAACAACATTATGTGTGACTAAAAGTCTTGATCTTCATTTATTTCCCCACTTTTCCACATTCAATCATCATGTGCCATTCCATTTTATAATCAAACCTACCATCCATTATTTGTGCTTGTTTACCATACATGGCCACACTTTATTTTGAAGAGGCTAAAAAGATACCTTATCTTGATGTTTGAAGGAATTAGAATCAATGACCAATGAAGATCACAAAAGTATTCTAAGCATCCAAATCTGCATTGAGTTCTCGATAGAGCAACTATTCATAAGAGGTGTGAGATAAAAATTAACATGATTGAGTATTATTTTTGAATCATTTGTTGATTAAGACATGAATATCCATATCAATAGGAAAAGTATAATCATATGACATTTACCACACCTAGTCTAAAATTATGTACCATATAGTTTCACATTGCCATTGCCATTGATACATATCTATTTTCCATTGTTGTAGATCCTAGCCATTTACCCCATCACCATGGGGTAACCCTCTTACCATTTTATCCAATTTATCAAACAATAATAATACTTAGAAAAACCATACCATCCTATCATTACATTCCTATCTAAACCAAAGCCTATTTTTTGTCATCCTACCCAATTCTATTTTGATCTTAGTTCATTTGGTTCTCCTCGAAACTTTTGTGAGAATATTTTGATCAAGTTTTAGAAATCAATCTAATTTGTGTTTATAATGATAGTCTATGAAATTAGTGTGAAAATTTATCTAGCAAGATATCTTTCATCCTATATCCATATTTGTTTATGTGAGCTTGATTATAACCTCCTATGGGCAAATCAATATTTCACTAGTATTGCTACTAATTATAACCAGATATGGGAAAATTAGTATCATTAACCTATGTCATTGTATCCTAGTTATAACCACCTTTGGGCAAAGTAGAGGAAACACTTGTTTATCATGCATGTCCACATCACCTTTCCATTACTATTTTCATTTGACTAGCTATTTATTAGATTTGAGAACTTGTCTGGACCTAGTTGGTTTTTAATCACCTTTTGTGTGGATGGAATTACTATGACTTAAGGTAGTTTTAGGATTATATTGTTCATGATCAATTCAAGTTGAGGTTACCTTAGTCCCTCTTTCCATATGCTCTCACCATTTTGTGAGTAACGTAAACCATGCTCTCACTATTTTAAAATCAACCTAAGCCACATTCTCACCATTTTGCGAGAAACCTTAGCCATGATATTGACATTTTGTGAGAAACCTAAGCCATGCTCTCACTATTTTTTGAGAAACCTAAGCCATGCTCCCACCATTTTGTGAGTAACCTGAGCCATGTTCTCACCATTTTGTGAGTAACTTAAGCCATGCTCTCACCATTTTGTGAGAAACTTAAGCCATGCTCTCACCATTTTGTGAGCAACCTAAGCCGTGATTTCACCATTTTGAGAGTAACCTAAGCCATGCTATTGAAATTTTGTGAGAAAACTAAGCCACGTTCTTACCATTTTATGAGCAACCTAAGCCACACTCTCACCATTTTCTAAGTAACCTTAGTTTAAATTCCCTCACCATTTTATAAGCTTGAACCATTTAAGTATTTCATCATTCTTGATCGAGTTGAGATACTTCAAATAATTCCAAATACATTTGAAAAATTATTAGAAAATAACAAAAACATTGACCACTTCTTTGCCTTAAGGATTTTGGGAACCCTTACTAAGTTACAAGCAAATCACTTGTCATTTAGTTTCCCCATCCTTTTTGGAATTTTTATATTAAGAACTTATCATTTTGAAATACCATTAATATTATTATATCACATCCATTTTATTTGTTTTCCTTAGTTATCACATTATTCTCATTCCATGGGAGAACTACATTTGGCCTAAAGTTTTTTTATTGGATATTACATCCATGGAACTATGTAGGTAGTGTCTACTTGCCTAGTGCATATGGAGATAGCTCAACCACCCCATTCCTTTTATTATATTCCCCTATTTTATTCATTTATTAAGTTTTCACATATTTTCTAAGGGCAATGTTTATAGGGTTTCTATTATGTTGTTTGTTTGTTTATTTATTTTTGCTAATTTTGTTTGTTTGTCTATTTATTTGCTTTCAACACTATTGCCTTGATTTAGTTTGTGTGTTCATTGGGTGATTCCTTGCCCACACTTATACTCTAATCCATACATATTCATATGTTTACATTGTCATCATGGTTTCTATCATTAATGCATTATTTTCTATTGAGAATTGGATTATGAGAGTCAGTCCTCATGAATATTTCAACCAAGTCCTCATGATGTTATACCATGATGCCTATCAACATGTGTTATAATAAACCTAAGATTTAAAAATTCTATTCAGTAATGGTGACATCTCGATTCAATCCAAATCATATCCTAAATAGAGTAATTAAACACAAAAACATTTCAATCATTATTAGTTCAGACAAGCATCTCCCTACTAGTAGGTTGTTCTAATTAATCATTATCCTTTGTGTTAAGTTATCATCATCCTTAGCCAATTTTATCATGTTTTCCATAATTTGGGTCTAATTATTATAACCACCTATGATAAAATCATTGTACACCATCCCACTTGCATTTCTCAATAATTATAACTACCTTTGGGAAAATCATTGTGTTGTCACCATTTTACTTTTTCTACCCATACAGGGGCATGTTGTTATCTTATTTGTCTATCCTAACTAAGGTATCTCCATCTTCTTAATGATTACAACCACCTTTGGGTAAATCATTGTGTTATCATACCATGTTGCCACTATCAGAGTACAATGATTGTAACCAATTTTGGGCAAACCTTTGTACACCATTCCAATTGAATTCTCAATGAATTTAACTAATTTTTCAATATCATTTTGTTTTCATCCCATCATATTTCCTTTCTTTGATCCCCTCATTTTGATTCTTTCTTTTAGAGGGACCATTTGCTGACTTACTTATGCCAACCATTCCCTTGAGGGGGCATCATACAGTGAGTTTATCATCATTGTAGTTATAGGCATATAGGGCCTTTTCATTCTTTGAGAAGGTGTTATTATGCTTATAGTTTAAAATTCCTTACCAAATAGGGGAAAACTATAGACACTTAAATTTGGCCACTTATAACCTCCACCAAGTTTTGGCTAATTTCCACCCAAAATGCACAATTTGGCTTAAAAACACAAAAACATGATAAATGATGTGAAACTAACATATTTAAGGGCTGATTTTGGCCAGAGTATTCCTAAATAGTGTAATGCAAATTATGGGCTAGCTAACTTTGATTAGATCATTTTGAGTCAAAATGCCAATTTTGCACCTAGGTGCTTTGGATTGCTCTTTCCTATCAAATCTTCTACACAAGATGTGTGCAGTTGTTATTTGTTTTTGGTAACAACCTAAATGTAATAATGGTTCCAATGCATTTGATAGTGACTTCTAAATCTAATCCAGTCAAATTTTGGACCAATAACAAGGCATTTTGATCAATTTGAGTAATTTATACACAATGTGCTTAATCATGCTTAAGAGATAATTAACCCAAATCAAGGCCTAATTAATAATTCCATGGAAATTTTTTGAAAACTTATTTTTGGAAATGAATATTGAATATTTTCATCATTAGGTGACCTCATTCTTGGGAAGACATCCCTAGGCCATAAATGCTATAAATATCAAGATCCATGCCTCCCATGCCTCATCAATGCCTTCCATGATGTCCTCTATGCATATTAATGGCCCCTTCTTTCAATGTCATGATGAGTATAATTACAAACATAATTCAAAAAATTGAATTAATTCATAACCACACATCTCAATCTTAGGATAAATGGTTTAGGTTGATTATAATCAAATTCAAAAATCTATAAATAGAGAGGCCATGAACATCATTTCTAAGCTATTTTGGTGTAAAGTTATAATGCAAAAATATCTTCAAGGATACATTTAAATTAGTGTTACCATTCCAAATTGATTCTAAGCCAAGCCACAAGCCAAAGGTGCCAAGAAGAGATAAAGGTAGCCAAGCTTCCATTGCCAAGGACTTCATGAGCACAAGTCGAGCAAACCACTACAAAAAGAATTTTAGAGCATCCAAAGAAGGAAAAAGAGGTTTATTTTACATTTTAGTTGTGTGTTTCATTCATGTTTTTTAACCAAGCTCTCCTTAGTATCTATGCCTAGAGATGTTATGCTACTAGTGTGTTTCTTTCATTTTGTTTTCATTTTGGACCTAATCCCATACTAACCATCCTCTCTTGAGTCAAATTCCTAGATCACAATTACTAAAGATGATTACTATCAGCACTTTTCAGCTCAGATCAAGCTACTTGATGAGTATCATTTAGTATCCCTACCCATATCCATGTCTATCAAGAGTGCATCAAACATGCCTATAATAAACACCTTAAGGTATGAGACTTCAATATCAGAGACCTCATCCTAAAATAAAATCAACATGTCACTAATATTGATAAAAACATTTGGGTTAAGTTTTATTTCAATTGAATTGGACCCTATATCATAACCCATAAGTATGGATCAGGAGCTTATTGGTTATCCTATTTTTAAGGCAACCTAGAACCTAAGGCCCTCAATGCTTCACATCTACATCCATTCTTTTGTTAAGAAGGATCAAGTTCACCTTTTGTTTTAACTTAAGCTCATCCCTTGATTTCAACCACATTCATCTCCCTATTATAGGGTAAACTGATTAAGCTTTATTCATGTGATTATCCATGATAGTCATAGCCTAATCTTGAATAATGGGTACCATGGCTTTACCCATGGCTTGATTCTAATGGTACTTTATACCCCTTCATTGGGATGGATTCCCATGATTTTTATCAACTAAACCTCTTTACACCTAATCAACATATTTTGCTTTTAGTTTTTCCTTCATAAAGGTGAGTATTTAATCCTATATAATAAATTCTATGTCAATCAATAATCAAACAAGTAAAATTAAAATCCACACCAATAGAAATCATAGGTTATTCTTAGCATTCACAAAATACTCCCTCCAAGGATAACTATATAAGCATATCTAAAATTACCAAATATAAGGTAGATTGTTCCATTAAAGGATAGCTATCACAAATCCTTGAAAAAAACACATAAACTTAGACCACTCCTTTGAAGGATGGCTGAGTAAAGATTTTGTCAAAAGCATAGAAATTTCTTAGAAGCTTCCCACATCGATCAGCTTTCCATATACAATTTTTTTAAAAAAGAACCATTATCAAAATCATAACAAAAGCAAACTAATCTTGAAAGTCATAATAAACTCTCAAAAAACATAATAAGGTGGAAGCCACAATCAACTTTCATAGGTAGACTTCTCACATTGATCAGTCTACATAATTTAGCATAGACTTATTTATAGTAACTCTTTGTACACCTATAGAAGAGGCATTCTAGTCTCACAAAAAGGTTCCATTTTCACCCTTTTTCCTTTTACTCACTATAAGCAAGGGATTTTTGAGCTCACTTAACATTTTTTGGTCAAGACACCTTTTTACCTAACCAATGAGTGCTAATTCAGATAATTTGAAGGGTTTATGTTCATTAAGCTAATCCAAATTTAGTTTTATTATAGTCCTTATAAAAGAAGAAGCATCATTCCCTCTTCTTATCCTATCGTGACTAGTTGATATTTTCATTATAGCATTTGTATTTTGATTGTATTCTTTATCTTCCTATCTAGTGTGGTTAAATGCTTTACCCTAAGTAAGATAACAACAACCATAATTATAATAGGCATATCCATGTGTGTCTTAAGCAACATCTTAATCACAACCATAAAAATCATATAATATCATAACATCCATAAGTAATTAAAATAATCAACCATTTCTACCACATGTCTAAAATCTAAATAATGAAGCATATACTCATTAAAATTTAGCATGTCATAAGCATAACCATAAATAAAAACCATCTCATGCCTACCTAGATAAATATATGTTAGTGTCTAACATCCATAACATAATCATAATCATAAGCAATATAACATCACATCATAAGCATTAAACATCAACAAAAACCATAAACCATAAACCATGAACATAAGCAATGAACAATGATCATATATATAACTCACAAGTCCACATATCATAATAAATATGTCACTCTCTCTCAAAATTTACATTTCATCACATCAACTCATAGGTTAAAATCAAAATGATATACACATGTCATAATCTAGTCATATCTTATATATGCCCTAGGGGTACCACTATCTCCTAGAGCATCATTGGATCTTAATGCTTGCCCACCTGCTATACTTAATGATTCCCCAAATGTACCTACCTATCCAATTATAGATTCTACCCACTAGCCTAGTGTCACTACACTAGCACCACTTGTCAAGCTAGCTCTATACTCACCCCATCAGGGATCCTATGGACACTATGTCAAAACTATAGCCTCATAATACTATAGTTCCTCCACTATAGCTAGGTATCATGCCATGGGGATCATGCCTAGTGGCCTTATCTATGATACAACTACTCCTCCACTATAACTAGGTATCATGCCATGGGGATCATGCCTAGTGGCTATGTCTATGATACAACTACTCTTCCTCCTCTCTACCTCAGAAAGTCCCTCTCCTATGGAACCAAGGTGAGTGAATATTGTGCCTAGTCCCTATCAACTATGAAATTATCAACCTAATGCTATAAGGTAATAACTTGACCTTATAAGGTGGCCACCTACCCTTATAACACTATAACCTATACTTATGAAATGATTAACATTGATCTTGCATATCCCTTAAGGTCAACCCACTATAGCTATGCCCACTACCCCACTCTCCTAATTAGGTCCAAAACCATTAGCCTCACACCTCCATCATCCCCACTGATATTTGTCACTATATATAATGGATGGTACCATGCCATGTATCCATCTATAAACCTGACATCATATATATGTACCCGAGCTAGTAGCTCCTCTTGGTCTAACAAAGTTGGCACAAGATGTGGCTCTGGTAATACAATCTCAGTGTCTTCTTTCCTATACATGGGAAATAAACCCAAAATACCCTATATAAGGCCAAACTACCTCCTCACCTTTTCAAATAGATTGAGCTCCACCTCTCCTTCCCTTTGACTAAATATCCATCTATAGATCTATAGGGAGAGTATCTACCTCCTATAACCAAGTCATACTAGAAAATAAAAATAAAGTCTCTAGGTGATATCATCAATCGATATTGTATCTAGTGCACCCCTTAACCAATCAATTTCATGTACACCACCTCCTACACCTAATGCAAAAAAGTCACCTCTTCACATAAAATTGACTAAGAACTCAATCTATGTGAACCCTACCCATGGCAATCCCACTAGCCTCAGCACCCAAATGTGTTCATAGGCCCAGTAATGTAGAACTAAACCAACACTAATATCATATCTCTTATGGGACCTAAACCCACACATCTCCCTATATATCTAAACTAAGAGAATAGGTACCTAATCAAACATAGTTTTCCCTAGTATCAGCTCCACCAGCACCCCTATAGTAAATATGGGAACCACCCATTGATTGAGTTGAGAATAGAAAAGTAGATGGGAATCATCAACATCTTTATGACTCTCCTCTCACCTAGATCCCTCCCATATAACATGTTATAGTTTAACCCACTAGCATGCCTTTAGATCCAATCACTGTCATATCAATATAAAATATCTATAAGCTCCTCTCACTCCTCTCACTCTATATGATAAATTAGGTCACCCTAGAGTGGTAATCATGTGATCCTATGAACATACTCAAGAAAGATCATCATCTCACTAATTGGAAATAGGAAGGTATTCATATTAGGATTCCATCTCTTGATGAATGATATGACCATAGATGCATCATGAGGCACATGATGATAATGCCTCATCACCCCCAACCCAACCTCCTCACTGTGGGCCTAGTCAGCTAGGGTCATCCCC
Source organism: Torreya grandis (assembly GCA_037957365.1). Taxonomy (NCBI): domain Eukaryota; kingdom Viridiplantae; phylum Streptophyta; class Pinopsida; order Cupressales; family Taxaceae; genus Torreya; species Torreya grandis. Next base: position 465,688 of record JARHVA010003484.1, on the reverse strand, counting down.
TACTATATCTCTATGAAGATATGTGGCACTCAGTCATGCATATGTATATACTCCCTATCTTGTACCAATTTGGAAACATGGCTTAGTCACCTACACCATTATCACCTACCCTACTCTACCTTACCCTTTAAAGTAATTGACCTATTTCCTTATGCATCCTACCTATCTACCCAATACCCACTAAATTTACCTTTTAAACCTATAATGCCAGCCTATACCTAGTAATTACCACCTAATTTGCCTTAAAATTTTAAAACACTTATCAAGACCTTTTTTTTATAAGTGACCACCAACGGTCATGGTGATTGCCAATGGTCAAGCATCTATTTTTCTAGGGGTGTTGACCATTGACAATTGAGCTTGACCATCAATGGTCACTATGGGTGTTTTATGAGCAGAACACCTAAACCTTAATCTACCCAAAAACAACCAAAACATAACTAAACCTTCCTACTTTTGCTACCATTATTGTCTACCCACCCATATTAACCTACCCACTTGATTAATTTCTAATTTCACCCACATATTTACTTGAATTCCCAAAAACCTTACCTAGGGCATAATAGTTCAAACCCATACATTTCAACCTACCTTGACCTCCCACCCCTATATAAATACATAAAATCAATATAATCTATCAAATTAAGGATACCCCTTAACTCATTTTGTGACCTCCATCAAGGAGTCAAACAAATACCCACCCATCCTTATTTGTACCCATGTGTTCCTTGCATCCTCACTAGTCCACTAGGTCAATGATCCACCTTAGCTAGTAACCTCTCACCTCAGTAGTCACCATTCACTCACTATTCACACAAATTGCCAAATTCTAAATCTCTTAGTCAATAGTAAAAGTGAACAAAATGATTTTCACTTTTACTTTTTACCCATAGAGCTTTCTAGGGTGATGGTCAAGGTGACTATTAATGGTGGCCCTTGGGGACCCTTACCATTAATGATCAGGTGGCCCCACTTTTTTTCTCCTACCTTGAGCAATCCCTCTTTATGTAGACTCAAAATAAACTCACCCACCCATGGAGATTACCTTCTCCACCCACCTTGACTACCTCATCACCTCATCATTAGTCCATTTTGACCTAACTAGCACATGTTTTATGACACCATTTGCCTTATCCTTTGACCATAGAAATAACATTTCCATGTTTAACCCTTTTTAACTTACACTACCTCATACTTGCCTAGCTTAATTTCATCTCCTTAGGATCACTTCCTATTTCAAATACCCATGACAGTTGACCCATTTGTGTTTTCATTGGGAGCACTTCTTGCCTTAGATACCCATCAAAACACAAACATAGCTTAGGATACTTACGAGTGTACCTAGCCACCACACCTATTTATGGTCATGTGTTCCACTTGTCTCTTGTATTTTTATCACTGACATTTATTTCTACCAAATATGGAAACCTAGTCTATGCATGATTTTGGCTATCACATCTTTTATCACACTTTGCATGCTTATTTTCACTTTGGTTCTAACCTTATCACCCACCTTCATCATCACCTCCACCCACCTTATCAAACTTGCACTCGATTATATTTTACCTTATTGACTCTTATTTTGATGTAGACCACCTCATCCCATACTCAGGGAAATCAAACCTTTGACTAACAATCCATTTTTATTTTACATCTTATTGATTCAAGCTACATAATAAAGAGGGGAAAAATTTAAACACCAAAAATTACACACACCATGATTCTGAATATTGTATTCCCCTTGGATCCCCTTGGGACCAACCCAACCCTCGGACCCCTAACCAAACCTAACCCATTATTAAAGATGACTTCCATTGATCACCTTGACCATTGAAGGTTAGGGTGTACCTTTTTACCCATCTAATATGCAAACCATTCACTTTGCTTTTCTAAAAATAGCTTATGTTAATGTAGTTGTGAACCATTACATGGATGAGTTAAAATAAGGAAGCTTAATTCACATCTTGTTTTAACTCTCTTTCCTTGATTATAAAAAGAGAGGAACAAGGAGGTGAAAATAATCTACAATTGTTAACAAGATCTTGTGCATCCAAAGTTCTTTTATTTTTTAGGTCAATCATCATAAATAATCTAGTGAACCAAATACTATGTCAAATATCCAACTTACCATTCTAGATCCATTGAAGCACCAAGTATTATTACTCTATTGGAAGCATGTTAGACTCCACCAATGATTCCACCACCTCAATCAATCACTCGATCAACTTTTTACAAGATAAGTACTTTATTTCTAGCATTCAATTAATTTATTTACCTTTTGTATTCATCCCATCACCAAACCCTCTCCTAGAATACAAATTTGTGATCCCATAAATCAGCCATTTATCAACCTAGATCTAAAAACACTAACTAACAATGGTTGTATCAACTATCGATGGTCTATCCAACCACTGATAATCAATTTGACTGCTAATGGTCACCTTGACCACCAACAGTCAACCCAATCATTAATGGTCACTATGGTAGTAAATTCTAGAAAGTTGTTTCTGCCTACCTACCCTCAACCAAATATGATTTTCTATGTCCCTACCTGTTCAAAGACCCCTACCTAATTTTTTGAAGCAGAACCCAATCACCTAATATTAGTATTAATTAAGCTATCACTATTTTTATCATTTCTAGTCTATTTATTTAGAAAGTATTTCTTGTCTTAAATTTTAATACCTTTTTATTATTTATTCAAGTGCTTTATATTTTATTTATAAACTTAATTATTGAAACATGTGGATTGATATCCCTGAGGAAGCTCTTACTTCCAAGATCTAGATATCACTCGGTAATTCACTCAAATACCTATCTAATTTTTTTTTTTAGTGTTATATTATTTGTAAGTCATCCATCAAAGCCAAAGAGGAGTTCTTCAAAATCATTTGATTCAACATGCACACAATCAAATAGGTTTTTCAACCATACCCATATTTAGTTTCTTCTTCTTCCTTTCTAAAATAATAAGCAGAAATTCATTGAAACATGTATGCCTTACACATCAGATTATATATCATACACATTATACTCAAGTTGGATTACTCTGTGATATGTCATATAAAATATTAGAATAAATTATTTAATAAATCCTCCTTCTGACTCCATATCTTATTTATGGGGAGTTTTACCCAGAGTCTTAATACCCATGCCTTGGCCCCTAGTTTAGAGTCCTACCATAATAAGGATTGAAAATGCATATCCTAATTTTCACCTTTGGTCTAACTTTGAAATTTTTTTTTTCACTGATATAGGCCCAAAATAATAAATTACAAAAAATAGACCCTTACTATATTTTTTAATCTTTACAAAAATGTAAATAAAACTAAAAAAATAATTAAAATGTGTCCTCTAGAGAAAATTTATGGAAAACACTAAATTAGTGATAAATATAAAAATGGATGTCTAAAAACTAATTTTTTACTAATATTTCCTTAAATGATCCTTAAACTCTATTAAAAAAAGGAAGAGAAATTCACAACTGATTTAAAGATATGAGTGATTCTCTAATATTAGGGTTTCACACATTCAATAACCTAAATCAATGCTCTAATACTACTTGTAATGAAATTAATTCACCAATAAATTATAATAAAAAATATATATCATAATATGACTTAAATATAATATATATGTATAAATGAAAGGAAACTTCAAGGGGAAAGCCTCCACAAACTTTAATAACCTTTTCTCCTCATAACCTAGACAAAGTGACCTAGGTGAACTTCAAATTCATCCTTGTCCAACATAGTGCCATTTGGGTGGAACAAAATACATATTTTGACTTCCTTAAATTAAAATAATATATTCTTCCTACCATCTTCTAGGTGTCCCATTATAGTTTAGGCTAAGGCAAGCCACTCCTCCATAACAATATTCATGCCCCTAGTGTAGGTATGGTATAAACCCAAGTCTAAAGTGGGCATAAATTTTAGCTCTAATAACATGCCCTTATTTTTCACAATCATCAAATTCATACACTTCTTATAAATCACCATGATCCTTCTCTAGATAGGCTTGGGTTTGTTGGATAAGCACCTAGGTCTCTTCCATAGTCCCTACCACCTTACCCAGAGTTGAGAAAAGTTATAAGAGGGTATCCTTGACCTACATAATTAGCTTAGGTGGGAAAGATATATTTACCTATACCTTAATATTTTATAATTATCTCTATGTCTTAAAATGTTTTCTCTGACATGTCATGGTTTACCTAGAGAACTAAGAGTGGGTCCTTCACTATATTTTCTTCTCCTATGGGAGTCCTCACATTAGTGAGAGAAAAAACATCCTATTGGGTTTGATAGACCACATGGTTTCCCTTTTGCACAAATTTATATGTTAGGATCCTTTGTATACTCCCTATGGTATGGGTTAAATCTAAATATGTGTCTGGTATGCCGTATATCATCATCTCTAGCACTTGTAATACAAGGGCCATTATTTAGGTTTTGGGACATGTTAGTAGGGTTGTGGAGATAGTAGTGATAGGTGAAGGAAAAGGTGGAGGGGGTATAGAGGAAGCAGAGGGTGTGAATGATGAAATTATTGGAGGAAAAGGCATAAAGGTGTAGGGAGGTAAGATGAATGGAGAGGCCTAGGGAAACATCTATGCTTGCCACTAACTTTAGGTCATGCCCACCTAAGGAGGAATGACTCTTGAGAGAAGGGTATTCAATAGAACGGAAGATATTGGTTTATTAAAATATAATCCTTGGGTACCTATGGTGATAGAAAAATGGGGTTGGGGAGTGATAGGATGAGCCATAGAAACTAGTAGAGGAGGTGGAATTAGAGTAGCTAGTACCTATATTGAAGGTTGAGTGTGAAGTAACTTCTATTTTTTACTTGGTCTTTTTCTTTGGTTAGCTTCAAACACCACTATAGAAGGATAAAATGTAGTGAGGGATGTGAGGGTCAACTATGGGAGTTGTTGATTCATTATAGGAATCATTAAGATGGTCTCACTCACTAGAGATGTGAATATGGGTGCGCCCACTCCTTAAACAATAGGGGGAATTGGTGAAGATGGGGTACCTACAAGCATTTGAATTTAATGAAAGGCCAGTGGATTCATCGAGAAGGTTCTAATTTGGGGAATGGATGAGGAAAATGGAAATTAATAAGGAAGTATGCTAAGAATGGATATTTCATGGGTTCTAGGGTGAAAAGTAGAGGGTATATAATAGGGAAGAGAGGTGATACTAAATGAATGGTTTATGGAAGGGGTAGGGAACTGAGTGGAACCATGAGGTGCTATTATAAAGTGGAGGGAGTGAGGGGATAAAATTATACTAGTGACTATTATTTATCCTATTTTGGGCTTATTTTTGGGATAATATTAATTTTAAACCTTGGAGCCTAGTTGGCCTAAGGTTGAGGTGCATATTAGGGAGCTTCATGTGTTTGGGACACCTACTACCACATCACACATATTTGACTTATTTGGGACTGAGTCACCTGGGTTGATAGAGTTAGAAGAGGTGGAGCCATGATATGAGGAGTTACTACTCATAGGGGAAAAGGTGGTGGGATGCCTTGTATAATTCTCTTAAAAATCATGGGGGGAGTCAGGGTGACATCTCCTAAAGGCTAGGTAGCTACAGAGGGGGCCAAAGATGTTTTGGTTTGAATCTTATTACCCTTCTTATTATGGGCCTCAATCCACATGAACACCACGTTCAAATATAACTCATTTTCATCCTCTAGCTAATGGCCATAATTTAGGTTGAAATGATGTGAGTATTTCTCCAAGTGGGCTTGGATCATGCCCTATGGGTCCAATTCTCTAGGCTCATCTCTCCCTAAGGATAAAGAATCCCTATAAATCACCATATTCTATAGGGGATGTGAAGATCAGTACACATGGTGCCTAATGATGATTAGAAGAGGTAGGTAGGCCTTTTGTTGGTAAATAATATAGTAATCAAACCTTCCCTTCACTAGTTGCTAAGTAATTTCCAAGTTTTCAAGGTGATCTAGGATGTGATAGGGAAAGTAGAGGGGCTCTTAAAGAGTACACATAAATTTAATGATGGTATCCTCATGACAATACTAGTAATATCTAATGGGAGCTAATGAGTCTCTAATTTCCTTTGATAAATGAGGCATGGGAACCTTGTTGATCATGTTGTATGCCACCAGGTAGAAAGACTCATGAATATCCTAGATGTTAATTTTGTAATAGTGGATATATATCTTGTAGAAAACTACATGAACCATCGAGCCTTTGGAAACCCATGCAATAAAAGAAGATAGATTGAAATCTAGTGTCCCACATAATAAATCTATAAGATAACTAATCATGTAAAATTTTCTACCTACCTAGGCATCTATTATGGCTTTGACCATGTTTAAATTGACCACTCCTCCTATGTTAGGAAACTAGGATCCATATAGAATCATGTGAAGTAAGTTCACCCATAATATGTTGACATGTAGGTAATCTAATGCTCTAAACAATTGATTTAGTAAAATCATACCCATCTATACCTCTTTCTTGAAGGTGTGCACCATGTATGAATTGAAGTCATCCTTTTTAACCCACTTGGCATCTAGGTTCTTGGCCCAGTCCCTCAAGATGTCATAGATTTTTAAGGTGTTAGTCCAAGTCTATAAAATTACCAAGTCATATGAAAGGGTGAAATCCAGGATATTGTAACATGATTTGTAAGTGGTTATTGAGATGTCAACAATCTAATGTTAGGAGTTGGTTGAGTAGACCCAATCCTAGGTGCCATCTTATACCCACCTAGTGGTGAGGATTAGCTTGCAAAACAAGTTGATGTAGGAGAGAATTTTAAGATTGGTTATGGGATTATGAAGGCCACACTTTTCATATTCTCATAGGGCATCTTCAAATTTATCTTGATCATCATCATTGGTAACTGACTCCTTGAGCACTTGGTCGATGGATTTGAATACTTAATTTTAATTATTGAATTAGGTCAAGCCATATGCAAATAGAGTGTATCTATACTTAGGCTCATACTTGGGATTTGAAGATGAAAAGGCCATTTCATCAATATGGAATTTAATAAAAGAGAACTAAGTGAAGGAAAAGGTGTAGAAGGCAACAAGTTGAATTAGAAATCAATGAGTCTAAATTTGGGAATTTGGATCTATAATGGATAATGAAATTTCATTAAGATACTTAAGGAAACCCACATTCATCCCCCTAAATTAATGGTGTTGGTGTCTCACTTGTCATGGATTCAAATCTAAGTAGGTGCCTCAATTTTCCACTTGATTTCCCAATCTAGATTTACATTTGGAGAATATGATTACACATCACTTACTATATCTAATAATTGTCTAGAAAATTATTAGCAAACTAGATAGTAAGTTCCCTTCACCTATGCAAGTAAGTAGCAAATCTTTCACACTTTATCTATTTCACTTGACCCAAATATACCATTATAATCTTATGTTTGAGATTATATGAGAAATGTTGTAAACACTTATTAGAAAGGTCATCAAAGTATATCACATAATTATTTGGTAGTTTAAGAAGCCATTCCAATGTTTGTCCACCTAAACTTTATGTGTGGCTCCTATATCAAGAAGGGTGATGACCTTCTGCCCTGCCAAAACTCCATGGAGTCTGAATGACTCATCTGACTGAATGTTGGATAGGCATGCCTCTTGTATGTGAAGCTCTAACTCTACCTCTGCCTTAGGCTCTAAAGCCTCTACCTCTACCCCCTTAGAACTATTTTGCTATTTGGAATCCTCTGAATTCGAATCCTCATAATATGCCCACATCACACGATTTGCCTTACCCTTAGGCCTCAAAGGGAAATCGTGATGGATATCATATGGACCTTTGCTTTAAATTATCAAATCAAGATCCAATTTCCCACTTCATCAATATCTAGAATGTGTTAAGTGTTGATACAGTGGATTGCACCCTTGACAGGAGACTGAGCTCTTGTCTTCCATGCATCACAATGGAAACTCCTCTCTTTCCTGTGGGTCTGACAAAATTAAGGGGAGAGTCTCTATATAAGGGCTAGCTCCCTTTGATGCATCTGAGTTATTCCAGTAAGTTGATAATACACACACACACATATATAATGGGGGTGAAAAGAGAGAAGGTTTACTGAAACATAACCTAAACTAAAAGGGTGATGCACCAAAAAAGGTTTGATCTACTTAGCTTGAGCATACACTTTTCACCAAGAAAAAGCTAATGTACACTTCATTTAATATGAGAAATTCTCTTGCATGAGTGAGCTAGGGCTCCTCTAGAGATATAGGGAGGAAGAACTACTAGATGTGTTCTAAGACACACTAGGCAGCCTGTTCACATGCACCTATACTCTGTTATGGACACTTCTGGCTAACTTGCAAAAGAAGAACTCACAATACACTAGACATGCTAGAATCATTATGTGAAAACATAAGGGAAAATGACTTAACATAAAACAAAGCCATAGACATATGCAAAAGTGCAAGCTCAAATGGAGGCAACAATGCTTCTTTTTTGATTCAAGGTAAATTTTGATAGGGCTCCACCTTACAAGCTGAGAGATCCTTTCTCCAAATGAGAAGTTTTTAATATATAGAGGAAAAAAAGGGCCTTTTGGTGCCCTTCTACAAATGGATCATGTGTGTTCTGAGCATTGGGAAGAGGAAGCCACTTGATAGATAATGATATGTCAGCTCCTATTTTGATTTTAGGTATTTAATATATATTAAAAGTCATATGTGAAATTATGGGCTGCATCATTTGTCTGCAAACAAGACCACTCCTTCAAGGCATTCATGTAATTTGTCTGCTCATCAATGCAAAGTGAAGAAAAATGGGTTACACTGTTCACTGTTTGTACCCCTTGATGACCACTTGGTAGATACTGTGTCAACTGCTGGAGTAACTCCTCGAGTTGACACCTTCCTTTTCCACTTGGACTATTTTTTCCATTTCTGCACTTGGATCTTTTGCCTCTTCCTAGCTTTGTATTTTTTGGTTCCTTCATCCTTCAGGGGCTATCTTCTGCTAATTCTTTAGCTCTTTGGACTCCCTCCTTGATGATTTCTTCCTTATGGCTTTAAGCCTTTGAATTCCTTCAGTTTTACACCTTTTATTTAAAGATCAATGATTGTTTCATTGCTATAAAGTTGATGTTCACGTGCCTATCACCATTTGGTCAATTTCTTCAGCCTTTTATTTGATCCCTTTGCAAGTGTTCCCTACCCTTCACAAGGGCACTTGTCCTTTGGGCTTTGGGAGACTCCCTTGAACCTTTTAATTTAACTAATCTATTAAACCAACAATTGGTTCAATGGTTCAATACTATGTTCTATTCATTCATTTCACCACTTGAACCAACCGCTTTGAACCAACTGATTGAACCCTTTGATTAAACAAACTGATTAAACCATGTTTTTCAACCAACTGACTAAACTAACTACTTAAACCAACTTCTTGAACCAACAATGGTTCAACAGTTTAATGGTTCAATGGTTCAATATTTCTAAGTTCAAAGTGATTGAACCAAGTGCTTGAACCAATCACTTAAACCAACCACTTGAAAAAATTGCTTGAATCAACAATGGTTCAACAATTCAACAGTTTAATGGTTCAATATTTCCAAGTTCAAAGTGATTGAACCAAGCACTTAAACTAATCTCTTGAACAAACCACTTGAACTAATTGCTTGAACCAATCACTTAAACCAACTGCTTGAACCAATAATGGTTCAATAGTTTAACGGTTCAACGGTTCAATATTTCTAATTTCAAAGCGATTGAACCAAGCATTTAAACCAAGTGATTGAACCAAGCAATTAAACCAAGCGATTGAACCAAGCAATTGAACTAAGCAATTGAACCAAGAGATGGTTCAAAGTTCAAGCTCAAAGTTCATGTTGTTGAACTGGTTCATCCTCTTGCTAAAAGACTTGTGAAAACTAGAAATTAAATTGGGTTAGAAAATAGGAGAAAAAGGAGACCAATTTTGCCCTACTAGGCCAAAATGGTCAACAAAATGGTGATTCCCAGGGGAAGCATGCCTGCTATGCTTAAAAACCAGTAGCCTCAAAGTCCATTGGGCACAGAGTTGAGATGCATCTTTGAAAGAGTCAGCAACAGCCTTATGATATCCAAGAAATAATTATGAAGGTTTTACCCTAAACACAAAGGAAAACACACACAAGGCTAAAAACACTACTTATACAAAAGCACTAAGGAAAAATAGGGAAAAACAAGGAAAATATATACATGATGGGAGGAGGGCTCAGTGATAATGCTTAAGATATATCCCATTTACTAGGATATATAGTTCTTCACCATCCAACCTAGAGAGTTAGAATGCATTGTGCTACTTACACTGAGTGATGACCTATGGACCACTCCATATGGCATCAAACATTGTGTGCTTTCTAGGCTTAGCTTAGTGTGCATCCCATTTTAGGATGATGTCTCCTTTAGAGAAACTTTTTGATGAAGATCTCTTGTCGAAGTGTTTCTTCACCTACTATTGGTAGTTGGTCATAAAAGCCATAGCCTGGTCCCTTGTCTCTTAAAGCTCCATCAACTCGCATAGCCTAACCTCTATGTTGTTTCCTTCTTCTTACTATAGCTGGTGAACAATGTCCAAGATTAGAAACTCAAGTGAAATTGGAAGCCTAGCTTCCCTTCCATACATGAGCGTGTATGGTAAATTACCTGTTGCTCTCTTTCGTGTGACCCTATCTACCCACAGGGCTACTTTCAACTTGGCATGCCAAGTTCTCTAATTATCTTCCATTATTCTTTTGATAATCCTGATCAATTTCTTATTTGTGGACTAAGCCAACCCATTCCCCTGTGGGTATTAATTTGATGAAGTGCTAAGATAGATACCATATCTCAACACCCATTCACTTTTTTTAGTTCCTAGAAAAGCTAAATCATTATCTGAGATGATGGTAGCTAAAACCCTAAACCTTGCCACCAGGTTCTCATAAAAATCCAAGACTGTACTTTCATTGGCTTCCTTCAAAGTGATAGCCTCTACCCATCTTGTGAAGTAGTCTATGGTGGTCAAGACCTAATCATGTCTAGCATTGGAGGGAGGGTTAATCATCCATATAAAGTCAAGGCCCCATTACATGAATGGCTATTCTACCTGAATAGGTTGTAAAGGCATGGCAGCTAGCCATTGCTTCCCATCAAAGAGTGCACACCTCTAACACTTTCATACCTAGGTATGAGTTTATTTGAATAGACTAGGCCAAAAGTAACTAGCTCTCATTATTCTTATAACTTTAGGCTTAGGAGCAAAGTGACCACCGACTGGCCCATCATGGAACTCAGACAGCACCCTGTCGGCTTGACTTGGGTCTATGCACCTTAAAAGCACTCCTAATAGATCCCTTCCGAATAACACTCCATTAATCAAGACATAAGGGAGAGATTGGATTTTGAATACCTCCTCTTGGTCTTATCAAGGCCCTATGGGCACTCACCAGTGAGAAGGAAACACCTCAAGTCTGATGTCCAATCCTTCATAACCGTTGGTTCTTCTACTGTAGCTGCATCATGAATTAGAAAACTATCCTTTTGCTACTTAAAGTCTACAATAAGGTGTTCACATAGGCCTCTCCCTCTTACCAGCTTGGTGATCTTGATATCTACATTGTATTCCATTACCTTAGTGATCCACCCCACTCTCTTTTCATCTAGGTTAGGGCTGGTCAAAAAATCTTTTATGCTAGGATGTGGAACCATGAGGTGAATTATGCTATTGGATAGCATATGTCTAAATTTCTTTAGACTTCTTATGATTGAAAGGACTTACTTCTCCACATATATATACCTAACCTCAAAACCCTCTAGGCCTTGGCTAAAAAATGTAACTGGTTGCTCAAGGTTATCACCATTCACTTGGGTAAGCATGGTGGAGATTACCTCTTTATTTCTGAAGGTGTAGAGGTTAAAACTCTTGGTCAAGTCAGGACTAATCAAGGTAGAAGCCTAGGTGATAGCCTACTTTATCTCTTCAAAGCTATCCCTGTTTTGTGCTATCCACATGAATTTCTCATCTTTCTTTAGCATAAAGGTAAATGGCTTGACTACCTCTAGAAAATTTGGAATAAACCTTCAAATAAAATTTAGTTTGCTAAAGAAGCTCTACAGACCCTTCTTGTGTTTAGGTAATGACAGCTCTAGGATGGAGTAAACTCTCTTTGGATCAATGGTTAAGCCTTCCTTGGAAACAATGTGGCCAAGGAGTTTACCCTCATGGATAGCAAACATGCATTTCTTTGGGTTGAGAGAGATACCAAACTCTCTAAACCTCTCAAAGATTTGTTTGAGGTGTTTCATGTGTTGGCCCACCTCCTTAGAGAATACTATCATGTCATCAAGATACACCAGCACCGTGTTATTTATCAGGCCTCGAAAGGCCATGTCCATGGCTCACTAAATGGTGGGACCAGCATTGGACAATTTGAATGGCATTTTCCTATAAGCAAACGTCCCCCATTTGGTAGTGAAGGCTGTCTTGTACTAGTCATAGTCTTGCACCAAAATCTTATTATATCCTGAATAACCATCCAGGAGGGAGAAATGCTCACTGCCTATCACCATTTGAAGGATCTGCTCCATGCTTAGGAGAGAATAATGGTCTTTCAAAGAGACTCTATTGAGGTCTTTAAAATCTACACATAATCTGATCTCCCCATTCTTTTTCTAGATAGGAACAAGATTGGCCAGCCAAGAAGAGTGTTTGATTGGAAATATTATCCTAGACTCAATCAACTTGGTGAGTTCCTTTCACATGAGAGGTTCAATCTTTGTGTTGACATGCCTTTGCTTCTGCTTGATCGACTTGGCACCTTCTTCTAGTTCAATGGTATGTTCGGCCAAACTTAGGTCGAAACCCTTCAAATTGCTATACTCCCAAGTGAAGACATCAACAAACTCTTGGTAAAACAAGGTGAAGGCCTACCTTTCATGGTCTGTGCACACTTTCCCAAGTGCAAGTAACTTATCTTTGAATATTTCAACTTTCTCATAGTTCTCCTCCTTAGTTGTGATGCTTTCCTTATCACTTTTAAATTGGTCATCTTCATTGAAGATACTCTCGAGAGTCGCCAAGCCTTTAGGAAGTTTATTATTCTTTAGCTAAACAATTTGGTTGCCATACTACTGTTGTAGCTTAGCCTAGTTTTTAGTAGCAAGCTCAGCTTCTTCTTGAAAGAACAATGTTATTTTTTGGTCATTGTCAAACACCAGCCAGTTAGTGATGTTATCAGGAATAGAGGGTTAGATTACTACCTTCAAGTGGCATGAACTATGGTCTCAGCAAATTTCCCTAGGGATATCAAATTGGGCACCAATTGCTGCTAGCCTATCTACTTTCTTGTTATGCTCTCTAGGAATGGAGGTAACATTGAAAGCAAAGAAATTCTCCACTAAGTCCCATACCCTATGTTTATATGACTTAAGTAAAGAATTCATTATAAAATTTTGGCTCCTTACCTGATTCACAATCAACTCAGTGTCACCAAAAACTTGTAGCTCTTTGATTCCTCTTTTCCTCACCCACTCTAAACCATGGATGAGGGATTTGTACTCTAAAACATTGATTGTGCAAGAAAATTGAAACCTGAAAGCTGAAACCACTCCACCACTAGCTCCCAACTTACTTCTTGAGGCATCAAAGAATAGGTACCATAAACCTGAGCTTTCTTGGCTTGCTTTCATTAGATTTAGTATAAAAGTACCCTCTTCATGCATGAAATAAATCTTGAGGCCTACCTCTTCTATGAATTTGTAAGGATCATGCTCAAAGTTGTCACTTCCCCATTCGTCTAAGAGTAGGTCAGCAACTCTTTCAAGGGTAGAGGATGGAGATTGATCTATTGGGAATTCTTCCTAGTCAATAATGGCATAGCTGACATTTGCCACCTTGGGTGAGTATGGTTCTAGAAGATTTGTATGGAGTGGCTCTAATTCAATCTTAACCTTAGTCCCATACTTGGTTCCAAAAACTAGATAAGAACAATTTGCTGCTAGGTAGCCATTTATTTTAGATGTGAAATCCATAGATAAGCAAATAGAAAAGTAAGGATGGACATCCAACACTACCACATCATGGGGAACTGAAAAGGTCAAGTAGGTGTGTAGCATCAAGTTCAAACCTTTCACCACCCCAAGCATCTTTGTTGGTGTTCCATCCAGCTACAAGACTCCCTTAGTCATTTATTCATATTTTAGCCCCAGCTTATCAGCTATGCATTTGGGCATTACTAAGGTGCTTGATCCACTGTCAATGATGAAATTGTGCACCAAGAAATATCCTATGACCAAGGATAAATAAAAAGGGGGAACCTTTTCCTCCTTCTTAACTTGGCCTAATGTGGAAGGTTATCCATTCATCATCAGGACACTATCAATTTTTGTTGGGACAGCCTGTTCATTCAGCCTATGTAATTCCTTTTGTAGCATGTCCTTTTATCCCATTATTGATAATAAATCCCACAAGGAGATGTCCATGTGTAGCTTCTTCATTTGGTCTACCACATTGACTCAGGGGTTGCCTTCTTTCAAATTTTCTTTGGGATTACTTATAGCCTGAGGCGCAGGCTGAAGAGCTGAAGGTGTAACTGGAGGCCCAAAGTTTGGAACCTTTTGGTTTACATGTGATGAAGAAGGTGGTGCTAAAATTTGAGCAACTATTTGAGCTTCTACCATTTTTATCCTTTTGGACTTTATGTTGGTTGTGACATAGTCACCCTGATCATCTGCACTACCCACATAATTGACTGCATAAAACTCACCTTCTAGGTGATTCATGAGAGTGGAATCAGGCTGAGTTTGAATGCTACTCATGCTAGGTTACACTAAAGCCTCAAAGCTTGGGAATTAGACAACTACCTGATTGTCTTTTGCATTTGTGTAGTGACTCAACATTTCATTTGTATAAATAGCCTGATCTTAACCATATCCCATGGTTGAGCAATTGGGTTGTTCTTATACCAGATTGTTTTGAGTAGTGCTAGAGCCTTGGATGATGAAGGGGCACCTAGATTGTAGCCTTAAAAAGATCTGGCCTATGCAAATTGACCCTTCCCTTGGTTGTAATTTTGGAAAGGGGGTTTATTTACTTTCTCATACTAATGATATCCTTGATTTGGTTGATTGCCTTGAGTTTTCTACCTTTTAAGAGCCCCTAGTTCATTTGTTACACTTTGTAATAGGCTTTAGACTTCATAGAGGTCATTGGATGAAGCAGTAGATGGATTCTCTATGCCAGGAAAAAGAGCCAAGGTGGGTACAGTAGTCTGGATTTGAGGCAACAATTAAGGGAAGAGTGGCATATGAGTCCTAGGAGCTATTTTTCTAGCCTGCACTAGGCAATTTTGGGCCGCTATAGCTATGTCATAGGCGGCAGGCAGCACATGTCCTCCCATGGACTGTATCATAATAGTGATGTCACTATTTAATGCTTTCAAATAATAGAGGAAATCATAGCTTAGAGTCAACCTTACCAAAATGGGGATTATATCCCATGTCTTCTGAAACTGAGTGTTGAAATCTTACATGAACTCATGTGGAGCTCTTTTCATAGTGGTCAGCTGCTCAACAAGTGAGAGGTGGTCACTCTTCTCCCCAAATCAATTTGTTAAAAGGGTGCCTAATTCATTCTAGGAATCAACTAAATTCATGGGCAAAATCCCATACCAGTCTAGAATTTTTCCCTTAAAAGATAATGCCAGCAATTTGATCACAATGTTTTACTCAGTGACATTGTGAATATTATAGAGGTTAGCAATATTTATAATGTGTTTGATAGTAGTAATGGGCCCTTCTCCATTAAAGGGAGGCACAACTTTAAGGACTGCTCCTAGAATTGGGTCATAATTTAGGAGATTCAAAGGACTCTGACCATGAAAGGCCATGAAAGGTAAAGCCATGGCTATGATAGGATTCAACTGGGGCCTTCTTATGTGGGTGTATCTTATAACAGGTCTGGGAAAGTGATTTGCTGAATAACGATGAGTTTTTTCAAACCTCAGTCACTTTGCTGAGTTCAAGGGCAATTCTAAGAATTCAAAAGGGACACCCTTAGCAGTGAAGATGTGGTGATTTTAGGCATAGGAAGTCAAACTGGTCTTTAACCAAAGAGACTGATGTACTTACCAGTGGAGTCACCAGATGTTGAAAATGGTTTATTTTGTTGTAATAGGACTAGCATCAATCTTGGAACTTTGCTGAGTGTTAAAACCTTGTCCCATCAGGTGTATGAAAAACTGTTAACATAGTGGATTGCACCCTTGATAGGAGACTGAGCTCTTGTCTTCCATGCATCACAATGGAAACTCCTCTCTTACTTGTGGGTCTGGAAAAACTAAGGGGAGAGTCTCTAGATAAGGGCTAGCTCCCTTTTATGCATCTAAGTTATTCCAGTATGTTTCTAATACATACATACATACATACATACATATATATATATATACACACACACACACACATATATATATACATATATACATATATATACATATACATATATATATATATATATATATATATATACACACACACACACACACAAACTAAGGGGAGAGTCTCTAGATAAGGGCTAGCTCCCTTTTATGCATCTAAGTTATTCCAGTATGTTTCTAATACATACATACATACATACATACATACATACATACATATATATATATATATATATACATACATACATATATATACATATATACATATATATATAGACACACACACACACACATATATATATACATATATATATATATACATATATATATATATATATATACATATATATATATATATATATATATATATACATATATATATATATATATACATATATATATATATATATACATATATATATATATATATATATATATACATATATATATATATATATATATATATATATATATATATATATATATATGGGGGGGGTGAAAAGAGAGAAGGTTTACTGAAATAGAACCTAAAATAAGAGGGTGATGCACCAAAAAAGGTTCGATCTACTTAGTGTGAGCATACACTTTTCACCAAGAACAAGCTGATGTACACTTCATTTGATATGAGAAATTCTCCTGCATCAGTGAGCTAAGGGTCCTCTAGAGATACAGGGAGGAAGAACTACTAGAGGTTTTCTAAGACACACTATGTTAGCCTATTCAAATGCACCTATACTCTGTTGTGGACCCTCTAGCTAACATGCAAAATAAGAACTATAAATACACTAGACATGCTAGAATCATTCTGTGAAAGCATAAGGGCAAATGAGTTAACACAAAACAAAGCCATAGACATGCAAAAGTGCAAGCTCAAATGGAGGCAAAAATGCTTTTTTTTTTTCAAGGTAAATTTTGGTAGAGCTCCACCTTACAAGCTAAGAGATCCTTTCTCCAAATGAGAAGTTTTTAATATATAGAGGAAGAAAAGGGCCTTTTGGCACCCTTCTACAAATGGCTCATGTCCATTCTAAGCATTGGGAAGAGGAAGCTACTTGATAGATAATGCTATGTCAACTCCTATTTTGATTTTAGGCATTTAAGATATATTAAATGTCATATGTGAATTATGGGCCGCACCATTTGTCTGTAAACAAGACCGCTCCTTCAAGGCATTCACACAATTTGTCTACTCATCAATGCAAAGTGAAAAAAAATGGGTCACACCATTCACTATTCATGCCCCTTGATGACCACTTGGTAGATACTATGTCAACCAATAGAGTAACTCCTTGAGTTGACACCTTCCTTTGCCACTTGGACTATTTTGTCCATTTCTGCACTTGGCTCTTTTGCCTCTTCCTAGCTTTGTCTTTTCTAGTTCCTTTGTCCTTCAGGGGCTATCTTCTAGTAATTCTTTAGCTCTTTGGACTCCCTCCTCGATTATTTCTTCCTTATGGATTTAAGCCTTTGAATTCCTTCAAGTTTGCACTTTTAATTTAAAAATTAATGGCTATTTCATTGCCATAAAGTTGACGTTTGCACGCTCAACACCATTTGGTCAATTCCTTCAGCCTTTTCTTTAATCCTTTTACAAGTTTTCCCTACCATCCATAAGGGAAATTATCCTTCAAGCTTTGGGAGACTCCCTTTAACCTTTTGATTAAACCAATAATTGGTTCAATTGTTCAACAATTCAATGGTTCAATACTGTGTTCTGCTCATTCATTTTATCGCTTGAACCAACCACTTTAAAATAATTGATTAAACCCTTTGATTGAAATGAATAATTGAACCATTTGTTTGAACTAACTGCTTGAACCAACTAATTAAACCAATAATGGTTCAATAGTTTAATAGTTCAACAGTTTAATATTTCTAAGTTCAAAGTGATTGAACTAAGTGCTTGAACCAACCACTTGAACCAACAATGGTTACACAGTTCAACAGTTAAATGGTTCAATATTTCCAAGTTTAAAGTTATTGAACCAAGTGCATGAACCAATCACTTGAACCAATTGCTTGAACCAATCTCTTGAACCAACAATGGTTCAACAGTTCAATGGTTCAATGGTTTAATATTTTCAAGTTCAAAGTGATTAAACCAAGTGATTGAACTAAGCGATGGTTCAAAGTTCAAGTTCAAAGTTCATATTGTTGAATTGGTTCATCCTCTTACTGAACGACTTGTGCAAACCAGAAATTAAACTAGCTCAGAACAACAAGGGAAGAAGGAGACTGATTTTTCCCTTCAGGGGAAAAATGGTCAAAAAAATGGTGATTCCCAGGGGAAGCATACCTGCTATGCTTAGAAACTAGTAGCCTCAAATTCCATTTGGCACAGAGTTGAGAATGTAGCTTTGAAAGAGTCAGAAACAACCTTGTGATATCCAAGAAACAATCACGAAGGTTTTACCCCAAACACAAAGGAAAACACACACAAGGCTAAAAACACTACTTGTGAAAAAGCACTTAGGAAAAATAGGGAAAAATAAGGAAAATATATACATGATGGGAGGAGGGCTCAGTGATAATGCTTAAGATGTATCCCATTTATTGGGATATATAATTTTTCACCATCCAACTTGGAGAGTTGGAGCACATTGTGCTACTTGCATTGAGTGATGACATATGGACCACTCTATAAGGAATCAAACTTCACGTGTTTTCTAGGCTTAGCTCGGTCTGCATCCCATTTCAAGATGATGTCTCCTTCTGAGAAACTTTTTGATGAAGATCTCTTGTTGAAGTGTTTCTTCATCTACTGTTGGAAGTTGGTCATAGAAGCCATAGCCTGGTCCCTTGTCTCTTGAAGCTCCATCAATTCGCATAGCCTAACCTCTATGTTGTTGCCTTCTTCTAACTATAACTAGTGAGCAATGTCCAAGACTAGAAAATCAAGTGAAATTGGAAGCCTAGCTTCCCTTCCATACATGAGCATGTATGGTGAATTACTAATTTCTCTCTTTGGAGTGACCCTATCTACCCATAGGGCTATTTTCAACATGGCATGCCAAGTTCTCTGATTATCCACCATTGTTCTTTGGATAATCCTGATTAGATTCTTATTGGTAGACTCAGCCAACCCATTCCCCTATGGGTAGTAATTTGATGAAGTGATAAGATAGATACTATATCTCAACACCCATTCACTTGTTTTAGTTTTTAGAAAAGCTAAAGCATTATCTGAGATGATGGTAGTTAGAACCCCAAACCTTGCCACCAGGTCGTCATAAAAATCTAGGACTTTACTTTCATTAGCTTCATTCAAAGCGACAACCTCTACCCATCTTGTGAAGTATTATATGGTGGTCAGGACCCACTCGTGTCTAGTACTAGAGGGAGGGTTAATCATCCCTATAAAGTCAAGGCCCCATTACATGAATGGCTGCTCTACCTAAATAGGCTATAAAGGCATGGCAGCCAGCTGTTGCTTCCCATCAAAGAGTGCACACCTCTAGCACTTTCATACCCAGGCATGAGTTTCTCTGAATAGAGTAGGTCAAAAGTAACCAGTTCTTATTATTCTCATAGCTCTAGGCTTAGGAGCAAAGTGACCACCGACTGGCCCATCATGGAACTGAGACATCACCCTATCGGCTTGACTTGGGTCTATGCACCTTAAAATCACTTTTAAGAGATCCCTTTTGAATAACACTCCATTAATCAAGACATAAGGGAGAGATTCGATTTTGAATACCTCTTCTTGGTCCTATCAAGGCCCTATGGGCACTCACCAGTGAGAAGGAAATACCTCAAGTTTGATGTCCAATCCTTCATAACAGTTGGTTCTTCTACTGTAGCTGCATCATGAATTAGCAAACTATCCTTTTGCTACTTAAAGTGTGCAATAAGGTGTTCACATAGGCCTTTCCATCTTACCAACTTGGTGATCTTGATATCTATGTCATATTCCATTATCTTAGTGATCCACCTCGCTCTCTTTTCATTCATGTCAGGGTTGGTCAAAAAATACTTGATGCCAGGATGTGGAACCATGAGGTGAATTCTACTGTTGGATAGCATATGCCTAAATTTCTTCAGACTCCATATGACTAAAAGGACTTACTTCTCCACATATGCATACCTAACATCAAAACCCTCTAGGCCTTGGCTAAAAAATGCAAGTGGTTGCTCAAGGTTATCACCATTTGCTTGGGTAAGCATGGTGGAGATTACCTCTTCATTTCTGAAGGTGTAGAGGTTAAAACTCTTGGTGAAGTTAGGACTGATCAAGGTAGGAGCCTAGGTGATACCCTGTTTGATCTCTTCAAATATATCCCTCCTTTGCGCTATCCAAACAAATTTTTCATCTTTCTTCAGCATAGAGGTCAATGGTTTGACTACCTCCATAAAATTTAGAATAAACCTTTGGATGAAATTTATTTTGCCAAAGAAGCTCTACAAGCCCTTCTTATGTTTAGGCAAGGACATCTCTAGGATGGAGTGAACTCTCTCTGGATCAATGGTCAAGCCTTCCTTAGAAATAATGTGGCCAAGGAGTTTACCCTCATGGATAGCAAACACACATTTCTTCAGGTTGAGAGAGATACCAAACTCTCTACACCTCTCAAAGATTTGTCTGAGGTGTTTCATGTGTTGGCCTGCCTCCTTAGAGAATATTGTCACGTCATCAAGATACACTAGCATAGTGTTAATTATCAAGCCTCAAAAGGCCATGTCCATGGCTCTCTAAAAGGTGGCACCATCATTACATAGTTTGAATGGAATTTTCCTATAAGCAAACATCCCCATTTGGTAGTGAAGGTTGTCTTGTACTAGTCATAGTCTTGCACCAAATTTTGATTATATCCTGAATACCCATCCAGGAGGGAGAAACACTCACTGCCTATCACCATTTGAAGGATCTAATCCATGCTTGGGAGAGGATAATGGTCTTTCAAAGAGACTCTATTAAGGTCTCTAAAATCTACACATAATTTGATCTCCCCATTCTTTTTCTAGATAGGAACAAGACTGGCTAACCAAGAAGAGTGTTTGATTGGAAATATTATCCTGGACTTAATCAACTTGGTGAGTTCTTTTTACATGAGAGGTTTAATCTTTGGGTTGACATGCTTTTTCTTCTACTTAATCAGCTTGGCACCTTCTTCTAGTTCAATGGTATGTTGGGCCAAACTTGAGTCGAAACCCTTCAAATCACTATACTCCCAAGCGAAGACATCAACAAACTCTTAGCACAACAAGGTGAAGGCCTACCTTTCATGGTCTGTGTACACTTTCCCAAGTGCAAGTAGCTTATCTTTGAATATTTCAACCTTATAATAGTTCTCCTCCTTATTTGTGATGCTTTATTTATCATTTTTCAATTGGTCATATTCATTGAAGATACTCTCGAGAGTGACCAAGCCTTTGGGAAGTTTATTGTTCTTTAGCTGAACAATTTGGTAGCCATACTGCTGCTATAGCTTAGCCTAGTTTTTAGTAGAAAACTCAACTTCTTCTTGTAAGAAGAGTGATATTTGTTGGTCACTATCAAACACCTACCAGTTAGTGATGTTGTCAGGAACATAGGGCTGGATTACTACCTTCAAGTGGTGTGAACTGTGGTCTCAACCTATTTCCCTAGGGATATCAAATTGGGAACCAACTAATGCTAGCCTATCTACTTTCTTGTTATGCTCTCTATGAATGGAGGTAACATTGAATGGAAGGAAATTATCCACTAAGTCCCATACACTGTGTCTATAGGACTTAAGTAAATAATTCTTTGTTAGATTTTGGCTCCTTACCTGATTCACAATCAGCTCACTGTCACCAAAAACCTGTAGCTCTTTGATTCCTCTTTTCCTCACCCACTCCAAACTATGGATGAGGGATTCATACTCTAAAATATTTATCATGTGATAAAATTGAAACCTAAAAGCTAAAAAGTATTTCTCCTTTGAAGGAGAAATTAGCACCACTCCACCACCAGTTCCCAACTTACTTCTTGAGCCATCAAAGAATAGCTGCCATAAACCTAAGCTTTCTTGGCTTGATTTCATCAGATTCAATATAAAAGTACCCTCTTTATGCATGAAATAAATCCCAAGGCCTACCTCTTCTATAAATTTTTAAGGATCATGCTCAAATTTGTCACTTCCCCATTCATCTAAGAGCAGGTCAACAACTCCTATAAGGGTAGAGGATGGAGATTGATCTACTAAGAATTCTTCCTAGTCAATAATGGCATAGCTAATATTTACCACCTTGAGTGAGTATGGTTCCAGATGATCTCTATGGAGTGCCTCCCATTCAATCTTAACCTTAGTCCCATAATTGGTTCTAAAAACTAGATAAGACTAGTTTGCTGCTAGGTTGCTGCCTATTTTAGATGTGAAATCCCTGGGTAAGCAAATAGAAAAGTAAGGAGGGACATCCACCACTACCACATCATGGGGAACTGAGAAGGTTAGGTAGGCATGTAGCATCAAGTTTAAACCTTTCACCACCCCAAGAATCTTTACTGGTGTTCCATCCAGTTATAGGACTCCCTTAGTCATTTCTTCATATTTTAGCCCTAGCTTATCAGTTATGCATTTGGGCATTATTGAGGTGCTTTCTCCACTGTCAATGATGAAATTGTGCACCAATAAATATCCTATGACCAAGGATAAATAAAAAGGGGGAAAATTTTCTTCCTTCTTAACTTGGCCTAATGTGGAAGGTTGTCCATTCATCATTAGGACATTATAAATTTTTGTTGGGATAGTTTGTTCATTCAGCACATGAAATTCCTTTTGCAGCATGTCCTTTTGTCCAAGTATAGATAATGAATCCCATAAGGAGATGTTCATGTTTAGCTTCTTCATTTGGTCAACCACATTGACTCAGAGGTTTACCTTTTTTGAATTTTATTTAGGATTACTTACAGCTTGAGGCACAGACAGAGGAGCTAAAGGTGCAACCAGAGAACTAAAGTTTGGAACATTTTGGTTTACATGTGATGAAAAAGGTAGTGCTAACATTTGAGCAGCTATTTTAGCTTCTTCCATTGCTCTCCTTTTAGACCTTGTGTTGGATATGACATAGTCACCCTGATGATCTACACTACCCACATAATTAACTGCATAAAACTCACCTTCCAGGTGATTCATGAGAGTGGAATTGGGTTGAGTTTGACTGCTACTCATGCTGGGTTACACTGAAGCCTCAAAGCTTAGGAATTGGGTAGCTACCTAATTGTCTTGTGAATTTGTGTAGTGACTCAACATTTCATTTGTATAAATAGCTTGATCTTGACCATAGCCCATGGTTGAGAAACTGGGCTGTTCTTATACCAAATTGTTTTGAGTAGGTGTTAGAGCCATGGATGATGAAGGGGTGCCTAGATTATAGTCTTGAAAAGGTCTAGCTTGTGCAAATTGACCTTACCCTTGGTTGTAATTCTAGAAAGGGGGTCTATTTGCTTGCCCATAATATTTATATCCTTGATTTGGTTAATTGTCTTGAGCTTGTTGCCGTTTAAGAGCCACTATTTCATTTGTTATGCTTTGTAACATGATTTTGACTTCATGGAGGTCATTAGATGAAGTAGCAATTGACTTCTCTATGCTAGGTAGAAGAGCCAAGGTGGGTATAGTAGTATGGATTAGAGGCATAAATTTAGGGAAGAGTGGTATATGAGGCCTAGGAGCTATTTTTCTAGCCTACACTAGGCAATTCTCAGCCGCTATAGCTATGTCATAAGTGGTAGGCAACACATGTCCTCCCATGGACTCTATCATAATAGCAATGTCACTATTCAATGCTTTCAAATAATAGAGGAAATCATAGATCAGAGTCAGCCTTACAAAATGGGGATTCTATCCCATGTCTTCTAAAATTAAGTGTTGAAATCTTGCATGAACTCATGTGGAGCTCTTTTCATAGTGGTCCGCTGCTCGACAGTGAGAGGTGGTTGCTCTTCTCCCCAAATTGGTTCATTAAAAGGGTGCCCAATTCATTCCAAGAATTGACTAAATTCATGGGCAGAGTCCCATACCAGTCTAGAAACTTGCCCTTAAAAGAAAATGCTAGCAATCTGATCATAATGTTTTCCTTAGTGACATTATGAATATTGCAGAGGTTAGCAATATTTATGATGTGTTTGATAGTAGTAATGGGACATTCTTCATTAAATGGAGGCACACTTTTAAGGACTACTCTTGGAATTGGGTCATAATGCAAGAGATTCAAAGGACTTTGACCATGAAAGGCCATGAAAGGTAAAGCCATGGCTATGACAGGATTCAACTGGGGACTTCTTGCATGGGTGTATCTTATAGTAAGTCTGGGAAAGTGATTTGCTGAATAAGGATGAGTTTTTTCAAACCTTAGTTGATTTTTTGAGTTCAAGGGAAATTCCATGAATTTAAAAGGGACACCCTTAGTAGCAGAACATGTGGTGTAGGAAGTCAGACTGGTCTTTAACCAGAGAGACTGATGTTCTTACCAGTGGAGTCCCTAGATGCTGAAAATGGTTTATTTTGTTGTAGCAGGACCAACATCAATCTTGGAACTTTGTTGAGTGTTAAAACCTTGTCCCACCGAGCATGCCAAAAACTTTTGGCATAGTGGATTGCACCCTTGATAGGAGACTGAGCTCTTGTCTTCCACGCATCACAATGGAAACTCCTCTCTTGCCCATAGGTCTGGAAAAATTGAGGGGAGAGTCTCTAGATAAGGGCTAGCTCCCTTTGATGCATCTGAGTTATTCTAGTAAGTTGCTAGTACATACATACATATATATATATATATATATATATATATATATATATATATATACATACATATACATATATATATACATACATATATATATATATGTATGTGTGTATATATATATATATCTGTATATATATATATACATATATATATGTATATATATGTATATGTGTGTGTGTGTGTGTGTATATATTGTGGGGGTGAAAAGAGAGAAGGTTTATTGAAATAGAACTTAAACTAAGAGGGTGATGCACCAAAAAGGTTCGATGTACTTAGCTTGAGCATACACTTTTCACCAAGAAAAATTTGATGTACACTTCATTTGATATGAGAAATTCTCCTGCATCAGTGAGTAGGGGTCCTCTAGAGATACATGAAGGAAGAACTACCAGAGGTGTTCTAAAACACACTATGGCAGCGTATTCATATGCACCTATACTCTGCTATGGACACTTCTAGCTAACCTACAAAAGAACTCACAATACACTAGACATGATGGAATCATTCTATGAAAACATAAGAGAAAATTAGTTAACACAAAATAAAGCCATATACATATGCAAAAATGCAAGCTCAAATGGAGGCAAAAATGCTTCTTTTTTATTCAAGATAAATTTTGACAGAGCTCCACCTTACAAGCTAAGAGATCCTTTCTCCAAATGAGAAGTTTTTAATATATAAAGGAAGAAAAGGGCCTTTTGGTGCCCTTCTACAAATGGCTCATGTGCATTCCAAGCATTGGGAAGAGGAATCCACTTGATATATAATGTTGTGTCAGCTCCTATTTTGATTTTATGTTTTTAAGATATATTAAACATCATATGTGAAATTATGGGCCGCATCATTTGTATGCAAACAAGACCACTCTTTCAAGGCATTCATGTAGTTTGTCTGCTCATCAATGCAAAGTGAATAAAAATGGGTTGCACTGTTCACTCTTCATGCCCCTTGATGACCACTTGATAGATATTCTGTCAACCACTAGAGTAACTCCTTGATTCAACACCTTCCTTTGCCACTTTCACTATTTTGTCTGTTTTTACACTTGGCTATTTTGCCTCTTCTTGGCTTTGTCTTTTTTGGTTCCTTCATCCTTCAGGGACTATCTTCTAATAATTCTTCAGCTCTTTAGACTCCCTCATTGATGATTTCTTCCTTATAGATTTGATCCTTTGAATTCCTTCAGGTTCATGCCTTTTATTTAAAGATCAATGGCTATTTCATTGCAGTAAAGTTGAAATTCACGCACCCGTCACCATTTGGTCAATTCCTTTGGCCTTTTATTTGATCCCTTTGTAAGTGTTTTCTACCCTCTAGAAGGGAACTTGCCCTTTGGGTTTTGGGAGACTCCCTTGAACCTTCTAATTAAATTGATCGATTGAACCAATAATTGGTTCGATGGTTCAATGGTTCAATACTGTGTTCTACTTATTCATTTGACCACTTGAACCAACTACTTTGAACCAACTGATTGAACTAACCTATTGAACCATGTGATTGAACTATTTTTTTAAACCAACTGATTGAACTAACTGATTGAACCAACAATGGTTCAACAGTTTAACGATTCAATATTTCTAAGTTTAAAGTGATTGAACCAAGTGCTTGAACCAATCGCTTGAACCAACCACTTGAACCAATTGCTTGAAGCAATCACTTGAACCAAAAATGGTTCAATAGTCTAACGATTCAACAGTTCAATATTTCTATGTTTAAAGTGATTGAACCAAGTGCTTAAACCAATCACTTGAACCAATCTCTTGATCCAACTGCTTGAACCAACAATGGTTTAACAGTTCAACAGTTTAATATTTCCAAGTTCAAAGTGATTCAACCAAGTTCTTGAACCAAGTGATTAAACCAAGTGATTGGACCAAGTGATTGAACCAAGCAATTAAACCAATCGATGGTTCAAAGTTCAAGTTCAAAGTTCATGTTGTTGAACTAGTTCATCCTCTTGCTAAAAGACTTGTGCAAACCAAAAATTAAACTCGCTCAGAACATTAGGAGAAGAAGGATATCAATTTTGCCCTGTAGGGCCAAAAAGGTCAACAAAATGGTGATTCTGATTGGCCTTTTATGCTTAAAAACTAGTAGCCTCAAAGTCCATTGGGCACAGAGTCAAGATGCAGCTTTGAATGAGTCAGCAATAGCCTTGTGATATCCAATAAACAATCACAAAGGTTTTACCCCAAACACAAAGGAAAACACACACAAGGTTAAAAAGACTACTTGTGCAAAATCACTTAGGTAAAATAGGGAAAAATAAGGAAAATATATACATGATGGGAGGAGGGCTCAGTTATAATGCTTAAGATGTAACCCATTTATTGGGATATATAGTTCTTCACCATCCAACCTAGAGAGTTAGAACACATTGTGCTTCTTACACTGAGTGATGACGTATGGACCACTCCATATGGTGTCAAAATTTGTGTGCTTTCTAGGCTTAGCTCAGTTTGCATCCCATTTCAAGATGATGTCTCCTTCAGAGAAATTTTTTGATGAAGATCTTTTTTCAAAGTGTTTCATCATCTACTATTGGTGGCTGGTCATAAAAGCCATAGCCTAGTCCCTTATCTCTTGAAGCTCTATCAACTCGCATAGCTTAACCTTCATATTATTGCCTTCTTATAATTTTAGCTGGTGAGCAATGTCCAAGACTAACAACTCAAGTGAAATAGGAAGCCTAGCTTCCATTCCATACATGAGCATGTATGGTGAATTACCAATTGCTCTCTTTGGAATGGCCCTATCTACCCACAGGGCTATTTTCAACTTGGCATGCCACGTTCTCTGATTATCCTCCATTATTCTTTTGATAATCCTAATTATATTCTTATTGGTGGACTCAGCCAGCCCATTCCCCTATGGGTAGTAATTTGACAAAGTGATAATATAGATACCACATCTTAATGCCCATTCACTTGTTTTAGTTCACAGAAAGCTAAAGCATTATCTGAGATGATGGTAGTTGGAACCCCAAACCTTGCCAATAGGTCCTCATAAAAATCTAGGACTTTACTTTCATTAGCTTCATTCAAAGTGACAGCCTCTACCCATCTTGTGAATTAGTCTATGGTGGTAAGGACCCACTTGTGTCTAACACTAGAGGGAGGGTTAATCATCGCTATAAAGTCAAGGCCCCATTACATGAATGGCTGCTCTACCTGAATAGGCTATAAAGGCATGGCAGCCAGCTATTGCTTCTCATCAAAGAGCACACACCTCTGGCACTTTGGTACCAAAGCATGAGTGTCTTTAAATAAAGTATGATAGAAGTAACTAGCTCTCATTATTCTCATAGTTGTAGGCCTAAGAGTAAAGTGACCACTAGCTAGCCCATCATGGAACTCAGACAACACCCTGTCAGCCTAACTTGGGTCTATACAACTTGAAAACACTCCTGAGAGATCCCTTCTGAATAGCACTCCATTAATTAGGACATAAGGGAGAGATTGGAGTCTAAAATACCTCCTCTTGGTCCTATCAAGGCCCTGCAAGCACTCACTAGTGAGAAGGAAATGCCTCAAGTTTGATGTCCAATCCTTCATAACAACTAGTTCTTCTACTATAGCTACATCATGAATTATCAAATTGTTCTCCTTTTGTTTCTTAAATTCTATATTAAGGTGTTCAAATAGGCATCTCCTTATTACTAGCTTGGTGATCTTGATATCCACATTGTATTCCATTACCTTAGTGATCCACCCCGCTCTCTTTTCATTTAGGTCATGGTTGGTCAAGAAATCCTTGATGCCAGGATGTGGAACCATGAGGTGAATTCTGCTGTTGGATAACATATGCCTAAATTTATTTAGACTCCATATGACTGCAAGGACTTGCTTCTCTACATATGTATACCTGACCTCAAAACCCTCTAGGCCTTAGCTAAAAAATGCAAGTGGTTTCTCAAGGTTATCACCATCCACTTGGGTAAGCATGGTAGAGATTACCTCTTCATTTCTAAAGGTGTAAAGGTTGAAACTCTTGATGAAGTTAGGACTGATCAAGGTAGGAGCCTAGGTGATAGCCTACTTGATCTCTTCAAAGTTATCCCTCCTTTGCATTGTCCATGTGAACTTCTCATCTTTCTTCAGCATAGAAGTCAATTGCTTGACTACCTTTGCAAAATTTAGAATAAACCTCTGGATTAAATTTATTTTTCCAAAGAAGCTTTGTAGGCCCTTCTTATGTTTAGGTAAGGATAGCTCTAGGATGGAGTGAACTCTCTTTGGATCAATGGTCAAGCCTTCATTGGAAACAATGTGGCCAAGGAGTTTAACCTCATGGAAAATGAACACACATTTCTTCAAGTTGAGAGAGATACCAAACTCTCTACACCTCTCAAAGATTTGTCTGAGGTGTTTCATGTGTTGGCCTGCCTCCTTAGAGAATACTGTCACGTCATCAAGATACACCATCACAATGTTATTTATCAGGCCTTGAAAGGCCATGTCCATGACTCACTAAAAGGTGGCACCAACATTGGATAGTTTGAATGGAATTTTACTATAAGCAAAGTCCCCCATTTGGTAGTGAAGGCTATCTTGTACTGGTCAAAGTCTTGCACCAAAATTTGATTATATCCTGAATACCCATCCAGGAGGGAGAAACGCTCGCT
The DNA here is from genome assembly GCA_037957365.1 of Torreya grandis. Taxonomy (NCBI): domain Eukaryota; kingdom Viridiplantae; phylum Streptophyta; class Pinopsida; order Cupressales; family Taxaceae; genus Torreya; species Torreya grandis. The sequence goes on along the minus strand of JARHVA010003484.1, from coordinate 435,922 downwards.
ACTTGTCACCATTTAAAGGATCTACTCCATACTTGGGAGAGGATAATGGTATTTCAAAGAGACTCTATTGAGGTCTCTAAAATTTACACATAATCTGATCTCCCCATTCTTTTTCTAGAGAAGAACAAAATTGGCCAGCCACGAAGAGTGTTTGATTGGAAATATTATCCTGGACTCAATCAACTTGGTGAGTTCCTTTCACATGAGAGGTTCAATATTTGGGTTGGCAAGCCTTTGCTTTTGCTTAATCAGCTTGGTGCTTTCTTCTAGTTCAATGGTATGTTGGGCCAAACTTGGGTCAAAACCCTTCAAATCGCTATACTCCTAAGTGAAGACATCAACAAACTCTTGGCACAACAAGGTGAGGGCCTGCCTTTTATGGTCTATGCACACTTTCCCAAGTGAAATTAGATTATCTTTGAATATTTCAACCTTCTCATAGTTTTCCTCCTTAGTTTTGATGCTTGCCTTATCACTTTTTAAGTGGTCATCTTCATTAAAGATACTCTCGAGAGTGACCAAGCCTTTGGGAAGTTTATTATTCTTTAGTTGAATAATTGGCTGCCATACTGTTGCTGTAGCTTAGCCTAGTTTCTAGTAGTAAACTCAATTTATTCTTTTATGAAGAGTGTTATTTTTTAGGCACTATCAAACACTTGCTAGTTGGTGATGTTGTCAAGAACAGAGGGTCATATTAGTACCTTCAAGTGGCATGAACTGCAGTCTCAGCCTATTTCCCTAGGGATATCAAATTGGGCACCAAGTACTACTAGCCTATCTACTTTCTTTTTATGCTCTCTAGGAATGGAGGTAGCATTGAAAGCAAGGAAATTATCCACTAAGTCCCATACCCTATGTTTATAGGACTTAAGAAAATAATTCTTTATCAGATTTTGGTTCCTTGATTCACAATTAGCTCACTATCACCAAAAACTTGTAGCTCTTTGATTCCTCTTTTCCTTGCCCACTCCAAACCATGGATGAGGGATTCATACTCTATAAAATTTCTCATGAAATAAAATTGAAACCTAAAATTTGAAAAGTATTTCTCCTTTGAAGGAGAAACTAGCACCACTCCACCACCAACTCCCAACTTACTTCTTGAGCCATCAAGGAATAGCTACCATAAACTTGAGATTTCTTGGCTTGATTTCATTAGATTCAGTATAAAAGTACCCTCTTCATGCATGAAATAAATCCCAAGGCCTACCTCTTCTATGAATTTGTAAGGATCATGCTCAAAGTTGTCACTTCCCCATTCATCTAAGAGTAGGTCAGCAACTCCTTCAAGGGCAGAGGATGGAGATTGATCTACTGGGAATTATTCCTAGTCAATAATGGCATAGATGACATTTGTCACCTTGAGCGAGTATGGTTCTAGATGATCTCTATGGATTGGCTCTAATTCAATCTTAACCTTAGTCCCATACTTGGTTCTAAAAACTAGATAAGACCAATTTGCTGTTAGGTAGCCACCTATTTTGGATGTGAAATACATAGATAAGCAAATAGAAAAGTGAGGAGGGACATCTGCCACTACCACATCATGGGGAACTAAGAGGGTCAAGCAGTCTTATAGCATTAATCTCAAACCTTTCACCACCTCAAGTGTCTTTTTTGGTGTTCCATCTAGCTACATGACTCCCTTAGTCATTTCTTCATATTTTAGCCCCAACTTATCATCTATGCATTTGGGCATCACTGATGTGTTTTCTCCACTGTCAATGATGTAATTGTGCACCAAGAAATATCTTATGACAAGGATAAATAAAAGGGGGAACCTTTTCCTCCTTTTTAACCTAGCTTTATATGTAAGGTTGTCCATTCATCATCAAAACATTATCAATTTTTGCTAGGACAACTTGTTCATTTAGCCCATGTAATTCCTCTTGCAACATGTCCTTTTGTCCAAGTATTGATAATGAATCCCACAAGGAGATGTTCATGTGTATCTTCTTAATTTGGTCTACCATGTTGACTCAGGGGTTGCCTTCTTTCAAATTTTCTTTGGGATTACTTTCAACCTGAGGTGCAGGCTAAGGAGCTGAAGGTGCAACTGGAGGCCTAAAGTTTGGAACCTTTTAGTTTACATGTGATGAAGAAGGTGGTGCTAATGTTTGAGCAGATATTTGAGCTTCTTCCATTGTTATCCTTTTGGACCTTGTGTTGGCTACGACATAGTCACCCTGATCATCTGCACTACCCATGCAATTGATTGCATAAAAATCACCTTCCAAGTGATTCATGAGAGTGGAATTAGGCTGAGTTTGACTGTTGCTCATGTCAGGTTGCACTAAAGCCTCAAAGCTTAGGAATTGGGTAGCTACCTAATTATCTTATGTATTTGTGTAGTGACTCAACATTTCATTTTTATAAATAGCTTGATCTTGACCATATCCCATGGTTGAGCAACTGGGTTGTTCTTGTACCAGATTGTTTTGAGTGGGCACTAGAGCCTTGGACGATGAAGGGGCACCTATATTGTAGCCTTGAAAAGGTATAGACTATGAAAACTAACCTTACCCTTGGGTTTAATTTTTGAAAGGGGTTTTATTTACTTGCCCATACTATTGATATCCTTGATTTGGTCGATTGCCTTGAGCTTGCTGCCTTTTAAGAGCCACTAGTTCATATGTTATGCTTTGTAACATGATTTTGACTTCATGGAGGTCATTGGATGAAGTAGAAGCTAGATTATCTATTCCAAGTAGAAGAGCCAAAGTGGGTGTAGTAGTTTGGATTGGAGGAAATAATTTAGGGAAGAGTGGCATATGAGGCCTAGGAGCTAGTTTTCCAGCCTACTCTAGGCAATTCTTAGCTGCTATAGCTATGTCATAGGTGGCAGGCAGCACATATCCTCCCATTGACTGTATCATAACAGAAATTTTGTTATTCAAAACTTTCAAATAATAGAGGAAAGCATAACTTAGAGTTAACCTTATAAAAATGGGGATTCTATCCCATGTCTTCTAAAATTGAGTGTTGAAATCTTGCATGAACTCGTGTGGAGCTCTTTTCATAGTGGTTAGCTACTCGATAAGTGAGAGGTGGTCACTCTTCTCCCCAAATCGATTTGTTAAAAGGGTTCCCAATTCATTCCAGGAATTAACTAAATTCATGGGTAAAGTCCCATACCAGTCTAGAACCTTGCCCTTGACAGACAATGCCAGCAATCTGATCACAATGTTTTCCTCAGTGACATTATGAATATTATAGAGGTTAGCAATATTTATGATGTGTTTGATAGAAGAAATGGGCCCTTTTCCATTAAAGGGAGGCACACTTTTAAGGACTACTCCTAGAATTGGGTCATAATGTAGGAGATTCAAAGGACTCTAACCATGAAAGGCCATGAAAGGTAAGGCCATGGCTTTGACAGGTTTCAACTAGAGCCTTCTTGCATGGGTGTATTTTATAGCAGGTTTGAGAAAGTGATTTATTGAATAAGGATGAGTTTTTTCAAACCTTAGTCACTTTACTAAGTTCAAGGGCAATTCCATGAATTCAAAAGGGACACCCTCAGTAGTAGAACATGTGGTGATTTTAGGCATAGGAAGTTAGACTAGTCTTTAATCAGAGAGACTAAAGTTCTTACCAGTGGATTCGTTAGATGTTTAAAATGGTTTATTTTGTAGTAGGACCAGCATCAATCCTAGAACTTTGCTGAGTGTGTAAACCTTGTCCCACCAAGCATGCCAAAAACTATTGACGTAGTGGATTGCACCCTTGATAGGAGACTGAGCTCTTGTCTTCCACACATCACAATGGAAACTCCTCTCTTGCCTGTGGGTCTGGAAAAACTAAGGGGAGAGTCTCTAGATAAGGGTTAGCTCCCTTTGATGCATCTAAGTTATTCTAATAAGTTGCTAATACATATACATAATGGGGGGGGTGAAAAGAGAGAAGGTTTACTGAAATAGAACCTAAACTAAGAGGGTGATGCACCAAAAAAGGTTTGATCTACTTAGCTTGAGCATACACTTTTCACCAAGAACAAGCTGATGTACACTTCATTTGATATGAGAAATTCTCCTGCATCAGTGAGCTAGGGGTCCTCTAGAGATACAAGGAGGAAGAAATACCAGAGGTTTTCTAAGACACACTATGGTAGCCTATTCACATGCACTTATACTCTATTGTGGATACTTCTAGCTAACCTGCAAAAGAAGAACTCACAATACACTAGACATGCTAGAATAATTTTGTGAAAGCATAAGTTAAAATTAATTAACACAAAACAAAGCCATAGACATATGCAAAAGTGCAAGCTCAAATGGAGGCAAAAATGTTTCTTTTTGATTCAAGGTAAATTTTGGCAGAGCTCTACCTTACAAGCTAATAGATCCTTTCTCCAAATGAGAAGTTTTTAATATATAGAGGAAGAAAAGGGAATTTCGGCACCCTTATACAAATTGCTCATGTGTGTTCTGAGCATTAGGAAGAGGAAGTTGCTTGATAGATAATGTTGTGTCAGCTCCTTTTTTTATTTTAGGTGTTTAAGATATATTAAACGTCATATGTGAAATTATGGGCCACATTGTTTATCTACAAACAAAACCATTCCTTCAAGGCATTCACATGGTTTGTCTACTCATCAATGCAAAGTGAAGAAAAATGGGTTGCACCATTCATTGTTCACACCCCTTGATGACCACTTGGCAGATAATGTGTCAACCGTTGGAGTAACTCCTTGAGTTGACACCTTCCTTTGCCACTTTTACTATTTTGTCTATTTCTACACTTGGCTCTTTTGCCTCTTCCTAGCTTTGTCTTTTTTGGTTCCTTCATCCTTCAGGGGCTATCTGCTGCTAATTATTTATCTCTTTGGACTCCCTCCTCAATGATTTCTTCCTTCTAGCTTTAAGCCTTTGAATTCTTTCAATTTTGCACCTTTTATTTAAAGATCAATGGCTGTTTCATTACTATAAAGTTGACATTCGCACACCCATCACCATTTGGTCAATTCTTTCAGCCTTTTCTTTGATCCTTTTACAAGTTTTTTGTACCCTTTGCAAGGGCACTTTTCATTCAAGATTTGGGAGACTCCCTTGAACCTTCTGATTGAACTGACTGATTGAACCAATAATTGGTTTAACAGTTCAATGGTTCAATACTATGTTCTACTCATTTATTTGACTGCATGAACCAACTACTTTGAACCAACTGATTGAACCCTTTGATTGAACTGACCAGTTAAACCATGTGATTGAACCATTTGTTTAAACCAATCGATTAAACTGACTGCTTGAACCAATAATGGTTTAACAGTGCAACGGTTCAACAATTCAATATTTCTAAGTTCAAAGTGATTGAACCAAGCACTTCCACCAAGCACTTGAACCAATCACTTGAACCAACTACTTAAACCAATAATGGTTAAATAGTTCAATATTTCAATGATTCAATATTTCCATGTTCAAATCGATTGAACTAAGCACTTAAACCAATCACTTGAACCAACCGCTTGAACCAATCACTTGAACCAATCATTTGAACCAACTACTTGAACCAACAATGGTTCAATAGTTCAATGGTTCAATGGTTTAATATTTCCAAGTTCAAAGTGATTGAACCAAGTGCTTAAACCAAGCGATTGAACCAAGTGATTGAACTAAGTGATTGAACCAAGTGACAGTTCAAAGTTCAAGTTCAAAGTTCATGTTGTTGAACTGGTTCATCCTCTTTCTGAAAGACTTGTGCAAACCAAAAATTTAACTGGTTTAGAATAGTAGGGGAAGAAGGAGACTGATTTTGCCTTGTAGGGCCAAAATGGTCAATAGTAAGTACATGGACACCTTATCTTTAAATCTTCCCAAGAGCTCATGCTTTATGACACATCACTTTTTTACTAGTCCTCATGTCAATAGTTGATACCTATGCACAATCTAACACTTCATTATTATACTCTTAAGAGGGATTAGATGTTAGTGAGGGACATGTGGCACCCTTTTATTAGCCCCTATGATTCTACCTATACTTCATTCTAGCCATCTTGAGGCCTTTAGAGGTCCACTAGCTAAAATGAAAAATTATTCCATGTGTCATGATGTGACACATTAGGCCCTCCAAGGATTTGACATCTTTGTCAAACAAGGGAGATTGACTATTTTGAAAATATGTTGCATATAATTTCCTCATTGTGTTAGGCTCTCTTAAGATCTAACATTTATATTAGGGTTAAGAGACTAACACATTTAACAATAATGAGAGATCATTAGTTATATGTGGGAACTTCTAACCTTTGGGGCATGTGGAATATTTTGATTTGGTTGGGATATCCTAGGCTCTAACATCTCTATTAGGTCTATGAGACTAACCACTCTATCTCTAGTTGACATGGCACTCACTAGTTGGGTTAGGATCTATTATGCGTTGATATCTCTATCAAGTTTGAGAGACCAGTCATTCTTATTTAGCATGGGGTGATTAGATAGAATAATGATGGCATCTAACCCTAGACCACATAACACTTCCTTATTACATTAGGATATCTTAGGATTTGATATCTTTTTCAAGGTTTATAAACTAACATGTTTGACTTAGGCCACATGGAACTTCTTCATTACATCAGGCTCTCTGGGATTTGACATCTTTGTCAGGGTTGGGAGACTAACACATATGACACATGTTAGATGGGGCTTCCTCATTTCATTATAATTATATAATATTATTTTTTACTTTTTTTAGAATTAGTCTTCACCATCTTTGACTTGAGATTTTTTTAAAAAAATAATTTTAAATGTTTTCATTAAAGACCTAGAAAATTGAACAATTTATAAAAAGCCTTTAGAAATTTTGTTCAAAAATTTCCTCATGCAAAACCTCTAACATCTCTTTTGTGAAATATCTCAAAGTCAATAGAGATTTCTACACATGGAAGAGCCTATGGGAAAATTCAAAAAATGACTAAGTGAAAGAGAAACTAAGCATGACCAATTAACTTCTCACTTGACTACCACTTAGGTTATAAAATTCCATGTAGGACTCTAAGATCTAATATTCTAGGAATAAGACTGAGACTCTAATAATATCTAATGAGAGTAATCCTATAACATTAGTGAATTAAACCTTCAAATCAAGAAATACTATCCTAACCATGGAGTATCTATGGGATCTATGATTAATTCTCTTATGGAACTTTGAGGTTTACAAGTTAGATCAATTAGTCATTACAAATACCAAATATTTTGGAAAATTAGGGTGACATGAGAGTTCAAATAATCAGTTTAGGTAGATCCAAACCAAATGAGAGACTAGGTATAAGAACTCTAGTTTTGTGTTTTAGAAAGAGGGGTCCCCCATTTATATGAAAAGGGGGATTGTTGGCCATAATAAAATGTGACTTTAATGGGGAATGTGGTGACAAACACTTCAAACCCAACCTATTAATCCTCCATTCCTATACAAAACATATAATATAAGATTTATATTTATACATATTAGAAAATAAGGCACTAATGTCATGTAATAAAAAGTGATATACAAATATTATATCATATAAAAGACCCCAATGTGTGTAAGAAGTGATTTTTAATTAACATGTCTACTTATAAACTTCACTTAAGCAGCCAAGATTGAAATGGGCATTAGATTTATTCAAAGGAATTGATGGTTTTATGGATTGGAGGGGAATGACATGTGTATTTATTTACTTCAATCCATGTATCCATATATCTTATAGAGATACCTCTTATCCCATTTAAGGCCTTGCTCCATTTCCAACTAGGTGGGAAATCTTGTGATGGAGGTTTTCTGAATAGCCATTTTAAGGAAGACTCATAATTTAAATCCTACATATTTTTATAGTCTTATTTCAAGGATCTTTGTGAAGATATTTAGTATTATTTATCCATTAAGGGTTTGAAACCAATCTAAGGGTGATAGGGTGAAGATGAAACTTTAAATATCTAGTTGATCTTAGATTGGATTAAATGGTCCTAAATTTTGTAAGATGTTACATTAAGGGTAGTTTGATGGCATTTATTGGGATGAAAGTTATTATAAAATCCACTTGTTTATCTTATAATCACTAGCCTTCAAGATATGAAATGTAAAAGACTCACTTATTATCCTTGACTTGTTTGGATTAAAGACTCAACTTTGGTGTTTTGTAACTCAAAAATACCTTTTGGGCATCCATCATCACCTCGAGTGGTTAATAACTTCTCTTCTCTAGGGATACTATTGAATTTTTAGCCTCACAAGGCCAAATTTAAACCAATACCATCAAAAACATGTATAATACCCCCCCACAAGATTATCTATAGTGTCCAAACTTGCTATGATCTCATGAATGTCACCTGAAGGTCTTCTAGCATTGATTAAGAATGTCATAGACTTTGTTTGTGGGTTTCATATGTCATATCTATTTGGAGATATTTCTTTTTATGTATTATCCCTCATTATGGTCTAGGAGTGAGTGAAGATGGTGTCAAAATGCTTTGTATGTCTAATGAGTAGTTTGAACATTGTTTAATCAAGCCATTCTCCTTGGTATATCTGCTCAAGTTTATCTCAAACTTTGGTCAACCCTTCATAGTGCTAAATACAACTCAAATCACTTCATATAAGCTTATTTACATTTGAATACTTTAGAAGGGGGGAGTTTCTTGATAAAAATTTCATTACTATGGTCTTAAAAGAGGTCCCTTTGTTACCATAAGTCACCATTAAGTGTTTCACATCACATAAAGCCCTTTTTAAGACCCATATCCACCTCCCCACTAGCCACATGAGCCCTACATGTGATAAAAGGTACCACTTCAACTTCTCATAGCATACCATCAATTTTAAATATCAATTCTTGTGTTTTCCCTCCCTTTACCCTAAAATGTCGGTTTAAGGTTAAAACATGGAGAAAATAGTAGAAAAACAAGTTATTTTAGGTGATTTTTTGTAGACTTTACAAAATTATATGATCATTCCATAGAGATTGGGGGTTATGTGTTGTAGAGGAGTTAATTTCAGATGTTTGAGAAAATTTATAAGTCAAAAGGATGTAATAATAAGCCAAAACCATTCCTCTCTCTTCACTAGGTTCCTTGGTAGCCTAGGAAGTCTATGTGGGTTTTTACTCATTCCATAAAAGAGGGAGAATGTCAAGCTATGGGAATTTGGGGAGATGAAGGAGATAAATTTAAATTATTATCTATGTATTTTATCTATTCATTCATGGTAATATCTATATGAATAAATTCTAACAACTTAGCCTCTCCAGTGAGCTTATTCATCTATGTAGGGGTGGAAACGTATAATGATTTTGATGAGTATTTGAGTTTTTGTAAGAAAAAATGATCATTTTGTGTTATGGATACCATAATGGACTATATACATCATAATCTACCCATATTTCATATTTTTATGGTGTAGAAGCAAGTAAATCCTATCGTTTCTTACCTTTATAGCCTACATATAGGTTTTCATATGTGCAAGGTATTCCAAGTTTGGTAGTATGAGTGAGTGGTGCTTATATATTGTGTGATAGTTCCTTAGAGTCCACTAGAACCTATATGTCTTTTTCAAACACTAAACTTAGCCACCATCAGATCTACGTCCCCTTTAAAGTCCATTTTCCAAGATGACTGTCATAATTAGGTGTGGTCTCCTTTAAAAAGTGAGGACAAGTGTTTACAGAAGATATTTTAAGGTTGTTTTAAAAGGAATATACACATATATTTAATTAAATCCATTATTTTTTTCAATTCATCATACTCATCATTCCCTTTACACCAAGTCATCCTCACCTTAGCCTATTATTCAATAAGAACCTCTGAGTCAAATTAAATCCACTGTGTAGCCTAAGAGAATGAGGATACCACTATTGGTTTGAGGCTTTGGATATATTGAAGGTCTAAGGAGGAATATGGTCCTATGAATTAGAATAAAATTGAGTTGAATAGAGGTAGATAGGACCCATCAAGATCCATACATTAGACTTCTTCAAAGAGAAGGTAAGACCAATCAGAGACCTGAATAGTCACCTACATCTAGTTGTATGCTTAAGACCATGACAAATTTATGTAGAGGATAATGCATAAATGTTAATATACTAAATTAATCCAAGGGGATAGCGAGACATTATTTATTTCAAATGCCCATACTCATAGTCTTATGAGCTTGAATGCAACTATAAGCTAACTGTAAGTGAAGAAATATTTGGATCAAGAAACCTTGTTTGAAGTTTAAAGAAGAAAATGGTTGATGACATCAAATTGATAGATAATGGTCATGTAGATAAATTTATTATGTCTCACTCTCTCATACAATATAGGCAAGCCAAATAGATAGGGTTGTGACCAGGAAGGGTTAAGTCATGTGACCCTATAAAAGATGATAATATGTAAGAATAGATTTTCCATGTCTTTTTTATAATAACACTAGTGTCCCAATATAATATTGTATCCCTTGAGAGGGGAAAAATAATATAATATCCCTTTAGGCCTATTAGGTCTAAAGATGGGTAAACAAACCTTACTATGAAAGGAAGGGAAATTGAGAAAGAGACTCATCATAAGTGTCTAAAGGAGCATGAATATCTTAAGGTTCTATAAGAGTAATGGCCTATGCCTCACAAGCTATATTGAGCATAACTTAATTTATTCAATAGAGAAGTCATCTATACTCATAACACAATCAAATGGTATAATTATCATCTATAAGTAGAGGATAGATAAGATGTAACTACGTTGAATCTTATGAAGAAATGAATTGTCAAGCGAATAATTGAAGAAATGATTATTAATCACTTGGGACCATAAATTTATAGTGTATGACTGGTCTTTTATACACCAAAGGAGCCTTATTAGATCTCAATAAATCTTAAAAAATGACTTACTTGGTGGATATGCCTAAGCAAATATGTTTAGGCATGTATACAAAGATTGATGGTATATACATATTATAGGTGATTTATAGAATCTTAAGGGTATATAAGAGAAGGTAATGAGATGAGGTGGAGTTTTATGGTGATGAAGATCCCCAATGGGTAAGAAAGAATCTGTCTCCATTTATAGCTCAATCAATGAGTCTAAACATGTCTGTACATGAACTAGTGACTTTTGCTTTCTTGGAGGTTATCTGAGGTTGAATACACACTAATAAAGAGGTAGTATGTTATGATAATAGTCCCTAAATTTATTTGAGAATTATTATATTAAGGAAATCCTAAGGGCTTATTAAGCCATTAGGCCTACGACTAGAATGGATAGCCTATACTAATATCAACTTGTCTATATTTTAGTGCTTAATTGAAGTGGAAATTATATTATAAATAAGTATGAATATAATTAGAAGACATATAAATGGATAATAAACTCAAATAAGGTAGGGAGGTTCTCAATTAGGCCCCTAGGGCTACATGAGCATAATTTCCCATAAACCCTAAGCCTGACTGTGTTATCTCATGTAGGGGCAGAGTTGAAGGAGAGTTTGAATATGAGGGTGTTTTAAACCTTATAAATGTGTTTTATAAGTTAATAACTCCATGAAATATTTAGGAAAGAAGAATATACTCAGACCCACAAATCCCATACAACTTAGATTAAAGTAAATTGTACTTATACGCAACCTTATGTGGGAAAGTGAAGATATATTTAGGGCATGGATATTTGAGGGAAGATTAAAGAGATAGGGAATAAGTGAGAAAGGTTAAATATTGATATTTAATCCCTCAAAGTTACTAGAGGTACCTTATATCTCTAACACTCAGCCTAAGTGTGTTAAGCCTAAAAACATTGACTAGGACTAGAAACCCCACAACACCCTAGGAATATACTCAAACACCCCTAAAAAATTTGACACCATGATGAGGTGTGATATGATGTTTCAATTAATAATAATTATGTTTGAAGTAGATAAAATTATAAATAAGGCCAATTTAGTCCTAATAGACCACCTCAAAATCTATAGTCACATGTAGTCAATTCAAATTGTGCTTTCAACTACTCATATCTTTCTTGGCAAGGATGATCAAGTAAAATGATTATAAAATAATTTTGGTACCCTTATAGACTAAAGATCCATGATATAGGGAGTTAACATGAGGGTCTCACCTTTATGAAATAAAGCTAATAATATAGGTATGTCTAGACTACTTGTAGAAGACTACAAGTAATTTTCACTATGTTCATATCTTAGTGCCTCTTTTGCCTAGGAACTTGATATAGTTAAATAATTTTAAGTGGTCAATTTAGTTAAAATCCATAACAATAAATTATATTTTGGTGGTCCATACTTTATGAACCATCATTAAGATGGTGGACCTCCAAAACCCTCCCAAAACCTTACTACAAACCAATTTTGAGAGAACTAAATATTTTGAAAACTATCACCCTCTAATGGTATTATTAAAACCTTATACATAATGAAAACTTAGAAGATAACTTGGTCATGGGTTTTGGTTATATGAAATATGTATATAATGGTCAAAAAACTATACTTTGCCAAGAAAATGAGATAAAAGGGGTGTAGAGCTATTTTATAAGCTTATAATAATTATAGGAGGAGGTTTGACACTTGTTACACCTTTTGAAGTCATAATATGACCAATAATCCTTCTAAAAAGGCCTGTAAAACTATTTTCTAAATAGCCAGTCTACAGACATGAGAGAGAAAGTAGTCTAGTTACCTAAGTGAAGTAGGGTTATAGGTGTGAAATTTTTTTAAGGGTTGAATCATGGTATAAGACACTTTTTAATTCTTGTAACATGTTATTTCATAAGATATTGAGGTTTTATAAAGGCTTTCATGGCAGCCAAATACATATAGTCATATGACTAGGCCTACTTGGTTAATAACATTAGTTGAAAATTGGTGTAGAGATGCTGATCCATGGAGTTAATACATGGTTATTTCACATGAAACTAATGCTTAAGGGTCAATATATGTAATCCTCATATCCATTATGGAGGTGGATTAAATTTCAAGGCTAATCAATATGCATGAAAGGGCTAATGGGATGCTCAACATCTTTTAGAGGCCTAATTACACCTCATTGGACTTTGTAATTGTCATTAGAGAAGTAATGGACCATTTTAGGCATATTAAAACCTTATATGAAAGTAACTAAAGATAATTCAGCCTCCATTATCCCATCTTAATGCCTAACATCCATTGAAAACCCCAATCAAGAAGATCTACGCATGGAGAAAGTTGAAAGAAGGACCATTTTAATTGATGTTACTATAGTTTGAGTTTATTATAATCATTAATGACCTCTCATATATAAATAAAAGCCACATTTACTTCTCTTTATCTCCTCACTTTCTATATATTTAGGCCTTATGGCCTTGTTTTTCATCCCTCTCTTTGGCATGAGGAAAATCTACCTAATTTGTACTCTATATAGCTCTTAGACTATTAATAAATTGTTTTAAATTTAGTATGATCAGATTTTAGTGTGTAAATGTTTTTTTGATATGCATAAGTGGTGTAGTTTCTCTTCTCTAGGTCTAATGCCTTCACCTAGATGCTAACAAGTGTTCTATGTAGGTTATGTAGTGTGTTAGAATGTTGATGGTTGAGTTTAAGAGTGGAGATATGATTGTAAGATCCTAAAACCATATATTTATCTTTCTTCCCTCATGATTTATCCATCCAAAATCAACCTCTACATGAAACATTATTTCTTAGAAACCAATGGATATAGTGGTCCAATCCTATGTATTATCCATTAGTGTTGTTTGAGTTCAACTTGAGTGGATGAACTATTATGCTGGTGCATCACCACCCCTTAGAGTATATTTCTTTTATGAAATATCTTTACCCTTTTCATCCTAATAAAATTAGGTCTTAAAAGGAATATTCAAGTTGATAAATTATGGGAGTTATTATCATAAACTATAGGTATGGCCTAGACAATAGGTAACCCATGACCTATAGGTCAATCCCATGTTAGTTAAAGTTTGAGGTGGATTTGAATAGTCTACTTCAAAAGAGTGAAACTTGGGTAGCTAATAATTATAGCATGCTCGATGGGACCAAATTAAAACATTTGAGCCTTCATAGCAACATATCGGTCCTGACAAGTAGCTTCAAGCACCACATTAATAGATTTATAGGCAAAAATTGATAATAGGGGTCATCATCTCAAGGGTAATAAAGGTTATTGTTCATATTTTCATTAATTTTCATGTGCTTGATGATGAATTATGGATTCATATGGTGTATAATTTTGTCAAAAATTCCCTTATGAATAGCCCTATGATAATTTCCAACTCCATCATGTTCCCTGCCAAACCTATTCTAAGCCCTATCATATTTACATTCACCCTTATCATCCCTATGATGAGTCTCCTCATTACCAAGACTACCAACCCCATTATGAGCCTCATTTACCTCCTTGGAAGTCTGATTATAAATCTAATTAGTCATGGCAACAAAATGATGTTTTTGATTAGCCCACTCATGCCCCAAACCAATCCATATCAAGACTTAAACATACCTTATTAGAATATGAAAATGCATGGTGAACATTGACACATTTAAGGGATACAGACAAGAAATCCCTAAACATGTGATTGGAATCATTAAAGATTCATTGAATTAGGCAAAAGGAGAATGGTCATTTTTCATGAGAGAGGGTCATTCAAGGGGAAATAATGACTTGTTGAATATAGAGGGTCTAATTTCAAATATTGAAGAGAAATTGGTAGTATATGAGGAGTAACAGGTTCACCAACATCAACATTATGTCCCCTCCTCCATTATATGATAGTATTATATTGAGATACCCATAACCCCTCAATATATTCAATTAGTTGTGTCTAAAAACCTCCCAAATTCTTTCCAACTTTTCACACTTATAAATCTAAGAGAGAACTTAAAAGGTAGGATAAGTATGCATTAAAGTAACTAGTCATCATGAAAAAATCCCTTGATCAGTCAAGTCTAGATTTTTAAGCCTATCTTTCTAAAAGAATCAAGGTTTTAGATAAATAGTTATATCAATTAGTGGTAGCTATAAAATCTTAGCTGAATACACCTCCATTCATACCCCAAGTAGTATTGCACATAATGCAAGGGACTCCTAAACACAAGTTTCCAACTTAGAAACAAGTGTTGCAGTCAAGGGAGAGAGAAGAGTAGTCAAGCAAGCCTAAGATCATTCAATCCCCAACCCTACCTAATTAAAATCCTAAGAAATTTCCCTCATGTAAATCCATTAAAAGAAATGTGTAGAAGAAGGAAGATCTGATTTTTGTAGGGAATAGGTCACTAAATGAAGAAAACTAGGCATACATGTCATTTCTTTTAAAGTCACTCCAAGAATATCCCATGCCACTCCTTGATAGATAACCTATTATTTAAGAGGCAAGTAAATAAAATTAGATTTAAGTATAAGTTGATGATAGTTAATTTAGTGATATTGAGGAAGATAGTATCATTGGGATGCCCTTTGGCAATGAGGGACACCATTCAACCTTCAAAGATGCAGAAGAGGATGAGCTTCAAAGTGTGATTAACCACAAGAAGAAGCCACATCAGCTACATAAGAATAATATGGTTCCCAAGAGTTACTTCATGACATAGAAGCCATTCTTTTCCATCACATTCCTAAAGAGTGGGAAAATTAAGCATCTAATCAATCTATAGTAGTTGTAAGGCAATGTGATAACTTCTAAGGGTCTTTAAACATTCAAGAGAAGGTATGTGTTCAAAAGGCTTATGATTTCATTAAAGACTAAATATTCCTTCTTTCATGTCAGGATAATATTGTTGATATGCATGAGACCCCAATGGTTGATGAGATCTTGAAGTGTGATCATGATTACATAGAGCGTTAAGTCGATAATGATGACCTTTGGTAGTAGTTCATAATCATTTATAATGAATATCAGAACTTTCAAGGACTCACACATCATGTAGGGCATGTTGAGGATGCATTAACTATTTACCCATCAAGATTTATCCATAAGAAGAGTATACCCAAAATGATAGAAGGAATGATGAGGTGTTTAATGTAGTAATACATAAAAATGAAGACATAGACCAAGACATGGTAAATTAGGAGCAACCCATGACTAAAGAAGAGGTGAGACTAATTATGCAAGATAGATGGATATGAGAAGAGTATGATTAGGTGCTTGACTCACATAGTTAACCCATGCACCTAGGGATGGAGCTAGAAGGTCCATTCACTCTCCTAGGATGCCATATAAATGATAATGCTTCTAGGTACAATTGGGGGTCCCAATCAACACATAATTATTTTATTTCATGGATACAACATGATCAAAAGTTTCCCTTTTAATCCTAGAGGAGAAATGAGATGTGTTATAATTAGTAATTTCTAGTAGTTTTATATCTTTTCTAAATAAGAGTGTCATACAAAAGTGTGAGTGGTATATTATCTTAGTTGTTTTGGTGTCTTTATTATTTGCTTCTTAGATGTTAGGTGTGTTTATTAGGTTTAGGTATTGTTCATTTGTTGTCCCTACTATGTTTTATGAGTTTTTAATAGTCCAACGGGTGTCATTAATTGGTAAATTTGTTTATTAGTCCAATAAAGGGTCCTTCAAGTCATGATGTTATGTTTGAGTCATTATGGTGATGAAAGTGGTTGGGTTCTATTGATTAGTAGGCTGGTCACCCCTCATTGTCACCAAAAAAGTTAAAATTTTGGACTCTCAAGGAAAAATGTCAACCCTTACCATAAAAGGGTTTTATAATACTCCCCTAAGCTTATATATAGTGTCCAATATTTCTATGATCTCATGAGGGTATCTAGGAGATCTTCTAGCATTGATTAAGAATGTCATTGAGTCTATTTGTGGGTTTCATATGTCACAACTATTTAAAAATATTTTTTTGATGTATTAACCCTTATGATGGTATTATAGTGAGTGAAGAGGGTTTAAAAATGCCTTGGATGTATAATTAATAGTTTGAACATCATTTGATAAGGTCATTCTCCCAGTATATATTTTCAAGTTTGTCTCAAACTTTGGTTAACACTTCATAGTGCTAAATACCCCTCAAATCACTTCATATAAGCTTATTTTAATTTGAAGCATTTAAAAGGGAGAGTTTTTTTTTGATAAAAATTACATTACTAAGGTCTTGAAATAGGTACCCTTGTTACCATAAGTCACCATTAATCATTTCACCCCATATAAAGCCCTTTTTAAGACCCATCCCACATCCCCACTAGCCACATAGGCCCTACACATGATAAAAGGTAAATTTTAAACTTCCTCTATCATAAAATCAATTTTAAATATCATTTTTCTTAATTTTTCCCTCCCTCTACCCTAAAATGTTGATCTAAGGTAAAAACATGGAGAAAAAAGTGGAAAATAGAGTTTCTAGGTGTTTTTTTGTAAATTGTAAAAAACTCTACAATCAGTCTATATAGATGGGGAGTAAGGTATTATAGAGGAGTTAATTAAAGATGTCTTGGAGAATTTATAGGTCAAAAATATGTAGTAATAAGCCAAAACCATTCCTCTCTCTTCATTGAGTTCTTTGGTAGCCTAGGTAGTCTATTCATGTTTCACTCATTCCATACAGGAGAAAGAATGAGAGGAGCTAGGACTTTAGGGAGATGAAGGATGTCCCTTGAAATTTATATCTATGAATTGTATCTAATAGTTAATGGTATTATCTATATGAACAAATTATAACAACTTGGCTACTCAAGTGAGTTTATTCATCTGTGTAGGGGTGAAAAAGTGCAATGGTTTTGATGAGTATTTGAGGTTTTTCTAGGAACAAATGATTTTTTTGTGTTATGTATATCTTCATGGCACATATAAATCATCCTCTAGCCATATTTCATATGTGTGATGGTTTGGAAGAAAGTAAATCCTCTATTTTCTTACCTTTATAGACTACAAATAGGTTTTCATATCTATAGGGTATTCCAAGTTTGGTAGTTTGAGTGAGTGGTGCTTATATATTGTGTGATAGTTCCTTGGAGTCCAAATGAAGATCTATGTCCTTATCAAACAATCAACTTAGCCACTATCAGATCTAGGTCCCTTTCAAAGTACACTATTCTAAGATGATTATCATAATTAGGTGTGGTCTCCTTTGTAAAGAAAGGACAAGTATCTATAAAAGATATTTTAAGGTTGTTTTAAAAGGCATATACAAACCTATTTCATTCACTCCATTCTATGTTTCACTTCATCATAGTCATCATACCCTTTATACCAAGTCATCCTCACCTTATCATATTATAAATTATGAACCTCTTAGTCACATTAAATCCATTGTGCAAGCTAAGAGAATTAGGATACAACTATTGGTATAAGGTTTTAGAGATATTTAAGGTCTGAGGAGCCATATGGTATTGTAAAATAGAATGGAAATAAATTGAATAGGGGCAAACAAGGCCCATCAAAAACCATACACTAGACTTACTCAAAGAGAAAATAAGTCTAGTCAAAGACCTAAGTAGTCACCTAAAGCTAGTTGTATGCTTGAGACCATGAAAAAGTTATGTATAGGATAGTGCAAAGGTGTTAAAACATTGAATTCATCCAAGGGGATAATGAGACATAGTTTGTTTCAAATGCCTACACTCACAATCTTATAAACTTGAATGCAACCTATAGGCTGACTATAAGTGAATAAAGATTTGGATCAAGAAACCTTGTTTGGAGGTTGAATAAGAAGATGGTTGATTATATAAAAGTGATAGATAATGGTCATGTAGATAGAGGTATGATGTCTCACTTTCTCATACAGTCTAGGCAAGCCAAAAGGACATGGTTGTGATCAGGAAGGGTTAAGTCATGTGACCCTAAAAAAGGTTATAATATGTAATAATAAAGCTTCCATGTCATTTTTATAATAACCCCAATGTCCCCATATAATATTTTATCCCTTTACATGGGCAAAATAATCTAATAGCCCTTTAGGCCTATTAGGTCTAAAGACAGGCAAACCAACCTACTTATGAAAGGAAAGGAAATTGAGTAAGAGACTCATAAATAAGTGTTTGAAGGATTATGAATATCTTAAGGGTATAAATGAGTAATTGCATATGCCTCACAAGCTATATTGATAATAAATTCAATACTTCATGAGGGAAGTCATCTATACTCACAACATAGTCAAAAGGCATAATTATCACCTACAAATAGAGGATAGATAAGGTGTAGCTGTGTTGAATCTTATGAAGAAATGAAATTTCAAGATAAAAAATAAATACATGATTCTTAATCTCTTGGTGCCATCATTTTTTAGTATATGACTAGTCCTTGAGACATCGAAGGAGCCTTAGCAGATCTCAAGCAAGCTTAAACAATGACCTAATTGGTAGATAGGCCTAAGTAGATAGGTTCAAGATTATGTACAAGGATTAATGATATATACATATGATAGGTGATTAATATAATCTTAAGGGTATATAAGAGAAATTAAGGAGATGAGGTGAATTTTTATGGTGATGAATATCCCCAATGGGTAAGAAGGAGGATGTCTCCACTTACATCTCAATCAATAGGTCTAAATAGGTTTGTTCTTGAACCAATGAATATTTATTACTTGAAGGTTATATAAGGTTGAATTAAACTAAATAATAGGTAATACATTATGAAAAAAATGCTTAAAGTAATTGGAGACTTAGTATAGTAAGGAGAGCTTAAGGGTTTATTAGGCCATTAAGCCTAAGATTAGTATGGATAAACCTATACTAAAATCAACTTATTTGTATTTTCATGCTTAATTGAAGTGGAAAATATCTTGGAAACAAATATGAATATAATTACATGACATAGAAAGGGATAAAATCCTCAAATAAGGTAGGGAGGTTCTTAATTAGGCCCCTAGCGCTACATGAGCATAATTTCCCAAAAACCATAAGCCTAACTATGTTATTATTACAAGGAAAAAGTTGAAGGAGAGTTTGAATTTGAGGGTGTTTTTAACCTTATAAATGTGTTTTATAATTTCCTAACTCCATAAAATCTTTAGGAAAGGATAATATACTCTAACCTTGAAATCCCATATAACTTAGTTTATAGTAAATTGTGCCTACAAAAAGCCTTATGTGGGAAAGTGAAGACAGAGTTGGGGAATATATATTTAAAGGAAGATTCAGGAGATAGGGAATAAGTGAGAAAGGCTAAATAATGAGATTAAATTCATAAAAGTCACTATAGGTTCCTTATAAAGTTAATACTCAGCCTAAGCCTATTAAGCCTAAAAACATTGACTAGGTCTAAAGACCCACAACACCCTAGGAATATACTTAGACACCCCTAAGAATATTTGACACCATAATCAGGTGTGATGTGATGTTTTAGGTCATAATAAATATGTATCAATTAGATAAAATTATAAATAAGGCCAATTTAGTCCTAATAGACCACCTTGAATTCCACGGTCACATGCACTCAATTCAAACTATCCTTTGAAATGCTCATATATTTTTGGGTAAGGAGGCTCAAGGAAAATGATCTTAGGGGAAGTTGGGAACCCATATGGAATAAATATCCATGATAGAGGGAGTTGGTATGAGGTATCACCTTTATGAATGAAG
This sequence comes from Torreya grandis, assembly GCA_037957365.1. Lineage (NCBI taxonomy): Eukaryota > Viridiplantae > Streptophyta > Pinopsida > Cupressales > Taxaceae > Torreya > Torreya grandis. Next base: position 415,434 of record JARHVA010003484.1, on the reverse strand, counting down.
GATAATAATATAGGTTTGTCCAGACTGCTTGCAAAAGACTACAATCACTTTTCACTACATTCATATCTTGGCACATCTTTTGCATGGGAACTCGATCTAGTAAAATAATATGAAGGGGTCAATGTAATTAAAATCCATAATAATAATTTTTATTTTGGATTTCCATACTTTATGAACCATATTTAAGATGGTGGACCTCCAAAAACCTCACTAAACCCTACTATAGACCAGTTTTGAGAGAACTAAATGTTTTAGCAACCTAACACCCTATAATGGTTTGATAAACACTTGAACCATAAGGAAAACTTAGAAGAGAAAATTTTCATGGGTTTTGGTTATACAAAATATATAAAAAATGGCTAAAAAACTATACTTTTTCCAAGAAAATGAGTAGAAAGAAGGGTGTAAATCTATTAGAGAATCTTTCAATCATTGGAGGAGGAAGTTTGCAACTCTCCTCCAAATAGCTAGTCTACAAATATGAGAGAGAAAGTAGTATGGTTACCTATGTGAAGAAAGGTTTTAAGTGTGAAATGTTTTAAAGGGTTCAAACATGGTATAAGACACTTTTTTAAGATTGTAATATGCTAGTTCATAGGATCTTGAGGTTTGATATAGGCACTAATGTTAACCAAATACATACAGTCAGATGACTACGCCTAATTGGCCTACTTGGTCAACAATAGAAGTTGAAAATTGGCATAAAGATGTGGATAAAAGGATTTAATACAAGGTTATTTCACATTAAATTAATGCTTAAGGGATAATATATGAACTCCTCATATCCATTATGGATGCGGAGGTAGTTTCAAGGCTAATCAATATGTATTAAAGGGATAGTGGGTTGTTTAACATCTCTTGGAGGCATGATTGCACCTCATTAGAATTTTTAACTATCATTGGAGGAGTAATGGACCATAGATGAAAGTAAATAAAGTTGACTTAGGATTCATTATCCCATCTTAATGCCTAATAGCCATTGAAGACCCTAATCAGAAGAGTTACACATGGATAAAGTTGAAAGAAGGATTGTTGTAATTGATGTAAATGTAGGTTGAGTTGATTATGGTCATTTATGACCTCTAATATATAATACCAAAATATATTTCCCTCTCTTTATCTCCTCATTTTCTATATATTTAAGCCTTTTAGACTTGTTTTTCACCCCTCTCTTGGGCATGAGGAAAATCTATCTAATTTATACTCTCTGGACCTCTTTGACTATTAATGAATTGTCTTAGCTTCTATATGATGAGATTATAGTGTGTGTATGATTGGTTTTTATGCATAATGGGTGTAATTTACCCTCTGTAGGTCCAATGCCTTCACCTAAATTATAACAAGTGTTCTATGTAGGTTATGTAGTGTGTTAGAATGTTGATGGTTGAGTTTAAGAGTTGAGATATGACTATAAGAGCCTAGAAAAAGACCTTTCTCTCACTGTCCTCATGATTTATCTATCCAAAATCAACCTCTAAATGAAACATTATTACCTAGAAACCATTATAGATAGTGGTTCAATCTTATGCATTGTTTATTAGTGTTGTCTGAGTTCAACTTGAGTTGAACTAATATGTTGGTGTATCACCACCCCTTAGATTAGAATTTCTTTATGCAATATCTTTACCCTTTTCATCCTAGTATAATTAGGTCTTAAGAGAAATGTTCAAGTTTATAAATTAGGGGATCTATCCCCATAGCTAAAGGTTTAGCTTAGATAATAGGTAACACATAACCTATAGGTCAATCCCATTTTAGTCCAAGTTTTAGGTGGATTTGAATAGTCTACTTCAAGAGGGTGAAACTTGGGAGCTAATAGATCCCTCATAATAGGGATCACTTTCTTAATTTTCAACATTATTAGATCTAGGGTAGATGAATGTTAAAAAGACAACTAAATAAATGAAATAAAAGAATATATAAATAAGACACACAATAGGAAAATCAAACACCCATTTAAAGAAAACTAACCCACTATATACATTACTATCCTTTGCTAAAGTTATTCTGAAACTATGTTGGACATGGTAGCAGAGAAGTAGTGTTTCAAGAACTATCCATTTATTGGCACTTGTAGGTCATTTCCATCTAGGTCCTTGAGGTGAAAGGTATTTTGGCTCAGGATCTTAGCTATTTGATATGGGCCAATCTAGAGAGGATAAAAATTTGTGTGTTGGCCTTTATTTTCATGGGATTTATCCCACATTAATACCAAATCAAAGATCTTAAAGGTCTTAATCTTATCCCTTTTATCAAACCATCATTTGATAGTACCTTAATGTTTGTTGAAGCTTAATAAGGCTTCATCCAAATCTTATTCTAATTGAATGATATGTAGGAGCCTAGAATTTAATTTATCATTTGGTTTCATGTATTACTACATGAACTTATAAGTTGGTAAGTTGGTATGGTCAACCCATAAGGTGAACTTTAGTAATTAGTTCCATTCTCAGGGTTTCTCTCCTAAAAAATTCTTGATGGCATCTATTAAATTATTATTGGTGGAATTTGCCAAATTTTTAATTATATATAGTGATTAGATGAAAAACATAGAATAATACCATTGTCATAGGCCCATTCTATAAATATATAGATTAGAATGTAGAGCCATTATCACCTACCAGAGATATTGGGAACCCAAATCTAGTGGTTATAGTTTTCTCCATGAACTTTATGACTTCAACAATGGTGTTTATCTTCATTATGACTACCTTGGAACACCTTGTGTAATGATCTGTGGCTATGAGAGCAAAATTGTGTCCATATAATGAGTTGGGGTTGATGACCCTAATGAAATATAACCCCCATTTTTTTAATGGTGTTGAAATACTATTACTTTAAATGGTGTTGACTTTACCATAGGCTTAAGTGGCATTACCATGTGGGTTTCCCTCTTGGTAAAGGTTTGGAATTGATGGAAAATGTAGGCATGGGCATGAATTTATTTAACCAAAGTAGGCTAGTAGTAGCCCATCAAAATAACCTTATGTATTATAGAGTTTGTTTTTGAGTGATCAAATCCTAGTCTTTCATGAAAAATATCCATCAATTACTTGGCCTTTTCTGGTGACAAGTATCTGAGGTAGAATCCTTCATGATTATTTATGAACACAATTCTATTATTCAACATATACTATTCAAAATTAAATTAGAGAGTTTTCTTCTATGTATGGTTGATTCTAAGAGGTGTATTTATATAGAGTAGGAAATACATGATCAGGTCATATTAGTATGTATTCTTAGGTCTATCTTAGATATCAACTAGGTAAGGCTCTATATTTTAATAAATTTGGCTAGTTTTATCTCCAAGTCATACTCTTGTATATTCATCATCCATCAGCCTCCACATTTTCCTAATTAATATTTCCCCAAAATTTGATTTATGGATATGTTTTGGATGTACATTCACCTTATTCATAATAATATAGTGCCTAAATTTATTCATATCTTTGACCACGACATAGGAATATTTTTCTAGAGTATAGTATCTTAGTTATGCATCTTTGAGATTGGTATTGATGAAAGCAATGGGATGTTCCTTTCCATCCAATATTTATGTGAGGTAGTAAACAGTGTTGTGCTTGGAAGCAAAGGGGTACATGTATAACTCTTTCATCTAGTCCAAGCTAATAAGCACTGGGGATTTCATAATGGCATCTTTGATTTCCTAAAAATATTTCATTAATTCTACATGCCATTCCACATTTGCTTCCTATTTACAGATAACATTTAAGGTTTCTAAAATTTTGGTAAATCTAGATATGAAATTATAATCAAAGTTAATTATCCCAAATAAGGATTTCAATTCATTCTTGTTATTGGGTAAAGGTAATTTATAAACCACATCAACTCTTTCTAGATCGATATAAATACTTTCTTATGTGATGATATGATCAAAAAGCTTAAGTTTGGTGACACTGAACCCACTCTTATTTGGATCTAATGAAGTTTCATGCCTTCTACACCTTTTGAAAAAAAAATTCAAGTGGTGTTTGTAATTTGAATTATATTTTGAAAACATGTCAATTCATCCATATAAATTATATATACTTACCAATTAGTCCCTCAAAATCAAAATCCATTACTCTTTGAAAGGTTACCCCAACATTGATCAACCCAAAAGTAATTTTCTTGTAGGCAAATGTGCCCCATTTTGTGGTGAATGTGGTTTTGACCTAGTCTTTTAAATTAACAAGGACATGATTATATCTCAAAAAGCCATCTAGAAAGGACATCATCTAGGATCCACTCACCATTTGGATTACTTCGTTAAGGGAATGTAATGGGTAATTATCTTTGTCTTAAACTCAGTTAAAATTCTATAATTCTACATAGGAAAACTTATCCATTTTTATTTTACACAGGCATCGATTTGACCACCTAGGTATAATGGTAAACTAGTAAAATAATCCCAACAACAACTTATGGACCTCTTTGTGTATTAAGGGTTCCATGATTGGGTTTACTAGTCTCTACCTATATCTAAATAGTTTTTGAGTTACTTTAAGGGGAATAGTATTATTAATCACTCTTAGGTTGAAGACCTTGAGGTATCCATATGCCTATCTAATTACATATTTGTACCTCAATAGTATTTATCACAATTGATCTTGTTTGGAGTCTATCTAGTTAAGATCCATGTTGATAGTTTAAGGGTTTTCTATAGGGAAGAGGTTGATGAGATAACATTTTTAGTTATCAAACTTGTGCTTCATTTTTTTGAATATGGGGTCTAAAATTTCAAACACTCTTTCCAATGAAACCATTCCCTTTGGGATCTAATTCCCATGAATATTAAGGATCTTGTCCTTATCTAGTGTAATACCAATATTGTCTCTATTTATCTTGTCAATGATATGGGTTTAAAATACCCCCATGCTATTAACAAAATAGATGATCTACTAGTCATACTCAAATACTTGAAATTTTATCACATTGTTAGGGATAAAAGGGCAAAGGGCAAGTTTCATAGAGAATCCTTAGAACTTGGTGTATTTTAGGGGGTTAAATTTGTTGTGGTAGATGTTACTAAGTCAAAAAATTGGTTTGATTCCCTAAGGATAGGGATGATGTTGAATGTGCTAAATTTTTTGATTAAGTCCCAAGCCTTATGCTTATACCTTGTAAAAATGTGATAATTTGCATTGACATTTACTATTGATCTATTTTACTACCATCTCAGAATCACTATATAATCTTAGATCATTTTATTTATGTTTCAACATAAATTTCAATCTTAAGATTAATGCTTCATACTTTAATAGATTGTTTTTGTAGGGGAACTGTAGCCTATATGATGCTAGGTGTTTCTTTGCTCAAGGATATATTAGTATAATATTGGCCTAACTACCTTATTTTTAATGGACCTAATCTACATAGAGAGACCATAGGCCTAGTGAGTTTAATTGATTATCAAAAGTATCTTTGGTTGGTTTTTTACTTAATATATAGATTCCTAAGTTTAATGATGTTAATTTTACTTTCTCATTGATGGCAAGATACTCAGTTACCATGTGTTTCATGTGGGGATCTCTATATACCTTAATTTGATTGGATAAACCTCTCTATGTTAGTCACATATGAGATAAATTTGTGTCCATATACCCATTTATGGATTTAGACTAATCTCTTTTGAGGAGCATGACATAGATCTTAAGAATTTATACCACCTAGATGTTTATGAAGTGTTGAATCCTACGCTTAGATTCTAGATGTATGTGGACATTTATAATCTCACCTACCACTTTGACCTTGAACTTGTATATTTGAACCACTAGCTTATATGAATTGATAAGGATTAACCCTAACTCATTGTAGATGCCTATTAGCATTACATTGAGCGAGGCTCCTAAATCCACTAGGCAATTATGTAGGTTTTTTATAAAAAAATATGGTGGTAAAGAGGAAGGAAGCCAATTCCATCTTATTCTTGTGAATGAGCACATTGGTATGGGTTGATTTCAATTTTTCATGGGTTGGTTGAGTCAAATTCTAAGTCAGTGAATTTAGTTAAAAACCACATTGATCTATGATCTAACCAAGTTCATGGAGTGTGATGTTGGATTTGATATTTTTCATATCCTATACTATATTATAACCTTGTTTGTTTTGAACCTATGGGGCTTCCATAATAGATTTAGGTTATTGAGGTTTTGGAGGTGGTGGGTTATTCCTAGAATATTGGTTAGGTGGGGTTGCACCATTATTTGGGGGAGTCACTGTAGTGAAGGGTTATTATGGTTGTTGGTTCATAAGGGCATAGTTATTCCTTTGCAATTGTTGAAATTTATACACCTCACTAATACCCTCTTATAGTTCATTTTATTCTTCGACAAAGAATTAAATGGTTTTAAACACCATGGTAGTGCTAAGGGATTTACCCACATTAGATGATTCTAGGTGATTGGGGACCAATTCATATTGTTACATTTCCTTCTAGAAGATCTCAAAGGCATAATAGACCTTTATACAATCAAATTCTCCATGGGAAAATTTGATATGTGCTTAACACTAGTTAGGTATGGTTATTTGAAATATATTAACTTATGGTAACCTATTGGGTGAGGGTTTTAGAAAATTGTAGGGATGGTTGTATTTATTATTTGGTCTTTGATATGTGAATTTATTGGTAAAACTCTCTATATTAGAGTTTCTCATCTGAATTTTTAATCAAGGAAGTCATTACTAAGTTTTTGTATCATTCAATAAATGGCATCCAACTTGTTATTTATGGACTCTTGGGGTATGGTTTGGGTATTATTAGCTACTATGAACATCACTTGATGTTGTAACTAAGGAGTCATCTCATGGTTCCCTAGATTAATAAAATTAAAGTGTTGGTTTGTTACAACATAACTTAATGGGAGTTGTTTTATTATGGGAAGTGGTTGAAGCATAGGGATATTATAATTAGCATTAGGTAAGAGGTGCAATGTAGGCATATATGGAAACACATTAGGAGTGGGGACCATCATCTAACCTTGTAGATTAGACTGTCTATCTACCTTGATGGCCCATGTATAAACTAGGGGTAAGTATACTATTGTTGGGTATCATCTTAAGAACATATCCATCTAAGGTTTCAAGTAATTTTCATACATTTCAAGTGATAATTGGTGGTTAGGTTAGTAGATCATGGTAACATAACTATAAATATTCTAAAATATAGCATTGAAATTCTTAATGGCTCATTGGGTTCTCATTTAATATAGGAAAATTGATGGTAAAGGACATTGGGGTCAATCACTTAGCAAGAAAATTAGTACTAAAATGGTCCTAACTAGGTATCGATTCCTTGAATAGGTTGAGGATATAGTCATATAATGAATCCATCAAATTCAAGGGGAAAAGCCTACACACTACATCTTCCTATACCACAATCAAAAGCCTTATGGTGTCTTGTAAGAGGTCACATGATCTTTAATAGTCCATCATACACCAGGAGGGAAATGTGGAAGATATCTCTCAAGGTTTTTGGGTAAGTCATGGACAACTCCCATGATGTTAATGGCTAAGATAATTAACTAGGCCATCCTAGGTGGTATATTTGGGAGAGACTAAGAAGATGAGCTAGTGGGAAATATAGTAAGTTTGGGTATATTAGACTTGGGTTTATTATGGAATTATAAAGTTGAAACCACCATATAACCATGATGGGACCTAGATCTAGTGATGGGTAAATTTGACTCTAAGTTTTTTCATAAACAAGTAATAGTTAGTACGTTACCATCAAAAAATATAATCTCAAATAAGTCAACACAATATATAAATTATTAATGTCTTACTTTTTATCAATTGTTTTTGTGTATATTTGATGTAAAAAATAATGGAGAAAGCATAAAGGAGAGGGTGTCAAGTTTAAAACCAATACTAATTACAAAATAATATGGAGGTTTAGATCCTCCTTCTAGCACTAGATATTGTTCACTCCAAGATCCTTCTCTAAAATAATCATATGATTGGGATTTTTTAGAAATAATGTTGGATAATTATCAATGATGTCATGGTGATGTCATAAAGGTGTCCTAGTGAGTGGATGAAGTTATTTAATAGCCTAAGTGACAATGATAAAGTGTGCAATGTGATTTTTCTAATGTGCTTAATGTTGGCTTGGTTGATCTTCAGTTTTAGCATAGTTAAAGATGTTCAAGGATGAATATAAATTATTAAACATGTGTAAGGGGTACTATAAATGGTCAAGGATGATTGGAGAGATTTTGACATAAGTGGAATTCATTTGGTATTTCATTATTTTCATCTAGATAGTTTGGGTCTAGTGATAGAAAATCTGATTAAGCGGTTTGTTGATGTCACCATAACCATGTATGGATGAGTAAGGGGGAGTTGGTCATATGGTTGTGATAAAATTAGTCCCTAGTTAATATTAAATAAGTATTATGTAATTAAAATAAGTGAAGTCAAATATATTTGAGTATAAATTTGGGTTCTTAGGTAGTTTGGAATTGTTTTCCCATACTTAGCCAAGTTTGCATGAGGCAAGAAAGCGCTGAGTGAGTAGTTTGTTGATGGAATATCTCACATTTGTGGATGTTTCAAAATAATATGATCATATTGTTTTTTTAGTTTAGTTTTTAATTTATTTGTGATAAATTTTAGGTCAAGCATTGAAGTGTGATAAAAGATATGCAAGTGCAAAGTTGGCTTCCTAGGTAGTTTGCAATGTTTTTTAGACCATCACAAACCATCATAAAGACATGGATTAACTAGTAAGTTTGTGATTTTATTTTAGGTATGTTTAAGGTAAATATTGGTCAAATGATATCATGGTTATTTTTTATATAATTTCAAAAATATACCCTAAAAATTTGGGGTCTTAAAGTGTTGTCTAGCTCAAGATATAAATCTTTAAAGTTGCACTTACACATAGTGACGGGTCAAAGACCATCAAGTTTATTCACATTGAACCAAGATGTCAAAGGTTACACACACAGGTGAAAATTTTCACAATATCACTAGCATAACATAATATTAATATTAAGTAGTGGTTCGTACTGACAAATATCAATGGTGTGAGACAAGTCAAGAGTCAACATTGCACGAGAGGTTGCCAAGTGGCACAAGCAGATGGAATGATATTAAAATTCTCAAAAGGCACAAAAGGGTACCAAGAATCATGATCTTGGGACTTATGAGATATATTTAATGGTGATAATCTCTATTTATATACCTATTTGATTCACATAGATCGAAGGTGCTTATTTAGTCAATATTACAAGGGTGCACGAGATGAGGTCAAAGTGACTGAAGTTTAGCATTTGGATAGTAAAGTAATAAGAGTTTAAGACTGATATATTTTTAAGGATATAAATGGAGTGAGTTTTTTCCAAAATTTCAAGAATCAACAAGATGAGGACAAGTGTCTAAGGTTTAACTGCGATCGTTTGCATTTAAATATTTGAATTTTATAAAGGGAAAAACTAGATTATGGTTTTTGGACCATATCTTTTGATCAAGGATGAATTTTCTCATAGTGTAAAATGAAAAATTATAGAGGAATACAAGTTTCATCTAGATATATGTACTTAAATATATAAGAATGTATACAACCAAATATTTTGAGCTCCAAAGTTGACTTTGTGTTTGTGCATGTTCTACAAGTAACCTGAGAAGCATACTTGAGCTCATTTTGATGTTGTTTCAATATATCTTGATGAATTAATTATTAGGGAGTCTTGTATACTTGATAAGGATGATATATGCTCATTATTAATGTTTTATCAATCATATCTAGTATGAATAAAGGTTTTGAAGTTGAATATGTTTTCATTCATAATGACTATGTGTACAAAGAAGTGTTTGAGATATTAGTGCTTAAGTTAAAGGGTATTGTCATGGTTGTTGGAAATTAAGGAGGAGCTATAGATCATGTGTAATGTTTCCATGCATTTAGTAAGTGTTCTTATGTTTTAGTTTTCCTGAAGAAGTGCCAAAAATCTGAATAGGTCTCTATAGGACCTAAAAGTGACTTGGGCCTATTTAAGAGTGGATTGTGCTTAAGTGTGACCCATGTGAGATGACTTAAGGGTGAAGGAATGTATTATGGATGATAGGAGATATTTTATTCATGATAATTCATGAAGTATATATAAATAATGAAATCAAAAATGGTGATTTTTAGATGTGTAGAAATAGACTTGAGAGAGACTTGTGCAAGGATTGTGTGAGGAGTATGTGTTGAAGCAAAGAAAGAAAAATAGGTAGTGTGATTGTTAGTTGAGTCAATGAGAAGAATAGTTTTTTTACTATGTGCATGACATGTATTTCATGTTCTTAATTTTATAATAGTGCTCTTGCAATTTGAGGATATGCAAAGAGGTCTAAGTGTGTATATGAGGACAATTTGAGTGAAGAAGGAGAAAGATTGTGACATGCCTAAGTGAGAGGCTTACATGAGATAGAAAGGGAATTTGTGTAGAGGTTAGAGATCCATCATGAGGTGTTGAAGACATTAGTTCTAAGGTAGAGGTGTTCACTTCAAAGGGGGTTTAAAGTACTTGATTTTATTTAAGGGTAGTTTATCCTTATGAAATAGTTGTTTCACTAAATTCCTTTGGTTAGGAGGATATGATTAAGGCTTGTGAGTATAAAGGAGTTGACTAGTTTTTTGTTTGTAATTATTATAGGAAATTAGTCCATGTATTATAGGATTGATAGTGGGGTTTATTCCCCATGAGGGTTTCCCATAGGAACTATGTGTTATGTGTTTGATATTGTATATGCATCAAATGAATGAACTCTCTTGTTAATGTTGCTTCATCATGTTGATATATGTTGATTGATTAATAGTTTGAAAGGACTAAAATTGTAATTTAAATAATTTGGGATCATTGATTCACCCCCCATATTAGTGATTATACCTATAATAATTGGTATTAGAGCCAAGTCCTTTTGTAAAGGGTTGACAACTTGAAGGTGATCCAAGGTATAATATGGGTAATCATCAAGGAGGTTTCTCTACTAAGCAAGCACAAATGTTAAATGGATCTAATTATGCATTTTAGAGTTCCAAGATGAGGACATGCATTATGCCCCTAGGATTTGATGTATGTAAATTTGTTGTAGATGGTTATTTTGCTCTTACTGCTCCTCCATCTAGTGTTGCAAACAAGAAGTTGTTTGAGAACAATTCCAAGGCAATGAATGCTATGACTTGTGGTCTTACAGAGACCGAGTTCAACAAGGCAATCCATTATAAAGAGATATGGGACAAAATACAAATTATTTATGAAGGAGATTCAAAGGTCAAGCTTTCTAAGTTGCAGACTCATAGAAGGTAATTTGAGAGTCTCAAGATGAACAAGGAAGATTCGATGGAATCTTTTCTATAGAGAGTTGATGAGATTGTGAGGATCATCAGAGGTCTTGGAGAGAGCCTTGAATAAGTTACTATAATTCAAAATGTATTAAGATATTTATCCCCTAATTTTGATCTAAAAGTTTCTATTATAAAATAAAGTCAAGATCTTACTCAGTTGAAGATGGATTAATTGCATGGCATACTTAATACCAATGAGATGAGGAAGAATGATGATATACCACCAAATAAGGAAGAAAGATGAAGCCAAAGAAGAAGTTCCAAGGCAAGAAACCCAAAGAGGATGAAATTTTTTATATAGATGAAGATGAACTAATTTCTTTGATTTCAAGGAAATTGAGAATAGGTTTAGGCAAGTATAAAGGTAAACTACCCCTCATATGCTTCATTATGGTGAGATAGGACATTTTTCTAATAAGTGCCCTCATAAGTATAAGAAGGCTGATAATGAAGAGCATGATCAAGGTCATGATGATATAAAGAGATATTTCAAGTTTACTAAAAGTAAGAAGGGATTTAGAAAGTTTTAAAACAAGAATAAGTACTTCAAGGACAAGAAGATTTTCTACACCAAAGAATATTGTAAATCATTAGATGAGATTGAAGTCAATGAATCAAAGTATGATCATGAAGATGATGGTCCTACTAAAGATGAATATATATTCATGGATGAGGAAGGTAGTTGATCACATTAAAAGGGATCTACTTGGTGTGATTTAGATGATGATGAAGATGAGGTAGATTATGAGACTGCATTGACAAATGCTCATAAAGAACTACAAATTGAGAAGAAGATGAATATGAATATAAAATATAACCTCAAGGTCTTTGAGGATAAATTCAATGTGTTTGAGGTAAGAATAGATGGAGATGCCAAGGAACATGAAGATATGGTCAAGCACCTTAGTTGTTAATTATAAATCTTGTCTACAAGCCTAAAAACTAAAGAAGATGAATGTGCAAGGTATTTAATTGAAAATGAGTCATTGAGATATAAGTTAGAAAAGACATCTAGTAAGGTAATGCCATTTTTTAGATTTGAAAAGAGCTCAAGTAATCTAGACAATATTATGAATGATCAAAAGCATGTAAGTGATAAGATTGGTCATAGATACAAACAAGAACTAGAGACTACAACTCAAGATAAGATAAAGACTAATGTGAACAAGAACAATCTAACTTTGAAGACAAATCATCAGAAAATGAATGAAGGTGATGGCAAAATGAAGATAGATCAGATTAGACAACCAAATTGCATGAGTTATGTAAGATTCAATGGTTACTATTACACATGTAATCAATTTAGTCATAGGGATAGATAATGCAAGATACCTGTTAGGAATGAGTTTGCATGGGACTATGATGGGGGTCATCAGTCAAAAAGTGTGATCAAGGTTAAGTGCTTCACCTATCTTAGTAAATGTCATTTTTGTAAGCATTGTCCAAATAATAAAATTTAAGGTAAGTCTTCTTTAAAAAGAATAGTTTGTTTCAGTTATCATAACATTGGACACATTGATAGTTTTTGTTTGAACAAGGTAAGATAAACTATGTTTCCATCAAGGAGTATGGGTTACTAAAATTGTGAATAAAGAGGCTACATTACTATATTCTACAAGAAAAGGCCTTAGAATAGGTTCAATTAGGTTCCTAGAGTACAAGGAAGAAGGAAAGTCAACTCATGGAAGCCAAAGGTGGTAATTCTAAGTCATGATGAAACTGTAGGTCCAAGTAATCTATTTGTTATGGTGGAGAATGATTTAGAAGGTGAAGAGTACCAAGATATCTCATTGACTACTCATGTTGTGAATGAAGAGACCAAGATCAAGGAGAATACCAAGGTACTAGTTAATCCTAGTCTTGAGATGTGTATAGATCCAAATGGACATTTGATTGTTATTGAGTAAGCTTTATATAGAGAACATCAATTGAAAATACCTAGTGATGAGGTTCCAAATTATAAGGTTGATTCTTCAAATGAGAAGGTATGATAATATTCCATAGTTTATTTATGTGTTATAAATTATATATTAAAAGAGAAGGAGAGTGATATAGAAAAGGAGCCATATGTCATAGTTTAGAATAAAAAAAAGAAAAAAAAAGAAATCTCATAACTACAAGAGCATTCCAGTGGTTACTAAGGAGATGTGGACCACTCCTAGATTCACTTTTTTTTAGAGAATTATGGTGTAAAGAATATCTCTATTTATGCTTATTAAGAGACTCCTTTCAATGGAGAATCAAGTGTTTTTGTGGTGTTCTTAAGATTATCCTAAAATACTAGAGTTGAGTGTTCTTAGTTGAAGTAGGTATGTCTAGGTGGAAAATATGTTGAGATGATGTCATAATGCTAATAACTATATATGGAGTAGTTTTTAAGGTCAGACTGAAGGTTCTTAGATGGAAAAAGAGGTTTTGTGAGATATTAAGATGATATTTTTCCATATAAAGGTTTGATAACGTTATTCTAGCATGATCCATGTGGTATTATGATCTGAAGGTATGTTAAAGTCAAATTGGAGATTTTTGGTTGATCTTGAGTTTCTCAGTTTGTACTTAAGAGTATACAGGTCCTAAATTGGGTTATAGGAAGTCTATGTTCCCAAAGGTATGGAGTCTCAAATCTTGGTCCATGAGTGTGTAATGGTTATCTCTAGGTGTATAATAAGTTTCAGAGGTGGATGTTGACTAGAAGGTGCTATGTTGACCTTGTTTGTTTTGAGATTTTAGGGTTTTGGGCTATGTTATAAAAGTGGTCTGCCTTATGATTCAAGGTTTGAGAATTTTTAATAAGTTTAATGGTCCAAATGGGTTGAAAAATAAATATTTATAGAGATTTGATGGTTTTTGGTTCCCAAGTTATTCAAGTTTTTGTCAAGGTGGAGGCTAAACTAATAAGATTGGTTTATGAAGGATGTGTCGACCAAATTTGAATTCTAGTAAAATGAGGTCAAACCCTATCATTTTAAATTTTTTATAAGGTTTACATACATCTTATGAGGTCTCATTTTGTCTTAGATATCTTGTTTAGCCATGTCCTACTTTGGTTGAAGTTCTTCCCTCTTGAATTGGCCTAGTCAAAAAAAGTCAACCCTAGTCAAATAGGGTTAAACTTATTAAAGGATTGAAATATGTGTTTTTTGGTCTTATTTTGGTTTATAATATGTTTTAATTTCTTTTTATGCAATTTATTTGCATCTCCCACTTTCAATGTGCAAAAAAGAGCTTGTGGGCCCACTTTGGGCTAGATTCAAGGACTTGTACAGATGAAAAGTGGCATCAGGTCAGATCCACGTAGGGAATCAATGTGGAGAAGGTTATGAGGGTGATTTGGGAAGCAATTTAGGTGACAATTCCATCCCAATTGATGATGAAACTTTTGGGATCCATAACTTTTCCACCGTAGCTCTAATTGACTCACCATTTGAAGCATTGGAAAGATAAGAATGAGGAGAACGCCATGAGATGGAATGAGATCCACTTGATTAATTTTTACCCCTAAAATCCCAACAGAATTTACCCAAATTTCAATTTTAATAGTGCATTCTAAAAATAGTAAGTTTCTAAAAATAGTAATTCTTTGAATTCTATATTATTTTAAAGTGTGGAAGTCAAACAACTTTATCTCCCTCAATATTGGTGATCTTCCACATCCTCCCCCTACTCTAAAAATAGGTATAAATTAATATGTAACCCACAATGTAAAATTAGACATCTCTTCCTAGAGATAAGCATATAGTTGTATTGCGATCTTGAGTAATAATACATCTCTTCTCAGAGAATTCATTGTTACTATGTTATTTATATGTTCTATAAATATTTCAAGAACATAGAAATAACACAGTAACAATGAATTCTCTAAGAAGAGATGTATTAGTACTCAATATCATAATACAACTATATGCTTATCTCTAAGAAGAGATGTCTGATTTTCCATTTTGGGTTACATCTTCATTTATACCTATTTTGAAAGTAGGGGGAGGATGTGGAAGGTCACTAATATTGAGGTAGATTAATTGGTTTTAATTACACACTTTAAAATAATACAAAATTTGAGGAATTACTATTTTTAGAAACTTACTATTTTTAGACTGCACTACTAAAATTGAAATTTGGGGCACTTATATTGGGTTTTTGGGGGTCAAACTTCATCAAGAAAATATCCATGGCATCTCATGTAATTCTCCTCTTTCTTAGATTTCCAACGGTTCAAACGGTGAGTCAATTGGAGCTACGGTGCAAAATTTATGGCTCCCAAAAGTTCCGTCATCAACTGGGGTGGAACTATCACCCAAATTATCACCTAAATTGCTGCCCAGATCAGAGGGGTCAATGGCAGATTTTTGGCAGGCCTAGATTTAGTTAAAGTCACAAAAGGTAGGTTTTCATCATTTTTATTTCCTTTTGGGCACTTCTACAGCCACCACCATATGATATCTATCTAAAAATGTATGTTGGGAGTCTATTAACCTCCACACATCCTTTTTAACACCCAAACTTCAAGGAGAATCCTAAAAAAATCTTTTGCAACTCATTTTCTCATTTCCTCCATTAACATATAAAGAAGGCTCAACTTCAAATGCTCACCATGGGATATACAAGTGGAATCAAGAGGAATGGTCTTGGGGTGGATATAAATCATATTACAATTTGATTTCATGTCAAGAAGTGTTATATTGGTTCATTATAATTTATGAACAATCGTTAACACTCTAGGCAGCTTTTTGGGAAATTACATTGAAGAGGTGGTCTCCTTTTTAACCTGTTTTAGTTTTTATTAATTTGGATTGATGTGATGGTGTATTTTAGGTGATTATCCATTATTATCAAGGATATTTTAATGTTTATACTTGTTTTGAGTAGTCCATTTGTTGATAGATCCTTTTTGAGCTTGTTTCTTGGCCTAGAGATCAAAGTTACAAATTTACTTGTAGAGCTTCACTTCCAAATAATTTCTACAGGTTTCCCATGTGGGAATAAGGGAATGAAAAATGGTTTTAAGTTTTTGATCATATATCATGATTTGGTAGCTTGGAAACCTTCTCATCTTGCATAACTTCATTCTCCTATGCTTCTGCCTATACATGTGATGCAATACTATCACCTACAGGTTCCAATCTTTATCCATGGAGGTGCTCATGGGTGATAGTTAAATTTCCAATATAATAAAGGTTAAAATTAATAATTGGTAGTGTATTTGATGTTTTAGACCTATTTGTGATCCTATGAGGAATGATAGATAGCTCCAAGGACACTTATGTGATTTAGAGACTGAATCCCTAAACACCCCAAATAGAGTTCCCAAGGGTCTTTTGGGTTTTCATAAGTTGAATCTAGTTTTGGTTTTGAGGATTATTATTATTCCCACCTTATATTACCATCCATGGAAAAAATTTATACCAAGTTTTTGACTAAATGGAGTAGTGGAAGATGAGAGTTGAGCAGCTCAAAAGCAACCAAAAATCACTGATTTGAAGCAACGATATCTATAGAATGCTAGGAAAAAGTGACTTTGTTCTTCATATTGAAAGTCATAAGCCATGCTCTCAAGTGGAATCAATTAAAAATTATTTAAATTTAAATCTTGAGAAAGGAGAAACAACTCAAAGGTGAATTTGACCTTTTGAAGCCTCCCACACTATCCCCTATCCGTACATGCCTGGAGATGACTATCACAGTCAAGTTAGTGAAACAGTAAAATAAAGTTTTAATGATTATTTTGTGTATGAAAGGTGATTAGAGGCATAAAGATTTTTTATTACTACAATATCTTAATGAGATGGTAAAAAACATACCAAACAAACCCTAAACACCTAAGAAACATGTGTAAGCAGGCTTGGGAGAAGCCAAACACAATCATAGGGTAATGAGGGCAAGGTTTCAATGGTTGGCAAAAAAGATGGTATTGGAGGTTCCTACGAAGAAATTAAGTCATAATATGAATAATAAAGAACTAAATATAGTATAATAAATATTCATACACCCTTAAACATGCTTCAAGTGCTTTATAAAACCTATAGATATAGGAACATGTGCATACACAATCACAGTTTGGGGTAAGATGTTTTGAACCCATGTGGAGAATGGAGGTGAGTAGAGTAATGAAAGTGTGGAGTTTATAATATTAAATTCAATCCAAATAAGCTAAATAAATTCCTACATATACCCCAAGTGACCTTTAGGTGGCCAAAAAAGTAATCTACAGGCCTAAATAACATCCTACAACTAGTCTATTTGGAGGTTGATCTCAATCAAGAGAAAAAAATGGTTTTGGGAATTAAAATGAAGCATGTAAGTGGTTGGAATGAAAAAAATGGAATATCAGGTTAAAAAATACAAGGTTTTCACATTTTATAAGTATAAAATCCCACTTTGAAACCTACAGCCAAGCAAAATAGCCATCTATAGCCTGTTTATGAAGATTAGTCTCATTCATGGTTCATGAGGTCCTTGGAGCTCATTTGGAGCTTTTAAATAGGAATCATGGTAAAATTTGAGATAAGAGAGACAATTATAGTTATAAAAAGTTTATAAGGCCAAAAAAAATTCTTTTAACACCTACAAGCCTGTAGGTAGATGTCTCAGTCTGTACACTTAGCCATGGTGAAGAAATACATGAAATGAGGCCATGTGAAGCATGAGGCAGGGTGTTTGAAAATAAAATGAGATATAAGTGGTTTAAATAGGTTTTTTAAATCATAAATGACCCATAAAATTACTAAACATGAAAAAAATCATTCATTGAACCTCCAAATAAAATCTAACGCTGCCTACCCTCATAGTTTTACACCTTCAAAAAGTCTACCTTACAAATTTGGAGAGTTAAGAGGTCAAATGAAGTAGTCATGAGATAAAATTTGGTAAAAATTACCATTATTACCTTTATATAAATATAAATTCATTATTTTTCCAAAATTAATAGTGAAAATATCCACTTTTTTGTCTCAACATAGGGTCACTTTTAATATGCATGAAGGTGCCTATTTTGAGAAAACTGATGAAACCTTAGACCATAAGGTTATGAAGGGATATTTAATGATTATATAAGATGTATGGGACATAAATAATCCTATAAAAATTTACTTTAGGTTCTTTAATAATAAAATTTTTTCCAACCTAGGAGGTTTGCATGCATACCTAGTGGGAATCCCTAGGCCTAAAAGCCAAATTTGGGGTCATTCTAATTTTTTGGAAATTACCATGAATTAAAATTTATTATAAAATGTTTTTAAGGGCACATTGGATGTGTTTTATCCATCATAGGTTAAAATAATTGAGGGGGATTTCAAGTTGGGTCTTAAAAGTTAAGCAGGCTTGTTGACATGGCATAGTCCTTGTTGTAATACAGGGGTGAATTTAATTTTGGGGTCTTTATAAGATATAAAAAGGATTTGAACATGTTTTAAGGTAATTTTTATAGGTTTATGATATTTTTTTTGTAGAGGAACTCATCAAGAAGCCATTTTTGGCTAGAAATGAACCAAACCCCTCATAGAATGCAGGAAATGGCTCAAATGGCCAATATGAAATGTTCATAACTTTCATGAACTGATGCATGAAACCTTGATCCAATTAAGAATGATATAGAGGGGTTTTGAGGACATCTTGGTGTAATTTTTCAAGGATTCCAACGTATGACCTTTATGAATATAGGTTAAGAATCCAGGTCACTTAAAACCCTTGTAAAACCCTCACAAAGGCTCGATTGGAGAGATAAAGCATTTTTAAAATATGAATTTAAAGGGATGTAAATTAAAATAAATAAAGGTTTTATATGAATCTTATATTATTCTATACATGTGCTTTTCTTGTACAAAATTATATGTAACAGGGGAAAACTAGGGTTGTTTTAGCAAATTTAAGTGGTGGGAGAGCTAAAAAAGGAGTTAGGAGATGAAACAAGTTTTAGAGGGAAGATATAATATTGAGATAACTCCAAAAATTCATCTCACCTCATGAAATAATTTATAATTATCCCAACCAAACTCTCACTTTTAGCCAATCTAGTGAGCTAGAATAATGAACACTTGGGAAAGTGGTGAAAAGAAATTAGGGAGGCCTTTTAAAGGATTTATCTTGAAATTTAGGGTATGGGATAATTTTAAAAGTTTAATTACCTCTTTTTCATTGATAATTTATGAAAATTGATTAGTTTGGAGTGTGAAATGGAGAAGGTACATGGAAAAAAGTCTTATGTAAACTGTCAGTGATGATTTTGCATGTCCACAAGAATAGGGATGGTCAAGAATAAATAAAATGAATGTGGGAAGTTTTTTTAACCCATATTTATCATAAAAATCATCATACATAACCATTTATAGTGATAAAGGTATTTTTTGAAGGCAACTTAAGTGGGCAGTTTCTTATGCCAAAATGGCAGTTTTGTGCCACTTTTCACTATCTTTATGACTTGTTTTTAAAAAGTATATAATATGACTTAGAATATATCAACACAAATATCTTCCAAATTAAATTTAATTATAATTCTCAACTTGAAACATTTCCAAGTGACCCTTGGACTTATTTCTCTCTCTCCCTCTCTCAAACTCTATAAATTCTAGCCATTTTGGCATTGTAGGGGATCTCTTTACTTGGGTATGGAAAATCACTACCAAAATTTTACATCAAAGAAATAAATACAATTTTTTTACCTCCTTAAAATATTTAAATAAGTGTATATGATTGGTTTTATTCTTGTGCAAGTGTAATTTCCTTTACCTTCACATGTTGATTCCATTGGTACCTAATGTATTGTGTTTTCCTTCTTATAGGTCAACAAGAAGTGTCTAAAGAGAATATAGGTTTAAGTGAGTAGGATTATAAATATATTGTCTTAGATTCCTATTTTTTAGTTACTCCTACCTTATTTCATCTACAAGACCCCATGTTGAAACACTGATGTGAGAGGGGAGATTGGTGTTGAATGAAGTGTATGTGTTATTTGTCATTAGCTTCTAGTATATGTAAAAGTTAAG
Source organism: Torreya grandis (assembly GCA_037957365.1). Taxonomy (NCBI): domain Eukaryota; kingdom Viridiplantae; phylum Streptophyta; class Pinopsida; order Cupressales; family Taxaceae; genus Torreya; species Torreya grandis. Next base: position 395,124 of record JARHVA010003484.1, on the reverse strand, counting down.
AGTAGAGAAAAATATATTGATTCATCACCTCTAGTAGAATATGTTTAGTTTTAGTTGTTCTAACCCTTTTCATCCCCCCTATGTTTTTATTAGTAGGAACATGATCTTAAATAATGCATCAAGGGGAGCTAGCCCCTAATCTAGAGGTTCATCTAAAAAGTTTGCTCACCCACATCAAGTGAGATGTCCCCATTTAGCCAATTGGATTAGATGCATATAAAATCTCTTACCATAATTTGCATCTAAGTAACAATAGTTTTTTGCATGCTCGGTGGGATTATTAATTCCATTCCTTGAGGATTTTTGGTGTTCTCTTCAAGACATCAACCTTTGGAGATAATTTCAACAAACATCAATGGCGACTCCACGTACACATTTGATAGTTGAGCAGCCCAAATATATCAATTGAATTTATTTTATTGGTCCATACTATTTTGTGAAGTGATTCATGGAGATTGGTGAGTTTGATCTTGTTTTAACCCAAGTTGATGAACTATGTATAGCTTTACCTTTTTCTCTTGGTTATGAGTAAGTTCTTGTCTAGCCTTATCATGATCCTCATCAAGCATATGCTGCTAATGTTCAGACCCATCAAATTTATTTCTCATCTCTAAGCCTTTCCATTTATAATTTTAAATTAAATATTTTTAGTTACCAAGAATACATGCTAGATCTTGAAACTAGATATGGTTGTGGTGAAATCATACCTAGTGTTTGTATTGAGAGTGTGAGAAATGCCTTGGAATAATTCAAGAAGGAGTGGATACCCATAGAGAAGGATAATTGGCCCAAACTTACCTATGAAATGCTTGATGTGTGTGGTTTTATATTCAATCTAGAGAAAATATTGAGAGTTTACAAAAAAATCCTAGCTTGTCAACCTCAAAGTTCCCCACATCCACCTTCAAGTGTGCCATCCTTACCTCTTCAAAATTCTAGTCGAGCCATGTTTCCTAATACTCCAAAACCCTCATAAACTTCCCCAAGTTTTCCTTATTGTAAATCCATGCAATAAAGTAACCCAAGGGATGAGAACATCATGGTGAAGTAGGTTCATTCATTGGGAAAATATTTAGATAGAGAGAAATTGAGCTTTGAAGTTCATCTTGAAAGGGAGTGGGAATTGACCAGTAAGGTCTTAAGGCAGTCCATCATGGAAATGGAAGATAAAACCTCTAATCCTACTTCTTCATTTCACAATAAAGATATAAAACCTCAATAAAATCTAAGATTCATAGACATATCTTTCATTCCTTCATCAACCTCTCAATCCCATGAAGCTACTCTTGAACCCACTTTCCCTAAATAGAGAGATGTAATGGAAAATCATGAGGAAAAGAATAATTCATATGGGGAAGTTTTTAGGGAAGATAAATTTTAATCCATTCCTCACCCTCCCAGCCCTCCTCAAGAGATCATTGAATCCATTCTTTCAACCCCTAAAACTGATCAAGTTTTCATTCCTAATGTAGATAGTTGTCTTGCTACTTGGGAACCCTCATTAGCCAAGCTCCCCATTTTTGAAGTACCTAAGGTTAATTACATCAATAAGGAGGATGAAATCCAAATTTAAGATTGGATATAGGATGATAATGTGTTGACTGATAATGGGGAGACATTTGCTTACCATGATGAAGAAAAAGTTGAGGGCGAGTTGGTAGAAGAGTTATTTTTGCATCCCATGGTAAAACAAGAAGAAGAAGTCTCTCTTGTCTTTCCATTTCATGACTCAGACAAGTTATCTGAGGATGAATTATGGTATATTTTTTAATACATATGAAAGGAATATAAAGGTTTCAAAGAGCCTACAAGTCTTTTGAAACTCACCCCGAGCCATGACAAGCAAGAGGTTGTGACTCAAGAAGAGAACATGTGCCAAATCTACTTGAAAATGTTTCAAGAATATGAGGATGGTAAGAGGGATGATCTCCAAGTTAGACAAGATAAATATGAAGGAAAATAATAACATGTTAAATAAAATCACCTCCAAGAAGTTATAACTCATGATGGAGCCATCTATGATGATTTTAGACCCTTTAAAGGTGATCTAGAGTTTGTTTCTACATCCATTCATGAAGATTCCTCCACCCACTTCCAAGGAGAAAATAAACAAGAAACACTCCCCCATGGTCATAATATGATCCCCTTTAAATAATGTGAAGACATTATTACTATTGAGAAAGATGATGGAATCCTTTAAATAAAGGTTGATTCACAACAAGTTGTCCTATGTCTAAGTATTCCAAATTGTCATGAAGAGCTAGGAAGATAGCAATATCAGACTTGTGTCAAGGTTCAAGATGACCTTATCTATTATATAAATCTATGGGAGATGACTCCATTAGATTATGTGCAAAGACAAGGAACAAAAGTAAGGCAAGAGTCATCCATTATCCCATCCAAAAAGAAAAAAGCTTGGCATCCTCACTCATCTAGTGAGGAAGGAGACTTAACTTACTTCACTTTTGATCCAATAAGGGAGGTATGAGTAAGGTAAATTGTCATGTCCCCTTTTCAGTTAACATGTTTGGAGTTCACGGTTAGCCTATTATGCGACCCTCGTAGGCTGATAGGATGGCTAGAGGGTCTTGATGGAGATTGGTGTGGCTTTGTTTAGCAGAATTTTTCTAGTTGGCTTTCGTTTGGGCTCGATTGGACATGTATTGAGGGAGATATTAATATTTGATTGATTTAATCAAATATTAATTATTTGGTCTAATTTTAAATTAGAAACCCTAATTCTAATTTACGAAAACCCTAATTAGGGCAAGCATATATTTTGAGGGTATAAGGGTTTCTCATGGAGGCCATTGTTGATTAGCCATTGATTATTGATTATTGATTTTGAAGAATTTCTTCTATGAAGACTGAGCCTAGGGTTCCAAGATTCCATTTGCATTGGAGAACGTTCCCTCTTCAGTGTGTGTAATTCAGAGGCTATGAAATATCAGCTGATCTATTGCCAAATTGAGAGATAGCTTCATCCAGAAGTTATCATAGAATTTATAGGGTTAAGAGATAACTTCACACAGAAGTTATTATAGATATTCTAGGTATTTATTTCTTTATGTTTTGATTCAATAAATTATACAGATCGATATCTTCTATATTAGAGCTACATATCTTCAGATCTAGGGTTGAAAATAAATAGGTTATGCTTAATTGGCGGCCGTACGAAGATCGTATAAGTCCGTATAGATCCGCACAGACACCGACCTCGGTAGACAAAGATCCCCAGTGACCAACATCAGCCGATTGAAGACCGACATCGGTAGAGAAGGACTGCTAGTGACCGACATCAGTAGTATATCGACCGATGCTGATGACTGTGTGTTCGACACAGCAGGTTGAGACAGAATTTCTAGATTCAAACTCAATTTCCAGATTATCAAAGCCAGGGTTTTCAAGATTGCATTTCATATTTTTATATGCATAAGAGAGGATTGTATTTGTAATAGTCTAAAAGGACAAGTGAAAAGATTTGTGATTTGCTATTGAGAGACTATATTATTGTTATCTTCTAAATTTATTCAATAGGGATTGTATCTTTGTTTAGAGTTTTTTGTGTTGTTATATTCCTGGTTTGGAGGGGATATTACAGTAGTATCAGAGCTTTATCCTGCCATCCTAAGGGTGTGACAATCTTATGTAGCCACAAGAGTTGGGACCACACAGGTATAACACACGTAGTAGAGCCTTGCTTGAAGGTACCCAGTTGTTAGAACAGCAGCAGATTATCATGAGTGACAGACATGAGGGTAGCCCACCTAGGGGCCACAGGTATGATGCTGATCAAGACACCAGAGAATTTCACTGTGCTATGATGACAAGCCAGCAGCAGATGAATCAGACACTACAGGCACTTATGACTATGATAAGGGGGATGAATGCACCTGATAGACCGAATGGTGAGCAAGGAGATAATAGGAGTGCTACTATTAATCACAGACCCCAACAGACCCATTCTAGGACCGCCAATAGACCTACATGGCCTACGTTTATACAGGATGAACCAGAGGCTCCAGCAGAAGAGATGGCAAGGGATTTCCTATTTATAGATACCCTCATGGCTACAACTGATGAGTGGAACTTATTAGATCCTCATGTTTAGGAGAAGATGTCCTTTTATCATTTTGTTACTCTGAGGAGAGAGCACTACAGATTAGTTAGATAGGATAGGAGGCCTAGAGTTCAATTCAGTGAGCTGAAGAAGGCTACTGGTAAGCTTTCTTTGACTACTTTTGATGGTAGTGGCAAGAAGACAGCTCAGGCTTGGTTTCATAATCTTGACACCTTTTTGGCATTGAGACCAATGTCAGAGATAGAGGCCATCAAATATGCCACTTTGCACTTGGATGGAGTAGCACATGATTGGTGGTACCATGGTATGGTAACACTTCAGCATAACCAGGTGACAGAGTACCAGGACTTTGTGGATAGATTGGTTGAGTGGTTTGACAGGAAGGATCTCGAGGTTTACTTTTGAGATCTGGCACAGTTGAGACAAATAGGTAACTTGGAGTCCTTCATTGGGGAGTTTTAGAGATTGGCAGTCATGGTGCCCAATATTTTCGAGTGTAGATTGGTAGTTCTCTTCATGGAGGGATTGACAGAGCCATTGAGAGGTTGGATCAAAGCCTTTGATCCTCCTTCATTATAGGTAGCTATGAAGAAGGTGCATAGTATGGAAATGGCAGACCCATCCCATAAATTTAACTTCAAAGGTACTTCTTCATCTAGAGACCATAAGTGCTCCAACACAGATACAGAGAGACTGGATTTTAACATAGATAAATCAGGTGTAAAGAATGACTCAAAGGCCAATCCAGTAGCACCACCTTTGGATCATGAGGTGCTTAATGATCTACATAGGAATAAGCTTTGCTTCTACTACAAAGGTCCATATGATATCCATCACGATTGCCCTTTGAGGCCTAAGGGCAAGGCAAATCGTGTGATGTGGGCATATTATGAGGATTTTAATTCAGAGGATTCCAAACAGTAGAATAGTTTTGAGGGGGTAGAGTCAGAGGCTTCAGGGCCTAAGGTAGAGGTAGAGTTAGAGCTTCACATATAGGATGCACGCCTATCTAGCATTCAGTCGGATCAGTCATTCAGACTCCGTGGAGTTTTGGCAGGGCAGAAGGTTATCACCCTTCTTGATACAGGAGCCACACATAATTTCATAGATGCTAGCTTTGTGGAGAAGCGTGGACTCACTACAGAAGATTTTGAGGGCATCAGAGTTAAGGTAGCCAATGGTCACACTCTTAGGTGCGAGCATATGATTAGAGACCTCCCATTGCGCTTGAACAACTATGAGTTCAAGGCTGATTATTATGTGGTAGACATGGGGGATATAGACTTAGTCTTGGGTATGAAGTGGCTTCATTCATTTGAGGAAGTTACTCTTCATCTCAAGGACATGGAGGTTCTATTTGATGTTGATGGGAAGACACACATTCTTAAGGCAATACGGGGCAACAACTTCAGATATATGTTTTTTCATCAGATGGAGAGGCTCATACGACATGACATGATAGAGTGCAATGACGAGTGCACATTGGCACCAACACAGGAGAGATAGATGGATGAGCTTGGTCTTGAGGTGAGTGCAGTTTAGGAGTTATCACATGTGGTAGGGACTCAACTTGCTGTTACAGTTGGGTCACAGGTTGATATGACTCTTTCTAACTTCACAATCTAGATTTAGATATTATTTAGGTACGGAGTTTGCTTGAGTTGCTTGCTGATTTTCATTTATAGATTAGATGTTGGGGTGATTATCTTAGTACTAGGGATGGACATATCATGGAGTTTGCATTGATTGACAATAGGGCAGATCATGACTACATTTGGGATCCAGGTGGATTGATGGGTGTATCATGCAGTGATTTCTTGAGGGCAAACAATTTCAGGAGGGGCAGATTGTCATGTCCCCTTTTCAGTTGACATGTTCAGAGTTCATGGTTAGCCTATTATGCAACCCTCGTAGGCTGATAGGATGGTTAGAGGGTCTTGATGGAGATTGACGTGGCTTCGTTTAGCAGAATTTTTCTAGTTGGCTTTTGTTTGGGCTCGATTGGACATGTATTGAGGGAGATATTAATATTTGATTGATTTAATCAAATATTAATTATTTGGTCTAATTTTAAATTAGAAACCCTAATTCTAATTTAAGAAAACCCTAATTAGGGCAAGCATATCTTTTGAGGGTATAAGGGTTTCTCATGGAGGCCATTATTGATTAGCCATTGATTATTGATTATTGATTTTGAAGAATTTCTTCTGTGAAGACTGAGCCTAGGGTTCCAGGATTCCATTTGCATTGGAGAATGTTCCCTCTTCAGTGTGTGCAATTTAGAGGCTATGAAATATTAGCTGATCTATTGCCAAATTGAGAGATAGCTTCATCCAGAAGTTATCACAAAATTTATAGGGTTGAGAGATAACTTCACACAAAAGTTATTACAGATATTCCAGGTATTTATTTCTTTATGTTTTGATTCAATAAATTATATAGATCGATATCTTCTATATTAGAGCTACATATCTTCAGATCCTGGGTTGAAAATAGACAGGTTGTGCTTAATTGGTAGCCGTATGAAGATCATACAAGTCTGTACATATCCGCACAGACACCGACCTCGGCAGATAGAGATCCCCAGTGACCGACATCGGCAGAGAAGGACCGCTAGTGACCGACGTCGGTAGTATATCGACCGATGCTGGTGACTGTGTGTTCGACATAGCAGGATGAGATATAATTTCTAGATTCAAACTCAATTTCTAGATTAGCAAAACCAGGATTTTCAAGACTGCCTTTCATATTTTTATATGCATAAGAGAGGACTATATTTGTAATAGTCTAGAAGGACAAGTGAAAAGATTTTTGATTTGCTATTGAGAGACTATATTATTGTTATCTTCTGAATTTATTCAATAGGGATTGTATCTTTGTTCAGAGTTTTTTGTGTTGCTATATTCCCGGTTTGGAGGGGATATTACATAAATGTACATATTTGTTTCCTTTTTATTGTGTTTGTTTCCCAAAGTGATTAATAACACAAGTGTGTATTTGTCTTGTGGGTTATTATGTCTTGTATGTGTCTTTTCCCTTTTGTGTTTGAGGTAATTTTATGTCTTCTTGGTCTATTCAACATCTTCTTTGAATGTTTTCCAAGCACATTCTGACTCCATAAGTCCAATGGACTGATAAGGCTACTAGTTCTTAACATAGGCAAGCATGTTACCCCTAGGAGTTGATAAATTATTGACCAAATTTGACTTCTAGTCAAATGAGGTCAACACTTATAATTTTAAACTTTTTAGAAGGTTTACATACATCCTATGAGGTCTCATATTGGATTAGATATCTTGTTTAGCCATGCCCTAGTCTTGATTGAAGTTATTCTTGCTTGAATTAGCCTAATCAAAGAAAGTCAACCTTGGTAAAATAGGGTTAAACTTATCCAAAGGATTTAAATATGTGTTTTTTTTCCCATTTTGGTTTCTAATATGGTTTAGTTTCTTTTTATGTAATTTATTTGCATCTCCCACTTTCAATGTACAAAAAAGAGCTTGTGGGCCCACTTTGGGCTAGATTCAAGGACTTGTACAGATGTTAGATGGCATAAATTCATATACAAGTAGATAATAAATGTGGAGAAGGTCATAAGGGGTTAGTGGAAAGTTTTTGGTAGGCCAAAATTTAGTTAAAGTTAGAAAAGGCAGGTTTTCCTCATTTTAGGCCCATTTAGGCACTTGTACGGCCACCACCATCTAATATCTAGCTAAAAACATGGGTGGAGGGTATTTTAATCTCCCCAAATACATTTAAATGCCAAAAATTCAATTATAATCCAAAAATTTTCTTTTTAAACTCATTTTCTCCATTGGCATACAAAGAAGGCTCAACTTCAAATGCTCACCATGGGCCATAAAGGTGGAATAAAGAGGAATGGTCTTGGGGTGGATATTAATCATATTAAAATTCAATTTCATGGAAATAAGTATCATATTAGTTCATTATAATTTATGAACAATCATTAACACTCTAGGCAACTTTTTGGGAAATTACATTGACGAGGGGATCTCCTTTTGAGCTTGTTTTAGTTTTTCTTGATTTGTATTGATGTGATGGTGTGTTTTAGGTGATTATACATTATTATAAAGGATATTTTAATTTTTATAATTGTTTTTAATATTCCATTTGTTTATATAACCTTTCTAAGCTTGTTTCTTAGGCTAGAGATCAAGGTTACAGATTTGCTTTCAGAGCTTCACTTCCAGCTGATTTATATAGGTTTCCCACATGGGAATGAAAAATGGTTTTAATTTTTGTGATCATATATAATGATTTGGTATATTTTAAACCTTATCATCTTACATAATTTCATTCTCCCATGCCTTTACCCATACATGTGATGCAATATTGTCACCTACAGGTTCCAATATTTCTCCATGGAAGTGATCATGGGTGATAGTTAAATTTAAAAGATAATAAAGGTTAAAATTAATAATTGGAAATGTATTTGATTTTTTGGACCTAGTGGTGATCCTATTAGGAAGGATAGATATCTCCAGGAACACTCATGTGATATAGAGATTGAATCCCTAAACACCCAAAATAGAGTTCCCAGGGGTCTTTTGGGTTTTCTTAAGTTGAAGATAGTTTTGGTTTTAAGGATTCTTCTTATTTTCACCTTATATTCCCATAAATGTATAAACTTAATACCAAGTTTGAGACTAAATGGAGGAGTGGAATATGATATTTGAGCATCTCAAAATTAACCAAAAATCATTGATTTGAAGCAGTGATATCTATAGAATGCTAGGAAAAAGTGACTTTCTTCTTAATATTGAAATTAATAAGCCATGATATCAAGTGGGATAAATTAAAAATTATTTAAATTTAAATCTTGAGAAAGGATAAATAATTCAAATGTGAAGTTTACCTTTTGAGGCCTCCCACAGTATCCCTTGTTTGTACATGCCTGGAGATGACTGTCACAGTCAAGTTAATGAACTAGTAGAACAAAGTTTTGATGATTGTTTTGTGTTTCAAAGGTTATTTGAGGCATAAGGATGTTTTTTTATTAAAATATATTCATGATATGGTAAAAAACCTACCAAAAAAAACCTGAACACCTAAGAAACACCTGTAAGTAGGCCTGGGAGAAGCCAAACATAGTCACAGGGCAGTGAGGGTAAGGTTTCAATGGTTGGCACAAAAGATGGTATTGGAGGTTCCTAAGGAGAAATTAAGTATTAATATGAATAATATATAACAAAATATAGTATAATAAATCTTCATACACCCCTAAACATGCTTCAAGTGCTCCAGAAAACCTAAAGGTATGGGAACATGTGCATACATAATCATAGTTTGGGGTAGGATGTTTTGAACCCAAGTGGAGCATGGAGGTGAGTAGAGTAATGAAAGTGTGGAGGTTATAATATTAAATTCAATATAAATAAGATAAATAAATTCTTACGTAACCCAAAAGTGACATTTAGGTGGCCAAAAAATTAATCTGCGGGCTTGAATAGTATCCTACAACCAGTCTATTTGGAGGTTGATCTCAATCAAGAGCAAAAGATGGTTTTGGGAACTCAAATGAATCATGTAAGTGTTTTGAATGAAAATAATGGAATATAAGGCTAAAAAATAAAAGGTTTTAAAAATTTATGAAGTAAAAAATCCAACCTTGAAACCTACAGCCAAGCAAAATAGGCATCTACAACCAATTTATGAAGATTAGTCTCATCATGGTTCATGAGGTCCTTGGAGCTCATTTGGAGCTTGTAAATAGGAAAAATGGTCACACTTGAGATAAGAGAGATAATTATTGTTATAAAGAGTTTATAAAGCTAAAAAAATTTATTTTAACACCTATACATCTGTAGGTAGGTGTCTTAGTCCGTACACTTAGCCATGGTGAAGAAATGCATGAAATGAGGCCATGTGAAGCATGAGACAAGGTGTTTGAAGATAAAATTAGATATAAGTGGTTTAAATATTTTTTTAAAATAAAAAGTTACCCATAAAATTCCTAAAAAATATCAAAACCATTCATTGAACCTTCAAGTACAATCTAACCCTGCTTACCCTCACAGTTCTACACCTTTAAAATGTCTACCTTACAAATTTAGAAAGTTGAGAGGTCAAATGAAGAAATTAGGTGATAAAATTTGGTAAATATTACCATTATTACCTATATATAACTATTAAATCCTTATTTTTCCAAAATTAATAGTGAAAAAATCCAATATTTTATCTTAGAATAGGGTCACTTTTAGTGTGCATGAAGGTGACAGCTTTGAGAAAAATGATGAAATCTTGGACCAAAAGTTTAGAAATGGAAATTTAATGATTGTATAATATTAATTGGACATAAATTATCCTATAAAAATATACTTTTGGGTATGTAATCATAGAGGTTGTTCTAACCTAGGAGGTTTACATACAAACCTAGTGGCAATCCTTAGGCCTAAAAGCCAAATTTGGGGTCTTTCTAATTTTTGGAAATTACCGTGACTTATAGTTGATTGTAACATGTTTCAAAGGTCACATTGGATGTTTTTTACTCATCAATGGTTAAATTAATTGAGGAGGATGTCAAGTTGGGTCTTAAAAGGCAAGTAGGCTTGTTGACATGGCATAGTCCTTGTTCCAATACAGGGGTGATTTTCATTTTTGAGTCTTGATGATCTATAAAAAGGATTTGAACATGTTTAAAGATAATTTTTTATATTTTTTTAATCTTTTGTTTTGCATATTAACTCATCAAGAAGCCATTTTTAGCTAGAAATGAACCAAACCCCTCATAAAATGCAAGAAATGGCTCAAATGGCCAAGATAAAATGTTCATAACTTTCATGAAATGATGAATGGGAAATTGAGACAATTTGTAATGTTATATAGGGTACTTAACGAGATATTGGTGGAATTTTTCAATTGTTCCAATGTTTGACCTTTATGAACAAAGGCTAGGAATGTAGGTCACTCAAAACCCTTGTAAAACCCTCACAAAGGCCCGATTAGAGAGATAGATCATTTTGAGAATCTAAATTCAGAGAGATGGACATGAAACTAATTTAATGTTGTATTATAATATTATATTATTCTATACATGTGATTTTCTTGTATAAAATTATACAAAACAGGGGAAAACCAAGCTTGTTTTGGCCATTTTAAGTGGTGGGAGAGCTAAAAAAGGAGCTAGGAGATGAAAAAGGTTTTGGAGGGAAGATATAATATTTAGATAACTCCAAAAATTTATTAAATATCATGAAATAAATTCTATGTGTCCTAACTAGACTCTCACTTTCAGACAGTCTAGTGAGCCATAATAGTGAACACTTATGAAAGTGTTGAAAATCAATTAGGGAGAAATTTTAAAGGATTTATCTTGAAAATGATGGTATGGGAGAATTTTAAAAGTGTCATTCCCTAATTTTCATGGATCAGTTGTGAAAATTGAGGAGTTTGGAGTGCCAAGTGGAGAAGGTGCATGGAAAAGAGTCTTTTAAAAACTACCAGGGATGATTTTGCATGCCCACAAGAATAGGTATGGTCAAGCATTAATCCAATGAATGTGGAAACTTTTGTTTAACCCCTATTTATTATACCAATCATCATACCTGACCATTTTTAGTGATAAATGTAGTTTTGGAAGGCAACTTAGGTGGGCGGTTTTTTATGCCAAAATGGTAGTTTTGTGCCACTATTCACTATCTTTATGACTTGTTTTTGATAAGTATATAGTATAAATTGTATATTGACCCAAATATATTCAAAATTAAATTTTAAATATAATTATCAACTTGACACATGTCCAAGTGACCTTTGGACTTTTTTCTCTCTCCCTCTCTCAAACTCTATAAATTCCATCCATTTTGGCATTATAGGGGATCTCTTTGCCTAGTTATGGTGAATACCTACCAAAATTTTACCTTAAAGTAATAAATAAAAGTGTTTTATCTCATTAAAATATTTAAATAAGTGTATATTCCTAGTTTTACTCTTGTGTAAGTGTAATTTCCTTTACCTTCACATGTTGATTCCTTTAGTACCTAGTGTATTATGTTTTCCTTCTTGCAAGTCAACAAGAAGTGTCTAAAGATAAAATAGGTGTAAGTGAGTAGGCTTATCGATAGAGTGTCTTAGAATTCCTATTTTTTATTTCCTCCTACCCTATGTCATCTATAAGACCCCATGTTGAAACATTGATGTGAGAGGGGAGATTGATATTGAATGAAGTGTATGTGCTATTTATCATTAGTTTCTAGTGTATGTCAAAGTTAAGAGTAGAGATTTTTTTTTGGTATATCACCTATAGTAGAATAGGTTTATGTTTAATTTTTATACCCATTTTCATCCCACCTAAGTTGTTAGTAGTAATAACATGAGCTTAAATTATGCATCAAGGGGAGCTAGCCCCTAATCTAGAGGTTTATCTCACAAGTTGCTCACCCACAACAAGTGAAATGTCCCCATTTTTCCACTTGGATTAGAGGCCTAGAGAACCTCTTCTCATAGGGTACATCCAAGTGACAATATGAAGTATGTTATATAGGATGATCTAGGTGATGCAAATTTTTGTGCTTAAAGGGGCAAATGAGAGTGCTTTAGATATGAATTTTCAAGTCTTAAAGATGTGTTTATTGAAATTTGTGGGATATATAAGTTTTAGGTAGGGATACAAAGAGTCTAGACAAGCATAGTATGAATATTTGATGTTTTTTCTCACTATTTCCAAAATGTCAATGCATGAGAATTTCAAGGTGAGTTCTTAGGTTGTATTAAATCATGTTTCCTAATTACTGAGTGGCATGAATTTATATTGATTGTCCTTGTAGTAGCTTAAGAGAGAAGGTTAGTAAGTATGTGTGGTGGTTCTTCATGGTGTGTGGAGATCTAAAGTTTCTCAAGATGTGCAACGGATTATAAATTTTAGGTGGAGTCCCTCTCAGATTATTCTTGGTGAGTCCCATCAGATGTCAATGTTTTATGTGTTCTTTCTTTATTGTTTATTGTGCTTGGTTGAAGAAAAATGTTGGCATGTAACAAGAGGAAATTGTCAAGGCAAAGAGAGGTATGGTCAAGGTAAGGTGGAATTTTTATCATCTTTATAAGGTGGTAATATCTTTGTTGGTAGTATTTTTATGTCCTTAGGATCAAATGGTGCCCACTTTGTCATTATGTCAAAGGGGGAGAAAGTTCTTAGTGTATGAATTCTTGAAGAGAGAAAAGGTGAGCTAAATGGTGTTTGTTGACATCAATAAAAAAGGGGGAGATTATTAGAGATTTTTAAATGATGTCATGATGATTTCATGGAGGTGTTTTTGTGATTGGATGAAGTGCTTTGATAGAATAAGTGAGAATGACAAAGTGTGTAATGTGCTTGTTCTAGTGTGCTTAATGTTAGCTTGGTCAATCTTCAATTTTGGCATGGTTAGAGATGTTTAGGGATGAGTCTGAAGTATTGATCATGTGAAATGGGTTATATAAATATTCCAATATTATTGGATAGATTGTGTGAATAATTGGAATTCATCTGGTAGTTTATTATTTTCATCTAGATAGTTTGGGTCTAGTGGTAAAAAATCTGAATAGGCAGTTTGTTGATATCACCATTGCCACATGTGGATGAGTAAAGGGGAGTTGGTCATATGATTTTGATCATATTAGTACCTAATTATTATTCAATATTTCTTAGGTCATGCACCTAAGTTCAGTGAAAGGTATGTGAGTGCAAAGTTGGGCTCCCAAGCAGTTTGACATTGTTTTACCATAATCAAATTTACATGAGGCAAGAAAGAGTTAAGTGAGTAGTTTGTTGATGGAATATATAAAAAATGTGGATGTTTCAAAAAAATATGATTATATGCATTTTTATATTTTTTTTCTTAGTTTATTTGTGCTAACTTTTAGGTCAATTGATGAAGTGTGACAAAATATATGCAAGTACAAAGTTGGCTTCCCAAGCAGTTTGTAATGTTTTTAGACCATCATAAACTGTCAAACAAACATGGATGAACCATTAAGTTTGTTATTTTATTTTATGTATGGGGAATATCAATATTTGTTAAAGGATATCATGGGTATTATTTATATAATTTCAAGAATCTACCCTAAAAATTTGGGGTCTTGAAGTGTTGTCCAACTCAAGATATAAATCTTCAAAGTTACACTTACAGATAGTGATGGGTTGAAAACCATAAAGTTTATTCACATTGAAGCATAATGTCAAAGGTTTCATTTATAGGTAACAATTTTAAAAATCTCACTAGTTTGATAGAATATTAATAGTGAGTGATGGTTCATACTGACAAAGATCAATGACGTGAGACAAGTTAAGAGTTAATATTGCACGAGAGGCTACCAAGTGGCACAAGTAGATGGAATGAAAGTAAAATTATCAAAAGGAATGTGAGGGTGAAAAGGGTCATGATATTTAGAGTTATGATCTAGATCTAATGGTAATCATTTTTAGTTAAAGACCTAGTTGATGCATAGAAATTGAAGGTGCATATTTAGTCACTATTGTAAGGGTGTACAAGATGAGGTCAAAGTGACTAAAGATTAATGTTTGAAAAGTAAATTAGTACGAGTTAAAGACTGATCTCTTTCAAAGGAGATAAATGGATCAAGTTTGTTCCAAGATTTTAGGAAGCAAATAGATGAGGACAAGTGTATGATCTTTAATTGTGACTATTTGCATTTGAATATTTGAGTTTTGTAAAGGGAAAAACTAGTCTATGGTTTTTAGACCATATCTTTTGATAAGGATGAATTTTATCATTGTGTAAAAAATAACATGGTATAAGATTCCAAGGCACATATGAAAATATATATTTGAATATCTATAAGTGTGTATAGACAAAGATATTTAGATCTAAAGTTAACTATGTGTTCATGCATGTTTTACTAGTAACCCAAGAAGGGTAATTGATCTCATTTTGATGTTGTTTCAATATCTATTTATGAATTAGTTATTGGGGAGTGTTGTATAATCCATATGTATTTTATGTGTGAATTATGAAGGTTTGATAAATTATATCCAGTGTGAACAAAGTTTTTGAAGTTGACTACATTTTCATTCATAATGATTGTGTACAAAGAAGTGTTTGAGCTATTTTTGCTTAAGCTAAAGGGTATTTTGATGGTTATTTGAACTTAAGGAGGAGATATATATCATGTTTAATGGGTCCATACATTTTTTAAGTGTTCCTATGTTTTAATTTCATACAGGAAGTGTCAAAGATCTGAATGGATCTCCATAAGACCTTAAAGTGACTTAGGCCTATTTGAGAGTAGATTGTGCTTAAGTGTGACCCATGTGAGATGAATTAAGGGTGAAGGCATGTATTATGGCTGATAGGAAATATTATGATCATTATAATTCATTAAGTCTCTATAAATAGTGAAATCAAAGATGTTGATTTCTAGATGTGTATAAATATACTTGATAGAGACTTATGCAAGGCTTGTGTGAAGGGTATGTTTTTAAGCAAATAAGGAAGGATAGGTAGTGTGCCTATTGTTTGAGTTAATGATTAGAATAGTCTATTTACTATGTGTATGACCTATAGGTCATGTTACTAATGTCATAATAGTGAACTTATAATTTGAGGATATGTAAAGAGGTCTGAGTGTGCATATGGTGATAGTTTGAGTGAAGAAGGAGAAATATTATGGCATGCCTATGTGAGAAGCATACATGAGAAATAAATGGAATTTGTGTAGAGGTTAGATATCCATCATTAGGTGATAAATACATTGGTTCAAAGGTGGATTTGTTTAATTTAAAAGTGGTCTAAAGGAATTGATCTTCCTTAGGGGCAATTGCTCCTTTTGAAACAATTGTTTCACTAAATGTCTTTGGTTAGGAAGATATGATCAAGGCTTGATGGTCTAAATGAGTTGACCTATTTATTTTTTATAATTTCTTATGGGATATTTTTCCATGTTTTTTAGGCTTGAGAGTGGGTTTTATTCCCCATGAGGGTTTCCCATAGGAACTATGTGTTAAGTGTTTGATCTTATGTATGCATTGAATGAATGAGTTCTCTTGTTAATGTTTCTTGATTAAGTTGATATATGCTAATTGATTAATAGTTTGAAAGGACTAAAATTATAATTTAAATAATATGGGCTCACTGATTCACCCCCCCCTTAATGATTGTACCTCCAACAAAGAATAGTGGGAATAATAAAGAAATTTTATCCTTCATTTTAAAACTGATGTGAGATTAGCCCAAGGTATGGTTACATTATTTATATTCATAATGGAGCCTATGTGGATTAATCTTAAATATATTTAGTACCATAACTAGTGGTTCAATTCTAATTCTTATGATTTAAGGAGTTAATTAATTGAGCTTATTACTAATGTTCATGCACATTGCTTTACCAATTTATAACTAAAAGTGAGGGGGAAGTTCAATCTCCAAAATAAACATAGAAAATAAGGAAGAATAAGGTAGAAATGAGTATTTATATATCAATATGATATTAATTTTCAACAATTGAGCTAAGTGCATCTACTATAGTTATACCACTATGTGTTAAGTTTCACCAAAGGTTTTAACTCCAAAACTACATAATGGGATGAGTTTGGGGAAGTAGTGAAGAATGCTTGATTTATGAACCCTCATTAAACATCAATACTACAAGTATATAGTAAATAATATATAAACTTACAAGATAACTTGATATATAACACACATGTTATCAATATATTAATGAAAATAAAATAGTTTACATAGAGGTTATAATAGATAAGTACATCATAAACATTGCATTAAAAAAAGACAAAGCCTTAAACAAATTATATAAACACTAACATTCATTTAAAACTAAAATGAGGGACACTTTGACAAACATAATATGCATTACACAAAATATTAAATTGCATTCATTAAAACAACAAGTTCTATGACAAAGGTATTGATCATGGCCAATTTTCTATAATTTAAAATGTTGAAAGAAACATCAAGTGAAATTCTAGCTTGATTATAAAAACACTTTAGAGATATAAATTGTTGACCTCAAAAATATAATGTAGTTACATATTTATAGATAAGGATGACATTCACCCCCAAGTAACATGGGATTTCAATCCTAGGCCATGATGGCCACTCCTACTAGTTGCAACTACATAATTAAAAAAAAAGGATAAAATCTCCTTTGTTTGCCTCAAAAAGATCCATAAGGGACCATTCATCTAATATATGGAGGTAGAATAAACAAAATGACTCCCAAATATTTTGACTTTGTTTATTTGGCCTATAATATGGCTACCATGAGGTCAAACTCCTAGTCCAAATTGGTCATGTTCATTAGAGGCTCTATGAAGATCATTTTTCTTAGGCCATGAGTCTTTAGTATACCTATATGGGATCCTCCATAGACACCTAGACATTAGACACATAGTTGATTATCATTATGGATTAGGTCAAAAGCTCAAGAAATGCTTATACTCCGTCTTTATTTTCATTGGCCACTTTTCTTCTCATAATCTAGTTAGAATGACCTAGGTGGACTCTAAATTCACCCTTATCTAGTAGAGCCTTATCAATTTTTGTCTAGGTAGAAAAATACTAAGATTTTTATTTCCTTTAAGTAAGTTAATATATTCTTCCTACCATCTTTTAGGGGCCCCATTAAAATTTTGGATAATTCAATCCACTCCTTCATAGTGGTCTTCATGGTCCTAGCATAGGTATAATATAAGCCCAAGCCTAAATTGGGCATCAATTTTAGCTCTGGCAACATGCCCTTATTAGTCATAATCTACAAATTCCTACACTTCCCATCAATCACCATGATCTTCTCTAGATAGGCATGGGTCTACTATATGGGCACTTGGGTCTCCACCATAGTCCTTATCACCTTTCCTATATTTAATAAAAGTTGTATGAGGTCATCCTTGACCTGCCTAATTAGCCCATGTGGGAAAGATCTCTTTACCTATGCCTCAAGAGTTTAAAATTAACTCTATATGTCTTTAAGAATTTTCTCTATCATGTCATTAGTTACTTATAGAAATGAGAGTAGGTCCTCTGCTATATTTTCTTCTCTCATGGGAGTCATCACCTTGGTGAGAGATAATAAGTCTTCTTGGTTATACCAGACTAGAGGGTTTCCCTCTTGCATGAATTTCTATGTAAGGATCCTCCACATACTCCCTATGGTATGGTCAAATCCCACTACATATCCAACACACCTTGTATCGTCATCTATGGAACCTATAATACTAACACTATTCCTTAAGTTTTAAGAGGTGTTGGTGGGGTGGCGGAGATGGTAGTCAAAGGTGGAGGATGAGGTGGAGTGGGTATGGAGAAAGCAAAGGGTGTGAATGATGAAATTAGTGGAAGAGGAGGAGGCATCATGGTTTAGGGAGGAAATAAAAAAGGAGAGACCCAAGGTAACATATTTTCTTTCTATTGACTTTGGGTCATGCCCACTTGAGGAGAAATGACTCCTGGGAGAGTGGTATTTAGTAGAAGGGAAGATATTAATTGATTAAAGCTAAATCCCTAGGTACTTGGGGTGATGGAAAAAGGGAAATTAGGAGTAATTAGAGGAGATATTTGGGTTATTACCAAAGGAGCTATAGAAACTAATAGAGGAGGTAGAACTATAATAGTTAATACTTGTATTAAAGGCCTAACACAAAACTGCCTTCCATTTTTTCATTAGTCTTTTATTCGAGTTAGCTCTAAATTCCACTATAAAAAGAGTAGAGGTAGTGAGGTCCATGGGGATCAATTATGGGAGTTTTTGAGTTACCAAAGGAATAATTGATATGGTATTGATCACTAGAGATGTTAAAATAAGTGTACACACTCATAGAATAGTAGAGGAAATTGGTGAATATGGGACACTTGTAGGCACTTAAATCTAAGAAAAGGCCATAGAGGGAACCAAGAAGGTTCCATATTAGGGAATGGATGGAGTGGATTGAAATGAATAAGGGAGGATATTAGGGATGGATGAAGCCATGGGTGTTTGGGTGAAAAGTGGAGGGGATGTAATAGGGAATAGATTAGGCATGGGTTGAATTGTTTGTGGAAGGGGTAGGGAACTGAGTGGTGATATGAGGGAATGTTAGAAAGTGGAGTAAGTGAGGGGAGGAACTTACACTAGTGCCTGATGTTAGTATTAATTTAGGATTATTTGTAGTGCTAATCTCAAACCTTAGAGCCTAAGTGGAATAGGGTTGATGTGATTATTGGGGAGAGGACTATGCTTGTAATACTTGTTGCTAAGTTACAGAGGCTTGACTCAACTAGGGCTGATTTAAATGGATTACTAGAGGTGGAGGAGGTGTAACCATGGAATGAGGAGATACTGATCATAGGGGAGAAGATTGTTGGATCCCTTGTAAAATTCTCCTATAAATCATGTGGGGATTTAGGGTGACATCTCTTGAAAGTTGAGTAGATATAGAGTAGGTCAAAGATGGTCTAGTTTTAATATTCTTACCCTGCTCCTTCCCATGGGCATAAATCTAGGTGAACACATCTTAGTCATCTTACACATTCATATAGCTCATTCTTGTATTCTAGATAGTGGCCATAGTTTAGGTTAAGGAAAATTGAGTATTTCTCCAAGTGGGCTTAGATTATGCCTTATGGGTGCTAATCTTGGGGCTTAGATCTCCCTAAGGATAAAGTGTCCATTCAAGTCACCATATTATATAGCAGATGGAAATAATGGTACACATGATGATTGATGATGATTATAAGAGGTAGGTAGGTTTTTTGATGATAACTAATACAATGCCTAATATACCCTCCACTAGTTGGAAAGCAATTTCTAACTCTGTAAGATGATCTAAGATGTGATAGGTTACGTAAAGGGGTTCTTAAAGAATACCCATGACTTGAATGATGGTATCCTATAGGTAATACTAATAGTATTTTATGGGATCAAATGAGTCTCTAATTTATTTTAATATACAATGCATAGGTGCCTCATTAATAATGTTATATACCACCTGGTAGAAAGACTCTTAGATATCCTAGCTGTTATTTCTATATTGGTGGCCATATAGCTTGTATTAAAACACATGAACCATTAAGCCTTTAGGAATATATGTAGGAAAAGTAGATGGATTTAAAGTTAGTGTCCCATAAACTACTTCTATGAGATAACTCATCATGTAGAAGTTATCACCTACCTAGGAATCTATTATGGCTTTAACCATGTTCAAATTGACCACTTCTCCTAGGTTAGGAACTCAATATCTATATAAAATCATGTGAAGTAAGGGCACCCATAATATGTTGATGTGTAATCAATCTGGGGCCTTAAATAATTAGTTCAATAAAATCATACCAATTTGAACCTCCTATTTAAAGGTGTGAACTATGTATGCATTGACATCATCATTTTCCACCCACTTAGAATCTGGGTTGTCAACCTAATACCTCAGGATATCATAGATTTATAAGGTGTTAACCTAGATCTATACCACTATGGATTCATACAAAAGGATGAACTCTAGAAGATTATAATATGATTTGTAATTAGTTCCTAAGATGTTAATAATACATGCCATGGGTTGGTCGAGTAGACCCAATTGTAGGTGATATGTTGTACTCACCTAGTGGTGAGGAGTAGTTTACTAAATAAATCAACATAGGGGAACACTTCAAGCTTAACCTGACCCTATGTAGGTCACATTTCTCATATGCTTGTAGGGTGTCTTCAAATTTAGCTTTATCATCATCATTTATAACCAACTGCTTGGGCCCTTTATTAATAGTTTTAAATACTTCATTGTAATGCTTGAATTGGGTCAAGCCATATAAGAATAGAGTGCATCTATATTTAAGCTTGACCTTGGGATTTGAAGATAACTAGCAATTTTAGTAAGATGGAATTCAATAGAAGAGCTTTGGGTGAAGGAGAAGGCATAGAAGGCATTAGGTTGGAGCAAAAAATGAGTATAGATTTGGGATTTTAGAGATATAACAACTAGTGATATTTCCTTTGGATACTTATGGAAACCCACATTCATCCCCTTACATTAATGGTGTTTTTTGGGTACCCCATCATGGATTCAAATTTTAGTAGGTGGCTTAATATTTTGCTTGATTTCCCAATCTAGAGTTAAGCTTGGAGCATATGGTTATACATCACTTACTAGATTTAGTAAAGGTGATAAAATGTTTGAAATTGTATAATCAGGGTCTAGTTTCCCACATCATCAATGTCTAGAGTGTGGTAGGTACACAACTACCTCATCCTTAATGATTTTTGGGAGGTCATGCTTCATAACACTTTCACCTATTGATCGGTCATCATGTTAATGGCTAATACCTAGGAACAACCTAACACTTAATTATTATACTCTTAGGAGGCATGAGATTCTATTTGGGGAAAATTGGCACCCTCTAATTAGCCTTATAATTCTAACTATAATTTATTATGTCCATCTTAGGGCCTTTAGAGGCCCACTTGATAAAATGCTTGATTATGACAATGCCATGGTGTGATATTTTAGGATCTCCTAGGATTTAACATCTCTATAAAATAAGGGAGACAAACAATTCTAATAATATGTCATGTGGCATTTACTCATTTCATCAGGCTTTCCTAAGATCTAATATTTCTATCAAGGTTGGGAGACTAATGTATCTAATAATAATAAGATCTCATTAGTTAGATCTGGGTACCTTTGACCTTTTGATAATTGGCATCATCTGATTTTGTTAGGATCTCCTAGGATCTAACATCTCTATTAGGCCCAGGAGCCTAACCGCTTTGTCTGTGGTTGACATGGCACTTATTGATTGGGTTGAGATCTCCTAGGATCTGACATCTCTATCAAGTTTGAAAGATTGGCCATTATTCTTTAGTGTGGGGTGATTAGATAGAATAATGATAGCCTCTATACCTAGGTTTTGGGCCCATTTTTGTCTACATATGGACCCATTCCAACTCAATAGACATCTCAACATAAGGCAATCATTCAAGATGATTACTATTTAAATATATTTGCACCAGTTGGATGAATTTACACATTCCTTGCACTAGATAAAAGTCAATGAACAAATTACATAATGTTTTGGGCATCTTAAAGGAATATAATCACATGTTAATCACATTATGAAGGGTGTAAATTAATGGATCTGGTAAACTTATTGAGAAAATCTCTAGCTCAACAACTAGTGTGAGTAGATCCACCCTAATATAAGGTGATCCTTTAGGCTATAAAAGTAATCTCAAACTAATATGTAAGGACACAATTTATAGATAGTAAAGCTATATAGAATTTGTTTCATAAATAGTGAAATAACCTCCATTAAATCTTAAGACTAGCCTGGATGCCCTTGAGGCTTTCCTTTGTAGTGCCAAAGCTCTCTTGTGAGCCTCTAGGCCTTTAGTATTTTAAATGAGTTATTAATCTATTTTCAAAAAATGAACTATACTATATACTTTATAACATTAAGTATATGAAGAATGGTTGAATCAATACATAATGTTCCTAGGTAACATCCTTAGCTTTGTGATTGAAATGTGTAATGAATGATATAAATTTAGTGAAATAAATTTAATTCAAATTATATTGTTTGCAAGCTTGATTCTCAACATTCATCACATCTATGGAGTTTAGAATCAATTCATCATATAAGGTGAAAACAATCTTTAAGTGTAGGAAAGGGCATGCACCCAAACTTTGACACCTATGTTGAAAGTGCTAAACCAACACGAACCCTTAATCTAAGATATATCATTAAACCCTCCAAGTGTTGAAGGATGCTAAGCATGATGAAACATAGGCTTGCATCCATAAGTCTATAGAGTAACCTAATATAGAATTGTTCCCACATGACTAGAACTAGCTACCTAAATAGGATTTGTGCATATAGACCTTCAACCTAGCCTAAAAATGACTTGTATCAATGAAATTATAATTGATCAAACCCATTGAAGATTGAGTTGTGCCATGACACAATTAGCCCAATATAGTCCCTAGTTATTTCTCTACTACACTTTGGGTGAGTGTATAAGGCTCATGCCTTGTGTGAATTGATGATGGTGTAATCAAGTGATAAATTTTGAGAATACGAGTGTATTCTATGATTATGCCTAGTTTTAGATAGTCTATAACTAACTTGGATAACTAGGTAAGCACTTGATGGACTAAATAAATGACTTTTATACAACATTTTAGTTTTGTTTCCAAGACTGGTGTTGAATTTTGTTATTGTGATGATACAAAATAATAATTCTCTACCTCTCCCTTGAGAACATCAAACACTAGCTAGAATAGGTGGAAGATAGATTTGAGCTAAAGAATTTATCCTATAAAGAATATAAGTTAAGGACGTGGGTCTAGAACAACCTATATGATTTTCTATGTGAGGTTTTCTTTTGATAACTACCAGAGCATGTGCACCACTATTTAGATACTTATGTGACCCATAAAATATGATGTTATAGAAAATACTTTGAGTGGATGAAGGAGCTCTTAAAAAATCTTAAGAACCTTGATATCACTTAAACTAGAGCTATAGACAAATGGTGGCAAGGAGCATTGAATAACTATGTGCTTATGACTAATTATGACATTATAAATGAGGCATTATTGAAGTAATTTGATATTCCTAAGTTTGAATAGTAGATCATCATTAAATTTAAGGAAATTATCCAAGGGATCTCAAAAAGTGTGCACCTATATGATGTTAGTTTTAAAACTCTTATTTCTAAGCTTCCTTATGATATTCAACCTTCTTAGCACATGAAATGGCTCATTGGAATATTTAAAACTCTTATTTCCAAGCTTCTTTATGATATTCAAAAGAGTGTTGTCTATAAAGACATTCAAAGACCCCCACAAATTGCTAGAAGCTATGCTTTGGGATGAGGTAGTCGAGAATGCCAACATAGGAATTAGCCCTTTCATAGATGTACAAATTGCATCTATGGCTTCAAAACTATAGATAATAATTGCTAGTTCATTACACAATGCTCGAAGTAGATTATGGTACACTAACTATGAGATGGAAAGCCATAACAAAAATAATTACCCTTAAAAGAATGTACTCACTTTACTTCTAAAGTGTGAAGTTTTCCATGAGGGACATGATTTTCACAATCAACCATTGTTGCAATGCACTCGTTAGGTTGACACAAACCTTTATTACAAGTTGTGTGACTCTTACACTCATGCCATATTTGACTATCGAGTAATTGATTAAATCTGGAAAAACATGGAAAGAGGCACATGATAGGCAACTATAGTAAGTAAAGGGTAGGAAAACCAAAGAAATGAGGGATCTGGCCAATATAATTCTAGATATGGGGCACACATAGGTTTCAAAGCGTGAGGTAAATGACATAGTGGAGGAACATTCCCATCATGACCATGTTACAAGTATGACTCATCCAAGCACTATCAATGTGACTTCTCAATAAATCTAATGTGTGGGTATTATTGAGGACCACATCCAACTAAGGAATACCCTACCTTGTATAAAAATTTAACCTAAGGTTGGCCTAATGTATAAAAAGGTATGGGAATGATCCAATACAAGACAAAAATAAATAAATGGACTCTAAAGGCATAACTAACCCATATGGAACCAATCAAAGTGCAAGTAATTACTCCTAGTGGGTTCACCACTCAGTCACCAATTGTGCCAATACCAGGGTTACACCTGAAATATGGGGAATTGAGTCACATTAAGTGCATCACATGGCCATAACCTAAATATGTGCCTTATCTTGACCCTATACTTTATAAGGATGTCTTGTAATAGTCCATGAGCATCATTCAAAACATGAAAGGATAATTCCAACTAGCATGAGATATAGAGGCATAAGTTGCTGCCTCCCACAAGAAGAAAGATAACTAAGAAGCTAAGGTGAAAGAATTAATGGAGATATTGTTCCTCCTATAGACTGAAGGGATGAAACCCCTATTCAATAATTTTCTTTTAAATCATGCTAGGTAGAAGATATTTTAAATTTCCATGCCCTGAACATTTGAAATTTCTTCTCCACACATGGAAATGGCATGAGAGTTTAGGGATACATAGAACATAAAATGAAACCAAGAGCTCCTGGTGAATGATATCATTGATGGAAGGTTTGTGTATTAGGTCCTTATTGACACATGTATTAAGGTAAATATCCTGACAAGGAATACATGGGATAAGATGGGTAGACTAGCATTGAGGCCTTCCTCTCATGTGCTTTTCATGGCTAAAAAATATAGGCTACAACTAATCATAATTCTAAAAGGTACCACTATAGATATTATAGGTGCAAATTTCTATGTTGACTTCAAAGTGATTGATATGGCTGAGCAAAATAATTACCTATCACTCTTGGGTAGGCCATGGTGATACACAAATAATGCTAACATACACTTCAAGAAACACTATACGACTTTTGAAAATGGTAAGGAGAGGGTCGTGATCCCCCTCTCAAATGACTAAGGACCCCCTTATGTAGAAAGTGTTGATCTCGAGGATGAGATCAACCATATTTATAACATCATGGTGTAAGGCATTGAGATTATCAACCCTAATGACCAAAAACTATTGTATTGGGATGAAGGATATTTAACCTCATACACTACTGATGTATCTTACAATTGATGGGTTGAAGAAGCTTAGGAAACCATTGGTCAAAGGTGCCACATAGTGAGTGCCAAGGTGTCGAAGCCTATGAGGATTGGCTAGGTCCATATTAATTGTACTTCACAAATATGGGTCCCTTTCAATAGGAATAAGGGAAATAAGGTGTTTTGCCTAAGCAAAGGTAAACTTGTGAGACTCCCATGATATAAGGGAAGAAACCCTGTAGAAGAGTATGTTTGTGACATAGAGTCATTCATCCCAAAAGAGAAAGATATATGGGCACACTAGTGTATACTTTGAGAAGCACTATCACTAATTTGTGGGTAACACAAAATCATAGCTTACTAACTTGAAAAGATGTAAAAGTAATAATATGCACTAGATTTGAGAAAAGTAATGAGGATCTAGACATCTCTAGATAATCTAATGATTCTAACCTTATAACACATGTGTACTTATGTGAAGAAACTTAGATTGAGTACAATGTAAACACACTAAGGAAACTATGGGTGCATGCCTTTTACATAACCTTGAATATGTGGGTGTGGGCTTGGTATGTGGTAAAGAAAACATGATGTAAGACAACCAGTTGGGATGTCTTGAAGGAGAAGTTTGTACACACCCTCTCCTTTTCCTTACATAACATGGAATTGATCGAGCCATTGTAAGTCATTCAAAGGGCCATGTTTGAGGACACTATAATCATAGAGAAGCACCTAGAGGATATGTTTAGGGAGAAAGGATTAGTACTCCTAAATTTATTTAAAGAGTAGGCACTTAATAATGACTTGAGTGATGAAGATACAGATGTCTGGAAGGCATGAAATTGGACATCCTTGACAAGAAAGAGGAAGCTCCTATGCCAAGTGGATGATAGTGCCCTTTAAGAGGAATACCCTAATCATCTCCACATAAAAAAACTAATGGGAGTAAATAAGTTGAGGACATACATTAGGATAGAAATGAATCCTATTATTCACTACTCAAGACTATCTACGTTGATATCAATGTGGAAGGAAAACCAAATACGGCTACTATGGGTGCATATTAGTTCGACACAGAGCTATCATAAATTATTGAAATCCTAAAGGAGTTTTAAGATATATTTCCATTTAATTACTAGGATATGAAGGGAAATAATCCATCACTTGGGAAAATGAGCATAAATCTAGTTGACCTAAAGAATCACCCCTATAGAATGAACCCCAATCTCTATGTGAAGGTCAAGATGGAGATTGATAGTATGCTAGCCGTATGAGTAATATACTTAGTAAAGGAGTTAGAATGGGTAAGACCAATGGTTATTATAATTAAAAATTATAGGTTCATGTATATTTTCATATATTACCAATTTTTAAAAACTACTCATGTCACTAACCCCTTCTTGACTCCATTTACTGAAGAAGTCTTGGATAGAGTCACATGATACAAAATATATACTTTCACTGATGGTTCCTTGGATACTGTCAAGTTCAACTTGAAGACAGGGATAGGCCAAAGACAAAATTTATGATAAAATGGGGTTATTTTGCATATATCATGATGCTCTTTAGGATCAATAATATGTCAGTCATATTCTCTAGAGTGGTCATCATAGCATTCGAGGATTTTATTCATAAGTTCCTCTAGGTGTACCTTGATGATTGGAGTGTGTATGGGATCATAAGAGACCATTATGAAAACTTATACCTCATTTTTTAGATGTTTTGATAGATAAAAATATCTTTAAACCTTAATAAGTGCATCTTTACAACACCTTTGACACATTACTCAGGCATATCATCTATAAGGACAGTCTGCTTATTGATCCTGTGAGGATTGCAATTATCATTCAGCTCCATAATCCTTCCACACAGAGAGGCATTCATGTTTTTCTTGGCCATTATGCCTATTATAGAGAGTTTATAAAGACTTATACAAGGATAAAGATAATATTAGAGGAGCTATTATGCAAGGATGACCCATTTTATTAGGGTAAAATATGAGAGGATGCCTTTGAAACTCTGAAGCTCATGTTGGATAACACACCTATTCTTTAGTTTCTTAACTGGATAACTCAATTACACATCCATATCAATGAATCTAACTCTATAATTATTTCCATTATAACACAACCTAATGAAGTAGGATGGATCATCTGATATCCATTATAAGTCATAAATTGACTCCAACAAAGCAAAATTACACAAATACTAAGCATGAGGCACTGGTAATGGTCTATGCCCTCCAAAAATTTATAAAATACTTATTTTAAACCCTAATAAATTTTCACCAATCATGAGGCACTGAAGTACCTTATGAATAAGCCCATTTTCCATGGGAATATTTGTAGATGGATAGTTCTATTTTAAGAATTCTAGTTCTTAGTTATGGTGAAACCTAGGAAGTAGATTTCAGGATCAGACAATTTATCATGTATTGAATCTAGAGATGCAACAAAATCCATTGAAGATGACATGATAAATGCATAGATATATAGATTCTAGCATGGTCTTGAATACTTTGTGGGGATGGCTAAATTTTTAATGTCTAGGTTTGCACCCTAACCCATGGCCACCAAATAGAAGAAAAAGCTCATCGTTCATGCCACCCCCTTTTAGATCATTAGTGGGGAGATGTATAAATTAAGTGTAGATGAAGACCTACACTAATTTTTTTTGGAACATAAAAGGGACTCCATTCTATGTGAGGCACACGGGGGGATTACAGGAGGCCATTGTGTTAGAGACACAATGACACATAAAGTGTTATAATCAGGCTTGTCATGGATAAGCCTATTTTAAGATGAAAAGGATTATGCTATGTCATTTGATATATTCAAATGCATAAGGAATCCCAACCACTAAGATGATATGACTCTCATCCCCATCCTTTTTGAATTGGCATTCAATAAATGGGCCATTAATTTCATTGGGCCAATTACTCCTACAATAAGGTGCATAAGTGTAAGGTATATTATGGTAACAAATAAATATTTAACCAAGTGGGATGAGGTATCACCTAATAAAAAATTCAAAACAAACAAAACCACATGATTCATTTTGGAAAACATTATAATTCATTATGGGTGCTGACTCAATTTAACTAGCAATAGAGGAACACACTTTCTCAATGAAACTATGAAAATCCTACTAGTTGAGTATATGGTATCACATCACAAGACCACACCATATCATCCCCAATAAAATGTAAAAACTAAGGCATTAATAAAAATCATTGGAATTAGCGTCAAAAAAATATGTTATGTTGGTAACAATGATTGGGATGATCAAGTATGAGTAGTATTATGGGTATACTACATAACCTACAAGTGCCTAAACAAAGTTACACCATTAAAAATAGTGTTTAGCATTGAGTAAATTATATCGATGGATTTATTAGTACCATCATTGTGCATTGCATGAATTGGTTGCCTAGATGACCAAGCCTCATTAAGATCAAGGCTAGAAGATTCAGAGCAGTTGGATGAGGTATGCACCCAAACAAGGAGGAGCTAATAGAATGAGAAGACATGTCATAAATTATAGCATGATAGGAATATTAATAAAAAATTTATCACTGAAGGAGCATTGTTATTTATTTATTTATGAATCTAAGTACCTAAGGCACTTAGGTAAACTATAGATAAGGTAGATGGGCCCATATGTCATCCAAAGTATATTAGAAACTGGTGTATACAAGTTGTGCATGTTGTCAAGTGAAATGCTTCCTATGAATTTCAATGGTAATAGATTTAATCCATATTGTTAATAAAATGGTTCTTTCTCCATTAGACACTAACTTCCCAATCATAATTCAATTGTGTTGTACTAACCTGAATGACATTTGGCACATGCCAAACATTTCATTATATTTTGTGATTATTGTTCTTATAAGAGTGAATAAGTGGTGCTTTTAGGCCCAAAAGGTAAATATTTTAGTGATTTTATGCATAATTGAACAAACATTGGTATTTATTTATGACTCCAAGTACCTAAGGCATCTAGGCAAACTATAGATAAGGTAGACAAGCCCATATGTCATCCACTGTATATTGGAAACTAGTGCATACAAGTTGTGTATATTGTCAAGTGAAATGCTTCTTAAGAATTTAAATGGTAATAAATTGAAGCCATATTGGCAATATAATGGTGCTTACTCCATTAGACACTGACTTCCCAATCATAATTTGATTTTTTTATACTAACCTAAATGACATTTGGCATAAGCTAAACATTTCCTTATATTTTGTGATTATTATTCTTGTAAGAGTGAATAAGTGGTGTTTTCAAGCCTACAAGATAAATATTTTGGTGCTTCTATGCATAACTCCAGTTACGTGAGTCAATAATGGATGTGTTCCAAAGTGATTGAGGCTAGACACCTAATTTTTTGGGTGCATAGAATTTTCCAAACTTTGAACATATGAACACCAAGGGAGAAGGAGAGGTATAAATGGTGCTCATGCACAAACTATGAAAAAGTGGTGCACAAGAATAAAGTGTGAAAGAAGTAGAGTGAAGGTGCAAAACATTATTGTGTGTAAGAGATAAAAAGTAGAGAGTGAAGCATTGGAGGGTCAATTTAAGGGATTTAGATGGGATATGATAGGCCAAGGTAAAGAGATAAAAGTGCATATAAATAAACCAAGATAGGAAAGTGCACTTGAAATGAAAGCAAAGTAGGAAAATAAGATGGAATCATGGAGGCTGAATCATTTGCATGTGAGGTGTTATGCCCAGGTTTCCATATGACAGGTAACCAAGTATAGGAAAATTATCATCAAGAAATGATGACATCCACCCAAAGTGAGGTAGGAAGTGACTATTTGAACTACACATCAGTTCCATAAAAATACCATTAGAGGATTTATTGAGGTGATGAGAGGCACAAATATATGCATTGAATGCATTGGTGGTAATTAATTTTTATGGATTTCATAAGATTTTATGCATTTCAATAATTTTATATGTCACCATGCCATTAATCACATGCACTTAATATGGTATATGAAATTAAGTGTATAAAACAGTGATAAGCTAACTGGTTTAGGTTATAAACCTTGAGATAATTTGCACCCAAAACATATACAAACAAATTAGATCCAAATAAAACAACTACCACCAGAGTGAATTCTTGAGTTCCCATATATGCCAAACATGAATAATTGAATAGAAAGAGAAATTATGTTCACTTTGAGATTAGTCAGAGAAGTATGGGATATGAATTATGCAAAATCTAGGTAGAGGAAAATTAGAGTGATACTAAGGATACCATTGATGACAAGCAAATATCAAGAGCCAAAGACACAATCACAAACCTCATGACTATGAGAAGTGCCAACAAAAAATGAAGGCTTCAACAAGATAAATAGACTGCTTGTCAACACCAATTGGTTTAAGATGAGGAATAAATGCATGAGTTCTAGCCTATAATAGTCACATAAGTACATCAAAAGGGTATGAGTTATAGAACAAGTGGACCTATAAAATAAGAAAGCATAACTAGTGGAAGGAGTTAGCATCATCGATGTTTATCTAAAGGTGTTTGAAAAAATGTCATACTAGGAGATGTAGTTCTTGAAGGAAGTCTTGGTATGAGAGAGATAGTTATCCTTTATGTAGACCTAATGGCTCAAAAAATATAACCACCACACTTCAAATAATGTGCAAGATCTAGTACAAGACTGGATGGTGGACACGAGGGCCAAAATAGAATAAACATGACATTATTCAATGTCTACATCTGAGGCAAACTTGTATCCATTGATGTAACCTAAATCTATGAGTTGTCATGTTTCAAAAATTCAAAGGAACTTGTATATTTCCTCTTCTTGAGATTTCATGGAGATTGCATCTATTTTTTTGGGAGGTACATGTAAACATTATCATAATTAATAGGTAGAATTACCAGGCTCCTAGACTCTAGTGTAGACATCCACTAGATGATGGAAGATGATGTTAAAGTTTAAAGGGTTATAAAAATCCTGAGGTACTACAAAAGAGGTTTCACATTCCCAATCAAATATATCAAGGAATTTAAAACAAGAGAAACTACACACCTCATGAGTTCAAAACTCCCTGGTGGTCAATGGGCATACATCACCAAGGCCTACCTGTGCATCACCTATCACATGGCATAGGGGTTAAATTTAACATTGCCAAGTTCATAGTGGAGGAAATGGTGAAGAATGCATTAGAATGTCATAAAACATGGGAGAAGTTTTAGTGGGGATTGATTCTGATCCTAATTGTCATGGAGGATATTAGACTGCTGAATGGTGACAAGGATAACCTTTGGGTATTCCAAACACATAAGGACTCCCCAACATTAAAATATCAAAACTTCACCTACCCCATGGCCTTTTCCTAAAAATAAAAGACTTTCATGATGGGTGTTGTTCCCAACACATCGAGGCATTTGAAGAGGAATGGCACATTCTTGAGAATCTCCCTTAGAATATGTTTGGGATGGTAACCTTTTTCATAATGAAACATTTCTATGTAGTGTGATTAGTGCTCATAGATGGTAATAAATCTGGCTGGCTAAAACTCCCCTACACCTTCTTAGGTAAATAATTTAGGGACATGATTCAAAGAATCCCCAATGAAAAATAGTTAGACATCTTGGTCAAGAGCATGAACTTGGAATCAAGTAGGTTAAGTGCACCCAAGAGGGAAAGTGACCAAGGATTAAGAGGATGACTCAAATTACACTGACATCCATCCCCTCTAAAAGTAAGTGATTCTCAGGCACACCCATATGCTTTATTTTGAGATGAAGGAAAAGAAGAAGGGCATGAGTGCTGATAAGGATGATAACCTCCCCCTTTAGATTAGTGATGAAGGGAAATTGACACTAATAGTATTGAATAAGTCTCCCCAAAAGAAGAAAGGGGAGACACTTGAGGAGATGCAGAAGTGCATAAAATTGAAGATCACCTCTAGTGATGAAGCCACTCCCTCATCACCAAAGAATAAGTATATGTCCTTCATGTTATGGATTTCTTCACCCAAGCTAAAGGAGAAGAAAAAGAAGAAGTCCAAGGGGCCAAGGGTAATGTTGATGATAACCTTGGTAGAGATGGAGGAAAAATAGGTGCATAAGGAAGTAGAAGCAAAGAAGGTGCATGAAGAGATGGAAGAAGAAGAAGAGGAAGAAGATGGAGGGACAAAAGTATACATCATCCAAGAAGAAAAAATAGGAGGTGATCCCAGTGCCTCATTAAAAGAGCCCTCTATACAACCTCTACAAATTGAGGAGGAAAAGAGTATCCAATGGAATGAAATGGGCCTCAATGAAGAACATATAGAGGTGGTGATAGATATATATTAGAAAAGAGAGGCCATGAGGGTAGCTAACATGACCTAGGTATAGATTGATAAGGTTGAGGCTAAGGAAATAAATTCCAAGGAGGAAAAGATAACCATAATAATAAAGAAGAGGAAGGTAGAGGAAAAGAAGGCCCAAGAGGAAAGGGCCAAGAGAAAAAAGGAAGAAAAAAGGGTTACTAAAATTATGAAACCCATAAGGTAAAAATCAATAGAGGTGCATAGCACCTCCACTAGCATGGTAAAAGAAGATACACCACATGCATGACTAAGAAGTAAAGGGGTGATTAGAGGGAAGGTGATACTGGTGCCTTAAAAGAGAAAATAAATAGTCTAGAAGAAACCTAGTAGACATAGGAGGGCGAAGCTAGAATTGATAAAGAAGAAATGAATAAAGTGGATAAGTCCAAATAACCCATATAGGATCAAAGAGGAGAGACCTCAAAGTAAGGCACTAAAGAAAGTGTTAGCACTAAAGAGGAAGAATAAATGGAGCTTATTGTCATTGAAGAAGAGGGTATCAATAAAAAATTGAGGTAAAAGGTGTAGAAGGGGTGGATAGATGAGGAATACTACATGTTAGAGTACATGCCCCAAAAATAGCCACAATAAGGAAGTTCCAAAAATTGTCTTTCACTTTCAATAGTTATATGGATGAGCCTTATTTTCAGGTGTTGTCAAAGGCCATACTAGGCATAAATCAACTAGAAGAAAGGTATGATTCCATTATAATAAACCCCTATGTAATAAATCCAATCAAATCATCCAATGCACTCATTTTAATGGCCTCTAAAGTAGCATGGAAGAACATCATTAATGATGTTAGGGCTTCAAAGTTGAAGAATATCATGTTATAAGTATAAGAAGAGGTAAAGGTCATGTAGCTAAAATTTCAACAACTATTTGAGTGAATAAAATAAGTTGAAACATCCCTCTTGGATGGTATTTAAAATTTGAATTTTTTGGAGGTCAATAATGTATGTGTGCCAATAGAACAAATTCTCCCAAGGTTAAAGGTAGAACTGGCACTAGAAGAGGAAGACCCATGTGTTGTAATAAATAAAGAGCTAGTTGTAAAGATAAAAGAGGTGGAATACCTCTTTTTGAAACTAAAATAAGGTGAAAATGTATTAGACACCATCTTCATGAACTTCTCCAACCAAACATCGATTATCGATGCATGCCTCAAAAAGATAAAGTGGGAGAGGGAAGAGATGATGGCAAAGGCATAAACTATTAGTAGGGCCAAGAGTACATAGATCATGGTAGAGGTCAATACCTTGAGTGCCTAAATCAAAATCCAATATAAAAACTTGAAATAACTCTTCTGCACCTTATAAACAAAGGTTGGAGAACAAGGAGAAATTTTAGATGGAGGAGTGACAAGGGTAAAGGAAAGGATAGAGGCCTTTAGAATAGAATTATAAAAATGGATATTATCTCTCTTAACACCACCTCACTAGATATTGACAACATAGATAAAGAAATCAAGCTCACCATCAATGGTTTTGAAGGCTTCAACACTAAATTAAAAGAGAATGCATCAAAGTTCTATGCACCTAGGGCATTGAAAGACTAGTCTAAGGATGGACTAGAAATTTTTTATGGGGTAATGTTGGGCCCATTTTTTTAATTTATGAACCCATTATAACTCAATATACATCTCAACATGAGGCAATCATTCAAGATGATTGATTTTTTGAGATATTTGCATTAGCTAGATGAATTGACACACTTCTTGTGCTATCTAGAAGGTGGTTAACAAATTTTGTAATATTTTGGGCATGTTAGATTAATGAAATCATGTGGTGATCATAATACAAAGGGTGTATAGTAATTGAGATTTTATAATGATTGAGAAAAGATCCAACTTGATAACTAATGTGTAAAGCTCTACCCTAGTAAAAGGTTCTCCTTTAGGCTATAAAAGCAAGCTCAAACTAGTATGCAAGGATGTGACTTGGAGATAGAGAAGCTCTACATAATTGGTTCTAAAAATAGCAAAGTGATTACCATTAAATCTTAAGACTAACATAGATTCCCTTGACGCTCTCCTTTGTAGTACCCAAGCTCACCTATGAGCCTTTGGGCCTTTAGTAGTTTAGATGAGTTAGTAATTTATTTTCAAAAAATGAACTATACTCTATACTTTAAATCATTAAGTATATGAATAATGGTTGAATCAATACATAGTGTTTTTGGGTAATATCTTTAGATTTATGATTGAAATGCGGAATGAATTATATGAGTTTAGTGTGATAAATTCAATTAAAATTATGTTATTTGTAAGATTTATTATTGGTGTTCATGGTATCTCTATATTTTAGAATGAAGTCATCATATTAGGTGAAAATACACTCTAAGTTTAGGAAAGAGCATGTGCCCAAGCTTTGAAACCTATAATAAAAGTGCTAAACCAACATAAACCCTTCATTTAATATATCCCATTAAACACTCCAAGCATCAAAATATGATAAGCATGATGAAACATAAGATTGAATCCATAATAATATAGAGAAATTTGATAAATATTTTCACCCACATGACTAGAAGTAGCTACCTAAATAGGATTTTCACGTATAGACCTTCAACCTAGCATAGAAATGGATTGCACTGATGAACATGAAAATGACCAAACCCATTGAATATTAAATTACACTATGGCATGAATATCCCAATGTGGTCCCTAATTATTTCTATAATACACTTTGGGTAAGTGCATAAGTCTCACACCTTATGTGAATTGATGTTGGTGTAGTCAAGTGATAAATTTTGAGGACCATGGGCTTATTCTATGAGTGCAACTAGTTGTAAAAATTATATAACCAACTTGTATAGCCATGTAAGTACCTAATGAAGTGATTAAATTACTTTTATAAAACACTAAGATACATAAAACTTCATCATTACATCAAGATCTACCAAGATCTGACGTATCTATCAGGTCACAAAGGCTAACGTATCTAACATAGGTTGCATGGTACTTCTTCATTATGTTAGGATCTCTTGAGATTTGACATCTCTATCGAGGCCAAGAGACTAATGTGTATGGCATAGTTCATGTGGTACTTCCTCATTACATTAATATTCTACTATCTTCTTTATGACTTTTGTTTAGAATTAGTCTTCACCAACTTTTCCTTTATAAATTTTGTTTAGAATAAGCTAGAAAATTTTCTTTTAAGACATATAAATTTAAATAATTTCCATAAATCCTTCAAAACTTTTTATTAAAACTTTACTTGCACAAAACATTTAAATAATCTTTTTTTGAATATCATGAAGTCATATAGCACTGATATTTTGACACATGGAGGAGCCTGTAGAATAACATAATAAATTACTAAGTGAAAGAGAAACAAAGTGCAACCAATAAACTACTTCCCTGGTATTAGGGAGGTTTCAAAATTCCATGTAGGAATATGAGATTTGATACTCTAATAATATGACTGAGACTCTGGGAATCTCTAAGTGAGAGTAAGCCTATATAATTAGTGTGTTAAACCTTCAAAGCAATAAAGCCTATCCTCACCATGGACTATTGGTGGGATTTGTAATTATTTCTATTATGGATCTTTGAGGTTCACAAGTTGGATCAATTATTCATTACGAATACCACATACTTGGGAAAATTAGGGTGACATGGGATTTTAAAGAATTAGTTCAGGTGGAGCCATCCAAAATGAGATAATAGGTCTAAGAACTTTGGTTTTATGTTTTAGAAAGATGGGTCCCCAATTTATATGAAAAGGGACATGTTGGACACAAATATGTCAAATGTATTTAAGAAATAATAGTTATATAAAAAGGGGCATGAAGAACATAAGGACATTACACACCTTTGTGAATAAAAGACCTCTATGATTTGAGTCTAATTTAGTTAATTTATGTAGACTCCTTGACAATGCCACTAAGGCTAGATAAATATTCCAAACAAGTCTAAAACATGAACCATGGATCAAACACAACTTTTAGTCCCTCTTTCAGATGCATATAAGGAATAAATGGGTATTGGGTTGACACTCTGATAAACTACATACCATGATCTAGACCCCTTTGATTTCATTGATCTATAAAGGCCAATATGTTTAACCATGATCAATCTAAAGAAGCAAAAGTAAGACACCTAATGCTCTAACACCCTTTGTGAGGTTTTGATATACAGATACTCATTAAACTTCTTAATTTTAGGTAGTTAGATGAGGTGATTCTCACATTACTTTATAAATATAATGATAATGCAATTCATATTTCACATGATGTTACTATATTTATCATCATTGCATCCATGGTGTGATCAATAAGACTCTTAATTTATGGAAAATATATTCTAACCTACAAAAATAAGTCTCCACCAATTCATCCAAATAAAAAAGAAAAGTATAATAGGGCATCTAAAGGGATTGCTATCAAAAAATTGAATGGCATATAAATGCACATTCTCTTTGAGTACATCACCAAGTAATCATGGCAGACCACTAAGAGCACACGATAAAAAAGGGATCATTGACATTGTTACCAAATGATTGGGATGTATGAGAACTTTAACTATCTTGAATTTTTGGCTTTTGAGCTTGCAACTAACATTGAGAAGGTCCTTACTAGAAAATCACAGTATTCCAATACTAGTTTTTGGTCTTACTACTCTATTTTACCCATCAAAAGTCACAAAAGGGTCTAGTCAACTTAGATGAAGACTTTTAGGCATGCGTATGAATTTTACAACCTTATCAAGGACCAAGACCAGGAAATATTATAATTAATTCTCTAAGTCTAACTAATGTTAGGTTGAGATTCAATCCCTAATCATATCACACCTGAGGGTACCCAAGATGTTCTATAGTATATTGGACAACATGAATTTATCACAAAGCTACATAATGGGATTCATATTAAATTCCATGAATTACCTAAATCAACAACAATTCTACTTCCCTTCTTCATTACCATGTTGTATGCCAAGGTAGATGTCCCATGATATAAAGCCTTAGCTACTAGATTAGTACAATCATTATGATCTATACCTCTAAGTGCACAATAACATTTTCCTACACAAATCTAAGATAAAACACAAGCACCACCATAAACAAAAGTAATTCCATCATAGGATAATAAAGGAAAGTGAAAGGCACCCACATGGGATCTTTACTACCAACACCAAAAAATATGATCTACAACACAAATTCTTGGTTGGATAATAAACATGTCCCAAAAATCATTTTAGAATATGATCTTACAAATTTGGGCATAAAAGAAGAGTAATTTTTACTATTAATACTCACAGACATAGGTAAGGAGGTCTATGACCAAGAAAAAGAGAATAGATTTTTTGTTTAAAAGGTAGTACACCCATATCAAGTGTATAACCAAGTGTGACAAGACTTTTAGGTTGATATTACTCAACCTAATAATTATATAAAATTAGATACTATAGGTTAGGATGCAATGCATAAATTAATTTAAGTTGAACTCTTTCACATGGATCTAACTATAGAATCCTACAGTGTACAGGGTGAGAAATAACCATTGTAATAAAGTCCACCACCAACTCTAGTGCATAGGAAAAGTACCCATTATTTGTCAAGAGTGTCCCAAAAAATAAAGGATTAGATGTTTTCCTTTATAGACCCTTTGATGGAAACTAATCCTTAATAGGCTTAGAGACCCAAATAACAAACTTAGAAGATGGTCCAGGCCTACAAGAGAGTGAAGAAAAATATCACTCCTCTAACCTCATTTATGCATACGGTATCAACATGAAGAGGTAATATGATCAAATCAACCTCATCGTTTGGTCTAGATTCACCACTTGATTCACCAACTCCTTTATAAGAGCTAAAGAGGTAACTCCACCACAACTTAATTAGCTTAATGAATAAGAATAAATAACATCACAAGAACAAGATACCATGGTGAGAAAACAATAAGAAAAGGCACAATATGTAGTTACATAGAAGGCTCAAAAGGTAAAAATGAATAAGAAGGAAGAGGCAAGGCATACGGTTACTGAGTAGGAGAAGAATGAGGATGCTAAGTCAAAAAATAAAAGAGTTCAATAAGTATAGATGAAGAAGAAAGAAGAAGAATAAATTGAAAAGAAACAACAAGAGAACATAGATCAAATAACATAGGCAATGTGTAATAAGAATGATGAAGCTGAGGCCACAAAAAACATGTAAGAGTGGAAAAGATAAAAGAAGTGATATGCATTCAGGAGAAGAAATAAAAGAATTAGAATTAATAATAAGAGGCTAAGAATAAGGTTGAAGAAGAATCTAAAGCTAAGGCTGAGGCAAATTCCAAAGCTAAGGAAGAGATAAATGCCAAATCCAATTTGGATGTGGAGTCCAAAGCTAATGTAGAGGTCGAAGCCAAAGCCAAGGTATAAATTGAGTGTAAGGATAAATATGAGAGTGTAGCTTAAAATATAATAGAGGCTACCATGATGGAGGGGATACATAAGACCCAACAACCATAATATACATTACAAGGCTTAGATTCTACTCTAGGGTGCATATGAGGAGACATCACAACATAGGCCCCAGATCTTTAGCCAATCATTATGGGATATCCTATTACCCTCCATGCATCACACAACATTTTATCTACCCATGACATATATCAAGAAAATACATATGACATATTCACCTTAAATTTTTTTCTTAAATGTAATGGTGAAAGAGGCATCACATGATGTATCTCAACTACCTGTATTGATTTAAATTAAGGGAGAAACTGACTTTCAAGAATCTATCATGTAGAAGGCATTAGCCTTAGAGTAGGAGGTGATATAACTCAGGGAAGAGAATGTAGATTTTTACCTATACCTCACCAAATATCATTAGTTGATTGATACTACATGTCATACCTTGGTCACTCAAGTTTTGGGTGACCATGTCATGTTATAAGAAAATTAACTCACTACTCTTCTCTCTCAGATCATAAAAGATTGACATGATATGTAAAATTTATAGACACTTTACACACAAGAATAAAACATTAATCCTAAAAAAAGGAATTTTTTTATATCTTATAGGAATATGAATAAGTTATTAACACTGCTATGCACCAAGCTCATAACATAGCTTGAAACATGCTTAACTAGAATCAATAGTTATCCAACACATGGAAGGAGGCCACACCAAACTTCACAAAAGTGGATAAATACATATATTCCATGAATGACCATTATATTACCTAAAATTCATTAGAAATCACACTAAATTAATTAATTTAATCCAAATATAATGTTATACTGAAGATGCAAACTTGGTAGAACAAAATCATGCATAATACCTTTATCAATATTCAAATAAGCAGGCATGTAGATAAGATGGAGTAGTTAGTCCAAGGAAGTAAAATGAAAGTATATAATGTGTAATTTATGATCTTAGTGATGAATTATGAGGAAATCTAATGTTTTATTTAGTTTTAAGTGCCATTTTTCACTAAAATCAATATGGCTAGACAATCTATCATAGATTGCACACTATTCAAAAATGACATGTCTCATTTGGATAGCTCTAGCGTAAACACAATCTAGGAACCTAAATTATTTCCTTCAAATAGATTACAATAGTAAATATATCATCAATTTTTTTGGTAGCTTCACATCTTACACCTTAGCCCTAACTAGATCCTCCACCAACATATTCAACAAAAATAACTTCTTCTTTGGCGCTACAAACATAACTAACTATGTATCCTACTATAGTTCATAAAATAAAGTTCATGCCACTACCTTTAGTGTAGGTACTATGAAAATTCTATTTTTTCAAAATTTAATCATTTTTTAGTAAAAGGGCTTGAACATTAGGAGTGAGGCTAGGTTTGCCAAAAACCCATAAAGTGAGGCCACCTGGTTCTGCTAATCTATTAAAATTTTGAAAGGGAATTATATTAGTATGATACTTAGTTGAAAAACTAAAAATATGGATAAGTAGTGTGCAAGGGGTGAAAATTGGTAAACAACAACTTGAGTGATTACCATAACTTATGTTTCTAGTCTAGTTCCTCACTGTAGGGACAATTTTTATCTCCAACATAAGGCACACTTTCTACAACTTTGTCTTAGGATGAGACAACTATTTAAGTCTGGGAAAGTGTTGGTAGTAAACATGGTAATAAAATAAGATAGTATAATTGATATACATTTAGGTGACTCACACTATTTTTTCTTTTGTATCTTTTTTTAATGTATTTAGAACTAGAAAACATATAAAGGGTCTTTAGAATGCAAAAAATATTTATTTTCTTTATAGAAAAAGGTTGGAATATGCAGTAAAGATGAATGTAAAATATCTCTATATAGTGTTTAGTTGTATTATAAAATATTTAAAATGTGATAGAGATTAATATGAAGTTATGAAATGGTTTTAATTGAATGTTGTTTATCATTTTTCTATGCATAATGAATGCCCTATTATTTAAATTTATTGATCATGTAGATTATACTAAATATTCTATAACTATTAATTCTACATTTCATGCATAAATATATTAGCTTTAACTAAAGAATGGCTTGGTTTAGTTTGAATTGATATATATTGTATACTTCTATCACAATTTACATATTTATCTCTATATTAGTATGTTCTAGTAGATTTTATAGGAACCTTTGATCACAATCTATAAAAAAACTCATGTATATTAAAATTCTATAGACTTAAATGAATTGCACTATCTTATTTATCTTTTCCTCAAAACCTTATATTTCATGTTCGAGATGAAATTGATGTGGAAAAAGGGGCTAGATAACATGGGTTGAATTAACGCAAACCATATCCCACTAAGTGGTTGAGTGTTACCTATGTTCCAATACTCCAAAAATGGCTCAAATAATACATAGTTATCCCACCTAGCTAAGTGTGTGTAGTTAATTTGATACTAACATGTTGTGTAAACCTATGTATGGATTAAATTTTTTTAAAACTTGTGATTTTGACATTAAAATGGTATTCAAACTTGGCTCAGGGTTTTATCCTTTAAGGGGTTTCAGATTTGGAAGATTTAGGGTACCTCCTCTCAACATGAAAATCTATTCTAGTGGTCGATAGGCGATTTCTAGATAGGAATAGACTTAGGGTAGATGTATATAAATATCTAAATCTTTGGATAAATGATATGATTTAAATTAAGAAAAATTGATATATTGAGACACATGCGAGATATATATGTGTCATTTTATATTATTATGAGTAATAATTGGTAGATTATATGACACAAACTATATGGATTAGACTGAATATGTTTTTAGATTTATCAGATTAAAAATATTATATTAACAAACATTCTTTCATAGGTTGAAAATTTCTATTACATGATGGGGTAGGTTACATGGATCAAATTGAGTAATTTTTTAGATTTATGAGATTGAGCATATTGACATACAAAGTATGGAATTCTATATCACATTGAGGTATATATGGAATAAATGTAGGGACATGAATGTTTTTCATGCAAACACTTTTATATTTATATGTTAAGGATCAATGGTACTACATAAACAATTTTGGTATACAATATACTCATAGTGGTTGATTCAAAGTTTTAAATTTACATATGAGTCTATTTTAGGGCTTCACCTTTTACATATAAACATGGTTTAGGGTTTCACTAAAATAAGTTATGAGGATATTTTGAGTTGTGTGAT
Source organism: Torreya grandis (assembly GCA_037957365.1). Taxonomy (NCBI): domain Eukaryota; kingdom Viridiplantae; phylum Streptophyta; class Pinopsida; order Cupressales; family Taxaceae; genus Torreya; species Torreya grandis. The sequence goes on along the minus strand of JARHVA010003484.1, from coordinate 352,548 downwards.
TAATGTTATGCATCACTCAACTTCTAACACTTCTCAATTTCTACTAAGGTTGAAGAATTTATAGTTATCAACCCTTATTTTTAACATCTTGGGGCATAATCACACCATGGAATTATCCAATCGAGTTAAATAGAGGGTAGCTTGGTTCACATACCCATATGTGTATTAATTCCTTAGCTTTTTCTTTTCAATTAATTCAATTATCTAGATTATTTAAAATTTTATATCATGAATAGACATTAATTTTTACATGTTTGCTTATAGGTTTTACATGGATTAACCTAGATATTTGGGGCACACCTTACAACATCAAGTGTAACTGGGAACATCTACAAAATTTATTTATTTTATCCTTTAGAAATAGCATTTTCAATACTATATTAAAATGGGGGCATTTATAGACACCTAGATTTAGGATTAGATGTGATAACATCAATTATGACCTATATTTGACATACGTGACTTATGCATGCACATTTAAATCTTTGTCACATTCTGTCCTATCTATTTATCTATATATTGACTTATCCAACCCTATTTATTGTCATTCATACTCAAGTTGTCCTTAGTTTGTTCTAGAATGTTCTAAATCCTAAACAGACCAAATCCACTATTCCATTTTGATTTTATTTCTATCCTATTGCCAATAATAGTTAGATACTAGATGTTAATATCAATGTATGCCTTCATTGGTAATGTACCAAGACTTATATTATCTATTTTTCAAAATTAAATATTTCCCTTGATTTGGCCTATACATGTTTCACATGTCATTTATTGGGGGAATACCCAAATAATCACTTGTAAATACAAAATAAACTTAAGGTCTTACTCACTTGGAAGTTAAATTGAAAACCACTTGTGAATTGAGAGATCTATTTGCACATCATTGAGATGTTATCTATAAGCATCCAAATTTGAAAAACTAAAAAGTAACAGCTTTAAAAGATAATATTTGAGCACTAAAATAAAGTCAAAGTTGCATGTTGTTAATTGTTGAAATCCAATGAGTTGCACTTTTTTTAGTGAAACACTTTTGATAACATACACACATTGGTGGAATAAATACATGTGGTTTGAGCCCTCTTCAAAATACTATAATTTAGGAAATGCTCAAGTACATAATGGGGAGTGGTCAGGGTTCTTCAACCCATATTTTAACCTCCTTTTAGATTAAGAAAGTGTTGAAAGTAGAGCTAGAGTTTCATGTCAAAAAAAGACAAAATTAGGATCTACGAATAGGACCAAGGTCAAAATATCACACATAAAACATATATACATGCAATTGCAATGATAAGGGGTAGAATAAATTGGAAAAAATCAACAAGGATAGTTCTAGTAGATAGTGGATAGATCTAGTTTCCACATGTGTTTGAGTCTTTGATGATAACATCTTAGTAGATTTTGATAATCACATTCCTAATTTGAACAATCATAGATCCATTTCAAAACATTTGAGGTAATTTTACATAGGTAATAAGAAATATAGAGAAAAACACTAACTATATTTTCTCTCATTCTATTTTATATTTATCAAGTGTAATCAATCTCTTTTTAGAAATTCATATTTGTGTGGTTTATGTTATATCATATGTAATGTATATTTAAATAGTTATTTCCTATTCATATATCATAAATCCAAAATAATTTAAAACATTCTGGTGAACCTAATCATTTTTTTAGCATGAAAAACTCTAGGTATTTATATTTTAGGTTTTTATCTTTCCTTCTTATGGTTTTGAATTTATCCTATAATAGTGGTCATATCTGATTTCTGAATTTTCACATAGCCATAATGGAAAATATAAATGACGTGGATGCTAATGATGGAATTGATTATATTTATTTTCATGATGTATTTAATTATATATATCAAAATTAATTAACTAAATATCTTAAAATGAATCCACACATGGTTGATGCATTATTACATGTAATTAAAAATGAAATAAAAAACATTTCTAAGGAACCTACATTTGAGAAATGAAATGTCAATCTCTTCAATTATATTTATTTGATTTTTAGAGTAAAAAATTCTACAATGGGTATTCATACCATTACTCTTAATACTATTATTAATATTCTACACCTATGGTTACTTATATTATGCCCACCAATGGTGTGGGGGAAACACATGTTAATCCACAAATTTCTATAATAATTCTTTTGAAACATAATTTTATGCATTATATGGTGGAAACTCATGTGACATCATCTACTAATACACTAAATTCTATGCCTAATACTCAAACCCTTATGCAAACTATTCTCTATCTTCAAACTAAGGTCTTACAATTAGAACAATGTTATTATAGAATGGGACATTTAAATAATTCTCAATTATTATTACACAACTCATTGGCCCCCCATATTTTTTCTTATCCTCTACCTACATGATTTATTACACCCAAACATACATTATATTATGGTAAAGATGATCTAGAGAATCATCTTAAAAACGTTTGTGTATTAGGTTTGTACTATACATCTACTTATAAGTGTTTGACTTAGTTGGTCCCAAGGATCCTTAAGGACTATTATTTTTGATGGTTTTATGACCTACCTTTCCAAATAGTGCATGCATTCAATCCTTTGGATGATTATTTATTATCACATTTTTCCATCAATGTTAGTGAGAATTTGTCCTATGCTAAAATTTTAAAAATTAATCAAGGACCTAATGAACCCATAAATTATTACATGCTTTGTTGTAATAATACGATTTATATATTTAAAAAATACTATGGTTGAGTGTTTTTTCTTATTTTAGGATTAATACATCTAAATAAGATAGAAATTTTGAATATTTAGATTGTTTAAGATATGTATAATTTAATGAAATTTGAATTTTATAAGCATATGTTCAATTAAACTTATTATATATGTAAATTAATAAAATTATTAGGGTAATTAACTTGTTATTGTTATGTGCAGGCTTGAGGCGATGTATAAATGGAATAAAATATTAAAAATGCATCTGGAGTTGCTCAACTCTAAATTTTGATTATCTAGATTTGCCTAGATGATTCTAGTAGAAACTATATGCTTGTGTTAGATAAATGAATATGAACCCTAAAATAAATGTCCTTGTAATTTGTGATTTATTTTTTTATCACATATCATTATGCATGATTTTATGAAATATTAAAAGCTCATTATGTGCACAAGTCTAGAAAACATCTCTCTTTCACTTTAAAAGTCTACCTTCACTTTCAAAACTAGGTTTAGGTTGAAAATATAGAATAAATATAGGCTGAGTTGACCTAAACCATCCCCTATTGAGTGGTTGAGCACTACCTATGTTTTTGATACTCCAAAGATGGCTCAAACTATATGTAGTTCTCCTAGTTAAGTGTATGTGTGTAATAGTTCTCCTTTAGTATGAATGAAATTTGTAATATATATTTGACACTTTATAATGGAAAAATTGAATTGAATTAGGCTATTCAAACTTAGATAGGATCTACTCATGATTTTTTTTTATTTGGGATATTTAGGGTAGTTTTTAATGTGCAAGTGATAGATAGATTCTTGATACTTTCTAGATGAGTGCTAGATAAGGATTATGACTAGAATTACTATTTATAAATAATCACTCATTTTTAAAATTCTCATGCTATAAAAATGTGTAATGTATATTAAAACCAATAAGGATGATTTTAATTTAGAAAATACCATTGTTAGGTGTGTGGATAAATCTAACATAAGAGGATAGTTTCTAAAATTTGGGTTGTTTGAGTATGATCGGTTGTGTTTAGAATATAAGAATAGTGGTATAATGATAAAGAGACAATATGAATAATATAATAATTATCTTATACATAAACTAAGGATTTCATGTAGGTTAGTAATAGAAAATGGGGAAGGCCAAGCACATAAAAGGAAAATGATTAGGAGAGAAGGGTGTTTAAGAGCCATATGTGTATGCACAAGTCATGTAAGGTAAATATAGGTCAATAATTACATTATCAAGTGTCCAATACTATATTTATGTGTCTAAAAATTCCCTTGTTTATTCTAGTATTTAAAATTAAAGAGTAAAGGATAAATAAATTGTGCATCTTAGTGTGTAACAACACTTTGTCTTCTAGAGAAGGCTCCGAGTGTCCAACTTGCTCCATGTAAACTTGTAATAAACATATATCACTAAATATACATATATTACATAAAATTTACAATAAAATAGTTAACTAAAATTTTTTAAATTTTAAAATAAAGGAAGTAGTATACTTGTAATAGGGTGAATCATGATTCCTTTTGAAGCCTTGGAGTTGGGGTGATTATGCCCTAAGGTGAGTACTAGATTAAAAATGTGGGTTTGGAAGATAAATTATCCAAAAATCATGAAGGATTAGTTATTATATATATTTCAAAACTAATATTTTACACTTGATAAATATCATGCATGGTTCAACCCTTTAGTTTAGGACCTTTCTGCTACTACAAAGGCTCACATTTGCTATTTCACGATGCCTAAACATTTATCCTATAGTTTGAGCTGGATATTATGATTAATAAAATAAAATATAACCCAAATTATAATTAAATCATGATATATATCTTATACTATCAATTATAGGTCTTCAACAATTCTCTATCCTTTATGACACTACCATTTAGACTAGGACATTAGTAGCAATATCATTATCTCAGTTTTGATGTTAGTATACATACATCACAAACATTCAAATTTTAAAATATTTTGACATGTATGGGTTAGTATATTGTCTTAATTAACCCTATAGTGAGATAATTTCAAAAGGTGTAGTATAAATACAAAACAAAGCCCACTCATTATACATATAAAAGTTTACCAAGTAATTACCTATCAATCTCACTAAATCATTCACACAATTAAGTTTTACTGCCCTATTATTTCCTATTTCAAAATAAATCATAGGATAAATCTTACTACTGGTCTAAATTATTCAAATAAAAACCCATTAGCATCATTTTTTTAAGTTGCAAGATAGATCACTACATGCACTTGCATATAGCATATTACATCATTGTTCACATAAAATCCCACATAAGGGAATAACTACATTAGCTTGAGGTTATATTTGATGTATTATACATATAGGTAATTATTGGATTTTTTTTAGGCTAGATCAACTTCATTTAATCCCATTAACCCATATTTTTCAATGTGTCATGCCCTAATTAAAAGACCTAGTTTTTTGAGATACACATTAATATATGTAACCTATGCACAAAATCTGAATACAAAATTTCCAAGGTGATAGTGAACCATACTAGGCACAAGGAAAAATTATATAAAATACCTATATTCCATATGTTATGACCAACACACCCCTTTTAATAGAAGAAAAATGAATCTTTATTTCATTAAAATTAAAAAAAAATCATCACCTCAACTAGTTCCTGATTGATCATTACTTATACAAATCCCCAATATCTAATGAACCCTAATCATAAGGGTCTCCTATAAATTCACAATTTGATAATTTTTTCATCTTAAAACACATCATAGTTTTTCATATTTAAACAAAATGTTATTAAAATTAACTCTCAAAAAATTTCCACATTGTCATTTTTTGAGCTATGTTTTTATGTAAATGTTTCCTTACACATGATTTTGATAGAAAAATAGTCCCAAAGTTTAAATTGGCACTCTCCCAGAATCATTTTGGCTTGGTAGGTAAGTGTTTTTTTGCTTACATGAAAGTTTCAATGACTTGACATGTTTTTATATTTTGTATATCCTAGAGCTAATGAAGAGGCACCACATGTCTACTGACACTATCATGGTGTCAGACTTGTTAGATCCCTAGGAGGTCCCACATGTTAGAGGCATAAAAAATATCAAATAATGGAATTAATTAGGAGGATCCATGTGTTATATGACACTTTTATGTTTTCATAATTATTAGAGTTATGGAAGGTCCTATGCATTAGAGTTTTTAGAACTATTAGATATTGAAACCAATGAAGAGGCACATCATGTCTAATAACATTCATGTAGTTATAGACTTATCAGAGCCTTGGGAGGTCCCACATGTTATAGGCATCAAATTTATCATTTTTTAGAACTAATGAGGAGGTTATATGTGTCTAATAACACTACCATAGTGATATACTTATAATAGCCTCAAGAGGTCCCACATGTCAAAGGTGCCAAAGCTATTAGATCCTAGAATCAAGGAAGAGGTGCCATGTGTCCAATGAAACTCCCATAGTGCTATAATTTTTAGATTCATATGAGGTCCCACATGTTAGAGGTATAATAGATGTTAGATCCTAGAATTAATGAGTAGGTTTCATATGTCTTTCCATACATTCAAGTGGTAAAAGGTCCCATAAGAGTTACAGAAGTTCAAAGTAGAGTAAGAATTGACTCTTAATCTAATAAAGAGATGCCATGTGTAAATGGAAACTCCAATTGGCCAATTTAACACATGAATTTATCAAGATGTGGGGATCCTCATTGCATCCAGGTGAAATGGCACTCATCAAACCCACCAACCATAATTTGACATGTGGATAACCCTAGATCCATTTATAATGACATGATGACTAGATGGACACATGTTAATTTCACTATTTATGTTTATTAATTTAACTAGGGGAAGATTTTTATCAGATAGTTTGAGGAGTCCCATTGCCATCAATTAAATGTAAATGGGGGATCATTTTAAAATCTCAAATTAATTACAAATTTGGAAATAACTAACCTAGAATCATGCCATTAACTTAGAACTCAATTCACCTAATGCGAGATCACCAAAACCGCTATTATATAGTTTAATTATGACATATATAAGGTCTCAAAAATGAAAATTTACCATTATCTATTATCTATGCACCTAAATATTTATGATCCATTTTCATCAAATTCACCCTAGAGACTAGAAAATTATCCCATGCTAAAATAAATTTTATATATCAAGCCATGCAGTTTAAAAATGGTGACCTCATCCTTGAACTCCAAGTTATAATTGGAGTATAGAGACACTACCTTCTTGTAGGGCATAACTCAATTCAATAACTATAGTTAGGTGTTCAAGGAAATTGAGGGTATTTAAAATCAAATATCATATAAAAAGCCAATGATGATGATATAGGATATGCAGATGAGCTCATCACCATCATGAAATTTTATATCCATGTGGTTGTGGCCAAACCAAAGATCTTCACATGTGCTAACCAATTCTACAACCTATTTCTCTCTTCTAAGTGAAATACCGATGTTGTGAGGTCATATAACACTAGATTTAAAATTGTAGACATTTTAAAGCCTACATTTAAGTAGTATTATAAGATCCAATAATACACCATGATCTATGATAAGGAGTTCATAGAATTTTGGGTAGAGACCTACAAAATTTATGATGTCCTTAAAGACTAGGCAAAAGAATTGGATTAATGTGTCAACAAAGAAGATATTGATTCTTATACAATTAAGACCTTATAAGAAAGTGTACATACAAGCATTCTCTTACTCAACCAATTATATGATGTGAGTGATATTATTCATGTCAACACTAACTAGCTTCCCCTTCTTAGTGTCATATTGAAGGGGGATGAGGTATTGGAATTTGGTAGTCTCATCATGTTCAACCTCACCAAGTAGGTAAACAAGGCTTATGTAGGTAGTAATTTATACATGATGTCATATATATTCAATATTGTCTATGACACTATAGTCATATAAAAGGTGAAAATTGGTAACTTGAGTGTGGCTTATGACACCCAACCCATAGGTCCCTCTTGCTTGCTCTCATGACCCTTGTAGGCACCTTTTCACTTATTCCCATTCATCTGTAGCCTTCTAGATAGTGAATCCACTTCTTATAGGTAGTTTTTCCTATAGAAATTCCATCCCTCTAGGTCTCATACCCTTAGGACAATAGAACACAAATTACACTATAGCACTGGACCCTAGGGTGTCCATTTTTTTCACTCCTACCCAAGTACATTTTTAACTCTAACAGTCATTTCCTTATAGTTTGTATCCTTCTTCTTGTTAGCCTAATGTGAATACATTCAAACCATAACTAATAGATCTATATATAATCCCATTCAAAGTTCATTTAGAATGGGTTGGAAATTATTACAAAGAAAACAAGAATACAAGCAAGACTACTTAGGCATATTTCCCTATTCTCTGAATGAAGCCATCCATATAGCCACAAGCTTATTCAAACCCTTAAACTAGTCCCTATCCACCTCAAGCATTCCTAGTTTTAGAATTTTACATCTTCATACATACTATTGCACAAAGTATATTAAGTGGGAAAACTACATATGGATTGATCCCTCTTCAGAGTATTGATATGTAGGAAGCATGCCCATAAAAGGGGTGTAGATACACATTTAGTGCATCTTACACACACTAACCCCTCTCTATCTCAAACTTTGTCAAAACACAATGGAGTCTAGGGTTTGAAGACTAAATTAGCTCTATAAGGAGTTCCATAAACATCCAATATATAAAATTTCATAGGTAAGCTCACATAGAGAGATAGTGAACAAAACCCAGAAAGCTCAAGCCTCTAAGAAAATAGTATTATAAGAAGGATATAGTGTTAAAATATAAGGTGTCTTATTTAGATGCTCATATAATTTCATAAAATGAAAGGTAGATCCTAATTTGTGACACTATCCTAGTCTTGCACAACAAATTTTAGACCCTGTCTCAGCTATCTCAGTCTGTTTCCAGTTAAGTCTTATTTTCTCCACAATTATAACTATTTTTAGAAAGATTCAAATTACCATTAAATTATATAAATTATTTAAATATTATTTACTAATTTAATTAAATCACACCCTTAACTAAATTAGGAATAATACTCTAATATTCCAAAAATAGTTGAATCATTTGGTGAACCCAACTTACTTCATTTGTGCATAAAACCCTAGCAACCCTAGGGAAAATTCCTTCCAATTTTTCCAATATTTTATAATTTTTCTTGAATATTTAAATCAAAATCCTACATTTAAATTTATAAATTTACCTTAGTAATTTTTAAAATAATTTATTCCAAACCCTAGTTGAAATTTACTCAATCCTTTTTCAGACAAAAACCCTAGAAACCCTAGGAATAATTTCTTACTAATTTTAGAAATAATTTTTGATTTTTTACTTGCATATTTAAATCAAAAATTCACTTTAATTTTTAAAATTCCATAACATTCAAAAAAAAAAATCTTCCAAACCCTAGTTGTATGTACTAGGTCCTTTCAAATCAAAAAAAAATTCTAATATTTTTCTAATTTTTTAAATGCATATTTAAATAAAAAATTCACTTTAAATTTTAAAATTCCATATTAATTTTAAAAATCATTTCTTTTAAAACCCTAGTTGTATATACTAGGTCCCGTGCTTTTGTGGTATCACCGTACATGTTTGTGAGCTTCGTATCCTTTTTATGCATTATCTAGTTGGCTATTTTTAGGACTTTTTAATTCATATATTTAGTAATTTCCTTCCATATCACATTTATTATTATAAATTATTACAAAAAATTCAACCAATTTTCAAATAGTTTTCTACTTTAATAATGGATAAATACATTGGTTTCAATGAAATTAATAAAAAGGAAATTTAAGAAATCTTAACTAAACATTCTGACATGCTTAAAATACTACAAGAAGAATAAAAAAAAGTGAAAAATGGTCAATATTATCAAACCATAGAGTAACCAGTTGCACATGACACTATAGAGGAAACTATGTCTCAACAACCCCCTATAGAAACCCAACCTACCTTTATGATACCACCAGTTATATCTAGTACATCTTTGTCTCCTGATGTGGTGGACCTTATGAAAGAGATAAAATATCTTCAATCTAGTGCTACATCTTGAGCAAGGTGCCTCTAAAACTATATAGGCCTTAGATTCTTTTTCTCTATTACATACACCATTGGCATGTCATATTGATTTGACACCCTTGCCATCAGGTTTTGTTCAACCCAAACTCAATATATATGATGGAAAGGGTGATCCAGAGACACACTTAAGATATTTTCACATAGCATTCTTGGACTATGTGCTAAATGATTGGATACTAACCAAGTTATTTTTAGGAAGTCTAAAGGCTTATGGTTTACAATGGTTTTATAATCTATCAAATCAGTCGATCAATGGATTCAATCCTTTGGCTGACATGTTACTAGCTCATTTTAACATTAACATTGGTAATAATGTTTCATATGCCCATTTTTCACCAAAAAAAAAGGTCAAATGAGCATCTCATAGATTATGTTCTTTGATATAAGACTATCTTGGCTAAGAAGACTAGCCCCATGGCCAATCAAGAGTTATAAGATATCTTCAAATAAAGTCTTCTACCAGCCTTGCATGAATCAATAATGTTCAAAACATTCTCTTCCTTCACTGAGTTATGTCATGCACTAAAAGAAAGGGAAGTCAAACTAATTTTAATGGGGAAACTCAAATACATAATTATATCATAAATAACAAATAAGAGTGATAAAAAAGTCCTATACAAAGTAAATTTCAATGATAAAAAGTGTCAAAATCAACCTCCAATCAATGTAGCTTTAGATCCCCATTAGTGATTGGTTTTATTAGCACCTCCTTAGTGAACTTTTTCCAATCTACTAGTATCTTCAGCTAGAGTTTTACAATAGTTATTGGAATGTAATACTATATATCTCCCTCTTATTTAAGAAGTTGATCCAAAAAATCCTCTTCCATAGGGATATGATATGAATACATTTTCTAATTTTCATATGGAATTAGGCCACACAACAAATAGATGCATTAGTTTGAAACACAAGATACAAGACTTGATAGATGGAAATGTTATTGATCTTGGCATTTTAGTTGAGCCTCTTCAGGTAAAGCAAACACATGATAAAGCTTTGAAAATATTCTTAGATCCTTTCCCACATAAGTATAAATAGGAGATATGGGATACATTAGGTGTTCATCATGCATATCCTCTACTAGCTACATATCAGGTACCTTCAGTTAAGTCACATCCTTTGAGTAACATGATTGGTGTATATAATTCAAAAGTTCTAGCTAGACCTTCAATATACTTCTCAAAGAAAGAGATATTTGTGGATGATTCAAATTATCATGCACTATTTATTAGAGCTTACATTCATATTCATCCTATTCATAGTGTTCTCACAGAAAATGGATCTAACATGAACATGTGAATTATGAAATTATTCTAGTATTCAAGATATTTAGAGTAGGATATTACATTGATGGAAATAGTTATCAATAAATTTAGTGAGAACATATAGATTTTATTGGGTGAGATTGTACTTCCTCTATAGGTTGGTCCAAAACATGTGGCCACACCATTTACTATTATTCTTAGTGTAAGAGTTTTTGATACATTACTTGGTCGACCATGGATTTTAAAACTTCAAGTAGTACCTTCCAAAATTCATAGATGTGTGAAATTCATTCACACTAATTAGGTTGTTATAGTTGGTGGAGTTCCATATGAGTTACCATTCCACACTTTAGAGCCATCTACTATTTTTTAGTCACCAATTTGAATTATTCCACAAATTTTAGTTTCTCCACTAGTTTCAAATCTTCTTCCAATGTAGATTTAGACATAATTGAGGCCTCTATTTATAGCATAGAGAGTTCATACACTTCCACAGAGGTCTCTTTTAGAGAAACCATGGTTTCAATACTCTAGATAGTTACCAACTACAATTTTCACACCCAATGTAGTATCATTGATACCTCTACACATAAATCACATGTTCAAAGAGATTATCCTACTACTAGATGGGTCCCTAAGAGCCCTATAGTTGCATCCATCTCTAAAAGTTACAGGGGGACCCCATAGTTAGGTTCCATTATAGATATTTCAAATCATTTAAAACATACATAGATTTTATATCCATAGTCTTAGCCCTTCCGTCATGCTTCACAATAATGCATGATCCATCTCTTTGATACATGACACTATGATAGGGAGTCTCTTATGAGACTCATAAATTAGTATCATTTTTACTCAGTTGATTGTACATAGTTTATATTTTCTTGAATGTAAATAGATTATATAAAAAATTAAAAACAATATAAATTGTCAAACTATAAAAATAATAAAAAATTTCAAAATACAAAAACATTCAAATAATTCAAAAACACAAAAACATTTCAATTGTATGCATCATCCATAATTTACATTTCTACTACCATACTGGACTTACATTATACTATTCTTTACTATTTTTTGTTGATTTGTCTACATTACCATTATTCACTTGATCTTCTTTAAGTGTGTGCAATGATATCTAGATCCTTGATGGCTTCACTTTACCCATTGAGGGGGCATTTTACTTTTACGTTTGATACATACATTGATATATTTACCCATTGGGGCATCTTCTACATGACTAAAACAACCAAGTTATGTCATTCCTACACCACACACTATAGTTATCATGTTGATGTACATTACTTACTATCTTACATATATAAATATATCAACACTCACTAGTATATAACACTTATGTATTTCTTAGCATATACCTAGTATTGTGTTTCTAGTATATTACATGCTTTCTATTCTTACTTTGCATAGTTAGATATGATTACATTTTTTAGTTTTGGTTTTGTCTCCTATATGTGTCTTAGGACATTTTCCAATGTCCTTTTCTTCTATTCTCATGTGTGTCTTAATAATTTTTCCAATGTCCTTTGCTTGTACTCTTCTATGTGCCTAGTTTTAGAGTGGCTTTCATATAATCCTAAGCTCCACTTTTTTTGAGTTGGCCAAGATTGGCCTAGTTTCTAGCACACATTCAAATATACATGACATATTTTTATATTTTATAGCATTCATGGGCTTTAGGAGTAATCCAATATGACACACATTCATACCAGTATCAGTTTATAGCTTCACTTCATGGTGTAATGATGGAGCCAAAGGACTAACTAGCCTTTGTATTTTTAACCACCTACTTAGAATTATTGGACAAAAAATCCAAACATTTATTAACACACATATGATCATATATATTAACTTAGTGGGTGATGGTGGAGCCAAAGGGCTAGCCTTTGCATTTTTGATCCACTCTCAGGGAATTGAACACTTAGCTTCATTCATGATATTACTCTTGGTATAGCACATACCTAGCATATCTAGCATCATCCAAAATCACTCAACATCACAAAATATTTATACTTTAAAACATACTCTTTCTATGCACACCTAGCATCATACAACTTCATGGGCTTCACCTTGCATGTAAGTTCAAGTACGCTTTCTATTTTTCCTTTTATCCTAGTATTTCACTTTAATACATCACTAGAATAAAGGGTGGACAATTTAGTCATATAAAATGTAAAAATTTATAACTTGAGTGTGGCTTATGACACCTAACCCATAAGTTCCTCTTACTTACTTTCATGACCCCCATAGACACCTTTTCATTGATTTCTAGTCATCCATAGCCTTCTAAATAGTGATTCCACTTCTTCCAAGTAGATTTTCCTATGAAAATTCCATTCCCTTATGTCTCATACCCTCAAGACAATAGTGCCTAGCTTGTACTATAGCATAAAACCCTAGGGTGTCCATTTCTAACACTCTTATCTAAGTTTATTTTTAGATCTAGTAGTCATTTAATTTTTTCTCTTATCTTTCTTCTTGTCAATCTAATGTGAATACATTCAACCCATTCAAAGTTCATTTAGAAGGGGTTGGAAATTATTACAAAAAAAAAAGCAAAAATACAAGCAGGACTACTCAGTCATATTTCCCTATTCTCTGCATATAACCATCCAATACAACCACAAGCTTATTCAAACCCTTACACCAGTCCCTAGACACCTCAATCACACCTATTTTTAGCATTTTTCATCTTCATACACACTATTGCACAAAGCACATTAAGTGGGACAACTACATATGGCTTGATCCCTCTTTGGAGTATTGGTATATAGGTAGTGTGCCCACACAAAGGGTGTGAATACACATTCAGTGCATCTTACACACACTAAACCCTATATATCTCAAATTTTATGAAAGTAAAATGGATTATATAATTTTAAGACCAAATTAACTCTATAGGGAGTTTTGTAGACATCCAACTTCTAAAATTTCATAGGCAAGCTCACATAAAGACACCAAAAAAAACCTAGAAAGCTCAAACCTCCTAGATAATAGAAATAGAAGAGGACTATAACACATAGAACTTAGGGTGTCCTATTTTGGTAATCCTATCCTTTCATAAAATGAAAGCCAGTACCTGATTTATGACATTGTGCCAATTTTACATAACAAATTTTAGACCCTATCTTAGCTGTCTTAGTCTATTTATAGCTAAGTCTTATTTTCTCCACATTTATTAATATTTTTATAAAGATTCCAATTAAAATTAAATTATAAAAATCAATAGCTTAATTATTTTAATATTATTTACTAAGTTAATTAACTTAGACCCTTAACTAAATTAGGAATAATACTCTAATATTTTGAAAATAGTTAAGTCAGACACCTTCAATTTTTAGTGTTCAACATTCCCTCAATGGGTGCCACTAATATCTATGGTGTATGTGGTATTCTAAAATATCTACATGTACCACTTTAAGAGCCACATCCAAAACATATGTGACTAATTCTACTCGGTGTTGTATGAATCCATCAAGAAGCACATGTCAAGGATTTCAAATGAGATATGAGCTTCAATGCAATCCATATGTGCCAACTAGTAGTACCAAGATAACACCATTATTTGAGTGGAAGGTATTCATGGGATTATCATCTATTAACATACACAATCCTAGACCACCTCATAGAATAGGGGATTTTCTACTAACTCTTTCATAGTGTGGTTGGCCACTATTTGGGCCAAAAATAGAAGCCCTATCCACCATTCCCTATGATCTAATAATTTGAACCTAATTCAAGCTATAACCTAACATAGGTAATATTACATGCTATGTAAGGTAGTTAAAAGGTAGTAAGATCATAACAACACTGTGTGAGCCCATGTGGCAAGGAACCAAGTAAAACTCAATATCATGTACCACGATGAGGCCCACCTAGATAATGAGATCTACCTTAACCTAGTTGATGATGTAGTGATGGTTGTGAAGATTGAGGCCACTCACTAATTTAATTATAAATCACCCACCCAACTAGATCTTGAGGAAATACTAGACCCTCCATAACATGAACCTGCACAACCAACTATCAAGGTCAAATCAACTATGAAGGGGATCTCTAATATAATTATGCATGGGGTCCAAATAACTACCACTCCACTAACCTCAACATCTACTATGCATGTACCACCATCACATGTAAGCAAACCTTAGGTTACCTACACCTTGAATTTTGATAGAAGTCCTAAGTCTAACCTAATTAAACATTAATATGCCCCTAGTACAAGATAGACTATCCCAGTTGCTAGTGGCCCCATGAAAACCTTATTAGATCACCCAAGTTTTCTTTTCTTAGCAAGGCTTACTACATCCATTCCTCCCCCTACTGTAGTGATCCCAAGGGCCCAATTCCCTTTTTTCCTTCAATGGTGACCTTACTTGGCATTTAGTTCCTAAGTTCCCCTAGTTTAGCTTATGACTTGATTATGGTCTTCATCCATTCTAGTGGCATGTATGTGTCCTCTATGACCCTCAACCTAGTGCTACAAGTAATCCCAAACCCTCATAAAGATCTTCATCTTATGACACAATTATGGCCTTCACTCACACTAAAGGCATGGTATGTGTCCTTTATCACCCTCATCTTAACACTATAGGTAAAATTAAACTCTCAAAAACCTCAAATTCTTAATGTTTCTACATCTTATATTAACCCCACAATCATAATTACCTCTACAACAATGATCCTTATGATTATCCCTATCTTCCAAGTGTCTCCTATGACCTTGGGTTATCCAATATTTAAAAATCCCACTATCATTATTATCTTCATTCCTAAGAATATCCATTTATTCTCCACATGTTACATCTAAGACTGATCCTGTCACTTCTACCTCTAGGACTAAAATGTAAACAAACCCAAGAAATAGACCAAAGAAGAAACAAAAGGTGATTGCTCCTAGAGCAATGCATATGCCTCCTCACACATCATATACAACCAATTATTATAATCATATATCAAACATGTCAAGCCCCCAAGGAATTGACTTTAACCAACTAATTTCCTTGTTCATTATGAATACCTAGCTCCTAAGTGCCATTGGTCATCAGGTTTCTATGACCCCTAAATAATTACTATCACATTTTTTCCCTTGGACTTGCTCATTTATGTTTCTTTATTTTTATACCATGTTACCCTCTCCATATTACATCCCATTGATTATTCCCCCTCCACTTTTTCCTCCTTTATTTTTCTCTCCACTTTATAATTTAATTGCTTTCACCCATCATGTTCCACCTTCCATTACCTTGGGGACATTAGTTATACCAATTTGGGTCAAGTAAATTGAGTCTTAGATTAAAAAAATGATAGATATGGTATATCATGGAACCAAACATATAGTGTTATTCTGATAGAGGAACCATGAACATGAGAAATTGATCACGTAGACTTTCACTTAGGAGGGAAACCCTATGGTATGGAAGACTGAATGTGATCACTTTTCCTTCACCAAAGTGAGGAGTATGAGTAGATAATAAAGGTTATAAGAATAACCAATTTTATTTATCTAGGCCATAAATAACCTCACAAAAAAATAATGATCTTAAGGAACATGTTAGAACTTTGCAATCTTAGGTAAGGAGAACCTTTCTCATAGAATTGATTGAAAAAGTATAGGAAAAACTTACACAATTATTTTTAACCCTTATATAAGTGAGTAAATCTCTATCAATAAGCAAATATATTATCAAAACATCACAGGGGTAATAAGATAAAATTATCTAAATGGATTATAAGTGCAAGAAGCTAGTTGCTATCATCAATAAAGGGATGTTTCCATATTTGAAATCAATGCCCCTTATGGATCTAAATGTATAAAATACCTTTCCAAGGACCATGAAAGCATATATTTAGGATGGGTTGAGCACTACATAAATGACCATTTATCCATTAAATAAAATTAAGGTTCAAATCCTTAATTATTTCAAAAAACTCACCATCTCAGTGATTTTTCATCTAGATGGTACTCTAATGGGAAGATTTGAGTTTGGGGTACACTTGACACACTTATATTAAATCATGAAGAGAAATGTGGCCAAATATAATAGTATAGGATCCACGGATATCTATATTTAGCCACATAATCCACAATAAGCAGTAGCTATGTCCAAGATGTGAAAGTCTACTTGGAAGCCATAGTCAAAGCTTATGATAGACTACTAACTCAAATGGAGATAATATTTCATGAGACACCTATAAACCTATATAAACTTGATCATGAGGATAACCTCATTGATCAATCATTATAATATCAGCAAGTCCTATTAAAATAGTTGGCAAGGGGCCCACCTCTAATCTCCTCATGATTCTCTCTTAGTTGGCCCTTTGAATTTAGTTCTATTTAGTATTAAAGTTGTAAATATTTTATTGTAACTATATTATAACCATTTTAGGCCATGATGGCTTAGAGTGGGATCTCATGTTACTAGGAGATGGGTTACATTTCTTTTCTATATATATACTACTATGTAATATTTTTTTAGGTTGACTCCATTATAAACGATCACTTTCAAATTAATGTAATTTTTTTTTCAATTTAAATGTGTATGGTTTTCATGGATCTATTCCACTTTATTATTTATTTAAAATGGGTTAATGCTAATACTAGAGGATTGTAATTTGTGATTTCTTATAAATTTCTTACATTGATTAGGATGAGCTTTTACTATTATAATTAGGTTATTTAGTTATTTTTACTTTATTTTAAGTTTGTGAGGAACCATGTGTAGCTAAATATAATTTTGTAGATGATATTTATGGATTATATATCACCTCACTCTTTTAAAATTAGAAAACTTAGACCTTGGCTATTCCTCTTAGTTTCAGACCTTTCTCGCTTCCAAAAGTCTAACATCTACTCTATTTAGTTCCTACTGGCCTATATATTTTAGTATAACTAGTCTTATGTTGCTAACCTAGGCCTTATATCATTCCCATAATGTTTAAAATGTACTTATCTTTCACACCTACAAGTTTCAAACCTATACCTACTTTGCTACTCCCTGTATAGTAACATCTAGGATAGATACTAACATCAACATTAGTGTCCTAACTAGACACAAATGTTTAGTGCCCTAAAGTTATCTATTTTTTAAATGAAATGTATCCTAATGGTTAACCTTAGTTATTTAACATAATTTATTAATCCAAATGGATTGATATAAATAAAATATCAAACCTAAGTCACTCCTCACCTACAAGACCTAGAAAAAGACCAAAGAGACCAAGGAAACTTATAAAGTCACTCTATCAAGAGTTAAATTGAAAAAATAATTTTTATTTTCATACTATTCATAGGTATAACACATTTATAGGTCTAAAGTAAAAAAGGATCAACCCAAGAGCCTATTTTCCAAGTTACAATTTAGGTCATTATTGTACTTGTTTTTCACAATATTGCACGATTCACATGCAAACCAACATATAGGGGAGAAGTACATGAGTTTGAGGCCCTCTTCTAGAGTATTATTTATGTAGTCATCACCCACTGATAATGGGGTATTTGGGGTCAAATCAACACCATGTGCCCACTAACCTATTTCCTCTAAATGCCATTATGAAGATGAATAACTAGGGTTTTAAAAATTCATGAGTGATAGTCCATGACCTAGATTTGAATGCACTAAAGCAAAGTAAAATTCAAAACTAGAAGCATCCAGGAGGTTGCATCTCTTTTTAATAAGTATTATGTATAAGACACTTGTATTAAATAAAGACAATATAATCAACAAAAACCATCCTAGGATGATGTCAGTGTCTAGAGCTCCATAAACATTAGATCTAGAATATTATGACTATTCTAAAACCATCTTTCCACTTGTTCCCTACTTGTTTTAGATCCAACACTATGTTAGCTTCAAAATCTATTAAGTATATTAATTATTTGTCATTTTAATACATATATTAGTTGTACTTTATATATTTATCTTATACTTATCATAATAAATTTAATGTAAGCTTATATCTAAGTTTAACATTTGATTAGCATGTTGTAAATCTGATTGTCACCCTTGTGCATTATTATTTCTATATTCTAATTTTTTGTTTCTCATTACTAATTTTTATAATTTTGTAATCATTTTTCACATGGACATATTTATAAATTATTTCATGGTCCAATACCTTATAGTTGTTATGTTTTGTGACAGTAGTTTCCTAGTTTGATCCATCTGATCCATAAAGGATTCAAAAGCTAATCACTTCAAAATAATATAATCAGAGAATGATCATAATTGATATAAAATTCAAACATATCTTTACCAATATTATGTAAATATTATTTATCCTCTTTATCCTAAACTTAAGGAGTGTGATAACTATCATACCTTTTTAGTTTCAAGATATCACTCCTTTAAGGGATAAGGTAGATGGTGTATGTATGCATATTCAAACTATGGTACCTATGGGTTATGATTATGAGGCCATAAAAAATTACATCACCAATATGAACAAGGAAATAACATAGTTACAAAATCAAAATCAATACATCAGTGCAAGGATGACATTTTTGGAAAATTAGAGTACATATCTACAAAATCCAACACATTATAGTGTTAATCATGTGTTTACATCCTCATCTACCAATGTTTTTCCAAACAAGGTTTCATATCAAAATGAAAATCTAAATTAAAATACATACAAAACAAGTGATTTTAAAAGTGACCAAAAGGATACTAAGAGTCCAATTCAAATCCTAAGAGATATGCTTTGAAACAAAGTGATCAAATTATCTCCTCTACATTCTATAAGGAGATCTAAATATTAATATCCATATAATATAATGCATGGGCATCATAAAAATTATTTTTTGGCATTACAAAATAAAGTCTAATGTCTTAAATATAGTGGTAATCCTATCATTAATACATATACCAAGAAAGCCACTCACATTATAAGTACTTCTCCTAAAGCACAAGTGCCAAAATATAAAATATGGGTACCAAAGGAAAATTTAGAGCAAAACTAGTTGCCAATATCAAACACGGATAAATAAAAGGTTCAAAAATAAAAATTAGATCAAGAAAAGGACACAAATTTGCCTCTGACTAATGATACTCAATTTTCCAAACAATATAGTTTTGGAATGAAATATTTAAAAAAAATTGGTTATCATGATCAAGGCTTGGGAAAACATTCCCATGGCGTCACTCATCCTATTTCACATATGATTAGAATGACCACCAAGGCTTGGGATATATTGTCAATACTGATGCAAATCATTCAAAGATACATTTTTCCAATACAAAAGAGAAAGAACCTGTAAATTAAAATAAGGTACACAAGGAATAATTCCACAAAGAGAAATAAATGCATCAAAATAATTATTCAAAACAAAAACACTTACAAATGCAATAATTACAACATTAAAATATTCCAAAGGTAATGCTACTAAAAAAATAGAATAAAAGTTTCCAAATCAAACTCAAGAAAAGAAAACAAGCATTATGAAAAGAGGGTTTCTAACAAAAGAGTTCAAAAAATAAGAGACACTTGATAACTATATGTTATAAAAATGATACAAAAGGAACAAGTACAGAAAGATTAAGAAGTACCTAAAAGGGTAGTCTCAAATGTGAGCCTTTGTATGAATAAATTTCCAATAATTACTCAAAACATCAAATCATTGAACCTTGCATAGATGGAAAGAAATGTCATATTATCATTCTTGACCTAAATTATGAATTTAATATATGTACCTATAAATTATTTACATCTATGGGATATGACATTGAACATGTAAATAAATATACTATATCTAAACTTTATGATGGATCTATTAAATGTAATGTCATAATCATATCCATATCATGATCTATTCTTTTACATATTAGTTCATTTTTGACAAAATATATAATGTAAAACTTGGTAAACCATGGTTACTAGCAGTGAATAAAAACATATATGAGGTGAAGGTTCCAAGTATAAACTTACCAAAAGAGCAAGATACACCTTCCAATTTCACTATGCACATATGGTATACCTTATTACGTAAAGGTTACACTTACACCACTCCTTGATTATTCTCATCAATTAGATGGGATTATAGGGTAGTCTTTTAAAAACATTAAAAAAAATACCAAAATAAAAATTAAAAAAACATTCAAAAATTCAAAAACACTTTTACCACCAACATGTTATATTATATCCTTGGAATCTATGTGTTAGTTCCATATTGGTGTATGGAATATTCATTTACTCCTACATGCATACATGTGTCACACTTCTACTTAAGTGTGATATATGAATACATAGATACATGATCTACTCTTATTTTAGATGTTGATATTTCCCTATACTCATGTCATGAGGACATCAGGGGCATCCACTTCTTAGATCTTAATACACATAGGTCATATGGTTTGATGATCACTCTATATTATCATGTCTGAGATTAAATATGTACTTACACATGCCTTTATCCATGATTATATATTCCACAAGGTACTTGATATGCTATACACTTGAATTTTTTTCCTAATATACTTGATACATAGGCTACTATGACATAATTATGTTGATTATTTAATCTTTACTTTATGCACTTTATTGTGTGGCTTGACTTGCTATTATATTCCTTGTTTGAGAATTTGAATATGATCCTTTTACTTTTAGACCTTGTTCCTATGTATGATTTCATTGACATTTGCATATGTCATTGTTTATTGTATGTAAATTTGAATATGTCATCTTTATCTTTATTGGCATTTGACTAAGTCATGACCCTTCAATTGTGCAAAATTTGAACATGCCCTTTGTTTGTAGTCTCCTTTGACCATTGACTTTTGACTTGATTTTGAGTGCTCTTATGTGTGTGATTGTTTGATTATCAATCTTTTAATATTATTATATAGACATTTACATGATCCTTATCAAATTTTATGCCTTTATGTGATCACTTTGGTTCTATGAACTTCAATGTTATATCTACTTAGGCATGTTCCTTCTATATGCTAAATGTTCACATTTGCAAATTATACAGTTGTATTACCATTTTGAGGTGAGTCAACTACTAGTTCCTATTTTTTTACCTTAATTCAAAGGCGGGCATATTATTGGGGGCATGTCATATGGGCATAGTTTCCAAACATCCATAGTTTATAGATAAAGTGGGGGAATTATTTGGATACATGTTCTCCACACTCATTTAATATGTGGTACTTATATCAATTTTTAGATATGGGAATGGCTTCCACACATTCAAATTTTTTAGATTTAGTGGGGACATGATTTAAAAGTATGTTTTCCACATTTATTTAGTATTAAACACCTCTATATTATATTGAGGGCATGTTTTATAAACATGTTATCCACATTGATACTTGTATTAATTTTTCATATTTCTCCATATATAGTTGGGGCATCATTTGGAAGCATGTTCTCGACACTTACATTATTTCTTGAATTACCCAAAGCACACATTTATATGATTTAGATTCAAAGGTGTGGTAAAATTCTATACATCGGTACCATTATTATACATAGTTTCAGCGTGAGAAATATCTTAGGTGAATATGCTATGCAATGTGTGCCTAATATTGAAAAATGCAAATCAGTTTCAGATTCCAAAACTCTTTTATAGACTGTTACCACATTATGGACTTTTTAATACTAATACCCTATGAGCTTTTACAAATTTTATTGATATAATCTACTACAATAGTTGATTAAATTTTTGGTATGGTTGAGTTTATCTAATCACTAAATCTTTCTAAGTTTTTAGGTTGGACTTGATTATATCATCTAACCTCACTAGGTTATAAGTTTCATTGGGTTACATGGTTGAGCTAATCTCAACTGCCAAGAGGCAAATTAATTTTACTCCAAGTTTAGGGGAATGGACCTTAAAATATATCCCTCTCCCTCTCCTTGGATATATGAAATTTAAATATTTAGCTATATTTGTCCTAATATAATTTTTAGAGCATTACAATGATATATATTTTTCAAATAAACCTACCAATAGGCAAGGTGGTTACATTGACACATAAGGGTACTCATAAATATTACTCTTTTAATTTCAATATATTTCAATTAATTTAAACCCAAATTATATATAATAATTATATACTATAAAATTCTCTTGGTTTTAGCATACTCACCAATAAAGCACTCAAGTTCTTCACATGCAAAGACAAGGTGTGTTATACACATCCAAGTACACATTATTTTCCTTTAAACTAGAATTTTCATTACTAGATTAAAGGGGGGAAATATAGATGATATTTATGGATTATATAACACCTTATTATTGTACACTTGGAAAAATTAGATCTTGGTTATTCCTCTCAATTTTGGACCTTTCCCATTTCTGCAAGTCTCACATCTACTCTATCTTATGCCACTTGTCCTATACCTCTTAGTTTAACGAATGTTATGTTGATGACATAAGACTTATATATTGACCAAAATTATTAAAATTTTATTATCTTCCACACCTAATTTTTTTGAATATGTGCCCACTATAGACATCAAATTCTCACCACTGTTGTGTCAAAATTTTAAGTCTAAAATACTTCCCATAATAATGCACAAACTAAACCAAAACCATTGAAATGATCTAATCCATCCAAATACATCATGTGAAAGTGATGATTCACTTGAATATGTACTTAATTGGGATATTGACTTGTATTAAATCATCATCTTCTTCCAATTCATACCCAAACAAATTTTAACCTAGAAAATTGATGCTTTTGACCAATAGTGCAAGGCAACTAATCAAATTTTAGGAATTGCAAAAATCCTAATTAGAATCACATAGATAAATAAATCCAAGCAAATGAATAATTGAAAAATACATGTCAAATTAGTGAATATATAATTTTAATAAATAAAATTTTAACAAGTATCTGTAAAGGTGAAATCATCATGACATCATTATTCATAAAGTCAAAAATCCAAAATATCAACATAAATGCAACAAAAATCAAAAATGTTGAGCCATACCTATTAATTTATCACTTATTCCAAAATATTAATTATTTGTCCTTCCAAAATTTAACTCATTTATTTCCACTCATCTCAGTTTTGATCGAAAGGCCATAATTGATTTGCCTAGCCTATAAATGTAAGAGCTATCATGGATAATTATCAAGCTTTTTAGTGCAAATGCAAAATTTATACTAAAGTTTTAACCATTTATATCTATTGACATAAAAAAATCCAATCCAGTGCATGATGAGATGTTGGAGCCACTTGCCCAACCACATTTCCAAATATCTTGAGCTCCATAATAGGACACAAACATGTTTGTGGACTGTCGATGAGGAGAAGTCACTTTAGGAAGATATAATTGTTTTGGTATGCTTTTCTTATATGTTTATTCATTTCATTGAAATTTCCAAACCAAGGCAATAAGATTAATATGTTAGTTTTATGAGTTTTTTAATAATTTTGATACTAACAAAGAATTTAACATATTTCATAATCTTATTTCACATTTGTGATGCCCAGTGGGATAACGCACCCCATAAATATCCTTGGAAATATTTATACTCTTATAATTATCAAATTTGATTTCCATTGAAAAATAATTTTCTTGTTTTTCCTCTTATTTTCCCACATTCCATGTTTTTATAAATGGTGAAGTCACCCTACGGATCATCGTGTTCCCTCACATAATTATTGAAGTCAACCTATGGAGTGGTGATGTTTTTATCACTCTCTGTCTATTATATATGACTTAATAGGAATGGAAAACTCACCCTGGTACATAGTGAACTTAACCTACATATCGATGACATTTAAAGATGAATTATGAAGTCACTATAGTATATTTTCCTATGTCTTCTTAAAAACAATGAGATTGACTTGAAAATCAATAAATTCATCTCAAAATCGATGAACTTGACAAATAAATGGTGAAATTATTAAAGAGGTAAACTATGTTTTTTGATATTACATATTAAAAATTATGAACTCATTCTTGAAATGATGAAGTCACCATACTAATATATGAATTCACCAACACTATTATTTGTCTATCTATAGATCGATAAAATGACTCTGCTAAACATCAAACTCACCCTACTAAATGGTGAAGTTGACTTGTGTTGAATTTATGGGTCCTTAAATATTTTGAAATCAATTTTCTTTGGTATCCAATTTTTTTTAAATACCTAAATATATTTGTTACAAGTTTTGGACATATTTTTAATCCCTTTTACAATTAATAAAGGCAAACTTCAATCACATTTCTATTTGGAGTTTATAAATGAACAATCACTTTTGACTTAACTCCTAGGAGCACACACTTTCCATTTTTATCTTAAGTTATTAATCACATAATTTTTTGCATAATCCCATTGTGAATATGATCTTCCCCTACCCCTTTAGGGAGAATGGGTGACCAAAAACACATTGGTTTACTTTTTTGATTACCTTACCCAAAAAAAATGTTTTCAAAGTATGTTCTTCTCTTACCCATCTATGGAGTCCTAAGAATCAAAAAATGAAATGTATTTTTACTTTTTTATATTTTTTGACTTCTTTGGGTGGAGTTAATATCCTTACCATTGGTCTTTATGGGTATGTTGACCTAGGAATTGAAATACTAGCATTATACCAACCTTGTTATCTGACATGGTATATAA
This sequence comes from Torreya grandis, assembly GCA_037957365.1. Classification (NCBI taxonomy): domain Eukaryota; kingdom Viridiplantae; phylum Streptophyta; class Pinopsida; order Cupressales; family Taxaceae; genus Torreya; species Torreya grandis. The sequence goes on along the minus strand of JARHVA010003484.1, from coordinate 326,818 downwards.
ATTAGGGTTATACCAACATTATCTTAGATGGTGGTTCTTTAGAGCCTAATTACACTAGTAGAACTTCATTGAGACCCCAAAAAATGAATTTTTTGTGATGGTACTAGACCCTTTGGTGAAAGGCCCACAAGATATCATATCCAATTTATAGATTGTTATAAATCACCCACACACCACAAGGTATAATGGGACCATCTAGATTGACAATAAAAAACTTAGATTAGAACCCAAATTTTCCATGTATATCTCAGTGATGTATGGGTGCAAAAATAACATCCCCCAAATCTCACCTTTTAATACAAACCTTTGAGATAATATGGGCTTAAAAAATCTACCAATAATTGTAATAATTTATTTAATGAACCCTTAAATTTTATCCTTTTAAAGGCAAGTATATCAAAAATATTCAATGACTATATCTTAACCCATGTCAGTTTATATGTGATTGTTTGAGTACTTTACTAAAATCCATGTTGCATTCACAACCTCATTAAAAAACAAATACACCAATTTTTCATACCAAACAAGTCTAAAAACATCCTTACACATCTACACACTAAAGTTTTATACTGCACAAATTATTCCAAAATATCCTAGATATTTTTTAGTGTTATGTGTACCATTTGAAACATAGCCTTGTTTATTTTAGTACTATTATGTTGGCTATCTGATTCTCAATTTGGACTTCTATTTTATGATGCCAAATAAACTCTCTATATTCTAAACCATTTTACCTTGTTACTAATTTTATTACAAATTAATATAAAGGACCAACAAAGATCATTCCTTTTCAAAACAATTCCAAATTTTGTAAGACCATTCAAAAATATTCTAGTTAGGGTTCAGATCCTAAATTAAAATTTCTTATGAAAAACAATTATAGATTTAAATCCATTTGATCTTATTCTAAAATTTAAAACTAATCATGTCAAAAACATACCAGGGATAAAACCATTCTCTAGTTCAAATCTAATTGAAACATGCCTAGGTACACACAAAGTTGGGCCTCTTATGATCCTATATTTGAAGATTAATTATATGATACCTTGGAATACCTTCAAAATTTTGAGCAAAATGAAGATAGTGAGGAACACCTTATAGTGTTTAAATACCTCTCACCAATTTTTATAAAAATTCAAGGTCAATTCAAGAAAAACATTATGGAAGATAAGGATGAACAACTTCTAAGATTGTTATAATCTAAAGCCAAGCTCTTACTAGACATTCCCATGGACCAATTACATGGTATTATTCACTTAGAAGAATTACCTCAATAAGTATTTGTTACCCAAATTCAATCCCTTGTTAAAAGTACACAAATAGTCATTGCATCATCCAAATAAAGGGAAGGGTAAACTTGTTGACCCATCTCAACATGGGCAAGTTGTTTCTTCCACAACACAAAATATTATCCAATGATATGCCAATAAACTTGTTTTTTACTTAACTACTTATTTAGAGGAAATGCTATTCAACAATACTAATCTTTAAGAGCAAAACCAATTGTTCAAGCAAACACAACAACCCCTAGACAATGCTACATCTAATATAGATCCAATATCTCTAGTTGAACATGCCATTCTAATGAATGTTATGCAACAAGTTCCAGTTGATACTCTACATACCATTTTTTTGTCACCAAGAGATACTTTCTAATGCACAACAAGTTCTAATCCAAACATAATAGGTGCCAATCCAAACACAATAAGTACCAAGTTAAAGACAACAAGTGCCCATCTAATTTCAAAAAGTGCTAATTCAAGTACAAGAGGTGATAATATAAATGAAATTAGCTCCAATTTAAACACAATTGGTGTCAATCCAACCACAACAAGTACCAATCCAAACATAATAAGTGACTATCTAAATGTAACAAGTGACAATATAAACAAAACTAGTTATGAATAATTCACAATAACAAGTTACTAGCAATCCACTACCAAAACAAGAATAGGAAGTTCCCAATACACATTGCCCATTTATTCTAATTTATAACAATAATGCCTTCTATTGAACCAATAATAAGTTCATCAAAACCAAAAAATAATTCCTCCAAACCAAAAATAGATCCCCTACATTTAACACTGATAAATCCCTCATAATTTCCAATAATAATTTGCTCTAAACCAACAATGTATTAAATATTCTAATCCAAATTTGAACCAAAAAAAAATCCATTGTTAAACTTTGAATACATGTTATACGGTGAATATCCCTAATAGAACCATGCAAAGAGTATCCATTACTACTTATGCTTCTACCAAATCAAAGTACCTTCCAATCATTATAAAATACTCCCAATATCTAGGAATGGAATACAATGAAGGAAACTATATTAGGACTTCAAGCAGGTAGCCAAGCACCCAATAAGTACAAATTTGATGACATATGATCTTATCTATTTGATCTTAGCTTTCTCTAGGTACCTTTCCCAATCCATTTTGAAATGTCAAAATTCAATAAGCATAAATGGAAAGGTGACCCAAGAGAACATTTATAGGATTTCTTCATCACATGCTAAGAAATAACACACAATAATGTATATTTACTTCACTTATTTTCATGTATTTTGGGTGGAAAAGCCTTAGAGTGGATTTTGAAACTACCCAAAGGATCGATAACCACTTTCAATGATTTATCAAAAAAATTATCAACCACTTTTCCTACAACATAGAGCATGATCTAACATTAGTATATTTGTGTAATGCCAAGTAGTGAGGATTATAAATCTTCTTAACATATTTATAAGGGTTTACAACCTTTGCTAGTCATTTATTTACATAATTTTGTAGATAAACAATTAGCAGGTATTTTTGCCTAAATGCTGAAGTTGAACAAAATCTAAGACTTCATTATGCCAACACATTTGAAAAGATAATTGAAAAAATATTCCAAAATAAAAATAATCTGATTATCAGAGGTCTTATTAATATGTATTTTTAAACCCAAGTGTAAAAATAATCCAAGTGTCAAACCAAAATCAAGTGTTAATTCAGACCAACATAGCTAATAAGCCAAAAACCTTCATAAAAAATAATAACATGGTCAACAATGGGGTCACAAGGGTAAGGAATGCACAAATAATACAACCAACACCTATCAGAAACATTCAACCTAACCCTCATCTCATAATTCAAACATCACTCATATAATGAGGATAATATAAAAAGAGTTTTTTTACCTCAGGGATCCCATTAATGTTATGTTCCAAAAGTTAGTGACAATTAATATGATTATTTAGCCTAGTCCAAAACCATTTCTATAGGATCAAACTAAGCCAACATGGTATCATGATAATGAGTATTGATATTACCATAACATGGTCAACCATTCAATCTATAGGTTCATGCAATTAAGGCATCTAATTGAAGATTTAATTAAAAATGGGTAAATTGAGTTGGATAAAAGAGTACCTAACACTAATCAATATATGATAATCTATAAGAAACCATTTCTTAAGAACAATAATCGATAACAAGAATAATCAAAACCAAAGATAGGGCCAAAATAAGTAGTAAAGACAAGGCCAAAATCAAAACCAAGTCAATTGTAATTAGGATCATCATACCTAAGCTAATCAAGTTGGCTATCAAAGTGTACCATACAAATATGGAAGTGTTTTAGGGTGTGTTACAAATAACTATGTCATTACTATCAAATTAATGCCTCATAAACCATCTAACACTCATTAGAGTGTTAGCCCTTTTATCTTGGGACCATACCCTTTGATTATAGGTAATTCTAACACAAGTCAAATTAATTCTATTGCACCTAGACCATTCATAATTAATATCATTGGACTATCACATAATTCCTCTAATTTAGGTAACTCTTTCTTGACTCAAAATTATGTAGTCATAACTAGATATCCAAGAGTCACCATTCAACGCCCTTTACCATATTCTAATGCCAATGCCAATTTAAATCAGGACACTACTTTGAAAAAATCCAAACCACCTCACCTTTATAATGAGAAGACATATAACATTAGTGAATAACTAAGAAAAATTCTTATGTAAATTCATATCCTATATCTCTTGCACACATATGAAGTTCATCATACCATATTAAATAAATTTCTCTAACAATCCAAGGTACCTAATGACATTGATCCATCCTAGTTTCAAGCACTGATGGGACATTTTACCTAGGTAAATAACTCACATTTTACTAAAGTAATATGTCATTCCTTGGTCCCATTTAAAAGAATCCTCTATATATTGAATCTATCATTTCCTACCAAAAATTTAAGTGTGTTCTTGTAGACAATGGTTTAGGGTTAAACATAACATCATTAAAATTAAACCAAACTTTGGCTTACACAAAAATAGACATGCTAATAGATACTATCACAATCAAAGCTTATGATAATGCATAGAAAATATCTAGGCACCATCTATTTTCCTATCATTATTAGGCATGTCACCTGTGGCACCATATTACATGTCATTGACATAGAACTACCCTATAGTCTACTTCTTGGTCATTCTTGGATCCATGAAGTATGGACAATACCTTCTACCTTGTACAGGTGCCTTAAATTCCCTCTTTCTAGATTAGAGGTCACTATTCCTAGTGACTTACAACCATATTTATATTGTAAAACCTAGAATTAGAGTATGAGAACTATAATTATTATCCTAATACTAAGTATGTAGGAAATAATAATAAAGGAAAAGATCCCTAATCTCTCAAGTATAATTATATTGACCTTAGTGACCTCACATCCACTTCCTCTAATCCACCTCCTAAATAAATTTTTTCTCACTTTACTATTGAATATGTCAACATAGCCAAATATCATATGCAAGTTGATTTTTATGTCAAAATTTTTCCCAAATCCCTAAAATCCTATGAAATTCTCAAACCTATCCTCGACATACCCAACATGATCTAGAAAAGGAAGTCTAAGCCTGTTCTATAAAATCCACTCATATTTGGAAAAGACACATCACCAAATCAAGATCAATCCACTAGTTTTGAAGGATATTGGTTGTATAGTGACATCTCTACCAATTTATATCAAAACACTAAGTACTTTATTCCCAATAGGATAATGAATAATAAGTACTATCATAGAAAAGGTATGGGGGAAAGCACAAGGAATTATTGAACCTATACCCATAAAAACATGTGACAAATCAAGGTATTGGATTCACACAATTTGGGGGTGACCCCATTGATTTCAAGAGTGATAAAACTTTGTTGATTGATGAAGAAAATAATGGTAGTGATGTAACATCCCATTATAGTGCCTATGATGATATTGTTAACAAAAACCTTTTTGATACTAATGCCATAATTACTAGTATATCCAATTATCCTCTTTCCCTTCACCATCCTAGCCTATCTATTGGGACCAACAAGATTTTATTATACCATTAGAAAATTACAAAATTAAAATTACATCACTACATTAATGGGATAAAGATATGGATTAACAACTAGTGATCATAAACAAGGATTTAAATTCATGTTGGACCCTACTATCTAATTTTGATAGTAGGAAAAATTAATTGGTCATAAAAAAAGTAAAACATTGACATCCACTAGTGAAAACCTCTTTAACACACCTTTGGATCAAGTAAAAACTAAATATATAGAAAATTCTATGGGTGAAAACCTATTTTAGGCATCATTGGATAGGAAATATTGTTCATCTCCTCAAGAATCTTAGTGTCCTCCAAGTATAACAATTTTAGCTGGGTCTGACATTAGTGAGGAAGAGAATATAATCTTCACAAAATTGGTACAAGAATTTCCAAATCAATTCATCAATTGGCCATTACTATAAATGGTATATTCTAATTCTTCTTACATGGTTGATCCCTATGGCTCACAAGTAGTTGAAGAAGACTAGTTTCCATCTATGCCTATTATTCTTGAAGATGGTTCTATACTCCTTGTTTTATTTAACACATAGGTGGAAATAAACACCTATGATAACCCTAAAATAATTTACTTAGGTGCATCCCTCACTACTGAGGAATGCACTTTTATTACTAATATCCTCAAGGACTTCACTGATATATTTTCCTAGTCCTATTCTAACATGTTGGGTTTAGACCCCCCTTTAGTGGTGCATTTACTCACTACACATATATATTATAACCCAATTAGACATAATCTTAAAAAAATGCATCTTTACATTACTATAACTGTTAATAAATAACTAGAGAAATTATTGGGGGTTGGATTAATTATGGATTACTTAAAATAGATATCAAACATTATTATAGTCATAAAAAGCCTCAATTAATTCATTTATGCAATGAATTCAGAGATATTAATATGGAATGCCTTAAGGATGAATTCCCTCTAAAATACATCAAAATGATAGTAGACTCAATAGTAGGCTTCAATATTTTATTCATCATGGATGACTTCTCAGGCTATAACCAAATCAATATTACACCTTAGGACCAACACAAGACAATGTTCACCATTATGTGTGGGAATTTTAATATTAAGGCATGCCATTTGGCATGAAAAATTCTAGGGAAACTTATCAATGTGCCATGATTGTCATCCTCTATGACATAATTCATGACATTATTGAGGACTATGTGGATGACATACTCACCAAATATAAGACACATGTAGGCCATCCAAAAGTTCTATGGAGAATCTTTGAGAGACTTCATGAATAAATGTTGCACCTTAATCATAAGAAGTGTGTCTTTGGAATAACTTTGGGAAAATTGATAGGATTAATTATGTCATGTTAAGGCATTGAATTTTATCCTTCTAAGGTTACGACCATTATGGAAATTCCACCCCCTTCTACTCTGAAATAGATCTATAATCTTTAGGAAAAAAATTAGTCCATTCATTGATTTATTTCCCAATTAGAAATATATGCCATATTTTTACTCACATTTTGAATAAATATCAGTCTAGAGGGATGATAGTTTCCATTGGAATTTTGAAGAATTGAATAACTACTTGGCCAACCTGCTAGTATTGATTCCACCTACTCTAGGAAGTGTTGACAAAATTTAACATTTGGTCAAATTTGGGCACCCCTAGGTAATTTTTTTATTTTAAACACTTGAAGGAGTCATAACATGTTTTCATGGGAGGTATAATTGTTACATGATGTCATTTAAGGTCACATTAGCTATGGTTTTAGTTGCATTAATTAATTTGTCCTTTTGTGGGTCATTTTATGTCATTTTAAGAGTCATTAATACATTTGGTATGTTTCCCAAGGTGACTAAGTGTCATAATTTCATTTAAAACGTCAAAGGAGTTATTTGAGATGTTAGATGTGTCAATTATGCTAGAATTTTGTAGTTTCCCTAATTGAAGTTACAAAAATCAATTGTAAAAGAAGAAAAGAGGCACTTGTATAGATTCTTTGGAAGTGTTCTAGATAGGAATAATCATGGGGGGTATAATAATTATTATAAAACTCACCTCCACCATTGGTTTGATCTAGAATAGTCGTTTGAATGCCAAAACCATTCTACACATTTTTCGCTCTTCTTGACAGACTGGAGTGACCCTCAGGTTTTTGCTCAGTACAAGAAGCATAGGTAGTTTTAGACAAAATTATTTTGGGAAGTTTTTTTAAGATCTAATAAATTAATTTTAATATAATTAACTTGAAAAATATCAACTTTTATTTATGAACAATCACTAACAAGTTGACTGTGTATATTTGATAGGTATTTGGTACACCCTTCAGGTTTTAGGCTTGTTTGAGAAAATACACATGAACTAGTTTCTAGTGTTGGCTCCAGAGGATGTTATTTTACTCTTAATATGGTATCAAATATTTTTATTATGATTCATGAAGTTTGGATGACCAAAATTGGTGTATCATGAAAGGGGGTGTCACTATGTGTAGTTTCAGTTCCAGTGTTTTGGTTTTATTAGTGCATCTATTCTTTAGGTGACTTTTTAAAATAAAAAATAGTGTCCCATAAGTTATTGGGTCATATAACTACTTATATCCATGTTTTTATCTCACCATATCACTCTTTGGGTAACTTAAAAGCTTTTTCTTCTTTATTTGCCAATTTCATGCTTAGTTTCAATTGAGTTTCTTCTACAAGCTTGTTCACTCTATTTATGAAGTGGTAATGGAGGTGTTTTGGGATTTTAAAGAATTTTTAGGTTGAATAATTATCCATTTACATGTTAAAGGAGGCATATAATTGACCATGTGCTCATGTCCTAAGTTATCTCAATCATTTAATGTCCTTGTCTATTAAACTACATAAACATATAGGTGATTGCCATATAATGGAGGGTATCTTGAATTTTTTCTCAAGGTGTTTTTAATGGAGGTTATCCTTTTTAAGGATATATATTTAACTTAAGGTGTTAGGATACCTTCAAACAAACTGCTCAATCTCACTTTCACTACCTTGTAACTCAAATTTGCATCTACATGACTCCTACTGACATCATCTTTGAGTGTGAAAGTTTTGAAATATACTCTAACTTATTAAGAAATGGTTAAATGTGTGTGAGAGTGTTTAATTAGATCATACATGTTCATATTCATGCTTAATTTTCATGGTGTGCACTTAAACCTCATTGTGGTGTGTCAAATACCCACCTATAGGTGGTTTGATAGAATGCTTGAATGCTTAAAGGAAGTGAATGAAGGGTTTTGACACCCATTTAAGGTTGTGGGAAACCAATTCAAATTTAAATTGAGTAAAAGGAGTATGAAAACATGTATGAAGATCAAGAGAACTGTGTTTAGGGAGGTTTGCTCTAAAATGGTAAAACAAAGGTCCCATGGGTTTATGTTGGTGCTCCACAATAGGCTTACAAGAAGTCTTAAAGGATTTAAATAATTTTAATAGTTTTCCTCTATTATGGACTGATCTCATGTCAAAGGTGAAGGTCAAAAGGTAGAGGGTGACATGTTATTGAGGGCATCAAAAGTGCTCTAAAACACACTAATTTGTTTCAATAACATCTATAGCCCTAAAGGAAATAATGACCATTTGTTGCTTTGAAAAATAATATGGAACATCCATACTTCACTATGTGAGTTGAGTGACATGTAAAAAACCTAAAAGAATAAATATAAATTTGATAATAAGTTCCATGACACCTTTCATGTACTCATAGTCCATATAAATGCTTGAAGATTACACCTACAACTGCTATAAGAGGATTGTCGATAGATAGGGAACAAGATTTATCACCTTTTGAATTTATAAATACACTAGAGTTGATTCAAATGATTTCATTCATGCTTTATGTGACCCTAAGGAGTTTTTAAGATATGTTTAAACCCTTTTTCAAGTTTCAAAAAGTGAAAATAATCTATAGGTAGGGGTAGTATAGGACTTAGTTTGGTAGTTCCATTACAAATGAGAAATGGTAAATTAAAACTTGATGTGGTGATGTGTGATCACCTCAATGGGAATTTAATGTTTAAAATTTTATGATCTATGAACAAGGTAATCCAACTCTCATTGACCTCTCAAGGACCCCAGGTACACCTACAACCTTTGTATGGACTGAGACATAGGTCAAATAAGTGGAATGAAGGAAAAATGCATAAACATGTATCAAAACTCTCATTTAGCCACCTTATGTGAGTTTTGAGGTTTATAAAACAAGTTTTAATTGAAAAATCAACTTAAGATGATTTTTTATCTATCATAAACACTATGGAAAAAGCCAAAATAACTTCAACAGGGTCCTAAGAAACAAAAGTGCCCCAGTCAAGGAGTAAGAACATTGTTTGGTCTCCAATGAAGCTTATTGGTAAAGTGAAAGTGAAAATAATTTTTTTAATATTATAAATATTCTAATTAAGTTTAAAAACGTCATAATACATTTAGGATACCCCTATTTTCCACCTATAGATAGGGGTCAAAAAAGTATTGTCCCAGTTAAAAGAAGCATACTTAGTTTCCAAGGTTAAGGGGACCTTTGAGGTAAGGAAGGAACATGCTTGAATTGGAATCATAAATTATCAAGGACATAAAACTTATAAATACAATATATACCCATAATTATCATGTCCATACCCTCTCACATGCCTAAAGTCTTACCTATAGGTCATTTAGGTTGGATTTGTCATAGACTATGGTGTTGACATGGATTTTTGCTTTCCTTGGGTTATCCAAAGGGAAACATGGATAAAATAAGATAGTATACAATAATTTTAAGGATAAATGAGGTCTTAAATAATCTTGAGATGATTTACAAGAGGTGATAAACACATATAGGTAGGACTATCATAGTCAAGGCAGGGTTTAGGAAAATGGAAGGCTAAATGAGTCATGAACCATTTAGGAGTGAGAGGAAGGTGTGAATGGTTTCAAGGGGATTAATAATGATCCAATATATGACAAAAAATACCCAAGACATTTATAATGTGATTAAATTCTCCCCTCACCTGGCAAATGGACATTAGTCCATATAGGTAAGCTAGGAAATCTCTTGCTTCAAGGGGTAAACATGGAGAATCTAGAGAAAGGAATGTTCTAGGTGGTTATAAAATCTCCATAAACATGAAATGAGAGTGAAAAACATGTTTATATATCCTAGAGTCACAAAATTGGCTTGGAAAGGTCATCCACAAGTGGGTTTGGATAAAATTGTAAGAAAATAGGGTTTTTTTAGCCTTTTTTTGGAAAGATTAAGTTGGTTAGGTGCCTAAATGAGGGATTCTAACCCTGAAAATTTGGTTCAAATCATAATTATGACCTTATAAAACTCATAAAACTCTCATTTTTCCATAATTAATAGGGATATATCTCTCTATTTTGTCTTAGAGATTAGTCACTCAAGAAAATCAAAACTTTGGTTTACCAAGTAAAGGATGCCAAAATGAGAAAATTATATAATATGAGGCCTTGGGATATTAAATAAAATTTGGGTGATGTGTATAGAAGGTGAAAAAATTCTTATGAACACTCACACAAGATCAAATCACTCAGATTGACCTGATTGTGCTTGCATACAGTCTAATTTATCATGGTTCCACTAGGCCAAGTTGGCATAAGAGAGGAAAGTGATGAAAGAAATGTTGGAGAGGTTGTGTTATGTATTTTTAAGCATGAATAGAGTGTGAGAATACATATGAGACCATATTAATAATTTTTTAGTATTAGAATTAGTTCAAACTTGTAGAGGATATGTTAAACCCACTAGGCTTCCAAGAGAACTAAAACCATGTTGAGCTATATCTTAATTTCTAACCCTTAGAATGATATGTGGTTGATTTAAACATGATTATAAAATTTAAATATACATTTTTGAGATCTTGGAGTGTAGAGAAACCTCTAGGAGATAAATTTATAGCCTTGAAATAGTATAAGAGTGAAAAATGAGAGGAAAACAAGCTCAATGGGTGTTTTCAAATACTCATATCTTTTCTAAGGCTATGCATGGGAACTAGAGGGATTAGGGGGAGTTAGTAGGGTAACTTGAAATCCATAATTTGGAATTTGGAAGTAGGTTAAAAATCCAAGTTTTATGAACAAATATTAACACCTAAAACTAATTAAAACCCTACTAAAACCTTGGTTATGACCCAATGAGGAAAATGAGATTGGAGAGCCATTCTAATGGAATAGTTTGGAAATGAAACCTATTGGAGCATGGAGAAGACTCACTCAATATATCACACATGCAAGGAGATGTACATAACTATATATAAAATATGAAAAATATAGTTTTTCTCACCATTTTTTTTATAGGATCTATGATTCTTTAGAAGGCGAATTCAAGTTTGATGGGAAGATACAGACCTATTTTAACTCTTTATGGTCATTTAATCCTATCGAAAAGTTTCTAAGTGTTTTTGACTAGAATGATGCACACAAGGGTGAAGAGTTTGGAAACCTCAATTAGGTTCCCTTTTAAGGTGAAATTGAGGGGTCTAAGGATATAGATGAGATTTTTAGGTTTAATTTACTCCCTTTGACATATTTATATGGGAAATTTAAGATGTTTTTGAGGCTAAGTGTGAGGGGTGACTAAAATAATGAGTTTTAAGACCACAAACAATTATTGATTCATCATAGGAGTATACACATGAGTAGGGTTAGAACCAATGCATGTAATTAAATTAATTAAGGTCTTCCATATCATACCTATCCCTATTCAGTGGTGGGATGTTCAAATAGGTGTAAATTATGAAGGCAATTTTTTGTGCACAAATAGGGAGTTTTATGCCACTTTTCACAATTTTCATGACTTTTATGGACAATTAGACCTCATAAAATTGCATGGATCATATCATATCTCTTATTCATGAATTTTTAACTAATTTTATCAAGTTGACACATGTCAAAGTGACCTTTGGACTTTTTTTTATTTTCTTCTCTTTCAAAATCTATAAATATGCATTCTTTTGGATCTTTTTAGCAACCTCCATTGGTTAATGGGGAAAATCTTGCCAAATTTGTACTTGAAATACTATTTAATATATATACAAGTGAGTTTTCCACTCATATGTTTTACTATTGAGTGTTGATTTCAATCTTTTTGATCTTGCCTAGTGAAAAATCTTCTTTTCTAGCATGTTACTCTTGGTTACACATAAAATGTGTAGAAAGGTTAGTGTTACAAGTCTTTGTTAGTATTATTTTCTAAGTTTATAGGTGTATTAGAAGTGGTTTATGACTATATACCTTCATGTAATCATCCATTACCCTCCTACGTATAAAACACCTCCTTAAATCTAACATATGAAACATTGATGTGACAATACATCCTAAGTTGTGATTTTTGTGTGAGAGAGACTTTGTTTGTATTTAAGTAGTAGATATTCAGTCAAATGGGAAGAGATTAAACATTTTTAAATCACCTTTTGTCTTTTTTTAACCCTCTTCATCCATAATTTGATAGGTAAATGAGTGCTTCAAAGAGTGCATCAAGGGAACTAGCCCTTCTAGAGATTCATCTCTCAATATTGTCACCCACAACAAGAGGGATGTTTTCATTATGCCACTTAGATGAGGAGATATATTAAAATACTTAGGGGTGAAAATATAAGTTTCAATAAGAAGACCATTGTTTCTCTACATATGTGTAATAAAGCATGCCCTTGGGGAACTTTTGGCTCAGCATGATGAGTGAGGCAAAGAACATGTAGTCTAATATTTACACAGGACACAAATAACATAAAAGAAAATCTATATGCCAATTAGAAATTATTTTTATTAATGGTTTTTTCTTCATAAAATTTTTATCACTACATGCTCAATAACATGACCATATTCATCACCAAGTTTTTTTTGATCAAGTATTTGTTATATAAATGCACTCTAATAAGTCTCATGGCCAAATGGGTAATGTTGTTGAGAGAATTTGATGTGGAATATTAGAAACCAAAGACATTAAATAACACATTATTTTATATCAGATTACTAAATCCCCTATATTAGATACACAACCACTCAAATTTGATTTACCAGATGAGTCAATTCTAACTCTAGAAGCTATAATTATTAAGTCTAAATAGTGGACATTATATTTTGATGGCTAATTCAAATCTTGTGTATATAAGACTAGTATATTATTCATCACACCACAAGGAGATATAATTCCATATTGTATTCCATTTCACTAACACCATAGATAAGGAAAAAGCACTCATTATAAGACTTTGTCTCACCATATAATGGAATATTCAGTAGTTAATGGTATATGGGGATTCTAAGTTGATCATTAATTATGAAATAGATTAGTACCAAACTAGGGATGAGAAGTTAGTACCTTACAAGAGTATGGTATACAATCTCATATCACATATTGAAATCATTTAGTTTGAATAAATACTAAAGGACAAAAACTAATCAACTAATGGCATGGGAATTGTTGGGTCTATGATAGTAGTTTCTAGTAGTGTTAAAGAGTATCGATTTCTCATCAAGAACCTTATTTAGCCAGCACATGTTCACCTATATTATGGGATAGTATATGATAATACTAGTATTGATAACTAAGACCTATACACTTACCTTCAAGACCAAATATTTCCTCCAAACTTATCATAAATCCAACATAAAGCCTTAATAATAAAATTAACTTATATACCTTACTCAGAAATATGCTCTATCATAGGTGCTATGATGGAATGATACTTTATTGTTTATATTTGGGAGAATCCCAATTAACATTAAAGGATGTACATGAAGGAACTTGTGGTGGGCCACACCAATGGCTTGGTACTTTTGAATAAACTCCTTTGAACCATTATTACTAGCTAGTAATGGAGACAAACACTTATCAACCTGTCAGAAAGTGTAATGCTTGTAAAAAACATAGTGATTTGATCTATACTCATTCTTTACCACTCCAACTAATCACTATACCATGGTCATTTTCTACTTAGGGACTTAATATTATAGGAAAAATCAATTGTACTTCTTTTGATGACTAAAAATGCATCCTAGATATTATAGAGTATTTCAATAAGTAGATAGAGGCCATACCCCTCACTTACATAACTGGTAAGTATATATATAACTTCATCTATTATCACCTCATATACCACTATGGAATTCCATCCACCATTATATTTTAATGGCAGTCCATTCAAAAACAAATATTTCAAAGCCTTCTATAACAAATTCCAAATCAAGCATAATAAGTCCAAGACCTCTTACCTTCAAGGTATCAGCCAAGCTAAGGCATCAAACAAGATAATTGTTAAAATTCTTAAGAAGATTATCAATGACATTGGCCATAATTAGAATTTAAAAATTTTCCCAACCTTATGGGATTACCATACCAATATATTCACACCATAAGATCCACACCATACTCCTTGGCTTTTGGCTCTAAGGACATTATTCTTAATGAGACTGAGTTTCCTACTCTATGCATTTCTCTATAGAATATCATTGATTATGAAGATTATAGAGTGGTCAAATTATAAGAGCTAGACATCTTGGATGATAAATGACAAGAAACATTAGACCATTTATGAGCTTATATCTAAAACCAACACATTCTCCTTAGAGAATTCAAATTTAATGATCTGGTGCTAAAATATAATCAGAATAACAACAATATAGAGTGCAAGAAGAGAGGTAAGTTTGAAGCCAATTGGCTTGTACCCTTCATTATTATTAGTAATTATGGTTCTATGGAATATATATATTGGATACAATAGATGGGGAGGAGCTTAATTAACATTTAAATATAATTCATCTCAACTGTTATTATTCTTAAATAATTTGGACCATTGTTTATGAGATCCCTCACTAGGGGACATCTATTTCACCTTCATTAATTTATCATACCATTTCCTAGACCATTTATATTCTTTTTACTATACCATTCCCTGGACCATTATTTATTCATTTCTTAGGCCATTCTTATCACTAATCATGATCATGATCATAATTATTAATAACAAGTTTTATAGGAAGATTTAATGACTATTATTCTACAATCACTTTAAAATGAACAACATCAACAAATTCTTGGTAGAAAAGTGTTTTAGGGTATGTCAACAAGGGTTTTACCTACTTGATAGTTCCTTGAAACTTTCTCTAATTTATTCTCCTAATATTATTTCACCCTCCTATGCCATTCCTATTCCAATCTTGCTATTTTGTGGTATCCCTAAGTGCCTCAAGTTATCTTGTTGGTTTATGGTAGCTACCATTAAATTTAGTTTATCTATTATTTGAGATTATACCTAAGGGTGATTTTCCTTTTATATATGGTTAATTTTACATTTGAACATATTACCTTGCTTTCATTATTCCAAAAAACTTAAAAAAATATTTAAAACAACTATGAAAATCCCTAAAAATCATAAAATCATGAAAATTTTCTAGGATGAAATTTTTTATTTAACCATATTATTTATATTCTAAATTATTTTACCATTGATTATCCTCCCATTTTTGGGAGAACTACACTAGGTTGAGGTCCACATGGATTGTGTAGGCAATGCTTAGATGCATGGGGAATATCAGGTAAAATCAACCAATCTCATTATTAGTTTCCATTCCTTTGATCTCTATCCAATTTGGGAGGCATGCTAGTGGGAATTATGTATTTTAAATTAGTGCATTCCACTTTCTATTTTCACTTCTATTTTCCTAACACTCTCACCATTTTATGAGAAACCTTTACCTAATGATCTCACTATTTTGTGAGTATACCTTTGCTATTTATATTTTATCATCACATACCTAGTTATCATCACTTTTATTTTATACCATATCCATAGGAGAAATACATTTGGATTGAAGTCTGTAAGAGTATGTAGGTAATGTCCACATGCATTTGGGTATTTGGAATCAACTCATCCACCCCTTTATTAATCTTCTATTCCACATATTCACACAATAAATTCATTATCCCCTTAGACTAGGGGAATAATATCCAAAGCATAACACCTTATTAATTACACATGCATAAATTATTGATAACTTAATTATTTCTCTCATTTTATTTGCATGTGTGTTTGTTTGGTTGTTTATATTATTTTTTTGTATTACTTATTTATTTAGGTTGTTTGTTTACCTTGTTGTTTTAATATTTATTTGTGTTTAAGCACATTTTATTTCTAATTAAGTCTTGATGATTTATATCTTTATTTTAAGTTAGTTACATTTTGTGTTTAGATTATTTTTCTTGATTGTTGTGTTTGATACATTATGTTTTACACTTAAGTATCGATATTTCATAACTTTTTTTTTATTTTTTTACATCTCATATTTTAAATCTTTTATTTATTATTTTTTTTTTGTGTTTAAATGTGTTATTTTTTCAACTTAGGTTTTGATATTTTATCAATAAATTGAGTTTTAAATATTTGCATTTGTACAGGGCCATGCACAATTGGCATACAATGTTATTATAGGTTATTTATACTTACGATACATAATCTTAATTAAAAAATTAAAAACCAAGTGTTCAATATATTAAATATAAATTTGAATCCAAATGACATCTTATAATGCCTATCTACTATTCCAATATATGATCGTAATGCCATTTCATTTTCCATCAACACATCACTTAACACAATTTCAAGCTAAACAATGTCTATCTCTATGCTAACTAGGGATGTGCATATCCTAAAGTAATAATATACCATATAATCATCTAACATGTATATCCATAAGATAAACACAAGTGCAAAATTAAATAGTAAAATAGATAATAAAATCATGGCAAGCAAATATACATCCATATCTATATTTTGATCAAACAATCTACATCTAATATCATAGTGGTATAAAACCAAAGAGCATCACAAAATAATATTAAGATTTGATGTAAAATATCCATGAGCCAAAATGAATGTCATACATATATATATATATATATATATATATATATATATATATATATATATATATATATATATATATATATATATATATATATATATATATATATATATATATATATATATCCTAAAGTAATAATATACCATATAATTATACAACATATATATCCATAAGATAAACACAAGTGCAAAATTAAATAGTAAAATAGATAATAAAATCATGGCAAACAAATATACATCCATATCTATATTCTGATCAAACAATCTACATCTAACATCATAGTGGTATAAAACCAAAGAGCATCACAAAATAATATTAAGATTTGATGTAAAATATCCATGAGCCAAAATGAATGTCATATATATATATATATATATATATATATATCAAAATCAATATTTTATACATTCAAAGAATATATACATCTCATACACAACCAAATTGTAGAACTATAAACAAATATCAACTCTAGCTAGCCCTGTATCTAGGGTGACTCTAATCAAAACTCTAGCCTATGCGTAGAGGTGGTATAGGTGGTGATGGATCCATAACTCCTAGTTGAGGTGCTGGCTATGTCACTAAGCACTCTAAAGCTATAGTATATTGATATCTAGAAGTCCAACTAGTTTCTTGAGTCCTCGTATACTCCCTGTATGAGGGTTATCTACTCTTTTCTGATATTATAGACTCATACAAAATATAATAATAAGACACCTAATTCTTCACACAAAGGGTATCATCCTTCACATGAAGGGCATCATCATTGACATGTATTACTTCATGAATTAATCTAGCCAGGACTTGAGTAGTCATAATCTATTATGCTTTTGTTATCTTATCTCAAAGACTTTGGACATCCCACTCTGATCTAACTCAATCTATGTGATCCCTATCTTTTTCACTCACAACTATCAGTAGCTCAAAATCCTAAATAATAAGCTACCCATGTATGAATATAATCTAAGAAACCTAGGGTAGTTATCTTAGTTAATCTCATTGTAATATCATGTTAGAGCCTATCAATCAAAGTTTGGTCCTTGACCAACCTAGAAGTACTATAGTTCCCTATATACACATAATATTTTCAAATTTTATCAAATACTAATGCTTTACATCTTGTAATAACCCATCAAGACTAAATCTCTCTGAGTGCATGACTTAAGGGGTTTACCAAGAAAGGGGTGGGCAGACCATTAGTGATTTACAAGATTGTTATCCCTTATTTCCACATTATTACCAATCTAACCAACTCCTAAAACCATTCCCTAATCTATTGTTCCTCCTTTACACACTCCTCTAATATTTTCCTACATTCAATTCTTCTTTTCCTCACCTTAATCCCCTTTTATCAGTCAGTTGTACTAGGTCGATTAGGTTGACCCTGTACGATTTTGGGTGATTTTATCTTAGGAACTAGTTTGGCTCTTGGCTAACCTAGCTCATGACCTAGTGAATAATTATCTAAAATTATAATAGGTTGAGTGGTTCAACCATAGCGACCAATATTTTTGAAAGGGTTTAGGTTTAAATCTAATTATATATACAAGATCATTTTTTCATTATCTAATATGAAATTAGGATTTATTATTTGTTTGTGCTTCTTTACAATCTGCTCTTCCTCCATTCTAATTGAGGAGTCTTAACTTAGGGTTTATAATTGGATAATATATTATTGTGGATAAGTTTTTCATGCTTTGGCCTTTCTTAGTGATCCTTATAAACCATAACAACCTATTGAAAATCCCCTTTGGCCAAGGGAGGGATTGAGTCTCGATAGGTTCATCATTTAGGTAACTATTCTCTAACTTTTTTCCTCTCTTTAGTAGATATAAGTAGCATAATTATTAGATTTAAATAATATTACTCTCTTTATACCATGTATTAGGGTCTTATTCATACTTAGCTTAATTGAGATTCTCTTATGCATGTTTTGATTGTCTACTAACCCCTCAATATTGTGCTATAATCTTTGGTGAGTACTAGATTAGATTTTATTTACTTCAATTAGTTTATTAAAATATAAAACACAAGACCCCCTTAGGGTTATTTCATGATTTTTCTTGATTGGAGGCTTTTAAACCCTCCCTGACATTGTGTATTATGGTAAGAGATCCCCTAATCGGGTCTAGTGGATCCCCATATTGGTCATGTTCCCACTTAACAAATATGTCCCCAATCAGAAGTATATGGTATGATATATATTTTTGAGTTAGGATTGATTTATAGACATGATACATTTTTTATTGCATACATTCTAGTAAACCTGACATGAATCTAAACCTTGAAAGTTTTCATTTCACTTAGTTTTCATTATTTTATCATTTTAATTATCATATATTTACAATAGTGGATTAACATTGTCGAAAAAGTTCTAACTTATGTGCACATGTTTAACAATAAATTCACATACATACAACACTATTATATTTGTGTAGGTTTTCTAAACTTTAGTTCATACTACTAGGTCAACCCATTTGGCCCTATACATTTTTAGTTTTTCAGCAAATAAGATTTATAAAGCTAGGTTAACCCAGTCGATATAGTTAGCAAAAATTGTAAGTATAAATCAAGGTTATTCAACAACAATATCATATTTATTTACATCCTCCAACCAACCAAGTTTCATTTATATCTTTATTTATCATTTGTTACATTTTTATTTTTTCATAGTTTGAATATACTCAACTAGGTTGATCCTATCGACGTAATTTTGTATTTTGTGTTCTATCTAAAAATCTAGGTCGAATATTTTGACATATTTCATATTTAGACCCTTATTTCCATAGTACAAAGGTAAAATTTTTAACCTTGTTCTGTATTTTCTACATATACTATTGATTAAATTGACACTTTACTTGTTTTAAAGATGGAATTAATGCTTATATAATAGTAATTAGTTCACACTTTCATTTTTTGTTGCTTGCATGATTAGAAGAGATCAAATAGTCTAATTAGGTGGTTTTTAATATAACATTTATTTACAATATTTTCTATTTTATGCAAACACTACCAAGTCACAAAATCTCAAAAAGCATTTTAATAATTGTCTACCCAAGGCCAACTTACTTGGATTTCATCATCAAGGGGGAAGTTGACTTGGTGTTATGGACAAGTATAAACACATGGTTAATGGTATATTTTATCTAATCACCTAACACCCTTATCACTATGATATGTGAAGTGAGGGGGTAGGCCCCAATACCAAGTCGATATCATTACCAATACAGATCCCTTTCAACCCAAATGTCTTGAAACCATCCTTAGATTGATTTTTAGTTCCTTGATTACAACCAACTTCCTATCACATATAAAATTATACCCTAATAATTTAATAAAATTTAGGTTGACCGCTTAGTTAGATTTTAATTTCCAAGTTGATTGCTTTCTCTTTGCTCAATTATATGTTGTATTGTAAAAACTTGTATTAGCCAACAACTATGCAAGGTTTTGTGTTGTGTGCCTCAATTTGATCAAGCTCATTGACCCAATTTATTGTGTGTTTCCTTTCATTTCTTGATTTCCTAAATTAATTGAAAAAATATTCTTGTTTCAATAGATAGTCATTTCTATCGACATAGTCTCTTATAAAATGTCTATTTTCCCTATGTCCTTTACTAAGTTGACCTTGTTAACTCTGTATAGTTTCCAGGCCTTATTTTCTATACTAGGTCAACCTTATCAAATTTCTATAGTTTTTAAACCCTATTTATTTACTAGTTTGACCCAATCAACTTTTAACCTTTTTCTTTTTTCTTTATTTGCTGATCTAATTCTCTATTTCTCTTTCTTAACATTTTATTCATTTCTCTGAAGTCATCATGAAGTCTCCTATCAAAATATTCTTGGATAGTTTAAATCCATTTAAATACTATATGGGATGTTCATTTCTCTCTCTTTTCCTCCCAAGAGCACCATCAATCTTTGGGTACCTCATCCCTTCCTTCATCCATGACTTGTAACATGGTGTAAATCACACCTCAATATGAAGTTGATGGGTCTGATCCTTTCTATACTTACCAAGATACTTCTCATCTTCAAAACCTTCAAAATAATGTGGGATTAATTGACACAAGTTTAATCAATAATCATGTTAACAATCCATCTTTTAACAACCCTCCCCCTAATACTAGTTCAAGGAATCCTCCTACCAACACCAAGCCACCTCTTGATAAAACTCAACTTCTTTCCCAAGTTATCCAAAAAATGAACATAATGCAAAACTCTAACATCAATCAAATGATGTAACATCAACATAATTTGATTAATATGGATAATCAACCAACTATTCATCCTCAAGATAATCCTAATTACATTCCTCCACCTCTTAGAGATGCCTTAGGTAATGTTATTAATCAACCCATAATGAATAACAAGATGCTTCAAAATATTTGGAATGAGCCTTTAGCTCCTTTCATTATGTCCATTGATATTGTTATCATATTTCCAACTATCAAATATGATGGGACTAAAGACCCAACCTCATTTCTTAAATCCTTTGGCAACCTTTACAAAGAGTGAATCCAAACTAATACCTTTACCATAGCTAAAAATTTAGTAAAAACCTTCACTAGTGATGTATTAGAATGGTATAGCCAATTGCCCCAACATTATATTTATAAAATTGAAGATTTAATCAACAATCTAGTTAAATATCTTCAACACAATGATCTTCCTAAAAATTATCTTAGCCACTTCATCAATGCTAAACAATCTCCCACTGAATCAACTCATGTCTTTATCAAATGATGGAAATAATTAGCCCATAAATCCAACCATAACATGATTGATGATAACCTATTCAAAATCTTTATCAATGATTTGAATCCTTCTCTTCAATATAAGGTTTGAACTTTTGCTTCCCAAATACTTAATAAATCTCTTGACTAAGCTAAATGTCAAGACTTTCTCATGAAGAAATTAGAACCTAATCCTAAACTTATAAAAGGATATTTTAAAAAATCTACCAATGATATCATTATTAATACTCCATAAACCAAACCAAGAGTTTCCAAAGCTAACATCTTTTAATAATCTCACACACCATTTTTTGTGCAGCAAATGAAATAAATCTTACCACCCTCTAATCCTTTCACTTATCCTAACAATCCTTGCAAGTGGTATGACCCCAATCTATTTTTTTGGTTTAATACCTACATTGGTAATTCCCATGAATCTTATATAGGGATCACTAAATTTTCTATCTCTTATATGCTTGGTGATTCATTTAATCATGAATCCATAATTAACCTTTATCATCAAGATTACACTGTTGCTTCTAAAAAATGATATGTTTCTAAAGCTTCTACCTTAAATAACCAAAACTATTTTTCTACAACTAATAATAAACCTAATACCAAGGATGTTTATTATGATTATGACCACTATTATAACAATTTTCAATATGTTAACACTGATAAGGTCAACTATCATCAAAAATTGACTCACAAATATCATGTTACCAAACCTAAAATGTCATTCTTAGATGACCAAATTCTCAAGGATACTACCACTTATAATCTAGATTTGAAAGCCCATGAAGAATCACTTCCCCCTTCTGAAACTCTAACCAAATCTATTCCTTCAAAATATAATTTACCTTCTAAACTTCATGCTGGTTCTTCCTCTAAATCTCATTATAAATTTCTTGAATAACTTAACTCTATGCCTTGTAAGATTACACTTATGGGGTTGGTTCATACTTCACCCTATCATTTCAAGTTCTTTATGTAACAAATCCAAGAAATTAAAGATCCATCCTCTATTTATGAAGAACCACCTTCTATCAAAACCCAACCTACCAATGTAAATACCATTGAAACTATGTGTTATTCTTCTAATCCTTCTATTAAATTTGTTGAAGAGGACATGATCAATGATGAAATTATTTTTCATGTGGACAATCCACCACTTTTTATTAAACTAGCCTTTAATACTACCCTTATCGGTAAAGTTCTAGTTGATGAAGGATCTAGTATTAATGTGACATATTTGTGGCTTATCCAACAACTTGGTTATAACAAGGATCATCTCAAACAAACCCATCTTACCTACCATGGTTTTGATAAGACTAATTAAAAATCACTTGGTTGAATTTGGATTCCATTAACTATTAGACCTAAGACCGTTCAAACTAAGTTTATGGTACTTGACTTACCCTTATCTTATAATATACTCCTTGGTCATCCATAAACTCATCAAATGAGGTAAATTTTATTCTTTTGGTAGATAATTCATTAAATTATTACACAATGGAAAAAAGTATAAGCATGAGATTGATTCGAAGCCATGGAGTATTCAACTTCCTAATCCCAAATCTCAATATTTTATTCCTACCATTCTTAATATCAATAGTTCTCCTTTAATTGAGTTTATCAACATCAATCATAATTTACAAGTCACTCTTGTGGATTTTGATGACTATGAACCTAATTATTTGTAACATACTTATAATACTACTAAGATACCTCCCTATATTTCATAGTGGCTTCCTCCTTTATTACCTTGAGACAATAATATTCCTCTTATTGATGAGATTATTAAATTTCCACCTCCATGCAATGTTTAGGAGCCTTATTTACTAGAATATTCCATTACTTAGAATTATTTTAGAGTGGAAAAATTATTTAAATATCCTCTCATCATGTCTCCACATATATTCAGTAATATGAGGATTTCACCTTTTGAAACTCCCCTTAACTTTCAAGCATGTACAATTTATACAACATATGATGATATTTAAATAATGGACCAAGATCAATATCAAGAATTGGATGTAAAAAATTATCAAAAAAACTTAGCTCAAATCCACACATTTAACTGGGATGTCCATACCATTTCTATGATTATTGATTTTGATCTTGAATGTTATGTGCCTCATAACAATTCTCTACTTCTTGAAACTCCTTAGGTGGTAGAGCAAATTATACCTTCTAAAATTTTTAAACTTTTTGCATCTCATTTACCATGTATAGATCCAATCATTGCATTTGATCCTTCCCCTATCACTAAAACCAACAACACTCCAATCCCTTATGATATATCTCCCTCTCTTACTCCCAAGATTATACTTGATGCCAAGGTAAGTAATGTCTGTCAGATAAATTTTGAGTATGATCACCATGGTAATAAAATTCTATATCTTGAAGTAGATGTTGTGTATTTTGGTCCTCTTCCTACCTTGCCTAGTGATGAATATATTATTATAACACTTCATGCCTAAGAACCTCAACTTCCTTGGTAACATCATAAACTTGGAAATTTTGAAACTAAAACCCCTTGTTTTAATAACATTGTTTCTAGCCTTAATCCTAATACTAATCCAATGAATTTCTTACCTAATGCACCATATCACTTCCAAGATGGTAATTACATGCTTATTAAAGAAACCACTCACATTGAATATGGTACTCCATCCTATCCTTGACCAATTATAGTTTTTCATGAATTCTCACCTATCGAGCATGATAATTTTATCTTATTCTTTGATAAATATAATGAGATCTTTGCTTGGTCATATGAGGACATTCCTAGTATTAACCCTAGCATTGTGGTGCATAAAATCATTACTTACCTTGATGTTAATATTATGTGAAAAAATTAAAGGAAATTTCCACCTAAGGTGTCCACCTTATGTCATAAGGAAATCATCAAATTACTCGATTTCAAATTTATCAAACCAATGGACTATTACAAATGGGTTTCTAACATTATTACCATTCAAAAAAAGGTCATTTTGGTCAATCACATGTGTATTAATTTCCATAATCTTAACCTCACTTATCCCAAGGAGAACTTCCATTTACCTTCAATAAATTCCATCATTTATTCCATGACTAGTTATGAAATGTTATCTCTTATGGATGGCTTCTCGAGTTACAATCAGACTCACATCACCCTCAAGGACCAACATAAGACCACTTTAACCACAAAATGAGGCACCTATTGTTATGTCAAAATTCCATTCAGCCTCAAAAATTCTAGATCCACTTACCAACATGCAATGACTCATATATTTCATGATGATATCTATAAAATTGTTGAAACCTATGTGGATGACCTCATTACTAAATCCAAAAGTCATAAAATATGATCATCTCTCAGATCTTTCTATCATCTTTGATCATATTCTTAAATACTAGGTTAGACTAAATCCTTACAAATGTGTCTTTTGTGTCACATCTAGAAAATTATTAGGATTCCTAGTGTCTCTCTATGGAATCGATGTTGACACAATGACGATTAGTGCTATCATTAATATGTCTATTTATTTATCCATTCCTAATAATCATACTTAGGAAAAATTGGGGTAATTAGATGATTTGTCCCAAAAATGGCTTATCACATCCATTCCATCAATTATCTTCTTAAGAAAGGTCATTCCTTAGAATGGATATAAACCTATCAAAAAACCTTTGATAACATGAAAGAGTCATTACTTCAATTTGCCTAAACTTTTTCCTCCTTCCAATGATCAACCATTGATCCTATATACTTCCTCCACACCTATATCAATTAGGGAAATGTTTTCCCAACAAGATGATATTAGAAGAAAATATGCCATTTATTAAATTATCCTAGGACTCATACATTATGAATAACATTATACCAAATTTGAACATGATTGCCTCACCATCTATTTTCCAAATGAAAATATTCAACACTACACGCTATACCAGAGCATTTATGCCATCATTCATTTTGACCCCCTTCATCACTTCTTCTCCAAATCCTTTATTCCTAGAGATATAATTAGAAAATGAATGTCCTTACTTAGGGAATTTGATATCCATATTGTGACTCAAAAATATATTAAAAGACAAATCATAGCTGATCAACTTGCCATAGCTCCTATGTTAGCTACCACTCACCTTCAAGATAGTCTCCTAAACGACAATATTCTCTATATTGAAGGTATTAATGAATTTATCTCTCTCTAAGATTAATTTCATAACTTTATCATTGATATTGAATCAAATAATCTAGATGAATCCAATATTTCCCTCAATACTACTAAACCTATAGTAGTTATCAAAGAGATTTCTAAAATTAATGTTGACTTACATGAGGATACTTAGACCCTTTACTTTAATGGTACTAAGTGCCTTAAAGGAGTTGGGGCAAGTTGAATTCTTACCAGTCCTCTTGGAAAAATCATACCTTTATCTTTTCACTTCACCTTTGATGTCACCAACAATATGGATGAATACGAATATCTAATCTTAGGTATGAGACTTGCCCTTGATTTAGACATTCAATATTTGCATGATCTAGGTGATTATTAGATTATTTGACACCAATTAAATGGTGATCACCAATGTAAAATAAAAAATATCATTACTTATCATCAAATTTAAACCACTTTTGGTAAGTATTTCATCTCTTTTACTATTGAGCCTATCCCTAGAGATCAAAATTCCATTGTTAATTCCCTCACTTCTTCAACATCTCTCTTTCATCTGCACCAAGTTCTTTTTTATCCTACTTTTCTTATATAAATAAGAAAATCTCCATCCTCAACTCAACCACTAGATTCGATTATCTGCCACATCAAGGCTATTACCATTCGATAAATCTCATGGTATAAATACATCATTTAATTTTTGGAACATCAAAATTATCCTCCTAACTTAGAATCTTATGAAAATACATGCATTCATAAAAAAGATTTTAAGTATGTATTTTGACATAACATATTTTATTATATAATTTTTAAAGGTACCTTGTTCTATTGTGTTATGAAATATGAAGTCCTTCATTTTTTTGAACAATCACATGGGATAATTTATGGTGGCCACTGTAGTGGACATGCTACAGCCTACAAATGCCTACATATGGGTTACTTTTGGTCTACTTTTAAAAAGGATGCAATTGAATTGACAAAAAAAATTAATCCTTGCCAACTTTATGATTATCTAATTATTCACCTCTAGTAGAGCTTCAAACTATCAAATCTCCTTGTCCATTCTCCATGTGGGGATTAGATCTCATTGGTAAATTACCTTGCTCCTAAGATGGGCATGCTTTTATCATCACCACTATCCAATAATTTACCAAATGGGTTAAAGACATGCCCATTATTAATGTCATTGATAACACCATCACCAAATTTATTCTTAATAAAATAATTTACTACTTTGGTGTTCCCCATACTATCATTTCAAATAATGGTGATAATTTCAAAATTAAAGATGTTAAATAGCTTTGTGCTAAATTCAAGATCAATCATAAATTTTCTATGCCTTATCATCTATCATCTAGTCTGATAAGGCTATCAATAAAATTATTAAGAAAATTATCCAAAATATAATTCATTAAACCTTCATGGATTGGAACATTCACCTTTATCCTACTCTTAGGGCCTATCAGACTAACATACATACTGCCACAAGTGCAACACCATTCTCTCTAGTCTATGGTTTTGAATCAGTTCTTCCATTAGAAGTTAAGATTCCCTCTCTATGTATATCTCTTCATAGTATCATTCATGATGAATAATTATGTGAATCTCACCTTCATGACCTTGATATCCTTGATGAACATCATCTTTCTACTTTAAAACATAACCACTAATACAAGTCTTGTATTACCAAACAACAGAACAAACATCTTAAAGTTCGCACATTTACTGTTGGTGATCTTGTCCTTAAATTAGATTACACACATTATAAAGAAGGTAAATACACCCAAATATAGTGGGGTCTTTATTTATTCCAAGATATTCTCAATCCAAGTACCTAATTCCTTCAAACCAATGAAGTCCATGTTTTCAAAGAGCCCACCAATTCATAATTTATTAAGTACTTCACCTAAACATTTCCTTTTTTTCATACATTTTATCCACATCTATCTAATAATTTTTGTAAGTTACTTACTTGGGTCTCTCCCTCTATAATAGTTCTCTCTTTTTACAAACCTTTAGTCCTTCCTGTTTGGTCTTTTAGTTTCCCTTTCTCTCATGAGTTGCATTGTAAAACCACAAACAACACCCAATATTCCTCATGATGTACCATAGTATTCTTTAATTTCATCTCTTTTTTACACACATTTTTCATCTCTTGGATTTCTCTTTTGTGAGTTATAGCGCAAAACTATGGATAAGACCCAATCTTCCTCATAAATACCATCCTTTTCTTTTTATCATTTATTTTCACATGTTTTTTGGTATCCTTTTTGGATATTATTTTATGAGTTATAGTGTAAGACCATGGTTAAGACCTGGCCTTCCTCATAAAATTACCATCATGTCATTCCTTTTCTATAATGTGTTTTACCATAGTTATAAGTTTTTGATCCTTATTCTCAACCTTAACTTTTGCTTCTTTTGATAGATGAAATTTTCACAATAATCTATGTTGGCATGTTTTCCTCCATTTCCCTTATTATTATGATAAGGAATCACACTTTACTATCATTATATCCTTTTTTTTCCCTTTATCACATTTTTTTTTGATTTAAAGTAATTCAAATTTTTCCATGTATCATTCCTCTTGATTTCCTTTCCTTTCACTTCACATTGGATAAAACAAGGTCGAAGTCAAGATAACACTTTTATTTCACCTAGATTTATGAGACTCTTAGACCCCATGCTCTATGAATCTCTCTCTATTAGAAACCAAGTCCCAAGTATTCAAATGAAAGTCATCCTTAGAACCCATGTTTGGTTTTCCAAATTCATTTGGAGGAGGAATAGAAAAATCTATCAAGAAATTTAAGATCCAAATCATTTGACACAAAAGGAAAAGATTTATAAAAAGAAAAATACAAATCTAACAAGTCAAAATCACAGCAAAAGACATGATTATCTATCTCCAATCGAATCTCAAAATCCATAGTTGTCCTCAAAATAAAGCTGAGGTCCATTGAGGTGTGGTAGGTGTCATGTCCCCTTTTTTGTGGACATTGACAGACTTGATGATTAGCCTATTATACGACCTTCGTAGGCTAATAGGATGGATAGAGGGTCATAATGGAGCTTGGCTTGACTTTGATTCACAGAATTTCTACATTTGGTTTTCATTCAGGGTCTTTCAGACATGTTTGCTTGATGCTCCTATTATTTAGGGATATTTGACATGTAGTGGAGCACCTTTATTTTGGTATGGTCATGTGCAGAATCACTCCCTGATTCACCTGCTTCGATCGGTTTGAGGATCCGACGTATATGGAGGGAGATATTAATATTTGATTGATTTAATCAAATATTAATTATTTGGTCTCATTAATAATTAATTATTAATTATTTGGTCTAATTTTGAATTAGAAACCCTAATGCTAATTTAAGAAAACCCTAATTAGGGCAAGCATATCTTTTGAGGGTATAAGGGTTTCACATGGAGGCCATTGTTGATTATGCATAGATGATTGATTATTGAAAATTGAAGAAATTCTTCTGTGAAGACTGAGCCAAGGGTTCCAGGATTCCATTGCAGTGGAGAACGTTCCCTCTTCATTGTGTGTGATTTAGAGGCTGTGAAAGATCAGCTGATTTATCGCCAAATTGAGAGATAGCTTCATTCAGAAGTTATCATAGAATTCCAGGTTTGAGAGATAACTTCACACAGAAGTTTATCACAGAGCTTTCCAGGTATTTCTTGATTTAGTTCATGTTTTTTGTTTCAATAAATTATACAGAGAGAGATCTGCTGTATTAGATACAATAGATTTCTAGATCAGGGATCAACAGACAGGTTGTGCTGAGTTGGCGGCCGTACTAAGTCCGTACAGGTCCGTACAGATCCGATCAGGCACCGACATCGGCAGAGAGAGGGCTTATAGCGACCGACATCGGTCGACTGAGGACTGACGTTGGCAGAAAGCCGACTGACAGAGACCAACGTCGGCGAGATATCGACCGACGATGGCGTCTGTGTGTCGACACAGAAAGGCCGAGACCCTTCCGGATTCAGATTTCACTCCCAGATTTGCAAAACACAGGGTTTTAAGACCAGATTGTAATATTCTTTAATTTGTATGCTAGAGACTCAATTGTGTAATCATCCAGAAGAACAAGTAATGAGATCTTGATTTGTTATTAAGAGATTATACTGTGATTTGTTTATGCTTATTTGAATATATTCTGCAAGTTTATATTGTGATCAGAGTTTTATGAGTTTATATATTCCCTGTTTGAAGGGGACATCACAGTGGTATTAGAGCTTATTGTGCAGATAAGAGAGCCCCTAAGAGAGGGACATTACAGTGGTATCAGAGCTGTTATTTCTATATATCATAGCTTTTGTGCAGATAAAATAGCCCCTAAGTAAGGGACATCACAGTGGTATCAGAGCCAAATTCCTGCCATCCTGTTGGGCACATCAGAGCTAAATTCCTGCCATCCTGTTGGGCACATCAGAACTAATGTCTTGCCATCGTGTTGGGTAATTCCAGGTTTAATTCGATTATCAGTATGGCTCTAAGAGGGGTCAAAGATTTGGAAGAGAGCATGCACAATGCAAAGAAGAAATTAGATCATCCATTTCAGCAAGTAGATGACACTCTACAAATTTTGGAGGAGTTGGACACTTATTTAGGCAAGGTTGAGCATTCAAATACTTATGAGATGCAAACAGCGTTATTTCCAGCATTTGATTCGTTGGTGAAGCCCCGATTATTGAGACATCATGATGAGGTGGTAAGACTTGCAGCTCTCTCTTGCATTAGTGAAATGATGAGGATCATAGCTGGCTTTGATTTTAATGATGATCAGATTATGAGAGAGGTACTTTATGCCATGGTAAAAAGCTTCAAAAAGTTGGATAACATTAGAGACCCCCATTTCTCAAGGAGGGCAAGATTACTTGAAACATTTGCAAGGTATGGATTTGAAAACATTATGATGTTAGTAGGTTGTATTGGTGAAATTCGCATGATGTTTAAAATATTTTGGAATATTTTAGATGAGTTTCATTTTAGCAATATATTGGCATCAATGCACTCTATTATGTTCACAATCTTGTTTGAGGAGGAGGATAAAATTTCCAAACTTTTGGCAGAAGATTTATGGTATGTCTGGACAAAAGGGAGAAATGTCTCACCTAGAGCTTGTATATGGTTAAAGAGTTTAATTAATAGGCCCCAAGATCGTAGTGCTTTTCCTATGACATGTAGCCACTTGCATGATGAGTTTGACAGTCATGCTGATCCAGTATAGGGAGATATTAACACATCTTCAAGTAATGATTTATCTGCAGTATCTTCACAGGTAGGAGTAGTTGAGGATGTTGTGGATGAGCTTTGTCTTCAGGTGAGTTCAGCACAGGTGTTAGACAGTGAGGATGAGCCTGATGCTTGCATTCAGAGTGTGGAGGTATACTCAGAGGTTAGTACATTGAGTATTGCTGATGAGTATGTTTTTGGAGCTGCTGATGAGGACCATGTGGTTGAGGCTCACACACATATTCAGGACTTGGGAGTACCTGATTTTGAGGAGTTTGGGATACCAGTGGAGTTGAATCTCCATATTGATTATTCTCATACATATGACAGTGTGGTACAGTTGGTTGTGCCACATTTACAGAGAGATCAGTTATGGGATGGATTGGCACCATCTCTTGCAGATGAAATGGGCAGTTGGATTTGTCCATTCCACTTGGATTATGATGTTTTGAGAGTTTGTTTCTCATATGCTCTTGTATATGGTATTTGTAATCTTGGAGGTTGGAGTTTCATGCGCCAATTTGATTATGAGTCTTTCTTGGTTCTACTTCTACTGATGTTGCAGGTACTTACATTGATACACAGCAGTGCGGAGCATAACTACATTTGGGATCCAGGTGGAGTGAGTAGTTCATTGTTCCGAGATTGCTTGGGGACAAGCAATTTTTGGAGGGGCGGATTGTCATGTCCCCTTTTTTGTGGACATTGACAGACTTGATGATTAGCCTATTATACGACCTTCGTAGGCTAATAGGATGGATAGAGGGTCATAATGGAGCTTGGCTTGACTTTGATTCACAAAATTTCTACATTTGGTTTTCATTCAGGGTCTTTCAGACATGTTTGCTTGATGCTCCTATTATTTAGGGATATTTGACATGCAGTGGAGCACCTTTATTTTGGTATGGTCATGTGCAGAATCACTCCCTGATTCACCTGCTTCGATCGGTTTGAGGATCCGACGTATATGGAGGGAGATATTAATATTTGATTGATTTAATCAAATATTAATTATTTGGTCTCATTAATAATTAATTATTAATTATTAATTATTTGGTCTAATTTTGAATTAGAAACCCTAATGCTAATTTAAGAAAACCCTAATTAGGGCAAGCATATCTTTTGAGGGTATAAGGGTTTCACATGGAGGCCATTGTTGATTATGCATAGATGATTGATTATTGAAAATTGAAGAAATTCTTCTGTGAAGACTGAGCCAAGGGTTCCAAGATTCCATTGTAGTGGAGAACGTTCCCTCTTCATTGTGTGTGATTTAGAGGCTGTGAAAGATCAGCTAATTTATCACCAAATTGAGAGATAGCTTCATTCAGAAGTTATCACAGAATTCCAGGTTTGAGAGATAACTTCACACAGAAGTTTATCACAGAGCTTTCCAGGTATTTCTTGATTTAGTTCATGTTTTTTGTTTCAATAAATTATACAGAGAGAGATCTGCTGTATTAGATACAATAGATTTCCAGATCAGGGATCAACAGACAGGTTGTGCTGAGTTGGCAGCCGTACTAAGTCCGTACAGGTCCGTACAGATCTGATCAGGCACCGACATCGGCAGAGAGAGGGCTTATAGCGACCGACATCGATCGACTGAGGACCGACGTCGACAGAAAGCCGACCAATAGAGACCGACGTCGGTGAGATATCGACCGACGACGGCGTCTGTGTGTCGACACAGAAAGGCCGAGACCCTTCCGGATTCAGATTTCACTCCCAGATTTGCAAAACACAGGGTTTTAAGACCAGATTGTAATATTCTTTAATTTGTATGCCAGAGACTCAATTGTGTAATCATCCAGAAGAACAAGTAATGAGATCTTGATTTGTTATTAAGAGATTATACTGTGATTTGTTTATGCTTATTTGAATATATTCTGCAAGTTTATATTGTGATCAGAGTTTTATGAGTTTATATATTCCCTGTTTGAAGGGGACATCACAGTGGTATCAGAGCTTATTGTGCAGATAAGAGAGCCCCTAAGAGAGGGACATTACAGTGGTATCAGAGCTATTATTGCTATATATCAGAGCTTTTGTGCAGATAAAATAGCCCCTAAGTAAGGGACATCACAGTAGGCCAATAAATTGAAATAGGAGAATTAAATAAACTCTACGGTGATGCCTATTTTCTCACACAAGTACCCAATATTTGTATTATACCAATGGATCTATAAGGGGTCCCAAGGAATGGAGATCATGCTGTGGGAAGGTAGATCCATTTTAATTTTCATGCATATAGCCTTCATGGGATGATATATATACTACATTTGTTGACCTAAGACTTGTGTATCCAAGAGAAGTTCTTCAACGTCCTTAAGGTTAAAAGTCCTCTTATATTGACAAACCTAATTTGAGTGTCTTGAATTTGATTAAGAGCTCCTCTACCTTAGTTTTTACTTCATTCTCCCCTTTACCCATTTCATTTCCCCCCTTGAAAGGAAAATTATGATTCCAAATATGTTTTCCTTCTTTTATATACCCTTCTTCTTCACCTCTTAAAAACATGCTAACACTACTTTGTTTTAGTTTTATCTATCCTTGGAGTGAAATAATATGTTTGAGTAACTATGGATTAATTTATTTACACCATAAAATTGCATTCCTAGACTTGCTTTCATTTACCATTTGTCATTTGTTATACCTCCCTTGTTTTATGGGCAACTGAATCCATATTTTTTTCCATTGTTGAGTGAGATAAGGGTTGTTACTGCTCAATCATCAATGTTGTTTTATACATTTTTTTTGCTTGTCCATATTTGTTTAAGTAAGGATTGTTACTTATTTTACATTTGATGTTTGATTACCATCCTTTTTTATGTGTATCCTTGTTTTAACTTGGTGATTTTGCCTTTCTTACTTAAGGTTTACTTGTTTGAGTTTTTCAGTCTTTAGTAGCCTTGGATTTTTGATTACCTAATTTACTCTTGTTTTTTTTTGACTTGGTAATTAGGTATAACATATCACTTGTCACACCATATTTCCAAATTCCTAAGTAAGGCCCATATACATAACACTAGTTATCTTTACTTTCCTACATTTTTTTGTTTTTTAATCTTTAGTTTTGTATTCTCAGGTTAATTAAAAGTAGTCTCTACATCCTACACAATCAAAACTAATAACACATTAGATAACAATACAATAATAAAGGTAAGTCAATGTGTGCATGACATTTAATTTTTATTTATTCCCTTTCTATCATTTACTTTTATTTATTTTATGCTTTAGAATATTCTAACTTTTTTTAGCATCAGTGTTACGTGTTCGTATGTTCTTTCTCAAATCACCATCCCTTTTTTCACCTTTGTGACATGTGATGAGATTCAAGTGGGGAATATGTATACACATAATATTTTCAAACTTTACCAAATATTTATGCTTTACATCTTGAAATAACCTATCTAGACTCAATCTCTCTTAGTGCATGCCTTAAGGGGTACACCAAGAAAGGGGTGGGCAAACCATTGATGCTTTGTAGGATTATTATCTCTTATTTTCACATTATTACCAATAAAACAAGCTCCTAAAACCATTCCCTAAGATATTAATCCTCTTTTACACACTCCTATAGTCTTTTCCCACTTTTCATCCTTCTTTTCCTCACCTTAATCCTCTTTTGTCAGTCAATTATACTAGGTTGACTAGGTCAACCCTATATAGTTTAGGGTGATTTTCACTTAAGAACTAGTTTGGCTCTTGGCTGACCTAACTCATGACCTAATGAATAATTATCCAAAATTGTACTAGGTAAACTAGGTCAACCCTATTAGTCAATATTTTTGGAAGGGTTTAGGGTTAAATACACCTATATATACAAGATAATTTCACCATTATTTAATATGCAATCAAGAGTTATTATTTGCTTGCACTTCTTTAAAATTTTCTCTTATACCATTCTACTTGAGGAGTCTTATCTTTGGGTTTCTACTTGATAATATAGTCTTATGGATAATTCATGTGTGATTTGTCCTTTCTTAGTGATCCTTAGTAACTTTAATAACCTCTTATGAAGCCCCTTTGGCCAAGGGAGAGATTTAGCCTTGACAGGTTCATCATTCAGGTAACTAGTCTCTAACTTTGTTCCTCTCTTTAGTAGATATAAGTAGCATAAGTATTAGTTTTTAATAATATTACTCTCTATATTCCATGTATTAGGGTCTTATTCATATATAACTTAATTGATATTCTCCTATACATGTTTTGATTGTTTACTAACCCATCATATTTTGCCACAAGCTTTGGTGAGCACTAGATTAGATTAGATTTAATTATTGTTAGTTTAGTGAGATATAAAACATATCACCCCCTTAGGGTTATTACATTATTATTCTTGAATAGAATTTCAGAACCCTCCCTAGCATCATGTATTATGATAAGAGATCCCCTAATCAGGTCTAGTAGATCCCCATATTGGTCATGTTATTGCTTAACAAATGTGCCCCAAATTGGAAGTATATGGTATGATATATCTTCTATGAGATACGATTGATTTATAGACATGATGAATTTATGATTAATCCATTCCCTACCTCCCCTATGCATGTACTAAAGGTCCCTACCTCCTTTATGCTTGTAGTAGAGGCCCTTTCCTATCATGTGCCTATACTTGAGGTCTCAACCTCTCCTATACCTATAATATAAGTCTTGGCATCCCTTGGGCCTATACCAAAGGCTCCTACCTCTGTTGTGCCTATACTTGAGGTCTTGACCTCACCTATACCTATATATGTATATTGGCTTGATTCACCACCTACTACCTCAACCATATATGTATCTAATGGATAACCCTATCCACCATCCCCATCTACATATCTAGATCTATATCTACCATAATTATCCTTGGAATCTAATATTTATTATATATAGTAAGGGTAAATTTAAGCCAGAAGTTAAACTAGATTATGTATAACTTTCTACATAGGTTGTTTCATAAGAACTTAAACACTCTATAATGGGATGTCCTAAGGTATCACTTACTATCTAGGAGCCTATCCTTGAGCTTTAGCCTCTACCTATACCAACCCATGTACTATGACCTACCTCTATCTTACTACTCTCCTATGTTTTCCAAGATACTGGGGATGGTGTCTAGTCAATTGAATAGGTGAGAAGCCTACCCATAAAATTATGTGAGTGTTAGTCATGCCCACATATACCACCTTACCTATATAGACCCAATATATATTTTGTATCATATAAAAAATAGTAATCAAATAGATTATTAGCACTATTAGACCTCACTTTCTAATATCTCAAGTCACATGCATAAATAAATTTGGTCCATCAACCACATCCTACTGGAGCCCAAACTATCACTAGACTCATTTGGTCCTATACCTCTCTACAATGAAATCATATTAGATATTAATGTTACCCAATGACATCATATATCTCATGACATGTCTATCCTTTAACCAACCAAACTAAATGGCCATATAGGGTTGTTAGATAAAGTCACCATCTACCATCTCATTAATATCCAACCTATATAAATATGTGTTGCCCCTTTGGCCTCATAAACTAGCCCCCATTTGAAACCAACCATAAGCCAATGGTTCTTTAGGTCCCCACTAAAATCTCTTACCAATAGGTAACTCTATAGTTAAATAATTATAGGCCCATAACTGTGTAGATACCTAAATCTAGACATCGATGACCTCCAACCAAGGTTTTGACCAATTTTCACCAAAGTGCACAATTTGGCCTAAAAAAAAAAAAGACATTAAATGAGTTTAAATTGATATATTCAAGTGCTTATTTTGGCTACGGTATCATTAAATGGGGCAATACAATTTATGGGCAAGTTAACTTTGATCAGATCATTTCGAGTCAAAATACCAATTTTACACCGGGGTGCTCTAGATTACTCTTTCATATTAAATATATTACACAATATGTGTGCCTTTTTTATTTTCTATTGGTAACATCCTAAATGGGATAATGGATCCAATGAATTTTACATGGACTTCCAATTCAAATTTAGTCAAATTTTGAACCAATAACAAGGCATTCTAATCAATTTGAGTAATTTATGCACAAAGTGCTTAATCATAATTAAGATATAATTAAACCAAATTAGAGCCTAATTAATAATTCCATGGAAACTTGTTGAATACTTATTTTTAGAAATGAATATTGAATATCTACATCAATAAGTGACCTCATTTCTTGAGAAGACATCCCTAGGCCATAAATGCCACAAATATTAAGATTCATGCCTCCCATACCTCATCAATGCCCTCCATGCCTCTTAATTGCTCCTGTATCACAAATATTGATGAGCCTATTTATAAATTTCAATTATAAAATTGGATTAATCCTTAGCCACACATCTCAATCTTGAGATGGATGGT
Source organism: Torreya grandis (assembly GCA_037957365.1). Classification (NCBI taxonomy): domain Eukaryota; kingdom Viridiplantae; phylum Streptophyta; class Pinopsida; order Cupressales; family Taxaceae; genus Torreya; species Torreya grandis. The sequence goes on along the minus strand of JARHVA010003484.1, from coordinate 289,053 downwards.
TTAGGTTGATTCTAGCCATTTTCTAAAATCTATAAATAGAGAGGCCATGAACATCATTTTAAAGCTATTTTGGTGCAAATTTATTATTCTAAAATATCTTAAAAAATATTGATAATGCAAAGTTATAATGCACACATGATTCTAAAAGCTATTGCAATTAGTGTTACCATGCCAAATTGATTCCAAGACAAGCCAAATCCAAAGGTGCCAAGGAGGAGATGATATAACTAATCCTCCTTTGATTAAGACTTCATGAGCACAAGCCAAGAAAACCACTACTACAAAAGCATTTGGAACATTCAAGGAAGGTGAAGGATTCTTCTTTTTACTTACTTTTTAGTTGGGTTTGTCAATTGCTTTTGTTATTAAGCTTACCCTAGTAACTAGGCATGAAGGTGTTACTTTAGTGTGTTGTTTATCAATTTGATTTCTTCATTTTTTCACTAACACAATACTAATCTCCTCTTCATCATCAAATTCCTAGATCACAAACTGAAGCAAGGTGTTGTGTCAAATATTATGACCCCTCTAATGTGTAATCATTTTAGGTCATGATATAGTTGATTCAATATAATCAATCCACATGAAATTTGTGTGATTGTGTCAAACATTTCTTGAATCACCCCTATAATGTTGATCTAGAAGAACCACCCCATCTTATCAGGTAGTAAGAGGCCAATGCTAAGAGCCATAAAATACTAACTTCTCTAGGGACTAATGCAACTACTAGAGCTGGAATAATTTCAACCTATCTGTATGTAATCACAAATGCATCACGTCTATAAATTAATCCTAACTTAGATAAGATAGATCATACTTACACTTTTGATTGGGGATACATAAAAAAATTAGGAACATGACCAATAAGGGGATATTTTAGACCCAATTAAGAGATCTCTTTGTAGACACTAGAAAGCCATACACTATGGTTAAAAATGTTGTACTAACCCTTAGACCACCCCTTGACCCCATTGGGATAATTTCCTAATCATTTACCCCACTAGTCATTAGTAGAAAAGGCTAAGTTTAGCCAATTTTGACTATGACCCTAACCATCGATGGTTGACCCTTAACAACTGATAGTGACCCTGACCACCAATATTTTTCCCTTAACTACCCTAGGAGTTAACCTCAACTTAAACTCTAGCTTGATTTTTTATTAATATCTATTTGATGTATCATTTACATAATTAATGCATGTTATGATAAAATTAGATAGCTTGTTAGACTTATTATTTCACCACTCCCTTCCCTCTATATTAAGAGAGGTATAAGAGGTGAAAGAGGATCAAAACTTCTTGGTGCAAGAGATTAGAGATTCTTATGTAGGTATTATTCTTACTTCTATAAAATCTGAGAAAGCTTCTAGCAAACCAATGACCAAGATAGAGATCAAAAGTGTTGTTGTAACTCATCAGTCAATAGTCAAGGTACTATCATTCTACCAAAATTATTCCAAAATATAAAATAAGATTTCAACCAACCTCAACATTCTTTATACTATAAATAATAAATTTAAGTATTCATTTCTTATCAAGATTCAAAAATTAGTTTCTTTGTTTCATTCATTATCACTTTATCTTCTACCTCACTTTCCATGTTGTATTTATACAACTATAGACAATTTTTATCTTTGCCAAGACCACCCAAAGCCTCTTTTCATCATTTTAACACATTCTATCTAAACCAAACACCTCTGAACATTACCATCTATCTTGCAACTAGCATCCAACCTAAACTTGCCTTTCAGAACTTTCATATAACCTTCCCAACCAAACTTATCTTCCTAAGCCAAATCCCACAATAACCATCAATGGTCACCTAACCATTGATTGATTTACCCTAACTTTTGATGATCAATAAATTCTAATGGTCACCTAATCATCGATGGTTTGACCTTAACCACTAATGGTCATTGTTTGTCAATTTTCAATAACAAGCTGATTTAACCTATCAGACCCTAACCAAATTCAAATTTTTGAGTTTTTATTTTATCACAGAGGATCACTCTACTTTTTGAATCATGTTTTATTTATCTAGCATTTATATTTAATCATTTATTTCTAAAATTAGTCAAATTCATCTATCTCCCATCAAGCAGTTCTTGTATTTCATTTTAGTATCTTCTATTATTTATGCAAGTAACATATACTTTTAGCATATCAAAAATTAATTATTTAAAAATGTGGATTGACAACCTCCAAGTAATATTTAACTTCTTATATCTAGATAATGATAGTCAATCCACCCTACTATCTAAATAATCAACCATTTTCTTAGTTCTTTCTTATATACAAGTCATACTCCCAAAACAAAGAGGAGCATCTACAACCATCTAGGTCATAGAGTGAAAAACACATCTAGGTTCAAATAACCTCACCCTTATTTCATGTTTTACATATTTATAAACCAAAAATAAATCAAAATTTTAGAGAAATATTCTGGCACACTAGTGGGACACTTGAGATTTTTCTTGGGTTTGTAGATATAGGACATTTAGTTACATTAGAGAAGAGTCATTCATTGCATTATTTTTTGAAATTTAAACTTTCCTTAACTCCTTTCTTTCCTTCCAAAATGCAAGTTCTAGTTTCCTTTGTTTTATTAGAAAAAAGTAAACATTGTCTTGTTTTGCTTTCACTTATAAAAATAAAAGTATTCATCCTAGGCTTCGGATTTGCATTATCATCATCATAATATCTATGTGCATCTTAGTTTTTTTATATTCACTTGAAAAGACACTAAATTTTTCTTTTAGATTTAAATTAAATTTGCATCCATTGTCTGCTTGTATTTTTTAGCTCACATAACTTAATTTGGTCAAGTAAATTAATCATTGTCTCACTTCTCCCTGCACACACAAGACCAAACCACACATGCAATTAAACATGAAAACATTGACATGAGGCCCAACTAAGATTTCATCACCTAGTGGCCACTTTTCCTTAGATATTCTACTTAGATTTAACCACTAAGGGGAGAACCAACTCAATATGTTAGATGAGTATAATCTATATCAACTCAGTATATTTTGGCTAAGCACCTGACACCCTTATCATTATAGTGTGTGAAGTGAATGGGTATGCCTCAATATCAAGTCACATACCAAGTTATATTAAATATATTTAGAATATTTAACTACTTGAAACCATACTTAAATATCTTCTTCTAGTACCTGATCTACAAGCCCAAAGTTAGTCCTTCATAAATTATTTAAAATTGAAGCATAATAAATAAGAGACATAATAAAATATCTTAGGATTTAATTCATATTAGTTTATGCATTATTTTCCTTGAGATATTTTTATTTTTATTGCTTCTCTTTTGAGTCTTGAGATCACTTGTATCTTCCTTTTTCCCTTCCTTACATGGTTCTCACTAGACAATAACTAAAAAACCAAGCAAACCAAGATCCCCCTCCCAACCACCCATATTCCTCTTCATATTAATCCATGGATTATGTCTCAAATGTATAGAGATATTCCCATCCTTTTAGAAGTCCTAATATCCCTTAGATGGTTGGCCAAGGTGATATAGATTTTGCCACCTTTTTGGTTAATAACCCCATATCCCTCCAACATTACCTTAACACAATATCCCATCATACCCATACTTTGGTTTAGCTTATTGACCCAACCTATGGTATGCCATCCCACCTTATGGGTAACACCTCTATTGCCACCATTTCCACCCAACACTTAGTCACCCAAACATCTTCTTCTACCAATGACACTACCAATACAACCATCCAAAACTAACCCATCCAACCAATAAACATCTAAACACCTTCTACCTAAACCAATAACTCTTGTAATATAAGACTGACCCAAACTTTAGGCACTTGCACTCCACTTATCATTAGAAAAACCTCTACTAGCATTGACACCCTTACCTTTATTTCCAATTTACATACCTTCACTCTATTCTAAAGATTGGTAGTTCCTATACCTTCTAAATTTTCACCCATTAGTACCAAAATTACCACCCATCCTCAACCTATAAAACCAACTATACCTCCAACCTAACCCATGTCAATTCTTCAAAAAGTTTCTA